>CM060447.1:65825229-67025229 GCA_030545235.1 Helianthus tuberosus
ATTTCATTTAGTGTTTTCTTGAATTTCAGAGTTCTTTATGTGTTTTCTTAAACCTTTAATTGCAGCTATTTGATATAGATTATTTATCCTAATTGAATGATATAAAACTAAACCATTTTTTTTGTGATATCTGACGTCGAAACAGATGACCTCGGGAATGCATTCAAATAGAACAAACATGCATCCGTTTGACGAGCCTATGGCGACAACATCTAAAGGCGCATTGTTGCGTCCAAGGTATATTGACTTTTTTACGATGCGGTTTGAGTTTGCTAAAGATTTGTGTAAATGTGTAGGGGAAATATAAAACGATTACTTCTTTTCATGTATCGTCAACTTCAACTCATTTAGGCAGTATGTGTCCGCATATAGAAGTGGTTACGTTTCACCCATCCATCTTTTATCATGATCGGTCAAAGTCAAGGCAATTACAATTTTAAAGATGTGCTGGTAGTTCTCTCAAAACACAATGACAAAATGACATTTGACCCACAGTATGAAGTCCGCCCGATCTTTTGAATGAGGACTCCTTATTCTACTTCCTTGACAAAATAAAACCATGCGCAGACAGCGAAAAACATCTTCGCATTTTAGCTGGCACTCGTGTAAGTTTGCCTCTTTTTCCTTTTCCAGCCTATTGGTTTTGGTTGGCAGGATATGTTTGGAATCCTAGCTTATCCTTCTGCCATTCACATCCTTCATCTGCCACCGCTGAGTGGATGGTCACTGTGGTGATATGGTTCTAACAATCATAACCCGTGATGACAGCTCTACCGGCAACCACATCTTATGCCGTCGGAATTGGTGGTTCCTCCGTCAGAACGCCTCTGACGAACCTCCAATCCCGTCGAGTTGCTCGTGAGAATAAGTATAAAGAGTGTGTTGGCGCTGCTATTTCTAAAAAACGGGCTGCAGCTGTGAAGAAAAGATTGGAATTACTGGAAGCTGGCATGGAAATGGCACATGCCAGGCTTTTACAAGTAAGAAAGGTAGCCAAATTCGTCTCTCAGAAGCGAGAGATGGAAAGACGGAGATTAAGAGAGAGTTTGGAAGATAAACTACAAAGGGTATGCATGTTTTTTCCTTTTATTGCTATCCGGTACGCATTGAAACATGTTTTTAGCGTTGGCAGATGATCTTATGTTGGACAATGTGCTTGTATACAGGCAAAGAGACAGAGAGCAGAATACCTGAGCAAGTTAATGTTAATATGGACTTGTTAAAAACTCGAATCGAGTCGACTTAAATCAATTTTGAGCCTAACTTGAAGCTCACTTTTGGTTTTGTTTTTTCTTATACAAAATTTTCGATGAGTAGTGCTTTTTTCTATCTAATTTTATTAAAAATATCGATCTTTCCCCGCCGCGAAGCGCGGGCTCTCCCACTAGTATATATATAGGGATGAGTTCTTTGCAGAACCTTAATTTTAAGAAGAACTTACAGAACCAATATAAACCACACATTATTTTTTATATTAAAAAATTATAAAAAAAATTAAAAAGGGTATAATGGTAATTCATCAAATAGTTTCTCTCTCATACTAATTAATTGTTTATAACTTTTCTTTATTGCCTCTCTTTTTTAAGTATTTACTAATATGTTACGATTCAAAGTAATATTCAAATATTCTCCGTGAAATGTTTAAACTTATTAACCTTTAAACTTGTATCCTTTCAAAAAAAAAAAAAAAAAAAAACCTTTAAACTTGTATATTTACATACATGTAGTGCTCTACATATGTGTAAATATATTATTTACATATAGGTAAATGTTAAAACTAATAATAATTAATTTCTTTCACGATAAAATTATATTTACGTGTATGCAATCTTCATATTGATTATCGATTATTAAAACTAATCACCTATTTACATAGTAAATCTTCATGCAGATCATTCTTTTTTTTTTTAAACGTGTCGTCAGTTACATACATGTAAATATTCATAGAGGTTATCCATTTTTCAAACCCAACGCCTATTTACAACTTCAACAACTCAAATTCATAATTCAAATCTACATTACCTATATGTACGTAACAAAAAAATATATAAATGTTTACACATGTGCATGTTTTAATTATATAACTTTTTTCAACCTACACTTATGCATTTTCACGTTGTCTTTTTCTTCTTCGTTGATTTTCGCAGCATTCCAAAACGATGCGAACACCTCAAGTGAATCAAAAGCCTGAAACAATTATTGAAAACTGTTGATGATACAAAATAAACAATATAATCAAATGGTAAACAACATATGAACTGATTTAACCAACTTTAATATTAAAATGTGTACCTTTAGATATAAATAATAAATAAAATCTAAATCTAAAAATGGTTTTAAAATAACTAAACTAAAAACAAACTTAAACTTATTGGACCTTGTTTTACATATTAACTATTTACATATATGTATCATTAATTTGCATACATGTAAATTAACTATTTACATTTACATACGTGTAAAATTAGTAAATGCATGTTTAAGTTAAGCATATACAAATCAACATACTAATCATCCATTTCAAACTATTTATTCATTTGAATATGTGTATGGATGTTTTACACATGTGTATTGTAAAAGAAATAGTTGTTTAAACATGTAACCGTTAAAGTATTCAAAAACTAAATATACATTTGTTTAATTTTTACATATGCTAAGCCAATAGAAATCAATTTCTTCTACTCGTTTTAAGTATTGGAAGCCACGATTTACATAAAAAGTGAAAACCAACAATGTTTTGTACCTTCTGAAAGTCGGCTCCAACACGTGGAATCAATGTAAGACTCGATTTGATACGAGCAGATGCAATTGCGTTTTAAGACTCGAGATTTTGAAATTAGCTTCAACTAATCTCTAATTGATCACACACGTCTGCTTTCTGATAATTCTTAAATTCTTTTGAAGATTTTTATATGCAAAAATTGAGGAAGTTATTGATCCATATTAATGGGTGTGAGCGAGAAAAATATGGAGATAAGTAGGAGCTCAATTGTTCTTCCTAAAATGCCCTTTTGTAATTATTAAAAAGTCTATTAAACTTGTCTTAATTACATTAATGCCATTATTATTGTAAACCATTGATTAAATCATCTAATGGCCCAAATGAGTTCTGTAAGTTCTGAAATTTTATATGGTTCTGAAATGATCCTGACCCTATATATATATATATAGGGTCAGGATCATTTCAGAACCATAAATATTTACAGAACTCGCAGAACTCTTAATAAACAAACTTTTTATATATATTTTTTATGTTTAGGATAATTTTATCATTTATTATGTGTATTTTTACAATTACATACATGTTAAGAGTAATTTTATCATTTTTATATGTAATTTTATAATTACACATATGTAAACTAGTTTTTTACATATATGTATTTAGTTATGACACATATATATAATTTTGGTAATTAAACATATGTAAACTACTTTTAACATGTATGTAATCAAAGAAATACATAAAGTAGATGATAAAAAGATCCTAAATACAAATACTTATATATAAAATGATTGTTTATTAAGAGTTCTGAAAGTTCTGTAGTTATTTAGAGTTCTGAAATGAACTCAACCCTATATATATATATATATAGAAAGAGATAGAGGAGAGGGATTTGTAAATATTAACACCTTTATGAGATTCCAACATAGAAACTAGAATGGGTGTTTGTTTAGAAAAATAGACAGAGAATATGGTCTATATGATGAAGTCAATGAAGATGATGATGAGCATCTAACACCATTTATGGCACATGAACAAGTTACGTCCTCACAGCCAAATTCTGAAACTTTCAAGAATTTCATGACAATTTCAAGTTAGTTAAGAAGGGTCAAACCCGGTAATTTTGACATGAATTGAGTTGACCCAAAACACTATCTACCTAATTGTTTTTGAGTTTTTTAAAGATAATTTGTAGTTCAAAAACTTATGTATGATTGCAAAATATATATGATTACAATAAGAATCAATTTTCATAATATAGCAATTAGTTTGACACTTCTTTGAGCTAAATCTTTTATGATTTTCTCCATAGGATATAAAATACAACCCAAATGGGCGGTTAATTATAAAGTGCCACCTCCACATTTGATTGGTATGTTCTATATACCATCTGTCCATGTGCCTATATTTAGTTATGAACACATCTTGTTATATAAAATTGTTTGACTGGTAGTCATATGACTTACATGCCCACCAAAATATGAATGAAGTGAATTACTGTAATTTCAACAACTTTAAAATATTGCAAAGTTTTAGATACTTAAGCGTACCTACTCTCATTCTCCGATACAGGGGTATAAACGAGTTGAGAACGTTTATAAAAGAGAACTTCAACTCAGTTTGTTTTAAGTTCTATGTCTAAAACTTAAACTCGACTCGTTTATTATATATTACATAATTATTTATTGAATTACTAGCTGTTTAAGTGTTAGCAAGCATATTCCTAGTAAATATGCTTGCTAACATTAAGAAGAAAAGAAACTTAACTATTTACATATATATTTAGTTATATATATATATATAGGGGATGGTTTAAATGAAAATCACTTTTAACGCGAAAACTCGAAAACTAACTAAAAAAAGCCTAAAAAACACACAAATTTTTTTTTTCCAATTTTTTAAAAAAAAATCGCTGGTTTTTATATATAAAAAAAAAAAATTTTCAAAAAAAAAAAAAAAAAAAAAATTTGTGTAGTGCACATGTGTAATAATACACATGTGTAGTATTACACATGTGCACTACACAAAAAAAAAAAAATTTTTGAAATTTTTTTTATATAAAAAAACCTGCGAAATTTGGTTTGCAAAAAAAAAAAAAAAAAATTTTTGTATGTTTTTTTGGCTTTTTTTAATTAGTTTTCGAGTTTTCACAATAACTAGTGGTTTTCATTTGAACCTTCCCCTATATATATATATATATATATATATATATATATATATATATATATATATAGGACAATGCTAGACAGAAAACCCACATTTAGGTAGAAAACTCTGGAAACCCAAATCTCCCGGCCTTTTTACCCCACCTCCCGACAATTTTTTTTTGAAAAAAATAACACATGTAATATACATGTTTTAGAGTGTCTTGGGCCAAAAAAAACAAAAAAGCGCCGAAGGGATTTTAAAAAAAAAAATAAACAAATTTCAGCCATGTCCGGTCGCCTAACATGTGTTAGCCAAAAATGACAGAAATTGCTGAATTTTTTTTTTTTTTTAAAGATCCCTTCGGCGCTTTTTTGATTTTTTTGGCCCAAAACTCTTAAAAACATGTATATTACATGTGTTAATTTTTTCAAAAAAAAAAATGTCGGGAGGTTGGGTTTTCTAAGGTTTTTCATATAGATAGGGTTTTCTACCTAGCCTTGCCCTATATATATGTATATATAGGGGAAGGTTCTATGCAGAACACAAAATATTGCGAGAACACGCAGAACACAATGAATCACCTATTTTTTCAATCCTAGAAACCTAAAAAGTAAATGAAAATGTTGCAAATGTAGGATTTATTGTTTCTTACACTAGAATTCAAAACAAAATATGGAATTTTTTCACTTTTTGTATAACCTACACATATGTAGGTTATGTGTAGGTTAAATTACCAACATGTATGTAAGTTACGTGTAGGTAAAAAAAATATGGTTTTTATGTATATATAATACACATATGAATGTAAGAAAACATAAAATTAAAAAAAAACATGAAACTTAAATCCAAAAATTTAGTGTTTTAGAGTTGTTCTTTTTGTTCTCGCAATAGTTAGTGTTCTGTAATGATCCTCATCCTATATATATATATATATATGGGAAGGTTCATTGGAGAACACTAAAAAAGTGGGGAACAGCGGGGAACCGACTCAAACAAACTCCGATTGGACTCATTCCAGCGGCGTTGGAACCGGCTTGTCGAACCATAACTAGGATCTCTTAATCCTAAATCCTAACTCCTAAACTCTAAACCCTAAAGCTAAAAAATAAGGCTAAAACCTAAGCTAAACCGTAAAATCTAAACTATAAACCCTAAAAGCTAAACCCTAAAGAAAAAACCTAAAGCTAAACCCTAAAGCTAAACCCTAGAGCTAAACCCTAAACCCTAAAGCTAAACCCTAAAGCTAAACCCTAAAAGCCAAACCCTAATATATTTAGGGTTTAGGGTTAAAAGATCTTAGTTAGGGTTCGACGAGCCGGTTCCAACGCGGCTGGAATGAGTCCAATCGGAGTTCATTTGAGTCGGTTCCCCACTTTTTTAGTGTTCCCCAATGAACCACACACAATATATATATATATATATATATATATATATATGGGTAAGGATCCTCAGATAAGTCCACTATATTTGAGAAACTTGAGAATCATTTTGAACCACACATTTTCCCTAAGCTTTTCGTAATATACACATATGTATAGTTTAAAATTGACAATATACATATATGTATATAGTCATTTTTAAACTATACATATGTGTATATTATGAAAAACTTAGTGAAAATGTGTGGTCCAGAATACTTCTCAAGTTTCTCAATTAGCCTAGTGTTTCTCACACGATCCTAACCCTATATATATATATATAGGGTGGGGTTCTAAAGTGAACACTATTGTATTTGTGAACCGAGTGAACAAATCCTGGCCATTGATCTACACACGTGTATGGCCAGGATCTCATCATCAAATCGTAAAATACACTAGCATATTTCAACATCAAATACTGGCCATTGATCTACACACGTGTATGGCCAGGATTAGTTCACTCAGTGTAACACCTCGTAAAATCACGACCAATATAATAAAGACACGTGTCATGGACTTTAAACGTGTAATTGATTGATCTGGAGGGACTGAAATTGTCGAACAATGTGAACATATATTAGGAGGATCAAAAACGTCATCATGCCAGCTTGTGCCTCTGAATGACTCTGTATAATATTCATATTCGTAATTGAATAAATTGTCGGTCCGTAGAAGTCGTTTGCGCTTGAAGATCAAAAGTTGCAAAGCACAGGGGTTAAAAGTGTCAACATGTTAATTTATACCTCTGAGTGACCATTTAACATTCCCAAAGCTTTGTAATACATTATCATACCCTCAAGTTCATCTAATAAAAGTTTCATAAAGATCCGGTTCAAAATTGTGATGTAGTTTGAAGTTTCCAAGAATAAGGGTTAAAAGTGTAAATATCACAATTCTAGTCTCGAGAGACTTTTTCAATATGTCCAAGACTTACAATTGCATGGCTACACTCCCTAGATCACCCCTGACCTGTTTTCACTGACCATGCATGCTGAAAATGTCAGATTATCGAGTAACAAGAGTGCAGGGACTGAACATGCAACAAAACAAAACAACTTGAAAACCCTCCCCCTCGCGTGGCGCGCCAGGTTTAACCTGGTTTGGCGCGTGGCGCGACGAAGGCTGGTTTCCAGCCTGAACTGGCAGCTGCCCAGCTCTGCAACCTGAAATCTGTTCTGGATTTTCTGCAACCTGTAAACGTAAACAGCAGCATGCAACTGGTTTCTAAAAACCACTTAACACATGTATGCATCAGATTTCACTGGGGGACACTTGCCTTGATCCTAGAACACTTGAAATACTATATAAAGGCCTCATTGCTTCACTTGTTCATTCACACTTCAAGAAATTCTCAAGGCAAACTCTCAAAGCAAGTTCTCTGGAGCAACCTGGTCTTTAAGGAGGCTCTATTAGTTCAAATTTTCGTGCTAAGGACCTTTGTAAGTGTACTTAGCTTCTGTAATTAAGGTTTTATTAGTTTAATGATCGAAAGTCAAAGTTAGCGTAATTCTGCTTTGACTTTGTGTTTAATCACTAACGGTCCAGCCATTATTCGAATTAAAAGTGGCTATGAGTTGGTAATTATGTAGGTAATAAACCCCTAATAGGGCACCTACAGATTATCACTTTTACTTGGTCAAATGTCGGGTCAAACTTATTAATAAAAAGTCAACAGAATCAATTTTTGCAAATAAATTCATAACTAACAATGTAGAGGTTATGGAACATGTTTTAACATTAAAATAACTTGGTAAATAATATAAGAACATGTCTAGGAATGTTCAACCCGACAATTCTGAGTTTAGGCTCGGTTCGGTTCGGAACCGAAAGTCGCAAAAGTAGACTTTTGCTTTGACTTTCAGTTCTGACCAGATTTAGCTTGTTTTAGATATGCCTTAGGGTTCCTTTAGGACCATATTATAGGTTAATATAACCCTCTTAGGTTATACGACTTGGTTCCATAGAAATCCTAGTTCATTGCATGTTTCCGTTAAATGCTTAAATGTTGACCATTATGCCCTTTTGATATTAAAACGAGATTTTTGAAAATGTGAGAGGAAAAAAACCTTTATTACTGATATTTAAGTATGTCCTAAAATTTTGACATCAGATTATGGTCTAAAATAGGAGTTATGCGCGATATCGTAAAATGAAAGCTTTTATTAATTAATTGGCATTTTTGGCATAAAACCCATTTAAACCGAAATTTTGACACCAAAATTGCCACCTACTGTTAAGATATAATATTTAGGGATTTATGGAAATTTTTGTTAAATTTTAAACTGATCATAACATGGGGTTCTTGCATAGGCTCGGTAATTGACGGTTATGCCCTTTTTGTTAATAAAAAGAGTTTTACACATCCTTTACATACCAAACCTTTTGCTACTGATTTTATACATCAAATAAATTATTTTAAACACTAGAGGCTGATCAAAAATTTCAGATTTTCCTTAATTAACCCGAATATTGTCAAATACCGACTTTTATGCGATTTAGGCGCATAGTATGGTTTAAAATCATATTTAACACGTAAGACTTATTACCTACTGATGTTATGAGTAAATTTTTATACTTAAACAGTAAGTAAAATTTTTGAACTCAGATTCCCAAATTTAACCCTTATAGCATATGTGAAATGACCAAAATGCCCCTACGGTGCATAGTTTGGCCATAAAAGATAAATTTCACATATGTATGATATCTTACTAATATAACCCATTAAAATAAATATTTATACTGATTATTTTAGACCGGAAACTCATATTACTATTTAACCTCTTTTATAAGCTTTAAAATGACAAAAATAACCTTACGGGGCTTAATTTGGTTTTTAATTCGTTTTGGGCATAATGGAAGGTATCCTACTGATATCATAACATATTTTAAGCATATTAACTTGTGGAACCCGTATATGACTTATTTGGTTACCCGTTAAGCATAGTTCGCGTTCGGTACGGTTTATGTAACTAGTTTGCATAAATTAACCGAAACGGGTCAAACCTTATCATTTTTATTTCAAAATCCAGAATGTGTTTAGTTTACCCATATTTAACAAGTCTTCATACTTGTCGGGTCTAAATCACATTCTAATCCGGTCTTCGCTTAATCGTGCGTTTTGAACCGTAAACCTTTCATTAAATCTGACAAGTCTAAGTTTAAACCTAAGTAAGACCCGTTAGGAATCTAATAGGTTATTAAAACCTTCGTTCCAGATCTAGGAGTTCAGTAAGAGCTATTTGCACTTGCTGATTGTTATACGGCTGAGATTAGATTTATATTTTGCTCAAGTAAATACTTTTAACTTATTTTCCGTTATACGAGCTTGGGATACGGTATTATAATAATACCGCTTGGTCGGGCATGTAGTTATTTAAATCGGATTGTGATTAATACATTTACATAACCCGTTTTAATCTATTTTGTTTGATGCAATGCCTTTGGGGGGTTAATGACCATGTCCTGGATATCCTCGGCTCATTTATTAGAAATGCCACGACTTAAGCACGGGGTGTAGGCATACACCTGACAGTTGCGTATGTATAAACGGTATCTCACATCTTTTGTGGGCATATACTTGTGGCGTGTCAATTAATCTAACCCGGCTCTTCTAACCGGGTCCTGAATGGACGACAAACATGTAAAACTGTATACAAGATTATTTTAAATAATTGTCCCAAGTTATATAAGATTATTTGTGCCATGTGCATTTTAAATAAATTTTCTTAAATGTTTTCAAAAGAGTCAGTTAATTGTATTTACCAGTGTAAACTGACGTGTTTTCAAAAAGGTTAAGTGCAGGTACTAAGCGAAATGGGCTGGAACTCCTGAGTGATTAAATAAAGAGTCTTGCAAGCTTTTATCACTTTAAGACTGTTGAACATTTCCTCTTTTATTTTGATCCGCCTGTGGATCCATCTTACAACTCGTTTTGTAATATTTTATGTTACTTTAAACTCGGTTTGTATAAATTACTTTTAGACTTCCGTTGTGCATTTAAACTGTGATTATTGACTATGATGATATCAACTACGTCACGATATTCCCCACCGGTGTAACACCTCGGGAATTCATGTCCAATAAAATGAAGACACGTGTCATGTTATGCAAACGTGTTATAAATACGGATCCAGATAAAGATGTACGGTAGGATTTAAACGCCGACAAGTTAATTTATACCTCTGAGCGACCTATTAATAAATCCCTAACCAGGATATATTTTATCAACATCTGAATAATGGTTATAAATCTGGCCATTCTAAATAATAAATTTATTTTATAACTCTAGACATGGATCCTATGCAAATTCTTGGTGTTTCCGTCAATTTAAACTTCCCACAAAGTGCCAAAGTGTGTAAGTGCATGCCTAAACATGCAATGGCTGAAAACATGGTCCCTATTCTGATTAAAGTACAAGAGACTCGGAGGTGAAAAGGTTGCATGGTCATAGCTTGAATAAAAACAAAAATTCTGTCCTCTGGCGAAGGCTTACGCACCGCAACACCCAGAAAGTTACGGTGCGCAAGCATGCTTACGCACCGCAACACCCAGAACGTTTCGGTGCGCAAGGCACGTATCTGGGCGATATTGCTGACAGCTGCCTGTATAACCGGTTACACCGCCTCTTTTAGGTGGTATTCGAAATTCAGGGGCTCTCTAGGCGGTTTTTAGCATCCTAGGTCCACCTGGAATGATCTTATAACATCACTAGACTATTTTTGGCATGATCCTAAGCTCTTGGAGTTCACTATATAAGAAGATGAAAGTTGCAACTTTTGGGCATTTGCATTTGCAACATTCACAACTTACTTTCTGGAGCTCTCTGGTCAGGAAGCAATCTTCCTAGTGGCCCCTAATCATAATTAGGACATTTGTAAGTAGCCTTAACCCTTTCTAATTTAGTTTAGCTTAGTTAATTAGTTAAAAGTCAAACCATCGTAATTAAGGTTTGACTTCGTGATTAATTAATATGTGCTCAGTCTAATCACGAATTAAAAGTACCTTTAAGTAGGTATTTATATGGGTAATAAACCCTTAAAAGGGTACTTCCAGATTCCCACTCTAACTATGTTAATTGTCGAGTCAAAGCTTACTTTAAAAAGTCAACAGAATGTTTAATTTCAAATTAAAGCATAATTAGCAATGTAGGATACTTGCAACCTGTTTGTGTCACACCCCGATTTCCACGTGTCACCGGTGGGCCCGGTGGGGGAGTATCGTGACGTGGTTGGCAACGTAATAGTCAAACAACACAATATTTAATATGCACAGCGGAAGCAAATTTAAAGATATAATACAACCGAATTTATTATTGTAATATCAAATGTCACAATATTCGGAAGTTTATCCACAGACGGATCGAACATAAAATGGAAACAATAGTTCAACAGACTTTTAGACATCTTAAGCTTGCGAGACTTCTATTGATGCTAAGGAGAAATATCCAGCCAATTTCGTATAGTACCTGCATTTAGCCTTTTTGGAAAATACGTCAGTTTACACTGGTAAATACAATCAACCGACTTATTTTGGAAAATGATTTAAAATTGGTTTGGATGCACATGGCATAAATGTTTTATAATTTGATTAAAATGCACAGAGGCAAAATTAATCTTTTTAACTTGGGAGAATTATTTTAATATTATAATCTTGTGAACGAATTACATGTTCCTTGTGCGTTCAGTCGCCCGGATCTTGTCCGGGTTAAAGATCAATTGACACACCACGTCATAGAGTTATACACTGACAGGTGTACGCCTACACCCCGTGCTCAGGTCGTGGCCATCTCGTAAGATGATGCCAAGAATATCCGGGACATGGTCATTAACCCCCCAAAGGCTTTAAGTAACAAGACTGTTTAAACGAGCCGATCAAATTATTCAACTACCCACCAAACGGTGGAGATTTGATGCCCGATCAAGCGGTATGCTATATACCGTAACCCAAGCCCGTATAGGGAAAATAAGTTAAAAGTATTTACCTGAGCAAGTATTAATCACAATAAGCAAATTTGCAAGTAGCTTTTACTGGTTCTCCTAATCTGGAACGAAGGTTTAATAATAACCTATTAGAATCCTAACGGGTCTTTAATTAAGCTTAAGCTTAGACCGGCTAGTTTCAAAGATACGGTTTGTACGCACGATTAAGCGAAGACCGGATAGAATGTGATTTAGACCCTACAAGTTCAGAGACTTGCTTAATATGGTTATATTATTCACATTCTGGATTTTGAGATAAAACCGTTAAGGTTTGACCCGTTTCGGCTAATTTATGTAAACTTGTTACATAAACCGAACCGTACGCGTAATAAGCGTGACGGGTATTCATGAGAGCTATATACAGGTTTCCTAAGTTAATTATGCCTCAAATATGTTGTGACATCAGTAAGATGTCTTTCATTATGCCCGAAACGTGTTTAAACACAAACTAGGCCCCGTAGGGGTAGTTTGGTCATTTTAAAGGTTGTAAAAGGGTTTAAGTGTTTAACTGAGTTACAGGTCTGATGTAATCAGTAAACATACTCAAATTTATGAGTTATAACAGTAGGATAAAGTATATATGTGAAATTTATCAATTATAACCAAACTATGCCCCGCAGGGGTATTTTGGTAATTTCACATAAGCCGAAAAGCTCAAAACTGAAGTCTGAGTTTAATAACCTTTGCTTACTGTTAAAATATTATAATTTGCCTCATATATCAGTAGGTATCAACCCGGGTATGTTCAATATGATTTTAATACATACTATGCGTTAAAAACGCTAAATAAGGCGATTAAAGGCCATTTCCGGGTTCGATACTTAAATCTGATATTTTTATATTTCCAGCAGGCTTAAAATAACTTATTTAACATATGTGATCAGTAGCAAAAGGTTTGGAGTCGTTTAGATCGGTAAAACTCATTTTATGGCCCGTAAGGGCAAAATCGACAATTACCGGATTAAGCCTACGACTACTAGTTATGCTCAACCTAAAATTAATTAAAAATCTTTAAAAATCCCAAAATAATATATTACATCAGTGGGTATTAAGTTTGGTACCAAAAAGTAGGCTTAACTAGGCTATACGCTAATTACGCCATTTTATTAACATAAAGCTTTAAATTTGCGATAATGAGCATAACTCTTAATCTACAAGTCAAACTGATGTCAAACTTTGCATACAAGTTTATATATCAGTAACTAAGGTTTCTACACTTTTACATTTTCATAAATCACGTTTTAAGGTAATAAGGGCATAATGGTCAACATATGAGCAATTAACGGAAACATGCATATTAATTGGATAACTAATGAACCAAGGTGTATAATCACAGAGGGTTGTACTAACAAGTAACCTAATCCAATTAAAGCTCTGAGGCATTTCTAAAACATGCCTAAACAGTTCAGAACTGAAAGTCAAAGTGAAAGTCAAACTATGCGACTTTCGGCTCCGAACCGGGTCTAAACAGGAAATTGTCTGGTTGAACATGTTTAGACATGTTCTTACACTTATTACCAAGTTATAACAATGATCCAACAGGTTGCATATGATCTACAATGTTAATGATGCATAAATAGTATTTTAAGCTTCCTGTTGACTTTTTAAATATAAGTTTGACCCGACTTTTGACCTGGTTAGAGTGATGATCAGGGGAAACCCTTTTGAGGTTTTATTACCCACATAAATACCAACTCATAACTACTTTTGATTCGAGATATGACTGAGCCATTAATACTTAATATCGAAGTCAAACCGTAATTACGTCGGTTTGACTTTTAGCTAAATAACTAAGCTAAAGTTAATTAGAGAAGGTTAGGCAACTTACAAAGGTCCTAAGCTTGATTAGGGAACACATGAGAGAAGGTTTTGAGTTCCAGAAGTGCTCCAAGAATGCAGATGAAGATGTGATGAATTGTTTGCAACTAAAGGCCCTTATATAGTGGATTTACTCACCACAATGCATTGACAACAAGGTCTACTACTGCCCACAACATTCCTACATGTGTCCTACATGTTTAGGGAGTGTTTAGGGGCCAAGGGGTAAGAGGAAACTCGTTTAAGAGGTCAGAATCGCGTTTAAACTGGCAACAGCCGGTTTTCTGTTGCTGGGCAGTTGCTTGCGCACCGTAACAATTATTTGTTGCGGTGCGCAACAATTCATCAGGGACCAAAATGTTGGCTTTTCAATGATTTGAAGGGGCAACTGAGTATAAACGATTCTTGGCCGTTTTTTATCAATATGGGGCCTCAAATTTGGGTCATGTATAGTATGCACCACCATGTTATGTTGTGTGAAAGTCTTGGAGTCTTTTAGAAAGTGCCGAACAATAAGGTTTACCGTGCAAATTTCTTCGTAGGAGTCCACCAATTAAATTATGAATCATTCATTGCTATAATTCACTGAACTTGAACATATACTACATGTTTTTAATATGTTTTGAGTCTTGGGATTTATAACGAGGTCGTTCAGAGGTGCAAAAGTTAACATAACGACACTTTTAAATCCTGTCAAACATTTTTTTAATAAATCCGAGTTTATAACGCTTTTTGTCTTACACGACACGTGTCGTTATTTTATTTAACACGAATTTTCGAGGTGTTACATCCTCACCCCCTTAAAATAAATCTCGACCCGAGATTTACTGAAACAAATGAGGGTACTTTTCTTTCATGGTGGATTCAACCTCCCACGTGAATTCGGGACCTCTACGGGCATCCCATTTGACCTTTACAATAGGTACATGCTTCCTTCGAAGCTTCTTTACCTGTCGATCTTCAATCAACAAAGGTTTTTCCACAAATTTTTAGCTCTCATCTATATGCACATCTGTATGTGGTATAACCAGTGATTCATCAGCGAAGCACTTCTTCAGATTGCAGATGTGGAACACATTGTGAATTCCACTGAGCTCTTCAGGTAAGTTTAGCTTATAGGCAACTGACCCGACACGTTCGATAACCTCGAAAGGTCCTATGTATCCCGGCCTTAGCTTGCCTTTCTTACCAAAACGCATCACCCCCTTCCAGGGCGATACTTTAAGTAACACTTTGTCACCTACTTCGAAGTGAAAAGCTTTACGCTTTGGATCTGCGTAACTCTTCTGCCTATAACGGGCAGCCTTGAGACGGTCACGAATCTGGACAACCTTGTCCGTCGTTTCGAACCCTATCTCTGGTCCTGATAATTGGACATCTCCAACTTCTGCCCAACAAATGGGCGATCTACACTTTCTACCATATAATGCCTCAAAAGGCTGAGCTTTAATGCTGGTGTGGTAGCTATTGTTGTAGGAGAATTCGACTAATGGTAGGTGCTTATCCCAACTACCACCCAAGTCAATCGCACATGCACGTAGTATGTCTTCCATCGTTTGAATAGTACGCTCCCTCTGACTGTCTGTCTGAGGATGGTAAGCCGTGCTTAAGTTCAAACGCGTGCCCAAAGATTGTTTGAAGCTTTTCCAAAAATGGGACGTGTGTCTATTATCTCTGTCAGAGATACTAGACACAGGTATGCCATGCAAAGCTACAATCTTATCCACGTATAACTGGGCTAACATATCGGAGCTATAAGTCTCCTTGATGGGTAAGAAATGTGCTGACTTAGTCAGTCTATCAACTATAACCCATATTGTATCATTTCCTTTCCTTGTCTTAGGTAACTTGGTGATAAATCCATAGTTACCATTTCCCACTTCCACGTAGGATGTTCAGGCTGCTGCAGCAAGCCTAACGGTTTCTGATGCCCGGCTTTGACTTGCACACATGTCAAGCATTTAGCTACATAGGTGGCTACAGACTTTTTCAAGCCTATCCACCAATAATTTGCCCTCAGATCCTGGTAATTGAACTTACCAATCTATTGCCCCTACAATAGATGTTTATCATTTTGTCTTTACAAGGTCTCCAAGGGAGCAGCCTTGATGCTTCCATATCAACTATTATAGAAAAGCTTATCTTAAGGTGAGATGGTTATTCCAACCACTACTTAACAAATTTTTAATGGTTAGCCGATCCTTGTAGTTAGTCGAACAAGTCGACGATTCAGGGCAACTGTTGGCAATTCTTAATCATTGCCTAATTAGGGTTGCGGTAAATAATGCATAAGCAAAATGAACCGTCTTTCTTATTTAACAATATTAAACTATCGAAGTATCGAGCTAGGCTATGCGAACCCTCTATTTTAAAACTTAGTTATCAGGGTTTCGATTCTCCCAATGACGGTACTAGTTGTCTTGGAGATTTCATAATAATACAGCCTTAAATGAGATATAAATGTTAATCCTACCTGCCCCTCAGGGGTAAATAGGGTAATCTTAGGAGAAGATAGTTAAGATACAAGGAGGTTACAGAGATTTCCATATCTCAGACTCCAGTTCATCCGTCATTGCTTGTGTCAAATAAGTGACACTTTTATGTTACTAGTCCACGAATTCCTTAATATGGAACATTTACTTGGACAATTCCATTCTGGATATCTCTTTTGAATACCATTAGTTGACTTTAGTACCATATGACCTCTCGGAATATCTTTGTGGTCCCATGCATTAAACCTCCATACTGATCAGGCATGGAAGCAATCTATGGAACTTATTAAGATACACCAATCCTCATATGGCGCTTTCATCATATCATCTGGGATTCAGAATTGATAGAGATTATATAGATATCAACTATATATGCTGACGCACTTCCTCTTAGAAAGAGGACATTTCGAAAACATACGACTGAAGGTTTCTGATAGGAACAAAAGAAATGATTCTTTCGATTTCGTCTTTTTCCCTTACACTTAATATCTGGGGTTTTTATGGGAAAAATTTCTAAAAGTTTGCTAAGCTTGAGATCTTATGAGAGACTTATTAGCATCCGAACCCAAACGTATCTCTTAGCAGTCAAACCACTAATAATTATGTGCTTTAAGCTTAGATTTTTGGGTATACTGAATAGGGTACTATCTCAGCCAATGAATTAAAATTTGCGACATACTGTCGACTGTCTAGAACTTTTATGGCGAGAGTCAGAAAATTCTTATTCCGTCTTTTCCCTTTTCGCAAAACGGATACTAGGTTTTTCTAATAAGGTCCTTTCTAGTGTTTAGTCAACAAGTAAGCCAAGAGTAACTAAAACATAGAGGTAAAATCTTGGATTCTAATACTTAGTCACCATCATGAGGATAAGTGGGTGACTTATAGAAGAAATAAGGAAGTTATTGTACATGTGCTTATATTTAATCAAAATGGAAATTTCACAAACTAGGCACCTAGCTCGGTTGGCTAGGCGCGCGAAAGGGTGCGGCCTAGACCCAGGTTCGATTCCGGGGACGGCCAATTCCACCATTTTTTTTATTATATTAATTAATCGTACGGATACATGTAATTATGAGGGTTGTCTCATAAGGAGTCTTGATAATTAATTGCTTCTTATTACCCACAATATGGGCTTGATTTTTAAGGTAACCAATCGATTTTTATCACTATATTGAGTCCTTACATTTAACGAAACTAGGACATCGGAAAACTGATTCCTAATGGATATAATAATGCTGAAGCAGTCTCTGAGGTATACAGGCTTCTTACTGAACTTACGTTGCTTTTTATTAGGCCTGTACTTGCTCTCTTTCTCAGATTTCTGGGAGTTATCCTCCTTCTTTGGTTCATCCTTCATATTTGAAGTGTGAACATAGCTCTCCTCATGAGCAATTAAACATGGTTTTGAATGAGATTTAGAGCGAGAAGCATTCAGCTCTTTGGATTGTCTCATGACCTTTTCCCATGATCCCTCCAACTTCTGCGTCAACCACAGCCTGGAGATTAATTCCATCAATATTGAGGTTTACGTTTGTAGTTTATATTAACATTCGTCGCATTAATAGTATTGCGACTGTCGTCTACCTCATCCGAGTTTTCCATACTCGATACTTGGTACCAACCACCAAGATTTAAAAATTATTAGTCATCATCCTGATGACCTGACTTAGATTAGCCACGGCATTCATAAACCGCATGGGCTATTCTGTTCCGAACATTCATAGTGAATGTTATTTAAACGTATTTCCATTATATTTAGCCTAGGTCACAAAAGGACCATCAATGGCATTCCAAGTTTGGAACGAGTCCAATATTTGCTTGACAGGGGATCATAATGTCACAACTGTCTTTGGCACACGAACGATCATGAATAGCTCAAAGGCTAGCCTTACAAGACTTTTATTATATATATACATATATGGCATAGAAGCCTGCCTCGATGGACGTAGAAAAATATGGCATAAAGCCCAGTCATGAAGGACATAAATGATTATACGGCACGAAGGCCTTGTCGCAAAGGACATTTAGAAATGGCACAAACGGCCTTGTCATAAGGACATTCATCAAATCTGGCACAAAAGGGCCTGTCACCAGGAACGTTAACATTTAATATGTTAGCTTGTCACGAATGACAAATTATAGCACATAGGCTTGTCATGAATGACTTTAAAACATAACTCGATGGTCTATCACCAAGGACCTTAATTTATTAGCCGCAATCTTGTTAGATTAGGGCTTCAAGGTTTGAACGTGGTTCTTCACCTTTGGACAGGGAGTCATAGACTACAACTGTCATCGTCTTGAAAGACGATTCATTTGGCAGAAAGGTAAGCCAATTAACATCCCTAATGGATGTTTATATATAACCATCGTATCTAATGATTATTAGTCATGATCACATCGATCATATTGCCTATTAGGTTTGAGCATAGCTCACTACCTTTGACAGGGAATCTTAAAGATCACAATGTCTTTGTCACAAATGGACAATATATTATAGCCCGTAGGCAAAACATCACTAAAGGATGTTAAATAATATGATCATCGTATTAGATGATATTAGTCATGATCGCATTGATCATATAGACTATTATGCTTGGACATAGTCCAACGTTTTTAGGCAGGAGGCCAAAGACCACCACTGTCGTTGTCTTATCGGACAACAAGTTTAGCCCGTAGGCACTTCATCACTCACGGATGTTTATAATATGATCATCTCACAAGATGATATAAGCCACGATTTCTAGACCATAAGGCCAATTAGGAATTAAAAAAAAATTCCAATATAGGGATGACTGTTGTGATTTTATCATATCACATTTGTCAGGAGGGCTAATACATTCTTAGGTGTTAACAATGATCTGAATCCCTTGAGTAGGTTTCACCATCTTGGCCACGTAGGCTAGGTTTCACCCTTAAGATTCTTTTTTAAAAATGCATACTGACAAGGAAGGATAATTATTTTATTCAGGATTTTTATCATAAATCCTAATTTATAAGTTAATAATAGTACAAATGGCCTAGTCGCGTAGACAAGTTAAATTTATAAGCCATGATTTCAGAGAATCGCGGCATTAAGGTTTGAATCAAAGTTCATTACCTTCTCCTGACAGGGAGCTGTAGGCTGCCACTGTCTTTAGTCTCAGAGGACAATAACTATAGCCCGTAGGCACTTCCCTTATAAGGGATGTTTATTACGGAATTGCCCCTTAGGGAAATTCATTAACCATGGTAAACAGAGACCATATTTGGTTAATTTATTAATCATATATATTTAGGATTTCTATTGTAATTTATCCTAATTATAAAACATTAACAGTTTTATTAGTGGCACCCAATGGCCTGGTCACATGGACATTTATAAATTATAAGCTTATGATTTCAGAGAATCAAAGCAACAATAACAGTTTTATTTAATAGCACAAAAGGCCTAGTCACAAGGACAATTTTAAATTATAAGCCATGATTTCAGAGAATCAAGGCCTTTAAGTATATTAGCACAACAGGCTTAGTCACAAGGACATATATAAATTATAAGCTATGATTTCAGAGAATCAAGCATGAAGGTATTCTGGCACAATAGGCCTGGTCACAATGACATTTATAAATTATAAGCTAGGATTTCAGAGAATCAAAGCCTTGAGGTTTGAACCTAGTTCATTACCTTTTTTTGACAGGGAGTCATAGCTACCACTGTATTTTGGCTCATGTAGAAATGAGCAAGGCCCGTAGGCACTATATTACCACGTATGGTTAAAATATGATCATCTTAATTGATGATGTAAACCCAGGATTCAGAGATCATTAAACTGGGTTAGGGATCTTTTGAAGAATCCTTAATAATGTGTGTGATTTCCAACGAATCACATCTGCCGGGAGTGTTAACATGTTTTCAGATGTTAACTGGGATACGAATCTTTTAAACAGGTTTCACTCTTAAGATTCTTTTAATATTTATTGCAGAACAATTTATAAATTGAAATGTTAATAAGGATCTGAATCTAAATTGAGGAACTGCCATCTTGGCCGGTCTTAATATGACCCGAAGCTAGGTCTTGTCCTTTTTAGATTTTGCCATTTTATTATAATGGTAGATCTTGCAAAAGGAAATGTTATTTTCCATTTATTTAATATTTCTTGTTTAGAATGAAAGTTTAAACTTAATCATTCCATTATATAAAAATAAAAGTATAAAGTTTCCCTGAGCGGGACTTGAAAGGAATAATGTTGTCCTCGTAGGGACTGAAAGATAATTGTGTCCTTATAAGGACTTATTAAGGAAACGATCTTCAGCAAGAGGAGTTTCTTCTTTATTTTATTTCTGAGTGTCCTCTCCTTGGATGCTCGTTTCATTCTAGCCGCGGTACGAAGCTCAGCATTTCAAGGCTCCAGATGTGGAGAATTCCCATTACAGCTTCTTCGCTTGGCGACGTATCCAAAAAATTTGGAAGTAAAATTTCCAGGTTAGGAATGAGAATTTTCCTATGTTAAGTCTAGACTCAGAAGGTCAAGGAATGTGCTACTGTGTCATTGAGATTAAACACAAAAGGGTAGTGTTTAATTCACTCAACGTTGGCTCTGATACCAACCTGTCACACCCCGATTTCCACGTGTCACCGGTGGGCCCGGTGGGGGAGTATCGTGACGTGGTTGGCAACGTAATAGTCAAACAACACAATATTTAATATGCACAGCGGAAGCAAATTTAAAGATATAATACAACCGAATTTATTATTGTAATATCAAATGTCACAATATTCGGAAGTTTATCCACAGACGGATCGAACATAAAATGGAAACAATAGTTCAACAGACTTTTAGACATCTTAAGCTTGCGAGACTTCTATTGATGCTAAGGAGAAATATCCAGCCAATTTCGTATAGTACCTGCATTTAGCCTTTTTGGAAAATACGTCAGTTTACACTGGTAAATACAATCAACCGACTCATTTTGGAAAATGATTTAAAATTGGTTTGGATGCACATGGCATAAATGTTTTATAATTTGATTAAAATGCACAGAGGCAAAATTAATCTTTTTAACTTGGGAGAATTATTTTAATATTATAATCTTGTGAACGAATTACATGTTCCTTGTGCGTTCAGTCGCCCGGATCTTGTCCGGGTTAAAGATCAATTGACACACCACGTCATAGAGTTATACACTGACAGGTGTACGCCTACACCCCGTGCTCAGGTCGTGGCCATCTCGTAAGATGATGCCAAGGATATCCGGGACATGGTCATTAACCCCCCAAAGGCTTTAAGTAACAAGACTGTTTAAACGAGCCGATCAAATTATTCAACTACCCACCAAACGGTGGAGATTTGATGCCCGATCAAGCGGTATGCTATATACCGTAACCCAAGCCCGTATAGGGAAAATAAGTTAAAAGTATTTACCTGAGCAAGTATTAATCACAATAAGCAAATTTGCAAGTAGCTTTTACTGGTTCTCCTAATCTGGAACGAAGGTTTAATAATAACCTATTAGAATCCTAACGGGTCTTTAATTAAGCTTAAGCTTAGACCGGCTAGTTTCAAAGATACGGTTTGTACGCACGATTAAGCGAAGACCGGATAGAATGTGATTTAGACCCTACAAGTTTAGAGACTTGCTTAATATGGTTATATTATTCACATTCTGGATTTTGAGATAAAACCGTTAAGGTTTGACCCGTTTCGGCTAATTTATGTAAACTTGTTACATAAACCGAACCGTACGCGTAATAAGCGTGACGGGTATTCATGAGAGCTATATACAGGTTTCCTAAGTTAATTATGCCTCAAATATTTTGTGACATCAGTAAGATGTCTTTCATTATGCCCGAAACGTGTTTAAACACAAACTAGGCCCCGTAGGGGTAGTTTGGTCATTTTAAAGGTTGTAAAAGGGTTTAAGTGTTTAACTGAGTTACAGGTCTGATGTAATCAGTAAACATACTCAAATTTATGAGTTATAACAGTAGGATAAAATATATATGTGAAATTTATCAATTATAACCAAACTATGCCCCGCAGGGGTATTTTGGTAATTTCACATAAGCCGAAAAGCTCAAAACTGAAGTCTGAGTTTAATAACCTTTGCTTACTGTTAAAATATTATAATTTGCCTCATATATCAGTAGGTATCAACCCGGGTATGTTCAATATGATTTTAATACATACTATGCGTTAAAAACGCTAAATAAGGCGATTAAAGGCCATTTCCGGGTTCGATACTTACATCTGATATTTTTATATTTCCAGCAGTCTTAAAATAACTTATTTAACATATGTGATCAGTAGCAAAAGGTTTGGAGTCGTTTAGATCGGTAAAACTCATTTTATGGCCCGTAAGGGCAAAATCGACAATTACCGGATTAAGCCTACGACTACTAGTTATGCTCAACCTAAAATTAATTAAAAATCTTTAAAAATCCCAAAATAATATATTACATCAGTGGGTATTAAGTTTGGTACCAAAAAGTAGGCTTAACTAGGCTATACGCTAATTACGCCATTTTATTAACATAAAGCTTTAAATTTGCGATAATGAGCATAACTCTTAATCTACAAGTCAAACTGATGTCAAACTTTGCATACAAGTTTATATATCAGTAACTAAGGTTTCTACACTTTTACATTTTCATAAATCACGTTTTAAGGTAATAAGGGCATAATGGTCAACATATGAGCAATTAACGGAAACATGCATATTAATTGGATAACTAATGAACCAAGGTGTATAATCACAGAGGGTTGTACTAACAAGTAACCTAATCCAATTAAAGCTCTGAGGCATTTCTAAACATGCCTAAACGGGTCAGAACTGAAAGTCAAAGTGAAAGTCAAACTATGCGACTTTCGGCTCCGAACCGGGTCTAAACAGGAAATTGTCGGGTTGAACATGTTTAGACATGTTCTTACACTTATTACCAAGTTATAACAATGATCCAACAGGTTGCATATGATCTACAATGTTAATTATGCATAAATAGCATTTTAAGCTTCCTGTTGACTTTTTAAATATAAGTTTGACCCGACTTTTGACCTGGTTAGAGTGATGATCAGGGGAAACCCTTTTGAGGTTTTATTACCCACATGAATACCAAATCATAACTACTTTTGATTCGAGATATGACTGAGCCATTAATACTTAATATCGAAGTCAAACCGTAATTACGTCGGTTTGACTTTTAGCTAAATAACTAAGCTAAAGTTAATTAGAGAAGGTTAGGCAACTTACAAAGGTCCTAAGCTTGATTAGGGAACACATGAGAGAAGGTTTTGAGTTCCAGAAGTGCTCCAAGAATGCAGATGAAGATGTGATGAATTGTTTGCAACTAAAGGCCCTTATATAGTGGATTTACTCACCACAATGCATTGACAACAAGGTCTACTACTGCCCACAACATTCCTACATGTGTCCTACATGTTTAGGGAGTGTTTAGGGGCCAAGGGGTAAGAGGAAACTCGTTTAAGAGGTCAGAATCGCGTTTAAACTGGCAACAGCCGGTTTTCTGTTGCTGGGCAGTTGCTTGCGCACCGTAACAATTATTTGTTGCGGTGCGCAACAATTCATCAGGGACCAAAATGTTGGCTTTTCAATGATTTGAAGGGGCAACTGAGTATAAACGATTCTTGGCCGTTTTTTTATCAATATGGGGCCTCAAATTTGGGTCATGTATAGTATGCACCACCATGTTATGTTGTGTGAAAGTCTTGGAGTCTTTTAGAAAGTGCCGAACAATAAGGTTTACCGTGCAAATTTCTTCGTAGGAGTCCACCAATTAAATTATGAATCATTCATTGCTATAATTCACTGAACTTGAACATATACTACATGTTTTTAATATGTTTTGAGTCTTGGGATTTATAACGAGGTCGTTCAGAGGTGCAAAAGTTAACATAACGACACTTTTAAATCCTGTCAAACATTTTTTTAATAAATCCGAGTTTATAACGCTTTTTGTCTTACACGACACGTGTCGTTATTTTATTTAACACAAATTTTCGAGGTGTTACAGTTTGATTATTAATATAACTTGGTAATTAATGTAAGAACATGTCCCAACATGTTCAACTCGACAATTTTCAGTTTCGGCTCGGTTTGGAACGAAAGTCGCATAGTTTGACCTCTGCTTTGACTTTCAGTTCTGACCCGTTTAAGCATTGTTTAGAAATGCCTTAGAGCCTTAATTGAACCAGGTTTCATATTAGTGTAACCTCCTGAGGTCACATAACTTGGTTCATTAGTTATCCGATTCATATGCATGTTTCCGATTAATGCTTAAATGTTGGCTATTATGCCCTTTTGATTATAAAACGTGATTTTTGAAAAAGTAAAAGAGTAGAAACCTTAGTTACTGATTTATAAACTTGCACCTAAAATTTGACATCAGTTTGAGGTCTAGATTAGGAGTTATGCTCATTAGCGTAATTTGAAAGCTTTATGTTAATTAAATGGCGTAATTAGCGTATAACCTATTTAAACCCACTTTTTGATATCAAACTTTTTACCCACTGATGTAATATAATATTTTGGGGTTTTTGAGGATTTTTATTTAATTTTTGGCTGAGCATAACATAGGTCTCTAAGTTTAATTCGGTTAATACCGATTTTGCCCTTTTTAGCCATAAAATGAGTTTTACAAATCCTTTTTGACCCCAAACCTTTTTCTACTGATTTTATTTGATAAATAAAATATTTTGAGCCTTCTGGAATTATAAAATTATCAGCTTTCCCTTGGAAACCCGGAAATGGCTCCAAATCGCCTTTTAAAGCGTTTTTAACGCATAGTATGTGCTAAAACCATATTAAACATATAAGGTTGATACCTACTGATATTTTTAATATATTTTCATATATAAACAGTAAGTGAAAGTTTATAAACTCAGGTTTCCAGTTTTGACCTTGTAAGCCTAAGTGAAATTACCAAAATACCCCTAAGGTGCATAGTTTGGTTTTAAATGATAAATTTCACATATAGGTCATACTCTACTGTTATAACTTATTAAATTAAGTGTATTTACTGTATAAATCAGACCTGTAACTCAGATTTCTAATTGAACTCTTTCATAATCTTCTAAATGACCAAAATGCCCTTATGAGGCATAATTTGTGTTTAAATCCGTTTTGGGCATAATAGAAGATACCTTACTGATGTCACAACATGTTTAAGGCATATTAACTCAGGGAACTTGCATTTGACTCTTATGGTTACCCGTGACGCCCTTTTCGCGTTCGGTTCGGTTTATGTAACTAGTTTGCATAAATTGACCGAAACGGGTCAAACCTTATCATCTTTGTCTCAAAATCCAGAATGTATTTAGTATACCCATATTATAAAAGTATTCAAACTTGTCGGGTCTAAATCACATTCTATCCGGTCTTCGCTTAGTCGTGCGTTTGAACCGTATCGTCCTTAAAAGCTAACCGGTCTAAGCTTAGGCTTAAATAAAGACCCGTTAGGAATCTAATAGGTTATTATAAACCTTTGTTCCAGAATAGAAGAACCAGTAAAAGCTACCCGCACTCGCTAATTGTGATTTATACGTACAAAGGTAAATACTTTTAACTTATTTTCCCTTATACGGGCTTGGGGTACGGTATATAAAATACCGCTTGGTCCGGCATTGAATCTTTAATCGAATAGTGGTTAAATCCTTGATATGCTACGTTTTGAAATGTTTTGTTTGCTTAAAGCCTTTGGGGGGTTAATGACCATGTCCCGGATATCCTTGGCATCATCTTACGAGATGGCCACGACCTAAGCACGGGGTGTAGGCGTACACCCGTCAGTGCCGAACCAAATAATGTGGTGTGTCTATTAATCTTTAACCCGGTCTACGGATCGGGCTACTGAACGCATAAGTAACATGTAATTCATTTACAAGTATTATATTCATATAATTATCCCAAGTTATAAAATATTTTGTGCCACGTGCATCCAAATCAATTTTCAAACCTTTTCAAAATGAGTCAGTTAAATTGTATTTACCAGTGTAAACTGACGTATTTTCCAAAAGGTTAAGTGCAGGTACTACTCGTACTAGGCTGGCTGTCTTCTAGCGTCCGCAATAAGTCTCGCAAGCTTGGACGTCAATAAAACTGTTGAACAATATCTTCTTTTATTTTTTTGATCCGCATGTGGATCCGTTTCAACTATTTCGTGATATTTAATATTACAATTTATTAAAGTTGAAATGAATCTATCTTTGCTTCCGCTGTGCATTTATATAATTGTGTTGTTTGACTTATGATGATATCAACTACGTCACGATACTCCCCACCGGGCCCACCGGTGACACGTGGAAAATAGGGGTGTGACAGGTTGGTATCAGAGCCAACACTGAGTGAATTAAACACTAGCCTTTTGTGTTTAATCTCAGTTACACAATTGCACATTCCTCGATTCTCGAGTCTAGACAAAGAACTTAGGAATTATCCAAATTTGTTTTACTTCTAACTTTGTCTTATATATATTTTCTTGTTGTATCACTTGTTTGTTTTTCACAGGTTGACAAAATGCCACCACGGATGAGAGGAAGAGGAAGAGGAAAAGGGCCACTCATCGCCCCAAATGACCATGAAGCCGGACCTTCGCACCGGCGAACACCCTCTGATCCCCATAACACAGATCCTCAAGATCTTTGGAGGGCTTTGATTGAACCAGCTAGGCGCTCAGTTTCACTGAGTACCTCCCCTTCTATTCCACACTCTTTTGGGCCTCATTCTCAAAATGAGCCCCACAACTCTCACCAATCCTACATACCTCTTGAAGGACATGACTCACCCTTCGACCACCTGTCGCCTGTTTTTCAATGTCAGTTTAACCCTGCCGACTACCTTGGAGCACCAGTGGGTTTTAACCCACTTGGACCCGAAGATCACTTTTCCGGTGGCAGCCCGATGGATATAGACGAGGACACCGATCCTTCAATGCCACCATCCGGAACTCCTAACCACCCCATTGTAATTTCAGATGGGTCACCGTTTATGGGATCACCTTACAATGGTCCCGACAGTTTTGAAGAGAACTTCAAACTGTATGATTGGGCGTTTACTCCCAGTC
Source organism: Helianthus tuberosus (assembly GCA_030545235.1). NCBI lineage: Eukaryota > Viridiplantae > Streptophyta > Magnoliopsida > Asterales > Asteraceae > Helianthus > Helianthus tuberosus. Next base: position 65,852,863 of record CM060447.1, read on the forward strand.
ACCATAGCTCTCCCCTGCACCAGCACAGCTCTCCCCTATACCAGCCACAGCAGCAGCAGAATCCTTCCGAGGATTCCCGACTTGTAGCGGTCACTCCGCCGCCACCACCACCTCAGCTTCCGCCTCCCTCGCCCCCGAGGCGAAGGAGAACGACCGTGCGAATATTCGCACGAGGGGGAGTGCGCATCAGCACCCCTCCACTTTCAAGTGGCAGCCGATACTCGCCAGTCCACGAAGAACCAGAGATGGGAGAATCTTCACACCCCGTCTCAGAAGTGAATTCTGCGCCAGTCGCACCACCACCACCACTGGGTTTTGGAGACCCAATCCCTGCTTACACTGGCGCGGCAGCATACAATCCCTTCGAGCAGCCGATCCACACAAATTACAACTTTGCAGAGGATCCCTACTGGGTAGCTGCGAACTCTCTCCAGCCGGAAGGTCCCTATGGAGGTCCCTGGGCTATGGGACACCTGACCTATGGATACCCACCATATGGGTATCAACAACCGCCTCCGCAACCTCCGCATTATCAGCAACCCCCACAGGCGCCAGTAATGTCACCGCCACAATTTCAAGAAATCCTTCAAGGGATAAATGAGGTGCGACAAGAGGTGCGGCATGAATTGCGGGAAGAACGTAGGCATAACCGAGGGATGTTCAAGAAAATGGTGGATTTGATCAAGGGAAAAAGCAAGAAGGATCATTAAATCCTTTGTTTGTTTGTTTATTTTAGTATTGTAATCATGTCCCTGCGAGGACATTTATTTTTGTACTCTGCCCCTGCGTGGGCATATTTTACTTCCTGTTCTGCCCCTGCGTGGGCATGTTTTTCTGTTTAGCCCCTGCGTGGGCATGTTATTTATGTAAAAGCCCCGTTTAGGGCAAACTCGTACTAATTTAATTTTTATTTGGAGTGGTTAATTCAAGTTCTTCATTTTAAATTATGTGCATGAATATAATATATGAAGAAATGAAAAATAACACTTACTACTTTGATTTACCATTTTAATAAAATAATAAGAATCTTGAAAGGTAAAACCTAGCTTTTATGTTATCATGGTAAAACCTATTTTAATAAGATTCAAATCTCTGTTAACATCTGCAAACATGTTAACATTCTTAACTGATGTGATCCGCAAAATCACACATGTCACCCTTTTTATAAATTATTCAATTCCTTATTATTATTTAAACATCCAGTTGTGATGAAATGCCTACGGGCTACAATTAATGTCATATAAGGCAAAAGACAGTCGTAGATTATAAAACTCTCTGTCTAGAAAGGTAATAAACCTTGATTTAAACCCAAACAACTAGATCTTATAAGATCTAACTCTATAATTTAGAATTGTCCATGTGACTAGGCCTATTGTGCCAATATTTTATTTCATTCTGGGTTAAGGGTTCTAATAAAAAGTCCTGAATGAAATTACTTAACAAATTAACTAGTATGGCTCTTTAATTACCATGGTTAATTATCAAGATGACAGACATATTATATTCCTTAAATGAATCATTGTCATCATCTTATGTAGCAGTTCAACTACATGGCCGAGTCTGACGAGGTCAACAGTCAACCCAAGGAAAATCATGACACCACCAGAATCAATATAACTGGTGCAGAACTCCAAACGTTGATTGATAACGCCGTTACTAGAGCCATAGAGAGGCAATATAGTGAATCGGGTAGTACTCGAAGCAGGACCCGATCAGGACCCCATTCCAAGCCAAAAACACATTCTGAGGCTCATAGTAAGCCACCCTCTAAGATAGAGAAGCCAAAGAAGGATAATGAGGATCATCACTCCTCGAACCAACACAGTGTCCCGTCAAGGAAGGTCGAGCTTAAGCAGGAACCGCGTGGTAAATCCTGTACATACAAATACTTCGTCTCATGTAAACCCAGAGACTTTACTGGGGAGAAAGGAGCAGTTGACTGCATGACCTGGTTGGACGAGATGGATACGGTAGTGGACATCAGCGGTTGTGCTGAAAGGGACATAGTAAAATATGTATCCCAATCGTTTAAGGGAGAGACACTGGCATGGTGGAAGTCTCTCATCCAAGCTGCTGGAAAGATCCCACTCTACAACTTGTCATGGGATCAGTTCGTTGCTCTTATTAAAGAGAATTATTGCCCGCAACACGAAGTCGAAAGAATCGAATCAGATTTCCTAGCATTGGTGATGAAGAATTTAGATTGTCAGGCTTACCTCACTAATTTTAATACCTTATCTAGGCTGGTTCCATACTTGGTAACCCCAGAACCAAAAAGGATTGCTCGCTTCATCGGGGGTTTAGCCCCAGAAATTAAAGCTAGTGTTAAGGCATCAAGGCCTGCTACCTTCAGATCAGCAGCTGATCTATCTCTATCTCTCACCTTGGACGTAGTCAGGTTGAGATCACTCAGGAATTCAGAAGAAAGTAAGAGGAAGCGTGAGGACGACACCTCACGAAGATCAGATAAGAAACACCGAGGGAATAACGACCACAAGAAAGGGTCGGGGTTTAAGAAGGATGGGCAGCAATCTGGGGATAAGCCCAAATGTAAGGTTTGCAAGAAGAACCATTTTGGGAGGTGTCGACTTGAGTCGAAATCCCAGCCTCAGCCGAGGCCCTGTGGGATTTGTAGATCTTCGGAACATAAGACTCTGGAGTGCAAAAAGCTGAAAGATGCAACATGTTACGGTTGCAATGAAAAAGGGCACATTAAGTCCAATTGCCCAAAGAACACCAAGAAAACCGAGGATGGGAAAAAGACCAATGCGAGGGTCTTCAAGATGGACGCTAAGGAAGCTGTTCAGGATGACAACGTGATTACAAGTACTTTTCTCGTAAATGATGTTTTTGCTAGAGTATTGTTTGATTCTGGAGCAGATAAGTCTTTTGTGGATAATAAGTTTTGTGAGTTGTTGAAATTGCCTGTAAAAGCCTTAAGTGTGAAATATGAGGTGGAATTAGCTGATGGTACCATAGAAACCGCCTCGACTGTGTTAGATGGATGTGTTATATCCATTAGGAATCACTCTTTTCCTTTGTCCTTACTTCCCTTTAAGCTAGCCGGTTTTGATATAGTTATAGGTATGGATTGGTTATCGCATAACCAAGCCCAGATTGTGTGCAACAGAAAGCAAGTGGTAGTCAAAACTCCGTCTGGGGAGTCACTTACCATTCAGGGGGATACCCAGCATGGATTGCCTAAGCAAGTGTCCATGCTCAAGGCATCTAGATGCTTGAAGAAGGGTTGTGTCATTTATATGGCACAGGTTACTATCGATGTGCAGAAACCCAAGATTGAAGACATCCCTGTCATTTCGGATTATCCTGAAGTTTTTCCCGAAGAACTACCTGGTTTACCACCAGATAGGCAAGTGGAATTCCGAATTGACATCATCCCGGGTGCAGCACCAGTAGCAAGAGCGCCTTATAGGTTAGCACCAACGGAGATGAAGGAGCTAAGGACGCAATTAGATGATCTGCTAGCCAAAGGTTTTATTAGACCTAGTTCGTCTCCTTGGGGAGCGCCGATCTTGTTTGTCAAGAAGAAGGATGGATCGATGCGTCTGTGCATCGATTACCGTGAGCTTAATAAAGTCACTATCAAGAATAGGTATCCTTTGCCCAGGATCGACGATCTGTTCGATCAATTGCAAGGGGCAAGCTACTTCTCTAAGATCGACTTGAGGTCAGGCTATCATCAGTTGAAGGTCAAGGATGAAGATGTGCACAAGACTGCATTTAGGACTCGTTATGGTCATTACGAGTTCCTAGTGATGCCTTTCGGGCTCACTAATGCACCGGCCGCATTCATGGATCTCATGAATCGCATTTGCAAGCCCTACTTAGATAAATTTGTCATCGTCTTCATCGACGACATTCTCATCTATTCGAAGAGCCAAGCGGACCACGAGAAACACCTTCGTTGTATACTTAAACTTCTACATCATGAGAAACTCTACGCCAAATTTTCGAAGTGCGAATTTTGGCTTCGAGAAGTCCAATTCCTTGGACATGTGGTAAGTGAGCGTGGTATCCAAGTGGATCCCGCTAAGGTAGAAGCGGTTATGAATTGGCAAGAGCCAAAGACACCTACTGAGATTCGTAGCTTCCTGGGTTTAGCAGGATATTATAGGCATTTTATCGAAAACTTCTCAAGGATTGCTGCGCCCCTAACTTCGTTGACACGCAAGAAGGTTAAGTTTGATTGGGGCACTAAGCAGCAGGAATCCTTTGACATTCTTAAGAAAAAGTTGAGCAATGCACCAGTGTTAACATTGCCCGATGGTATAGAAGAATTCGTGGTGTATTGTGATGCATCACACACTGGTATGGGCTGTGTACTCATGCAGAAGGGCAAGGTTATTGCCTACGCTTCACGACAGCTGAAGGTGCACGAGAAGAACTACACCATCCATGACTTGGAGCTGGGTGCCGTTGTATTTGCATTAAAACTATGGAGGCATTACTTGTATGGGACCAAGTGTGTGATCTATTCAGATCACAAGAGCCTTCAACACTTGTTCAATCAGAAGGACTTGAACATGAGGCAGCGACGCTGGATGGAAACTCTAAATGATTATGATTATGAGATAAGATACCATCCAGGCAAGGCAAATGTAGTTGCTGACGCCTTAAGCAGAAAAGAAAGAGTGAAGCCGATAAAAATCAATGCCAAGCGCATTGAAATAAGGAATAGTTTGAACGAAAGGGTGTTAGCTGCACAGAAGGAAGCTGTGCTGGAAGCTAACTATCCTGAAGAAAAACTAGGAGTAACTGAGGAGCAGTTATCCTATGACAAGGACGGAATGCTAAGATTGAATGGACGAATATGGGTTCCAGTTTATGGAGGACTTTGAGATGTTATCCTCCAGGAAGCCCACAGTTCCAAATATTCCGTTCATCCTGGAGCAGATAAGATGTACCAGGATCTAAAGGCAAACTACTGGTGGATTGGTTTTAAAAGTCTGTAGCTGCCTATGTAGCTAAATGTTTGACTTGTGCGCAAGTCAAAGCTGAGCATCAGAAGCCGTCAGGTTTGTTGCAACAGCCAGAACTTCCCACATGGAAGTGGGAGATGGTAACTATGGATTTCATCACCAAGTTACCAAAGACAAGGAAGGGAAATGATACTATATGGGTCATAGTGGATAGACTGACGAAGTCAGCACATTTCCTACCCATTAAGGAAACTTATAGCTCTGACATGTTAGCCCAATTGTATGTAGATAAAATTGTAGCTCTGCATGGCGTGCCATTGTCAATTATCTCTGATAGAGATATGAGATACACCCCTCATTTTTGGAAAAGTTTCCAACAGTCTTTGGGCACGCGCTTGAATTTTAGTACGGCTTACCATCCACAGACAGACGGACAGAGTGAGCGTACCATCCAAATGCTGGAAGACATGCTTCGAGCTTGTGTGATTGATTTAGGTGGCAGTTGGGATAACCACCTGCCATTGATCGAGTTCTCCTATAATAACAGCTACCATACTAGTATTAAGGCTGCGCCTTTTGAGGCATTATATGGTAGAAAATGCAGAACCCCTATATGTTGGGCGGAAGTAGGAGATGTTCAATTATCAGGACCCAAGTTAGTCTTTGAAACTACGGACAAGATTGTCCAGATTCGAGACCGCTTGAAAGCTGCCAGGGATAGGCAGAAAAGCTATGCGGATCCAAAGCGAAAATCTTTCCACTTCGAAGTAGGTGACAAGGTGTTGCTTAAAGTATCACCCTGGAAGGGAGTGATGCGGTTTGGTAAAAAGGGCAAGTTAAGCCCGAGATACATAGGACCTTTCGAGGTTATCGAACGTGTCGGGTCAGTTGCCTATAAGCTAAACTTGCCTGAGGAGCTCAGTGTTATCCACAATGTTTTTCACATCTGCAATCTGAAGAGATGTCTAGCTGATGACTCACTGGTCATACCGCATACAGATGTGCATATAGATGAGAGCCTCAAATTTGTGGAAAAACCATTGTCGATTGAGGATCGACAGGTAAAGAAGCTTCGAAGGAAGCATGTGCCTATTGTTAAGGTCAAATGGGATGCCCGTAGAGGTCCCGAATATACTTGGGAGGTAGAGTCTACCATGAAGGAAAAATACCCTCATTTGTTCTAGTAAATCTCGAGGTCGAGATTTCTTTTAAGGGGGTGAGGATGTAACACCTCGGGAATTCATGTCCAATAAAATGAAGACACGTGTCATGTTATGCAAACGTGTTATAAATACGGATCCAGATAAAGATGTACAGTAGGATTTAAACGTCGACATGTTAATTTATACCTCTGAGCGACCTATTAATAAATCCCTAACCAGGATATATTTTATCAACATCTGAATAATGGTTATAAATCTGGCCATTCTAAATAATAAATTTATTTTATAACTCTAGACATGGATCCTATGCAAATTCTTGGTGTTTCCGTCAATTTAAACTTCCCACAAAGTGCCAAAGTGTGTAAGTGCATGCCTAAACATGCAATGGCTGAAAACATGGTCCCTATTCTGATTAAAGTACAAGAGACTCGGAGGTGAAAAGGTTGCATGGTCATAGCTTGAATAAAAACAAAAATTCTGTCCTCTGGCGAAGGCTTACGCACCGCAACACCCAGAAAGTTACGGTGCGCAAGCATGCTTACGCACCGCAACACCCAGAACGTTACGGTGCGCAAGGCACGTATCTGGGCGATATTGCTGACAGCTGCCTGTATAACTGGTTACACCGCCTCTTTTAGGTGGTATTCGAAATTCAGGGGCTCTCTAGGCGGTTTTTAGCATCCTAGGTCCACCTGGAATGATCTTATAACATCACTAGACTATTTTGGCATGATCCTAAGCTCTTGGAGTTCACTATATAAGAAGATGAAAGTTGCAATTCATCAGGGACCAAAATGTTGGCTTTTCAATGATTTGAAGGGGCAACTGAGTATAAACGATTCTTGGCCGTTTTTTTATCAATATGGGGCCTCAAATTTGGGTCATGTATAGTATGCACCACCATGTTATGTTGTGTGAAAGTCTTGGAGTCTTTTAGAAAGTGCCGAACAATAAGGTTTACCGTGCAAATTTCTTCGTAGGAGTCCACCAATTAAATTATGAATCATTCATTGCTATAATTCACTAAACTTGAACATATACTACATGTTTTTAATATGTTTTGAGTCTTGGGATTTATAACGAGGTCGTTCAGAGGTGCAAAAGTTAACATAACGACACTTTTAAATCCTGTCAAACATTTTTTTAATAAATCCGAGTTTATAACGCTTTTTGTCTTACACGACACGTGTCGTTATTTTATTTAACACAAATTTTCGAGGTGTTACAGTTTGATTATTAATATAACTTGGTAATTAATGTAAGAACATGTCCCAACATGTTCAACTCGACAATTTTCAGTTTCGGCTCGGTTTGGAACCGAAAGTCGCATAGTTTGACCTCTGCTTTGACTTTCAGTTCTGACCCGTTTAAGCATTGTTTAGAAATGCCTTAGAGCCTTAATTGAACCAGGTTTCATATTAGTGTAACCTCCTGAGGTCACATAACTTGGTTCATTAGTTATCCGATTCATATGCATGTTTCCGATTAATGCTTAAATGTTGGCTATTATGCCCTTTTGATTATAAAACGTGATTTTTGAAAAAGTAAAAGAGTAGAAACCTTAGTTACTGATTTATAAACTTGCACCTAAAATTTGACATCATTTTGAGGTCTAGATTAGGAGTTATGCTCATTAGCGTAATTTGAAAGCTTTATGTTAATTAAATGGCGTAATTAGCGTATAACCTATTTAAACCCACTTTTTGATATCAAACTTTTTACCCACTGATGTAATATAATATTTTGGGGTTTTTGAGGATTTTTATTTAATTTTTGGCTGAGCATAACATAGGTCTCTAAGTTTAATTCGGTTAATACCGATTTTGCCCTTTTTAGCCATAAAATGAGTTTTACAAATCCTTTTGACCCCAAACCTTTTTCTACTGATTTTATTTGATAAATAAAATATTTTGAGCCTTCTGGAATTATAAAATTATCAGCTTTCCCTTGGAAACCCGGAAATGGCTCCAAATCGCCTTTTAAAGCGTTTTTAACGCATAGTATGTGCTAAAACCATATTAAACATATAAGGTTGATACCTACTGATATTTTTAATATATTTTCATATATAAACAGTAAGTGAAAGTTTATAAACTCAGGTTTCCAGTTTTGACCTTGTAAGCCTAAGTGAAATTACCAAAATACCCCTAAGGTGCATAGTTTGGTTTTAAATGATAAATTTCACATATAGGTCATACTCTACTGTTATAACTTATTAAATTAAGTGTATTTACTGTATAAATCAGACCTGTAACTCAGATTTCTAATTGAACTCTTTCATAATCTTCTAAATGACCAAAATGCCCTTATGAGGCATAATTTGTGTTTAAATCCGTTTTGGGCATAATAGAAGATACCTTACTGATGTCACAACATGTTTAAGGCATATTAACTCAGGGAACTTGCATTTGACTCTTATGGTTACCCGTGACGCCCTTTTCGCGTTCGGTTCGGTTTATGTAACTAGTTTGCATAAATTGACCGAAACGGGTCAAACCTTATCATCTTTGTCTCAAAATCCAGAATGTATTTAGTATACCCATATTATACAAGTATTCAAACTTGTCGGGTCTAAATCACATTCTATCCGGTCTTCGCTTAGTCGTGCGTTTGAACCGTATCGTCCTTAAAAGCTAACCGGTCTAAGCTTAGGCTTAAATAAAGACCCGTTAGGAATCTAATAGGTTATTATAAACCTTTGTTCCAGAATAGAAGAACCAGTAAAAGCTACCCGCACTCGCTAATTGTGATTTATACGTACAAAGGTAAATACTTTTAACTTATTTTCCCTTATACGGGCTTGGGGTACGGTATATAAAATACCGCTTGGTCCGGCATTGAATCTTTAATCGAATAGTGGTTAAATCCTTGATATGCTACGTTTTGAAATGTTTTGTTTGCTTAAAGCCTTTGGGGGGTTAATGACCATGTCCCGGATATCCTTGGCATCATCTTACGAGATGGCCACGACCTAAGCACGGGGTGTAGGCGTACACCCGTCAGTGCCGAACCAAATAATGTGGTGTGTCTATTAATCTTTAACCCGGTCTACGGATCGGGCTACTGAACGCATAAGTAACATGTAATTCATTTACAAGTATTATATTCATATAATTATCCCAAGTTATAAAATATTTTGTGCCACGTGCATCCAAATCAATTTTCAAACCTTTTCAAAATGAGTCAGTTAAATTGTATTTACCAGTGTAAACTGACGTATTTTCCAAAAGGTTAAGTGCAGGTACTACTCGTACTAGGCTGGCTGTCTTCTAGCGTCCGCAATAAGTCTCGCAAGCTTGGACGTCAATAAAACTGTTGAACAATATCTGCTTTTATTTTTTTGATCCGCATGTGGATCCGTTTCAACTATTTCGTGATATTTAATATTACAATTTATTAAAGTTGAAATGAATCTATCTTTGCTTCCGCTGTGCATTTATATAATTGTGTTGTTTGACTTATGATGATATCAACTACGTCACGATACTCCCCACCGGGCCCACCGGTGACACGTGGAAAATAGGGGTGTGACAACCGGGCCCACCGGTAATACGTGGAAATATCGGGGTGTGATAGGTTGGTATCGGAGCCAACATTGAGTGAATTAAACACTAGCCTTTTGTGTTTAATCTCAATGACACAGTTTGCACATTCCTTGACCTCCGAGTCTAGGCTAATGACTTAGGACTAATCCTAATCTTATTGTTTTCCTTTGTTGGTTTCCTTTGTTTGTTTTGGCAGGTACAACTACAATGCCGCCCCGATTCAGTGGAAGAGAAGGACGAGGCAAGGCGCCAATCACTGCTCCTAATGACCACGAGGCCGGGCCATCGCACCGGCGAACTCCTTCAGCAACTTTAAGCTCAAGTCCCCACGAGGATTGGAGGACTTACCTGGAGCCTGCGAGACGCTCTGTCTCGCTCAGTTCATCACTATCATACCACGACTCATTCGGGCTCCACCAGAACAACGAGTCCGACCACTCACGCCACTCCTACCTCCCGTTGCAGCGTTCGGGTTCTCACCGTGCCTTTCAGGACCCGACCCCCTACTTTCAGAGCCGGTTTAATCCGACGAACGTGAATGAAGAACCAATGGGCCATAACCCTTTGGGACCATTCGACCACTATCCTGAGATGCAGGATATGGAAATGGATGAAGACCCGGATCCAGAGATGCCAACAGGGACGCCGACGCATCCCATCGAGATTTCTGATGGATCATCTTTTCATGGTTCGCCATATCGGGGCCCAGACAGCCTTGAAGAAAGGTGGGCCACATACCACTGGGAGTTTACTCCCCCTTTCAACCCACCTCAACAGCAGCAACAAGATCCCTCTGAGGATTCGCGTTTCCAGGCGGTTACGCCACCGCCATCGCTAGAGCAGCAACCGCCTCCAGAACCACCGAGGCCCAAATGTCTAGTGTTATGTGTATGGTATGTGATATAATTTCTAAGTGGCCTAAATGTCTAGTGTTATGTGTATGGTATGTGATTAACAAACTAAGTGATTTGGGTGGTAGTTTGATACATGAACATGAAATGGAAAAATATTTAAAGGATTCGAATGAATATTACGTGTTTTGTGGTGGTGTTAATACGCACAACCTACTGGAGTGTGTAGTGTAAGTGAATACGAAAATGATTGTTATAAAGGGTGCTATGATCAGTGTGACGCATGATTTCTTGTTACGATTTGAATGACGTATGTGCGCTACTTGTACGACACTTGTATGGTGAATGTGAACTACGTGATTTACATGCATACAAGCTAACTGTCTTTGGTAACCATCATAGGGCTTGGTTGACCACTCTTGATAAACGGGTAACTAAACATACCGAGCAAATCTAAGGTGAGTTCACACTTTCTACAAGGCATGGGATTCCTGGTGGTTTGGGAATGGGTTAATAAACTAAAATGGAACCTACATATCCTCCTTGGGTAGGATATGTACGGCCATCCTCCTTGGGTAGGATGCCACTATAAATCCTGCGTATTCTCCTTGGGTAGAACTACGTACGTTCGTCCTCCTTGGGTAGGACAACAACCTTAAACTTACTAGACAAAACTCTATCATGAAGTCCCTCATTTTTATATCGACTTAATCACCGAGGCCGATGGCGAGCGGGTCATTAGTTAATAGCGCTATTAGGTTTAACAAACCTCACACCGTGTCGTTCGAACGGGTGTGTACTAATGGACTAAAGGCAAAGGGTCAATGCTGATAGACATTGACTTAGGGCACAACTTATTTTCGTAGTAGTCGATATGGTACGGTCTGGTAACGCACATGGGAAGCCCCCACTAGATATCGTAAAAAGGTTTGAGAAACAGGGTAAACAGGTAATTCACATGGGAAGCCCCCACCAACTATGGATATGTTTGGGAAACAGGGCAAACTGGTTAATCATATTTTCAACTATGGGGTAAACCCCACGGCAAGTAAGCCAACTAAAGACAAACTATGTTTTCGTAAACAACTTAAAACGAACACCCAACTGTGAACTCGCTCAACTTTGTTGTTGATTCGTTGTTACATGCCTTGCAGGTCTTTAGGTGCATATTGACTGGAACTTGCTGTCTGGGAGGCTGGAGTGGTCATGGGTCGAGATACATGGAAACATAACACAACACAAAAGGCTTTTACATGTGGTTATAAACTCTTAACGAATGAATTATGCTTCCGCTGTAAACTGTGAAATATTGTAACGTTGTAACACTTACTGTTAATCAAGGAAAGTTTTATTTACATATACCTATGAGTTCAATGTGATTGATGGCTAAGATCCTGGTACGTCACACTCCTTACGGTGATACTCCGCTTGTGGTATTTTGGGGGTGTGACAGATTGGTATCAGAGCCATTGGTTATAGTGAACTTGGTTTTAAAAAGGGGAAAAACATTTTTGTAAAACCAGACTATAACCGAACAGTTCTGAAAACGTGAATACGACCATGACACTCAGCTCCAGATTGCAAGGTTCGCCTCTCGTATACTCATTGTACTGCATACCTAGTGAACACTTACATATGAAATTGCATGTGATTGCACGTTTAGCACGACAGTATAAATTCATGTATTACTTGCATGTGTTATGTGACTAATAGGGTGGTATTTCCCTAAACCTTCATGACTTACGCTTCGTGAGGCTCTTTGTTTGCTACTCGAGTTTGAGGAACCATTTTACATGAGTTAAGAGGAGCTGAGATGAGCATGCAAATCACAATATTATTGTGGGTGCACACATAATAATAATATGGGGTGCATGCGAGTCCCGGTGAGGCTTAACAAGTGAAAAAAAGGGGTTCCGTTCCGTTATTTGATCGATGTGAAACATAACAAACCTATAGGGGTTATAGCAGTGATTGTCCCCTACTCGAACGTGAACTTTTCATTTCTCTTTGGGTCCCTTCAAACCACGGTGCTGTTGAGTATTACCTAAACACCCATCTGAACGCCTAGCGAACTGTGTGTACTGTTAGGTGCTTGTACGAACATCCCCGAGTTGGATGTTGCAATGACAATGATTGGTCTATATTGTTCTCACCTTCTTCATTTTCTGAAGCTTAACGTATTGACGCCTTAGATTTCGAAGTGCGATCACTCCTACAACACTCCCGCAACATACTGCGTATTACTCGAACCACTTGCAACATCGATGGGTAGGAAGTTGAGCGTAGTACTTTACCAAGCCCAGTACTTTGACGACCCTGATTACCAGCAACGAACGTCAGCGGATTGATTTCAGTCGAGTCCGTAACTCTAGTCAGCAAATTGTGGGAGTTGATGCGTGTGAAGTGTATATATAAGTTTAAGTATATTTTAAGCCCTTTTACACTTTTTTTAGCCAAGTTTTAAATTTATAAAACACGATATTTACTAACACTAAACACACATATGGGCAAGTGCACCCATCGTGAGCGTAGTATAGTGTTGGTAAGATACCGAGGTCGTCCAAGGACACAAGAGCTTTTAGTACCGGTTTATCCTCAACGTCTAATCAAATCAAAAAGTTAGAAAAAGGTTTTAAACTAGAAAAATAAAAACTAACTAAAATGCTGAAAATAAAAATAAAATAAAAACAGATAGACAAGATGAATCACTTGGTTCCGACTCGTGTATAGTGTAACCTTTGATTATTTCCGCACTTTTGCACTGTTTAAGAGATTATCTTAGTTATTGTAGTAGGCCCCTCTTTTGGAGGTGACGTTACCCTCAACCCAGTAGTTTGAGTCAGCAAGGATACAATCCTAAAGGGTCTGATTATTGAAAGATAATTAATTAAGTTATTAATGCAAATTATGGTAGGCCCCTCTTTTGAAGGTGACGTTACCCTCGGCTAAGTAGTCTGAGTCAGCAAGGATACAGTCCTAAGTAGCCGGGTTATAGTATTAATAGTAGTTTAACTTATGAGGGGATCAAAGAGTTTGGACCCCCGCCATCCAATACCGTTAAGTATTGAAGGAGGTCCTACTAAATTTGACCCAGGTCCCTTGCAGGATCTCTAAACGCTGAACAACGGCAAGACTCTTACCAAACCGTTCCCTTAACCCCCGACCAGGTAGCCAACATACCTCCATATAGACCGTGGAGATATGAATTGTGAAAATCTTTTATTTTATATAGACAGTAAAATAATGTCAAGACACCACGGACAAACGATAAGGAAAAATCACCTTCAACATAAGAAACTAGTTATTAAAGTCATTAATACAAAACCAAGTAAAAAGTGCGAAAAGATTAAAAATAAAAAGTATTACACTAGACACTTTGTCTTCACCAAGTGACGTAAGAGACTTAGGCAAACATGGCCTTGATTGTCAAGAACTCTTACGATCAATCTTGGATCCCGAGACGACTCACACACTCTACGATGGACAATGGATGATGGTGGTGGATGATGGTGTTATGGTGGTGGTGGGTGGTGGGTGAAGTGTGAGAGAGGTGGTGTGCCAAGGGATGGTTTGAGCTTGAGCCAAGCACTCCTATTTATAGGCTGAACAGAAGCTCGGGCACGGCCCCGTGTTCAGTGGGCATGGCCCCGTGTCCACATCCTTCTCTTTCTTCATTTATTGCAGTTTGTCTGTATTAGTTGACCACGCCCCCGTGTCCGCTGAGCACGACCCCGTGTGCAGAAGCATATCTGTACTATGAAGATTTGCCTGGATTCTGTGAATCTTATAGTTGACCACGGCCACGTGCCCGCTGAGCACGGCCCCGTGGTGGGCAATGGAAGCTTCTACCACTTTGTCTTTTCTGCTGACACTTGGGCACGCCCCCGTGCTGGCTGAGCACGGGGCGTGTTCAGTCTTCTGTCTTCTTGTTTTGCTTGGGAAGATGCTGTCGTGGGGTCGGGCACCTCACGTTTGTTCATTTTCTTGTATTTATGTTAGATTTTGCTGTCTTTTTGCTTCTTTTGTTAATTTGATCTCATTTAATCCTGAAAATACAAAAGGAAGACAAAAGCACACTTTTTCCAACATTAGTACTAAAAAAGGGTTAGTTTTATGCCACAATTGATGTAATTTATATGTTGCATTTTGCACACATCAAATACCCCCACACTTGAATCTTTGCTTGTCCTCAAGCAAAACTCTTTATAATGTGGCTTTACACTCCCAAATGGAATGGGTAGAAGAGAAAGTTTTTTGGGCTTGTCATAGAGTGTCGGGATTTCCAAGATTCTTTATTAAGTTTTATTTTTATTTATTTACAATCCTATTCGTCATGATTTATTTAAAACTTTTCATAAGATAAATTACTTATTAGGGCATAACATGCCTCTTTAAAATTCCATTTATATACAAGTTCACATACCTCACGGGGATCACTCAACACTCAGCCGAAAATGTATTTTAGTGGATCACTCGAGAGCGGCATGGAACTTACTCCTACCATAAGCTTGCCAAGCAATCAATCCTCCTCCTTTTTAAATATATACCTTTGTAAATATCAAGAGGACTTTTTTTGGGTGAAGGGTTAGGCTTGGGTTAAAGGTAGGTGGTTGGGTTAGTGGTTAGTGAAAGGGAGAAAAGCGTAACAAGCGTCGGTTTTCGTAAGACTTTTTATTTTTGTAACTTTTATTTTGATGAAGCTATTATTCAAACAAAGTTATTTTTGATGAACTTGTTTGTTTATTTTTTTTCTTTTGCTTCATCATCAATTTTTTTTTTGAAAAGTCATACGAAAAACCGAGCTAGTTACTAAAACAAAGGGTTAAAAATGAAAAAGGTTTTGGTGGGTGAAAGGGTGTTTGGTATGGGTTATGAAATGAAAAGGTTTAGGCTCAAAGGGGCTAACTAGGGGGATTTTGGGTAGGTGGTAAAAAAAAGAAAAATAATGGTGTAGAAATAAAAAGGGTTAGTCCTAACGCCTCCATCATTTACTTACTCGGGTTTATGTTGGTAAGGACCGGGAATGTATCGTCATGGCAAGTTCTAGAGTCGTAAGAACCAAGCGGCTATTCACACAAGAAACGAAAAATGAGCATTTAATTTAAAGATATGTATTTGTATGCTCAATAAAGGCTCAAAACTCACTTTTGTGGGAATGGGTTTTTATGTGATCAAGTATATATAATCAAATTTTAATTAAGCTTGTCATGCCTTTTCATAATTTTCTTATGTTGGTTCTTTTTATCACAACGCTATCGGTTGTAAATTTGTAAAAATATAACCTTTTTAGAACTTGAAATTCCCAAGTTAAACCTAGACAAGTAAAAAAAATTGAAAATTTTTGAAAAAATTTGGGGTGATTAGCGGTTCCAATAGAGTTTTGTGTAAGGCTTGTATTTAGGACTTGCAAGATTCAAGGTTTAGCATCCCCCCACACTTAAATTACACATTGTCCTCAATGTGTCCCAAAAATAATTTTTTAGGTTGATTGAATGTGTAAAAAGGTGTGAAAAAGCAAAAATTTTGTGTTACTGGGCGCTGAACACGGCCCCGTGGTGTCCGGGCACGGCCCCGTGTTCAAGTGCCAGTAACAAAATTAAATCAAGAGAAACAGAAGCCTGGACACGGGGGCGTGTTGGGTGAGCACGGCTCGTGTCCAGTTTACCTGAACTGGGTATTTCTGCAGACTGTGCAGCACGGGGCCGTGTTGGGCGGACACGGCCCGTGCCGAACTTACTGTAAACGAAGAAATTTTGTCGGATGGTCCTGTTTTCCTGCGTGGGGTGCTGGTTCAAGTTTCCCTTGCATCCTTTGTCATCTCAAGTGTGTTTTATTCATTTCAACACCATCCAAACACCAAATTAACTAAAACCATCATTCATTAAGTCATAGAGAGAATTACATAATAGTCCTAAAAAAATGAAAAATAAAGCAGAAAATAAAAGTTAAAAATCCTAAATTAGATAGGTCAAGTGATACATAAAATCATCCCTAGGAGCTCTACTTCTACAATAAGAACCAAAATTCTGGAAATAGTTTTCCGGTTTCTAAAAGTCTTGTAGAACTCCAAGCCGAGCGGTGTCCTTTAGATGTTTGCTAGAGCCATTCTTCTATCTCCCTCGGGAGAAGGGAGGCGGCTTCATGTTCCTCAACATCTTGTGGAGGGGGAGCGACACCAATCGGAACCCCTTGTAGTATGTCTCGAGGGGACTCCGGATGTAAGGCGTACCATTCGGCCGGAATGATGATTTCCGGTACCACATTCCATGCCCTTTGTGTGATAATCGGCACCAAAGGAGGAGAGGCGAGAATATTCAACCTTTGGTGCAAAAGGTTGACTTCCCGGAGACATCCTTCTAGTCCCACCGTTAGATGATTAATACGGTCGACCAATGCTTCTTCCACCCTTGTTATCTCATCAATGGCTTCTCTTAGGGCGTAAACATAGTTTACAAGAGAATCCTCAACCGTTGATGATCTTCTCCCCTGCCGGCTGTTTCTGGAATGTGACGAGGAGTTTCCGCTTGTTCTGCTTGCCATTCTGAGAAAACAAACCGAAAAGAGTTCAATTTTATGGGACCAGTACCTCGGACACGGCCCCGTGTTCAATGAACACGGCCCCGTGTTCAGACATCTGCATGATTTAAGAACAAGGAATCTTGGAGTTTTAATTTGTTTTTGTGATTTTTAAAGCATTTTTGAACAGAAACAACTTAAAACATTGTTGTAGAACTTATTCTTAACAAGATTCCATGCACAAAAATCTAACAAACATCTCAATAAAGCTTGAAATTATGGAAGTCTCAAGCTTTAATGGAGGTGTAAGGAAAGAAAAATTGAAGAAGATGATAGTGGATAAAAGAGGAAAGGACAAGAAGATAGTTGAGAAACTTCTTTTTGAAAATACCTAGGATGGCATGTGAAAATATTCCCCAAATCTCTGTCCCTGGAATGGTTCAAATGTGCAGGATTCTTGGCTGCATTTAAAGAAAACGACAGTACGTTGCGCACGGCCCCGTGTTGGCTGGGCACGGCCTCGTGTTGGCTGGACACGGCCCCGTGTGCAGATGGAATCCTGACACATTTTTGTCCGTATTCTGACAAAATCAGAAGGGAATCTTTGGGTTGACACGGGGGCGTGCTGACCTGGACACAGCCCCATGTCTAGAAGCTGTCTATGAAGTTTGTTTATTTTTAAGGAACTTTTCCGGATCGGGCGGTTCCTTACACAGGGACGACTATCGCTCAAGTCCTCATTAGAGTTAGAAGTATCGTCGGGAACAACGAAGTTGTTTGAATGCGAGCCCAACCCTCCTTCTTGGTTATCGTCTTGGGATAGATCATTGAAATCTTTCCTAAGTTCTTTTAACCAATTAAGAATTAGATCTTCTAATTGAAATAATTCATCAAGAAGCATTTCTCCTAGAAAATCCGGTTGAGAGCATTCGAGGGAGAGATAGGGATTATTTTTACTTTCGCCCCATTAAGGATACAGGAGAACAATGGGTCTATATAGTGGGGCTTATAATTTAGAAAATAACATTTTAATTCCTTATGGGAACCACCACATATTTGACACCACGTACCATAAGAGTGCCGAAAGTAAAAAGTATCAGTATCACTCATGTTTGTGTCAGAAATTACCAACCGTCGGGATCTTACGGTTCTGTTTTCAGTAACTGAAACTTGGGCACTGGGCGTGTTGAGTGGGCACGGCCCTGTGTTCAGCTTACTGTCTGACTTAAAACAGGATTGCCAGTTCCAATGATTGGGCACGGGACGTGTTCAGCGGGCACGGCCCGTGCTGAGTTCTGCAGAAGCTGAAAAACTAATAAAAATCCTTAAAAAATGAAAAATAAGAAAAAATGATTAGGCCGTTGATTCCTAACTTTCTTAAAATCCTTGTGTCCCCGGCAACGGCGCCAAAAACTTGATGCGTGTGAAGTGTATATATAAGTTTAAGTATATTTTAAGCCCTTTTACACTTTTTTTAGCCAAGTTTTAAATTTATAAAACACGATATTTACTAACACTAAACACACATATGGGCAAGTGCACCCATCGTGAGCGTAGTATAGTGTTGGTAAGATACCGAGGTCGTCCAAGGACACAAGAGCTTTTAGTACCGGTTTATCCTCAACGTCTAATCAAATCAAAAAGTTAGAAAAAGGTTTTAAACTAGAAAAATAAAAACTAACTAAAATGCTGAAAATAAAAATAAAATAAAAACAGATAGACAAGATGAATCACTTGGTTCCGACTCGTGTATAGTGTAACCTTTGATTATTTCCGCACTTTTGCACTGTTTAAGAGATTATCTTAGTTATTGTAGTAGGCCCCTCTTTTGGAGGTGACGTTACCCTCAACCCAGTAGTTTGAGTCAGCAAGGATACAATTCTAAAGGGTCGGATTATTGAAAGATAATTAATTAAGTTATTAATGCAAATTATGGTAGGCCCCTCTTTTGAAGGTGACGTTACCCTCGGCTAAGTAGTCTGAGTCAGCAAGGATACAGTCCTAAGTAGCCGGGTTATAGTATTAATAGTAGTTTAACTTATGAGGGGATCAAAGAGTTTGGACCCCCGCCATCCAATACCGTTAAGTATTGAAGGAGGTCCTACTAAATTTGACCCAGGTCCCTTGCAGGATCTCTAAACGCTGAACAACGGCAAGACTCTTACCAAATCGTTCCCTTAACCCCCGACCAGGTAGCCAACATACCTCCATATAGACCGTGGAGATATGAATGGTGAAAATATTTTATTTTATATAGACAGTAAAATAATGTCAAGACACCACGGACAAACGATAAGGAAAAATCACCTTCAACATAAGAAACTAGTTATTAAAGTCATTAATACAAAACCAAGTAAAAAGTGCGAAAAGATTAAAAATAAAAAGTATTACACTAGACACTTTGTCTTCACCAAGTGATGTAAGAGACTTAGGCAAACATGGCCTTGATTGTCAAGAACTCTTACGATCAATCTTGGATCCCGAGACGACTCACACACTCTACGATGGACAATGGATGATGGTGTTATGGTGGTGGTGGGTGGTGGGTGAAGTGTGAGAGAGGTGGTGTGCCAAGGGATGGTTTGAGCTTGAGCCAAGCACTCCTATTTATAGGCTGAACAGAAGCTCGGGCACAGCCCCGTGTTCAGTGGGCACGGCCCCGTGTCCACATCCTTCTCTTTCTTCATTTATTGCAGTTTGTCTATATTAGTTGACCACGCCCCCGTGTCCGCTGAGCACGACCCCGTGTGCAGAAGCATATCTGTACTATGAAGATTTGCCTGGATTCTGCGAATCTTATAGTTGACCACGGCCCCGTGCCCGCTGAGCACGGCGCCGTGGTGGGCAATGGAAGCTTCTACCACTTTGTCTTTTCTGCTGACACTTGGGCACGCCCCCGTGCTGGCTGAGCACGGGGCGTGTTCAGTCTTCTGTCTTCTTGTTTTGCTTGGGAAGATGCTGTCGTGGGGTCGGGCACGTCACGTTTGTTCCTTTTCTTGTATTTATGTTAGATTTTGCTGTCTTTTTGCTTCTTTTGTTAATTTGAGCTCATTTAATCCTGAAAATACAAAAGGAAGACAAAAGCACACTTTTTCCAACATTAGTACTAAAAAAGGGTTAGTTTTATGCCACAATTGATGTAATTTATATTTTGCATTTTGCACACATCAGGAGTCAACTCTTACGAATCAATCAAGGCATAAGTGATGATAATTGACCTTTGTGTGGTATGCATAACTGCCAGCACAGTGGGTAGCGCTTTAGGACGTGGCTCAGAATGTGAAAAGATGGACTATGATGGTGAAGAATCGTAGGGCTTCGTTTCGAGCAATGATATTGGGGGCAGCAGTCACAGCGACAACAAGGTATTCGTAACCCCAGCCTACAGTAAGGAAATAAAGGTGCCTACAACATGGATTGGTCGTGGTTAAGTTAAGAGGACAACGATCAAAGGAACAACGACCGTACTTGGAATCCTAGTAATGAAAACAGCAACACCAGAAAAGATGCTCTTGGAAGGGCATTTAGAATTGGCGTGGGCGACGTCAGGACTTTAACGACATGGTAGCTAGTATGAGTAGCAATCTGCTTCGTCTCTGTTCCGTTTGACCCTGATGCTCCTAAAAATTTGAACCTGTTGTGGAATCGGCTGATGGCAAGACAATGGAAACCTCATATGATCGTTGGGATGCAAACACGACCTTGTGGGACAAGTGTTCGACATCGACCTTTCTTCTGTTATTCTTGATAGATGTACCATGTGAGGAGAGAATTCTACGCATCCCTCTCCTTCGTGGAGGATTGTTATCTGTTCTAACGTGTCAGAGTGGCGCAATGGTTAGTGTTATTTCACCAATGAGAGCCAGGAGTGTCTACAGAGGGATTACCCCGCTATGTGGCAGCTGATATAGACGTAAGGTTAGGAAAAAGAGGATCGAGGATCCACTAGCTGTTCGTGATTACCCTCCATGTGCTGCCCGAGGGACTTCCAGGATCATCTTTACAACTGTTAGGTAGGAACTCAGTTTGACCTTGCGCCAGAGGCAGTTCTAACTACTCGTACTCTTTACCATTTTGCACCAGGAAGGTTGCAGAAACTGTTTAACCAACTACAGGAACTGTCAGGACAGGAGTTTTCGCTTTAAGGAGCCCTCGCTATACCCAAGAAGATAAGCCTTTTCGTATGTATACCGATTATCGAGAACGTAACAAGGAGACACTTAGGAACCGCTTGTCTTAACCATGTATTGGCCACCTACGACCAGTTGCAAGGGACAAACTTCCATTCGGGGATTGGTTAACGAACGAACTATCATCAGATGGAAGTTCGAGAGGAGAATGCTCTTAGAACAGCATGTCGAACGCAATGCAGCCATTCCAACTTCGTACACCATGATCATTGAGTTGATCAACACCACAGCAAATTCGGTGATCGCATGAATCGACCGTATTTGTTGACAACGTCCTGATTCATGCCCAGGAGAAAGGAACACTATGGGTGGCATATGTACCCTATCTCAGCGCTTCTGTGGGAGGAGCCATTTCGAGCGAAGTCTTGTTAAATGTCACATCTAGATTCGAGAGATGCATTTTGATTATGTAACCAACAGAGTGGGAATATACGTGGATCTCGCTGAGATGCATCTTGTTAGAAACTGATCGACACCAAAGATTCCTTCGGGGATGCAGCAATTCCTTGGTTTTGTTGGATGCTATCGCAGCTTGCCCATAGGATTTTCGCAGGTCGCGCAGCTTAAATCCCTTTAGCACAATCGGGTGCTGTGTTCGTGAAGGACAGAACAGGAGGACGTCTTTTCAACTTTCGAATCCCAACTCTGCAATACACTGAGCATCATCTTTACGCACAGATGCAACTCGAGAGAGTGATGAATTACGTGATGGAGTTACAAGGAGGAACTGCACGACACACGACTAACAGTGAAAACTGTGGCCTTGAGATTTTAGATGGATGCATTACTTGGACGGTACCAGATGCGTTATTTAGACCGATCACAACGGCCTCCCATGTACTTTGGCTTCGACAGAACTAAATCAGTTAATGGCATCACTGGAGGGAACTTTAGGATGATTGCAACTATGAAAGTTGAACGTGCACGAGCTTTGCAGCTCACTATCGACTCTAACTTACCTGATCAGACTCGCTCTGTTCAAACTGGAGAATTGAAGGGAGAGGATTTTCAAGTAGAACCCATGCGGGGCATGGAGAAGCAACCGGCTTCTGTAGGGAACTGTAGGGAACTCGTGTTGAGCAAAGCACATCGGATTCGATATTTTAGTCGGCTGGGTTTTGATGAGAGGCATTAGGACTTATAAACCGTGTACTGGTAATCGGGCATGAAGGCCCACCTAGCTAGGTATGGGAATGATGTTTGACTTGTGGGAAAGTCAAGGTGAAGTGTTAGCAACCAGAAACACCTATATGGGAAGCGAAAACAGACTGCCATGGATTTGGTCGCTAGTCTACTTACAACTCAGAGCGGAAACAATATCATCCGGGTGATCGTGGATCGCCTCATGTAGCCAGCACACCTTTTTGCAATCAAGGGAACTGACGAGTCTTCACAGCTTGTGAATATTCCTCTGAGAGAGGCGGTTGTTAGGCACGAAGTGCCAACTCCTGTTATTTCTGACTCTGATCTATACTTGATTTATGTCAGGCAATACACAACACCCTTGGCTCACGTCTAGACATGAGAACAGCATATCACCCACAGACAGATGGGCAGACTGAACGCACCATCCAAACTCTTGAAGACATGCTTCGAGCATGTGTAATCGACTTTTGCAACGGCTGGGAAAGACACCTCCGTTTAGTGGAATTTTCGTATAACAACAGTTACCACACCAGCATCCAGGCTGCTTCGTTCGAGGCATTGTACGGACGAAAGTGCCGATCACCTCTTTGTTGAGCAGAGGTTGGCGACAACCAAATCACTGGCCCAGAACTCGTCGTAGACACAACAGAGAAGGTTGCCCAAATACGACAACGAATGGCGGCAGCTCGTGACCGTCAGAAAAGCTACGCTGCTAAGCGCAGGAAACCACTCGAGTTCCAGGTTGGGGATCGAGTACTCCTTAAAGCCTCACCTTGGAAGAGTGTAGTTCGTTTTGGTAAACGAGGCGAACTCAACCCGCGATATGTTGGACCTTTCGAAATTACAAAGAGAATTGACAAGGTGGCCAACAGATTGAATCTACCCGAAGAACTCAGTGGTGCTCACAACGTATTCCATGAGACGAATCTGAAGAAGTGTCTGTCAGATGAAACCCTCATAGTTCCTTTAAAGGAACTCACCATCGACGATCAGTTGCGATTTGTCGAAGAACCAGTAGAAATCTTGGACCGGGAGGTCAAGATCCTCAAACGCTCCAGAATACCTCTTGTTCGAGTTCGTTGGAACTCCCGTCGTGGCCCAGAGTTTGCCTGGGAACGCGAAGACCAAATGAAACACAAATATCCCCAGTTGTTCAAGAACAATGAAACCACTACTAAGGCTGAAGCTACTGCGGAATTTCGGGAGGAAATTCCAAACCAACGGGGGAATGATGTGACACCCCAGGAAAACCAGGAAACCACGCAACCTAACTAGCTTCCTCTTTAACTACGTGCTAAATTTCGGGACGAAATTTCTTTTAAGTTGGGGATGATGTGACAACTCGTATTTTAGAGATTTTCGCTGTGCTTAGATGTAACTTAGATGTAGAATTGATTTAGGATTTCCTTGCAACAAATGAATTGTAATCTGATTAACATGAAGTAATAACACGTAGTGGTATGGTTTGGTAGTTGATTAATGATCGTACACATGTTTGAATAGCATTCTGACCCAAAACTCACTAATTCACAATAGTATTGGACCGTTCAAATTAAACACATGGGCCGAATCTGTGACAACCCGAGTTTTCAAGGTCTCTATTTGACTTAACCTTGTATCTAATTGCAAATGCATTTTATATTTATATAATTGGTGTGCATTATTTATGAGTAATATGTTAATATGTGATTGCGTTAATTTATGTTTTATAAGGAACCTTAGCCGAAAACTTTCCCCCCATGAAAACACCTCTAGACGAAAACAAAGGGTTTTCACCACAACAATCCAGACGAAATCAAGGGGATTTCATCGGTTCTATTTTCGCCGGCCCAAAGCCCAATTAGGGCCCAACATCACATTAGTACGTATTTTAGTTTAGCATGTTAGGTTGTTTTTGCGGATCAGATACAAAACCCTAGAGTCTCTATTTACTTTTTCTCTATGCGACGGCAATTCCAAGTATCCAAAGCCTTTCCTTCTGATCGACCTAGAGACCCTTCCATCTTGGTTAGTATCCACTGTTGTTTGACTATTTGGCATGAAATCCTTAACAAATCACCACATGCGTATGTACATATTTGATCAGTTAAGGTTGATAATTCTATTGTGAATTGTTGGACTAGATTTGATTATTATTTGATTATTCGTATTGCTAAAGATGATCGACTGGATTATATGTGTAGGTGTATGTCTAAGTGTTGATGTTTACATAATGCTTAGATGATGATGATCTTGATTTCACGAATGATTGAGTAATTCGTATGAGTTGCATGAAATTAATATTCCATGTTAGTGACTGACATCGGTTTGTGTGTGGGTGTACAAATGGATAATTAATGACAATCGGTGGTGAGACCCATAGAGTGATGTTACATGGCTGCACAAAGATTTAAAAATCTGAATATGAACATGGCAGCCATGTGCGATCAGACATAATCATGTGGACATTTAATTAGTTGTCAGTAGGAATTTAGGTGATTTAGATTGTTTGTGCATAATGATTTTATGAATGGATTGAGTGGTATTGCCGTGATGATGATTAGGGTTGTTATTGTTTGGTAACTGTTACTGATATTGTCGCTGACACAGACGAAAACACAGAGGGCCAGACGAAATCACTTGGTGATTTCGTCACTTAAGGGATTTCGCCAAGCATGTGTTTTCGGCACATGTGATTTCGTGGAGTGTCTTCTGTTAAGCATGTAACCTTGTTAGTTTATTAAACCTTTTAACTCTGTTAATTCAGTAACCGCAGTTAGTCTATTAATTCCGTTAGATGTTAACTGTGTTAAGTTATGCATGTAACTTTGTTAAAATGTAACTCTGTCATATACGATAATCCAGTTAAGCTTATTAACTTAGTTAAGTGTGTTATTGGACAAATATATTAGAATAAACTGTGGAAGCAATTATGTGAAAGATGAATTTGCATGAATTGGATTAACTGTTTACATGATACAAGATGCTAACTGCTAGGCACACTTTGTGATAATACTGTGATGCAAGTTACATGTGAAATATTACTAACATGAACTGATTGAGTATACGTGCACTATAGGACCTGATTGATTAACTGTGAGCACATACTTTAGCATACCGAGCAAACCAAGGTGAGTTCACATTTCCAAGGCATGGGATTCCCGGTGGGTTGGGAATGGTATTGATGGAATTAGGGTTGTAAACGAGTCGAGCCAGGGTGGGGTCGAGCTCAAGCTCGAAATTAATTCAGGCGGTTAAACTTGGCTTGAGCTTTACATCGGAGTTAAACGAGCCTAAGAACGAGCCAACGAGCCGGGCCATGGGCTGAGCCGAGCTTAGCTCGAGCTGGGCTTGGTTACAAAATGAGCCATCTTGGTTCACGTCATCTCAAATTGAGTTTTTTTAGCTAGTTTTTCTCGAGCTTCTTTCGAGCGAGCTATGAGCCGAGCTACGAGTCGCGAGCTTTATGAACAGCCCTAGATGGAATGGTATTGATAGATATGATAGACTTACGTAAAACCTACGTAAAACACTAGACTACTTACCATCGTCCTCAGGTTTCGAGGGACACTTACGTAAAACCTACGTATACTTGTGCTTACTACTGTCCTCAGGGTTCGAGGGACACTTACGTAAATCCTACGTATACTTATGCTTGCTACTGTCCTCAGGTTTCGAGGGACACTTTACGAAAAACCTACGTAAACCTCACGCGTACTACTGTCCTCGGGTTAAGAAGTGCACTTACGTAAAACCTACGTAAACCTCGTACGTACTCCTGTTCTCGGGTTAAGAAGAACAATTATGGTTACAACTAGTCTAGTATATACAACATGGGAAGCCCCCACCAATTGAACATACACAACGGCTTAGTTAATAACGCGTAGTTATGCAACGACCTTACTTACTGTGAACTCGCTCCACTAGTTGTTGATTCTCTGTTACATGCCTTGCAGGACCATAGGTACCCATGGAGCTTGCACGGGAGGTGCGGTCGTTGTGGGAACGGATTGTGGATGTTATGATAAACTCTTTTATGACATTTCAACTTAATACTTATGTTGGGTTTTTACATTATTGCTTCCGCTACACACTTGTTTATGTTTGGTTTTGAAAACACCTATCGTATTGATGAATGACATTTACTATTTACTTATATGTTCAATATGATTGGTGGCTTGATCCTGGTCATGTCACGCCTCCAAGCGGTGGTACTCCGCGTGTGGATTTTGGGGGTGTGACAGAATCAAAGAGTTATCCGACAATAGTTAAATGATATCTATAAATTTAATGGTGGCTGACAACTATGATTTTTATCCCGGGCCCAAAACCCCTAATGGATTACACAATTTATAAGTAAGTTTGGTTGGGCCGGCCACCTTGAGATCACCTGCACACATTCAATGTTCGCCAATTAATATGGCAGCCCAAGTGAGTGGGCTAGAGCCCACTTCGGTTATTGAAGTTAACCGCCCAAACACTTATATTATAGGTATACGTATTATGCTTTTCTTGATCAGTTTAAACTTAATAACACAAACCAAAAACCCTAAAGCCTCCTCCTGATCGCACGAATTCAGCGGCAGACCCCCCCCCCCCCTGTTCGAGATAGTACTTGGATCAGTCGAGTTCTGGTTAGTATTACCTCATGTTTGTTTACTTTGATTGATTGTTTGGTTATATGCGATCATGTATTGATGTGTTTAGATGGCAGCATGACCCTAGGAGTTATATGTGAATGTCATACGATCTGATTTTATGTGTATATAGATTCCCTATTTGAGGATCTTGTCTACGTGCAATCTGATGTAACAGATTTGATATGTGTATGATAATGAATCTCGGATATATTTGAGTAACTAGAAGATGTTAATAATGAATGATCGATGATAGGTTGTATAAATGTCTGTTATTATGTGTAAACCCATGCTAACATAGATATTGAAAACTGTTATTGTAGATGCTTGATAAGAAAAGTATGATGTAACTGTTGTTGACCGATTGATTGTTCCTAGTCATTGATTAATATGATAAAATCACATGAGCCGATATTTTGTTTGTTTTATTAAGAGATTTATGTGAAAGAATTAAAGGTGCCATCAACTTTATATATCATATGAAGTGTCCTCTATATTAAATTCAATTGATTTCTATAGGACCTAATATCTGTGACTCATGTGCAGACTTGGGCCACTAAAAATTTTCTTGACAAAAACACAATGTCACATGATGTCAGTATAAGTATCAAAACAAGAGATTTTATGTCATCATTAAAGTTCACATGTACTAGTCATATATTCACGTTAATGTATAAGGCACATGGGCCGAGCAACACTAGTCACAGAAACAACTTTATTGAGCTAATACAAGTTTCACGTGACAAACAAATAGGAGTGCAGTCAATCTAATTTTCAATTGGACCGAGTTATCCTATTATTGGGCCGGGTAGTTAATGGGTGGCACGAGGCCCGGTGTGTCGGCCCAGTAAGCATTCGGGTGAGAAGGGTTACGAACCACAGAACTAAATGTAAATAGTAATGGTATGTGATATAATTTCTAAGTGGCCCAAATGTCTAGTGTTATGTGTATGGTATGTGATTAACAAACTAAGTGATTTGGGTGGTAGTTTGATACATGAACATGATATGGAAAAATATTTAAAGGATTCGAATGAATATTACATGTTTTGTGGTGGTGTTAATACGCACAACCTACTGGAGTGTGTAGTGTAAGTGAATACGAAAATGATTGTTATAAAGGGTGCTATGATCAATGTGACACATGATTTCTTGTTACAATTTGAATGACGTATGTGCGCTACTTGTACGACACTTGTATGGTGAATGTGAACTACGTGATTTACATGCATACAAGCTAACTGTCTTTGGTAACCATCATAGGGCTTGGTTGACCACTCTTGATAAACGGGTAACTAAACATACCGAGCAAATCTAAGGTGAGTTCACATTTTCTACAAGGCATGGGATTCCCGGTGGTTTGGGAATGGGTTAATAAACTAAAACGGAACCTACATATCCTCCTTGGGTAGGATATGTACGGCCATCCTCCTTGGGTAGGATGCCACTATAAATCCTGCGTATTCTCCTTAGGTAGAACTACGTATGTTCGTCCTCCTTGGGTAGGACAACAACCTTAAACTTACTAGACAAAACTCTATCATGAAGTCCCTCATTTTTATATCGACTTAATCGCCGAGGCTGATGGCGAGCGGGTCATTAGTTAATAGCGCTATTAGGTTTAACAAACCTCACACCGTGTCGTTCGAACGGGCGTGTACTAATGGACTAAAGGCAAAGGGTCAATGCTGATAGACATTGACTTAGGGCACAACTTATTTTCGTAGTAGTCGATATGGTACGGTCTGGTAACGCACATGGGAAGCCCCCACTAGATATCGTAAAAAGGTTTGAGAAACAGGGTAAACAGGTAATTCACATGGGAAGCCCCCACCAACTATGGATATGTTTAGGAAACAGGGTAAACTGGTTAATCATATTTTCAACTATGGGGTAAACCCCACGGCAAGTAAGCCAACTAAAGACAAACTATGTTTTCGTAAACAACTTAAAACGAACACCCAACTGTGAACTCGCTCAACTTTGTTGTTGATTCGTTGTTACATGCCTTGCAGGTCTTTAGGTGCATATTGACTGGAACTTGCTGTCTGGGAGGCTGGAGTGGTCACGGGTCGAGATACATGGAAACATAACACAACACAAATGGCTTTTACATGTGGTTATAAACTCTTAACGAATGAATTATGCTTCTGCTGTAAACTGTGAAATATTGTAACGTTGTAACACTTACTGTTAATCAAGGAAAGTTTTATTTACATATACCTATGAGTTCAATGTGATTGATGGCTAAGATCCTGGTACGTCACACTCCTTGCGGTGATACTCCGCATGTGGTATTTTGGGGGTGTGACATAAAACCACCCTCCAAGACTCATGTATCTCATAAGGACGGATCTCCTCATTCATCAAATCAGAGGAGTGTTCCATCTAAGAAGGTTGTGCTTAATCATGAGCCACGTATTAAAACCTGTTCTTATAAGTATTTCGTCTCCTACAAGCCCAGGGATTTCACAGGGGAGAAAGGAGCCATTGATTTCATGACATGGCTAGATGAGATGGATACAGTGGTTGATATTAGTGGTTGTGCTGAACAGGGCATTGTGAAGTTCGTTTCACAATCTTTTAAAGGCGAAGCTTTAGCTTGGTGGAGGTCCCTAATCCAAGTTACAGGAAAGATCCCACTTTACAGCATGTCTTGGGATCAGTTTGTTTCTTTAATCAAAGAAAATTTCTGTCCTCAACATGAAGTTGAGAAAATTGAGACTGACTTCTTGAACTTGGTCATGAAGAACTTGGATTGTCAGGCATACCTTACCAGTTTCAACACCATGTCTCGATTGGTTCCTTACTTGGTTACGCCAGAACCGAAACGTATAGCTCGTTTTATTGGAGGTCTAGCTCAAGAAATTAAAGCAAGTGTGAAAGCATCTAGACCTACCATATTCAGGTCAGCGGCTGATTTGTCGTTATCTCTTACTCTTGATGCGGTCAGGCAGAGATCGCTTAAGAATTCCGATGAAGGAAAAAGGAAACGTGAGGAGGAGAACTCACGCCGTTCTGATAAGAAACATAAAGGGAACTCGGATCACAAGAAGAGTTCGGGGCTTAAAAAGGATAGCCAGCAGTCGGGTGAG
The DNA here is from genome assembly GCA_030545235.1 of Helianthus tuberosus. Classification (NCBI taxonomy): domain Eukaryota; kingdom Viridiplantae; phylum Streptophyta; class Magnoliopsida; order Asterales; family Asteraceae; genus Helianthus; species Helianthus tuberosus. The sequence goes on from CM060447.1 coordinate 65,882,925, forward strand.
AAACCCAAATGTAAAACATGTCAGAAGCATCACTTTGGAAAGTGCAGGTTGGAAACGAAATCGCAGTCGCAATCGAAGACTTTTGGATGCGGGATCTGCAAATCCAAGGAACATAAGACCTTGGATTGCAAGAAGTTGAAAGATGCAACCTGTTTATGGTTGCAACGAGAAGGGGCATATTAAGACCAACTGCCCAAAGTTTGCAAAGAAGCCTGAGGAGGCTAAGAAGACCAATGCTCGGGTCTTCCAGATGAATGCACAGGAATCGGTTCAGAACGAGAATGTGATAACAGGTACCTTTCTTATCAATGATGTTTATGTTAGAGTATTGTTTGATTCGGGTGCAGATAAGTCTTTTGTGGATAATAAATTTTGTAAGTTATTAAATCTGCCTGTTAAGATTCTAAGTATAAAATATGAAGTAGAATTGGCCGATGGTACTATAGAGACTACCTCAATAGTATTAGATGGATGTTTTATATCCATTAGGATTCACTCTTTTCCGCTTTCCTTGCGCCCATTAAAATTAGCAGGATTCGACATAGTGATAGGCATGGATTGGTTATCTCATAACCAAGCCCAAATCATTTGTGATAAGAAGCAAGTGATGATTAAGACTCCCTATGGTGAGCCGTTAACAATACAAGGAAATACTCAGTACGGGTTACCTAAACAAGTGTCCATGCTTAAGGCGTCGAGGTGTATGAAGAAAGGTTGCGTCATCTATATGGCACATGTAACCATTGATGAACCAAAGCCCAAGATTGAAGACATCCCTATTATTTCTGAATATCCAGAAGTATTCCCTGAAGAACTACCTGGTTTGCCCCCTGATAGGCAAGTGGAGTTCAGAATCGATATCATACCTGGGGCAGCACCAATTGCAAGAGCACCTTATCGGTTGGCACCAACTGAGATGAAAGAGTTAAGGACAAAGTTGGATGATTTGTTGGCAAAGGGTTTTATTCGACCTAGCTCGTCCCCTTGGGGAGCACCGATTCTGTTTGTGAAAAAGAAGGATGGCTCGATGCGTCTATGCATCGATTATCACGAGGTGAATAAAGTGACAATCAAGAACAGGTATCCGTTACTCAGGATTGACGATTTATTCGATCAACTGCAAGGGGCAAGTTATTTCTCCAAGATTGATTTAAGGTCACGTTACCATCAACTGAAGGTCAGAGATGAAGATGTGCATAAGACTACATTCAGAACTCACTATGGTCACTACGAGTTTTTAGTGATGCCTTTCGGGCTCACTAATGCACCTGCAGCATTCATGGATCTCATGAATCGCGTTTGCAAGCCGTACTTGGACAAGTTTGTCATAGTCTTCATTGATGACATTCTTATTTACTTGAAGAGTCAAGCCGATCATGAAAGACATCTTCGATGTATCCTTAAACTTCTACAGCAAGAGAAGCTCTACGCCAAGTTCTCTAAATGCGAGTTTTGGCTTCGTGAAGTCCAATTTTCTTGGACATGTGGTGAGCGAGCGTGGTATCCAAGTGGATCCCGCTAAGATTAAAGCAATTATGAATTGGCAAGAGCCTAAGACTCCCACAGAGATACGCAGCTTTTTGGGTCTAGCAGGTTATTATAGACGTTTCATTGAGAACTTTTCAAGAATTGCTGCATGATGCGTGTGAAGTGTCGTATAGTTTTTAATGTATATTTTAAGCCCTTTAACACTTTTTAGCCAAGTTTTAAATTTATAAAACACGATATTTACTAACACTAAACACACATATGGGCAAGTGCACCCATCGTGAGCGTAGTATAGTGTTGGTAAGATACCGAGGTCGTCCAAGGACACAAGAGCTTTTAATACCGGTTTATCCACAACGTCTAATCAAATAAAAAGTTTAGAAAAAGGTTTTTAAACTAGAAAATAAAAACTAAAATGCTGAAAAATAAAAATAAAAATAAAAATAAAAACAGATAGACAAGATGAATCACTTGGATCCGACTCGTATTTAGTGTAACCTTTGATTATTTCTGCACTTTTGCACTTTTTAAGAGATTATCTTAGTTATAGTAGTAGGCCCCTCTTCTAAAGGTGACGTTACCCTCAACCCAGTAGTTTGAGTCAGCAAGGATACAATCCTAAAGGGTTGGATTATTGAAAGATAATTAATTAAGTTATTAATGCATATTGTAGTAGGCCCCTCTTCTGGAGGTGACGTTACCCTCGACTAAGTAGTCTGAGTCAGCAGGGATACAGTCCTAAGTAGCCGGGTTAAAGTTTTAATAGTAGTTTACATATGAGGGGATCAAGGAGTTCGGACCCCCGCCATCCAATACCAGTGGGTATTGAAGGAGATCATACTAAAGTTGACCCATGTCCTTGTAGGATCTATACACTGAACAAGGCAAGACTCTTACCAAACCGTTCCCTTAACCCCCGACCAGGTAGCCAACATACCTCCATATAGACCGTGGAGATATGAATGGTGAAAATCTTTTATTTTATATAAACAGTAAAATAATGCCAAGACACCACGGACAAACGATAAGGAAGACTCACCTTCAACATAAGAAACTAGTTATTAAAGTCACTAATACATAACCAAATAAAAAGTGCGAAAAGATTAAAAATAAAAAGTATTACACTAAACACTTGTCTTCACTAAGTGATGTAAGAGACTTAGGCAAACATGGCCTTTGATTGTCAAGAACTCTTACGATCAATCTTGGATCCCGAGACTACTACACACACTCTATGATGGATAATGGTGGTGGATGTGGGTTGTGATGGTGGTGGTGGGTGGGTGAAGTGTGAGAGAGGTGGTTTGCCAAGGGATGATTTGCAAATGAGCCAAGCACCCCTATTTATAGCCTGCACAGAAGCCCGGACACGGCCCCGTGTCCATTGGGCACGGCCCCGTGTCCACCCATCTTCTCTTTCTTCACTAAATGAAGTTTGTCTGCATTAGTTAACCACGCCCCCGTGTCCGCTGGGAACGACCCCGTGTGCAGAAGCGTATCTGTACTATCAAGATTTGCCTAGATTCTGCGAATCTTTGCGTTGACCACGGCCCCGTGTCCTTTAGACATGCCCCCGTGGTGGGTGATAGAAGCTTCTATAGCTTTGTCTTTTCTGCAGACACTTGGGCACGCCCCCGTGCTCAGTGAGCACGGGGCGTGTTCACCCTTCTGTTATCTTGTTTTTGCTTTGGAGGATGCTGTCGAGGGGTCGGGCATGCCACGATTATTCCTTTTCTTGTATTTATGCTGGATTTGGCTGCATTTTTGCTTCTTTTGTTCATTTAAGCTCTTTTAACCCTGAAAATACAAAAGGAAGACAAAAGCACACTTTTTCCAACATTAGTACTAAAAATGGTTAGTTTTATGCCTCATTTGATGTAATTTATATGTTGCATTTTGCACACATCAAATACCCCCACACTTGAATCTTTGCTTGTCCTCAAGCAAAACTCTTTATAATGTGGCTTTACACTCCCAAATGGAATGGGTAGAAGAGAAGGTTTTTGGGCTTGTCATAGAGTGTCGGGATTTCCAAGATTCTTTATTAAGTTTTATTTTTATTTATTTACAATCCTATTCGTCATGATTTATTTAAAACATTACATCAGATAAATTACTTATTAGGGTATAACATGCCTTTTTAAAATTCCATTTATATACAAGTTCACATAGCTCACGGGGGATCACTCAACAATCGGCCGAAGGTGTATTTTTGTGAAAACTCTCGAGAGCGGCATGGAACTTACTTCTACCATAAGCTTGCCAAGCGATCAATCCTCCTCCTTTTTAACTATATACCTTTGTAAATATCAAGAGGACTTTTGGGGGAAGGGTTAGGCTTGGGTTAAAGGTAGGTGGTTGGGTTAGTGGTTAGTAGAAAAGGGCGAAAGGCGTAAAAAGCTTTGGTTTTTGTAAGACTTTTATTTTTATGACTTTTTATTCTAATGAAGCATTTCCTTAAACAAAGTTCTTTTTGATGAACTTGTTTGTTTATTTCTTTTGGCTTCATTGTCATCATCATCATTTTTTTAAGGAAATCATAAGAAAAACCGAATTTTGTTACTAAAATAAATGGTTTAAAATGAAAAAGGGTTTTGGTGGGTAAAAGGGTGTTTGTTTTGGGTTAAGAAATGAAAAGGTTTAGGCTCAAAGGGGTTAACTAGGGGGATTTTGGGTAGGTGGTAAAAAAAGAAAAATAATGGTATTGAAAGAAAAATGGTTAGTCCTAATGCCTCCATCATTTACTTACTTGGGTTTAAGTTGGTAAGGATCGGGAATGTATCGTCGTGGCAAGTTCTAGAGTCGTAAGAACCAAGCGGCTATTCACACAAGAAACGAAAAATGAGCATTTGGTTTAAAGATGTGTATTTATATGCTCAATAAAGGCTTAAAACTCACTTTTTGTGAGAATGGATTTTTATGTGATCAAGTATATATAATCAAATTTTAACTAGATTTGTTATGTCGTTTCATAATTTTCTTATGTTGGTTCTTTTTATCACGACGCTATCGATTGTAAATTTGTAAAAATATCACCTTTTTAGAACTTGTAATTCCCAAATTAAACCAAGACAAGTAAAAAAAATGAAAATTTTTGAAAAAATTTGGGGTGTTTAGCGGTTCCAATAGAGTTTTGTGTAAGGCTTGTAATTAGGACTTGCAAAATTCAAGTTTTTAGTATCCCCCTCACACTTAAATTACACGTTGTCCTCAATGTGTCCCAAAAATAAGTTTTTAGGTTGATTGAATGTGTAAAAAGATGTGAAAAAGCAAAAATTTATGTTACTGAGCGTCTAGACACGGCCCGTGGTGTCCGGGCACGGCCCCGTGTTCAGATCGCAAGTAACAGAAAACAAAATAAAGTAACAGAAGGCTGGACACGAGGGTGTGTTCAGTGAGCACGCCCCGTGTCCAGGTACCTGAACTGGGCATTTTTCTGCAGATGGTTGAGCACGGGGCGTGTTGGATGAGCACGACCCCGTGCTGAACTTGCTGTAATGAAGAAAAATCTGCGGGAGGCTCTGTTTTTGTGCATGGGGTGTTGGTTCAAGCTTCCCTTAGTATTCTTCACCATCCCGAGTGTGTTTTACCCATTACATCATCATCCAAACACCAAATAATTAATAGAACCATCATTCATTAAAACTAACGCATTACATAGGTCCTAAAAATTTAAAAACAACGCAGAAAATAAAATTTAAAAGTCCTAAGATAGATAGGTCAAGTGGTACATAGAATCATCCTAATGAGTTCTACTTTAATAAGAATCTAAAGGTTTCGTAGAACTCCGGACCGAGGGGTATTCCCTTAAAGCCATTCCTCTATCTCTCTTGGGAGGAAGAAGGCGGGCTCATTTTCCTCAACATCTTGAGGAGGGGGAGTGACACCAATCGGAACCCCTTGTAGTATGTCTCAAGGGGGTTCCTGGTGTATGGTGTACCATTCGGCCGGTATGATGACTTCCGGTACCACATTCCATACCCTTTGGGTGATAATTGGTACCAAAGGAGGAGAAGCGAGAATGTTCAACCTTTGGTTCAAAAGTTTGACCTCTCGAAGACATCCCTCTTGTCCCACCGTCAAATGATTGATATGGTCGACCAATGCTTCTTCCACTCCCGTCATTTCATCAATAGCTTCTCTTAAAGCGTAAACTTAGTGTACAAGAGAATCTTCAACCGTTGATGACCTTCTCCCTTGTCGATTGTTCCTGGAGTGCGATGAAGATGTCCCGCTAGTTCTGCTTGCCATTCTGAGAAAACATACCGAAAAGAGTTTAATTTTATAGAAACAGTACCTCGGACACGGTCCCGTGCTCGATGAGCACGGCCCCATGTTCAGATGTCTGCAGATTTTTGGAACAGGGAATCTTGGAGTTTTAAATTGTTTTCGTGATTTTTAAAACATTTTTAAGCAGAAACAACTTAAAACATTGTTGTAGAACAAAATTTCTTGAACAAAAATCTAACAAACATCTCAATAAAGCTTGGAATCATGGAGATTTCAAGCTCTAATGGAGGTATTAAGGAAAAATTGAAGAAGAAGGTAATGGATAAAAGTGGAAAAGACAAGATGGTTGTTGGGAACCTTCTTTAGAATATACCTAGGATGGTATGTGTGAAGATCCACCAGATCTTTGTCTTTGGAGTGGTCCAACTGTGCAGGAATCTTGCTGCATTTATAGAAAACAACAGCACGCTGCACACGGCCCCGTGTCGGCTGGACACGGCCTCGTGTGCAGGCAAGATTCTGACACATTTTGTCCGTATTCTGACACGAAATCAAACAGGAATCTTTTGGTGGACACGGGGGCGTGCTGACCTGGACACGGCCCCGTGTCTAGAGGCTGTTTATGAAGTTTCGCCTATTTTTAAGGAATTTATCCGGATCGGGTGGTTCCTTACTGGACGGAACAACCCCAAAGTGCCTGAGATACCTTAATTGCTCTAGATTAACACGAGAACGCAAGAGGTTGTCGTTGAGGGTGATTCCTATGCTAAATGTAGGTGGACAAGTCCAACCCTTTCCCGGGCTCTCGTTAAAGAAGGTGTATGCCGAATCGCTTAGGTCTATGTATGCACCGAACGAGGTCGATGGGGAGTCCTTCGTGGCACAATCGACACAGGGACGACTATCGCTCAAGTCTTCGCTAGAGTTAAGGGTGATTTCGGGAACAACGAAGTTGTTTTTATTCGAATGTGATCTCAATAATTCTTCTTGGGCTTCGTCTTGAGGTAAATTAATGATATCCATCTCAAGTTCTTTCACCCAATTAAGAATTAGATCTTCCATTTGAAATAATTCATCGAGAAGCATTTCTCCTAGAAGGGTTGATTGAGAGCATTCGAGGGAGAGATAGGGATTATTTTTACTTTCGCCCCTCTTAAGGCTACAGGAAAACAATGGGTCTATATAATGGGGCTTATAATTTAGAAAATAACATTCTAAGTCTTTATGAGGGCCACCACATATTTGACACCACGTACCATAAGAGTGCCGAAAGTAAAAAATATCAGTATCACTCATGTTTGTGTCAGAAATTACCAACCGTCGGGATCTTACAGTTCTGTTTTCAGTAACTGAAACTTGGGTACGGGGCATGTTGAGTGGGCACGGCCCCGTGTTCAGCTTACTGTCTGACTTAAAACAAGATTGCTAGTACCAAAGATTGGGCACGGGGGCGTGTTCAGCGGGCACGACCCGTGCTGAGTTCTGCAGAAGCTGAAAATTTAAGAAAAAACCTTAAAAAATAGAAAAATAAGAAAAAACGATTAGGCCGTTGATTCCTAACTTTCTTAAAATCCTTGTGTCCCCGGCAACGGCGCCAAAAACTTGATGCGTGTGAAGTGTCGTATAGTTTTTAATGTATATTTTAAGCCCTTTAACACTTTTTAGCCAAGTTTTAAATTTATAAAACACGATATTTACTAACACTAAACACACATATGGGCAAGTGCACCCATCGTGAGCGTAGTATAGTGTTGGTAAGATACCGAGGTCGTCCAAGGACACAAGAGCTTTTAATACCGGTTTATCCTCAACGTCTAATCAAATCAAAAGTTTAGAAAAAGGTTTTTAAACTAGAAAATAAAAACTAAAATGCTGAAAAATAGAAATAAAAACATATAGACAAGATGAATCACTTGGATCCGAATCGTATTTAGTGTAACCTTTGATTATTTCCGGGAACTTTTGCACTTTTTAAGAGATTATCTTAATTATAGTAGTAGGCCCCTCTTCTGAAGGTGACGTTACCCTCAACCTAGTAGTTTGAGTCAGCAAGGATACAATCCTAAAGGGTTGGATTATTGAAAGATAATTAATTAAGTTATTAATGCATATTGTGGTAGGCCCCTCTTCTGGAGGTGACGTTACCCTAGACTAAGTAGTCTGAGTCAGCAGGGATACAGTCCTAAGTAGTCAGGTTAACGTTTTAATAGTAGTTTACATATGAGGGGATCAAGGAGTTCGGACCCCCGCCATCCAATACCAGTGGGTATTGAAGGAGATCCTACTAAAGTTGACCCAGGTCCTTGTAGGATCTATACACTGAACAAGGCAAGACTCTTACCAAACCATTCCCTTAACCCCCGACCAGGTAGCCAACATACCTCCATATAGACCGTGGAGATATGAATGGTGAAAATATTTTATTTTATATAGACAGTAAAATAATGCCAAGACACCACGGACAAACGATAAGGAAGACTCACCTTCAACATAAGAAACTAGTTATAAAAGTCATTAATACATAACCAAATAAAAAGTGCAAAAAGATTAAAAATAAAAAAGTATTACACTAAACATTTGTCTTCACCAAGTGATGTAAGAGACTTAGGCAAACATGGTCTTTGATTGTCAAGAACTCTTACGATCAATCTTGGATCCCGAGACTACTACACACACTCTATGATGGATGATGGATGATGGTGGTGAATGTGGGTTGTGATGGTGGTGGTGGGTGGGTGAAGTGTGAGAGAGGTGGTTTGCCAAGGGATGGTTTGCAAATGAGCCAAACACCCTTATTTATAGCCTACACAGAAGCCCAGACACGGCCCCGTGTCCACCCATCTTCTCTTTCTTCATTAAATGCAGTTTGTCTGCATTAGTTGACCACGCCCCCGTGTCCGCTGGGCACGACCCCGTGTGCAGAAGCGTATCTGTACTATCAAGATTTGCCTAGATTCTGCGAATCTTTGCATTGACCACGGTCCCGTGTCCGCTGGACACGCCCCCGTGGTGGGTGATAGATGCTTCTACAGCTTTATCTTTTCTGCAGACACTTGGGCACGCCCCTGTGCTCAGTGTGCACGGGGTGTATTCAGCCTTCTGTTCTCTTGTTTTTGCTTTGGAGGATGCTGTCGAGGGGTCAGGCATGCCACGTTTATTCCTTTTCTTGTATTTATGCTGGATTTGGCTGCATTTTTGCTTCTTTTATTCATTTAAGCTCTTTTAACCCTGAAAATACAAAAGGAAGACAAAAGCACACTTTTTCCAACATTAGTACTAAAAAGGGTTAGTTTTATGCCTCATTTGATGTAATTTATATGTTTCATTTTGCGTACATCACTGCACATCTAACATCGTTAACTCGCAAGAATGTCAAGTTTGACTGGGGTCCCAAGCAATAAGAATCCTTTGAGATTCTTAAACAGAAGTTAAGCAATGCACCTGTGTTGACATTGCCAGAAGGAATTGAAGAATTTGTGGTTTATTGCTACGCATCGCACACAGGTATGGGATGTGTGCTTATGCAGAAGGGCAAAGTTATTGCATATGCTTCCCGATAATTAAAGGTGCACGTAAAGAATTACACCACCCATGATTTGGAATTGGGTGCCGTTGTATTTGCACTAAAGCTTTGGAGGCATTATCTTTATGGGACTAAGTGTGTGATCTATTCTGATCATAAGAGCCTTCAGCATCTGTTTAACCAGAATGATCTTAACATGAGACAGCGTCGATGGATGGAGACACTGAATGATTATGATTGTGAAATCCAATATCATCTAGGCAAAGCGAATGTAGTCGTTGATGCCTTGAGCAGAAAAGAAAGGGTTAAGCCTATTAGAATCAATGCCAAGAGCATTGAATTAAAGAACAACTTGAATGAAAAGTTGTTAGCCGCTCAAAAGGAAGTCGTATCAGAAGCTAACTATCCGAATGAGAACATGGGCGTAACTGCTGAACAGTTGTCATATGGCAAGGATGGGATCCTAAGATTAAATGGTCGAATCTGGGTCCCTATCCATGGAGGACTTAGAGACGTGATCCTCCAGGAAGCCCACAGTTCGAAATACTCAGTCCATCCTGGCAGTGATAAGATGTACCAGGATTTAAAGACAAATTATTGGTGGATAGGTTTGAAGAAATCTATAGCCACTTATGTGGCTAAATGTCTGACATGTGCACATGTTAAAGCCGAACACCAAAAGCCGTCAGGTTTGCTGCAACAACCTGAACTTCCCACTTGGAAATGGGAAATGGTAACTATGGATTTTATCACCAAGTTACCAAGGACAAAGCATGTGAATGATACTATTTGGGTTATAATAGATAGACTGACCAAGTCAGCCCACTTCTTACCTATTAAGGAAGCATACAGCTCCGACAAGCTAGCTCAGCTGTACGTGGATGAGATTGTATCTCTTCACGGAGTGCCAGTGTCTATTATCTCTGATAGGGATACTAGATACACATCGCATTTTTGGAAAAGCTTTCAGCAATCCTTAGGCACACGTTTGAACTTCAGCACAGCTTATCATCCTCAGACGGATGGGCAAAGCGAACGCACGATACAAACACTCAAGGATATGCTACGAGCTTTTGTTATTGATTTGGGTGGAAGTTGGGATGATCATCTTCCGTTGATTGAATTTTCGTACAACAATAGCTATCATTCGAGTATTCAAGCTGCACCTTTCGAAGCTTTGTGTGGAAGAAAGTGTAGGACGCCAGTTTGTTGGGCGGAATTTGGAGATGTCCAACTAACAGGACCTGATATAGTCCTTGAGACGACATATAAGATTGTGCAGATACGTGATCGTCTCAAAGCTGCCAGGGATAGGCAGAAAAGCTACGCAGATAAAAGGCGTAAACCTCTGAAATTCGAGGTAGGTGACAAAGTGTTACTTAAGGTATCACCCTGGAAAGGGGTGATGCGTTTTTTCAAGAAGGGCAAGCTGAGCCCAAGATACATAGGACCATTCGAGATCATCGGATGTGTCGGAACTGTAGCTTATAAGCTAAATTTGCCAAAAGAGCTTAGTGGAATACATAACGTATTCCACATCTGCAACCTGAAGAAATGTCTAGCCGATGAGTCGCTAGCAATGTCGCATAAGGACGTGCAAATAGATGAGAGCTTGAAGTTCGTTGAAAAACCTTTGTCGATTGAGGATCGACAGGTTAAGAAGCTTCGAAAGAAGCATGTGCCGATTGTAAAGGTAAAATGGGATGCCCGAAGAGGCCCAGAATACACGTGGGAGGTTGAATCCACAATGAAACAGAAGTACCTTCATTTATTTCAGTAAATCTCGAGGTCGAGATTTCTTTTAAGGGGGTGAGGATGTAACACCTCGTAAAATGACGACCAATATAATAAAGACACGTGTCATGGACTTTAAACGTGTAATGGATTGATCTTGAGGGACTAAAATTGTCTAACAATGTGAACATATATTAGGAGGATCAAAAGCGTCATCATGCCAGCTTGTGCCTCTGAATGACTCTGTATAATATTCATATTCGTAATTGAATAACTTGTCGGTCCGTAGAAGTCGTTTGCGCTTGAAGATCAAAAGTTGCAAAGCACATGGGTTAAAAGTGTCAACATGTTAATTTATACCTCTGAGTGACCATTTAACATTCCCAAAGCTTTGTAATACATTATCATACCCTCAAGTTCATCTAATAAAACTTTCATAAAGATCCGGTTCAAAATTGTGATGTAGTTTGAAGTTTCCAAGAATAAGGGTTAACAGTGTAAATATCACAATTCTAGTCTCGAGAGACTTTTTCAATATGTCCAACACTTACAATTGCCTGGCTACACTCCCTAGATCACCCCTGACCTATTTTCACTGACCATGCATGCTGAAAATGTCAGATTATCGAGTAACAAGAGTGCAGGGACTGAACATGCAACAAACAAAACAATTTGAAAACCCTCCCCTCGCGTGGTGCGCCAGGTTTATCCTGGTTTGGCGCGTGGCGCGACGAAGGCTGGTTTCCAGCCTGAACTGGCAGTTGCCCAGCTCTGCAACCTGAAATCTGTTCTGGATTTTCTGCAACCTGTAAACGTAAACAGCAGCATGCAACTGGTTTCTAAAAACCACTTAACACATGTATGCATCAGATTTCACCTGGGGGACACTTGCCTTGATCCTAGAACACTTGAAATACTATATAAAGGCCTCATTGCTTCACTTGTTCATTCACACTTCAAGAAATTCTCAAGGCAAACTCTCAAAGCAAGTTCTCTAGAGCAACCTGGTCTTTAAGGAGGCTCTATTAGTTCAAATTTTTGTGCTAAGGACCTTTGTAAGTGTACTTAGCTTCTGTAATTAAGGTGTTATTAGTTTAATGACCGAAAGTTAAAGTTAGCATAATTCTGCTTTGACTTTGTGTTTAATCACTAGCGGTCCAGCCATTATTCGAATTAAAAGTGGCTATGAGTTGGTAATTATGTAGGTAATAAACCCCTAATAGGGCACCTACTGATTATCACTTTTACTTGGTCAAATGTCGGGTCAAACTTATTAATAAAAAGTCAACATAATCAATTTTTGCAAATAAATTCATAACTAACAATTCAGAGGTTATGGAACATGTTTTAACATTAAAATAACTTGGTAAATAATATAAGAACGTGTCTAGGCATGTTCAACCCAACAATTCTGAGTTTAGGCTCGGTTCGGAACCGAAAGTCGCAAAAGTAGACTTTTGCTTTGACTTTCAGTTCTGACCCAATTTAGCTTGTTTTAGATATGTCATTTGGGCTAACAAATGCACCCGCTGCTTTCATGGACCTCATGAACCGGGTTTGCAAGCCAATGTTGGATAAGTCGGTCATCGTGTTTATCGATGATATCTTGGTGTACTCGAGAAGTGAAGCTGAACACGCACGCCACCTACAAGAAGTGTTAGAGACACTGAGGCGAGAGAAGTTATATGCAAAATTCTCTAAATGTGCCTTTTGGTTACGAGAGGTTCAATTCTTAGGCCATGTCATAAATGCTGACGGAGTATTGGTGGATCCGTCAAAGATAGAGGTTGTGTCAAAATGGAAACCCCCGAAGAACCCTTTAGAAATTAGAAGCTTTTTGGGGCTTGCAGGGTACTATAGGAGATTCATTCAAGATTTCTCCAAGATTGCGTCGCCGCTAACGAAACTAACCCAAAAGAAAGCAAGGTTTATTTGGGGAATCGATCAAGAAAAAGCGTTTCAAACGCTAAAAGAAAAGTTAACTCAAGCTCCGGTACTGACATTGCCGGACGGAGTCGAAGACATGGTGGTCTATTCGGATGCTTCATTATCGGGGCTCGGTTGCGTGTTGATGCAACGGGGCAAGGTAATAGCCTATGCCTCGAGACAATTGAAGATACACGAGAAGAAATACCCCACGCACGATCTCGAATTGGCAGCGGTAGTGTTTGCGTTAAAAATATGGAGGCATTATTTGTATGGGGTAAAGTGCACCATATTCACCGATCACAAGAGCTTGAAATACTTCTTTGATCAGAAAGAGTTAAATATGCGACAAAGGCGATGGCTGGAAACGGTGAAGGACTACGACTGTGAGATACATTATCACCCCGGAAAAGCAAACGTGGTAGCGGACGCTCTAAGCAGAAAAGCGGACTATGCCCCAATACGAGTGAGGTCGATGCAACTCGTGGTGACCTCGGGTATACTTGAACGTATTCGAGAGGCGCAGTTAGAAGCAGTAAAAGAAGAGAATTGGAAGAAAGAAAGAATAATTGGTCAATTGAAAGATTTGAACGATGGGAATCATGGGTTGAAGACTCGATCCGGAAGGATATGGGTCCCACATACTTGTGGAGTAAAGACGCTTCTACTTAACGAAGCTCATAAATCCCGTTATTCGATTCATCCGGGTGCAACCAAGATGTACAATGATTTGAAACAAAATTATTGGTGGCCCGGAATGAAGAGAGACGTGGCGAAATACGTGGAAAAATGCTTGACATGTTTACAAGTCAAGGCGGAGCACCAGAAACCATACGGCAAACTCCAACCGTTAGAAATTCCGGTTTGGAAATGGGAACATATTACAATGGACCTGTTAACCAAGTTGCCTAAGACGAATCGTGGTTTTGATGCCATATGGGTAGTGGTGGATAGATTGACGAAAAGTGCTCACTTCATTCCGATTCGTGAGACTTATACGTCAGAGAAGATGTCAGAAGTCTATACCAATGAAATCATAGCACGTCATGGAGTGCCGGTGTCCATCGTGTCCGATAGGGATACCCGATTTACCTCGAAATTCTGGCGTGAATTCCAAGAACAAATGGGGACCAAATTGTTCATTAGCACTGCGTACCATCCTCAAACGGATGGACAAAGTGAAAGAACGATACAAATATTGGGAGACATGCTACGGGCGTGTATAATCGACTTTGGAGGCAGTTGGGATGTTCACCTACCGTTAGTCGAGTTTTCGTATAACAACAGTTACCAATCTAGTATTAAAATGGCACCATACGAAATGCTTTACGGTAGGAAGTGTCGAACCCCGGTTTGTTGGGGTGAAGTGGGTCCACGTGAACTTGCCCACCAAGATATAGTACGAGCCACGAACGAAAAGATCGATAAAGTTCGGGCACACTTGAAAGCGGCTCAAGACAGGCAAAAGGCGTATGTTGATAAAAGGAAAAGGCCAATTGAATTTCAAGTCGGTGACATGGTCATGCTAAAGGTGTCCCCATGGAAAGGCGTTATTAGATTCAGAAAAAGGGGAAAGTTAAGCCCAAGGTTTATCGGGCCATTTAAAATTATCGGGAGAGCTGGCAAGGTAGCTTACCATCTTGAATTACCGGAGGAGCTAAGTGGGATCCATGGCACGTTTCACGTATCGCAATTAAGAAAGTGCCTAGCAGACAAAACGACTTATATCCATTACGATGATATTGAAGTGGATAATAGTCTAAATTATGCGGTAAGACCGGTTGAAATTTTAGACAGAAAGGTCAAGCGTTTACGAAATAAACAAATTGATCAAGTCAAAGTCAAATGGGAGCATAGAAAAGGCTCTGACACCACGTGGGAGACCGAGGAAGAGATGCGTCGGCTTTATCCTACTTTATTTGGTACGTAATTCGGTTTCGGGGACGAAACCCTTTTTAAGGGGGGTGGACTTGTAACACCCCGAAAATATAAATACCAATATCAGGAAATTAAGGATTTCATAAACAAGAATTGACCATCTAAGAAATTTTAACCTAGTTAAAATTACAAGGCTAGAACTAACTAACACTAAGTTAAAAGCACTAGTAATTAAAGCTAGGTGATAAGTGAGGGACTAAACTTGCCTAAGAATGAAAGATAAATGCTGGATTTTAATAAAATTCACCAAACACACCATTTTTGGTGTGTCTGGTCGAACCAGAGAAAGGGGGGCGACCAGGGAGTTCTCCAAACCCAAACTTCATACTAAAATCTGCAAAATTGAAGCCTCAAATCCGTCCCAAATCGAATTCTAAACACAAATCAGTAATCCCCTCGTTGTAAGGATCAAAAGGTATGTAAAATTTTGGTACTTTGATCCATTATGAATTCTAGGTTAATTTTGAAAAAAAGCTGAAATTGAGCCTAGATATGCCATGCATGATTGAATGTTGAAATAATATGATGTTTAGAATCAAACCCTAGGTGATTCCTTGTGAAAACTTTGCATCATAGTTGTAAAGTTTGGGGTTTACATGTTAGGAGGCTATGAGCTTGAAGAATACTAGAATTATGATTATTGTTATAGCGAAATCTGAATTTGTCAAAGTAAATTCAGAAATATAGATGTCAAGTTTTATGTAAAATTTATAAATTTAGCAAAAATAGATGTTAATTACAAATCATGAACTTGGTGATAAATATAGAAGAATCTGACCCATTAGGTGTTTGTTGAAATGCCTAAGAGAGGAATATGATGAGAACGCAGATTTGATCATGTTTCACAATGATATAAATATGGTCATGAAAAGAGTTCTAAACAAGTCGTAAAACTCTTTTTCTAGGCAAAGAGTCCGGATCATCAAGCGGACAAGCCGGAGGAAATTCACGAGGGAAAGGCGTGCTTTAGAGGTACGGAAATTATCGTTTCGTTACATTATACATAAGTTGTGGTTTTATGTTGTAGTTATGAAAACATGGCAACAAGATAGTTCAATACGTCACGAAAGTGACTTTTGCATCTTAAGTAAATGAAACAGGTCAAAATATTTGATAGAAATTGGATTTTTGTAATATCTTATTTGATGTCCAAGTTTTGGCATCCAAACGGGTCGAACAAACAAGTAAGACAAAATTTATACTCTAGGATATGATAGATTGTTCTATGATACTTGTTATTATATAATACGTTAGAAACATGAAATTTTGTTGTAGTGGGTTGTTAGAAAAACAAAATCCGAGAGTTGATTTTGAGTGAAAGAAATAAAACAAGCAAAACATAGATTTCCAGGTCTCACCGTAAATTACGGTGATACCGTAATTTACGGTTGAGGTCAGATGTTTACGGTATGATCCTCCTGCTTTACGGTGGACCAGGACCTCTCAGGACTCACCGTAACTTACGGTTCCACCGTAAGTTACGGTGGAAGCAGAAAATGTTTTATTTTTTTTATAAACTTGTTGTTGGTTCCCATGTTATTGTATTACATCATAACAAAATTAAAACTAATGTTTCAAAGATTTTTGACCCTAGGTGATGTGGTGGATCTTATGGATGGTGGTCAAGCAACAGCAAGGAACCGAACACGACTTTTGAAGCTTCCGCTATGTTTTAAATTTTAATTAAATTTTGTTCATGGATTGTAAACTTTTTCTTAAACGGTTTTTGGATGTTTCACATTAGTCTTTAGTTGACTAATGTTTATAATACTATGAACTTGACTTATGAATCTTATATTATCTTGATATCTTTCGTATAAAAGATTAAAATTTGTCGTAAATTCAAGTTAAAATTTATGGGTGTTACAAAATTTATATTTTGCTCAGGTAAATACTTTTAACTTATTTTTCGTTATACGGGCTTGGGATACGGTATTATAATAATACCGCTTGTTCGGGCATGTAGTTATTTAAATCGGATTGTGATTAATACATTTACATAACCCGTTTTAATCTGGTTTGTTTGATGCAATGCCTTTGGGGGGTTAATGACCATGTCCTGGATATCCTCGGCTCATTTATTAGAAATGGCCACGACTTAAGCACGGGGTGTAGGCATACACCTGACAGTTGCGTATGTATAAACAGTATCTCACATCTTTTGTGGGCATATACTTGTGGCGTGTCAATTAATCTAACCCGGCTCTTCTAACCGGGTCCTGAATGGACGACAAACATGTAAAACTGTATACAAGATTATTTTAAATAATTGTCCCAAGTTATAAAATATTATTTGTGCCTTGTGCATTTTAAATAAATTTTCTTAAATGTTTTCAAAAGAGTCAGTTAATTGTATTTACCAGTGTAAACTAACGTGTTTTCAAAAAGGTTAAGTGCAGGTACTAAGCGAAATGGGCTGGAACTCCTGAGTGATTAAATAAAGAGTCTCGCAAGCTTTTATCACTTTAAGACTGTTGAACATTTCCTCTTTTATTTTGATCCGCATGTGGATCCATCTTACAAGCAGTTTTGTAATATTTTATGTTACTTAAACTCGGTTTGTATAAATTACTTTTAGACTTCCGCTGTGCATTTAAACTGTGATTATTGACTATGATGATATCAACTACATCACGATATTCTCCACCGGGCCCGCCGGTAATACGTGGAAATATCGGGGTGTGACACTCAGTTCGCAAGCTACACTAGTGTTCACTCTTGAACCTAATCCTATATATATATATATATATATATATATAGGGGATGGTTCAAATGAAAACCACTTTTAACGCGAAAACTCGAAAACTAACTAAAAAAAGCCTAAAAAACACACAAATTTTTTTTTTTTTTTCAATTTTTTTTATTAAATTCGCTGGTTTTTATATATGAAAAAAAAAAATTCAAAAAAAAAAAAAAAAAAAATTTTTTTTTTGTTGTACTGCACATGTGTAGTACACTAATACGGAAAGCCTAAACCACTTAACCCACCCCCCACCGACACCCCCCAAAAACCTAAACCCCCCCACCCCCACCCCCCAAAAACCTAAATTCACCCTCCCACCAAAAGCCTAACCCCCCACCCCCCAAAAACCTAAACCCCCCACCCCCCACCCTCCCGAAAACCTAAAACTAAACCCTAAACATAAACCCGAAAAAAACCTAAACCCCCCACCCCCACCACCCAAAAACCTAAACCCCCCCTCCCCCCCCACACCCAAAAACCTAATCCTAATCCTAAACCTCCAAAAAAACTAACCCTAAAAGCTAAACTAGACTCAAAAAGCTAATTTTAAGCATGTAATGCAATTGTAGTACATGTTATATTGCACATGTGCACTACTATAATAATAGTATTGAAAACAAGACGACACCATAAATCTTTTTTTATGTCATAAAAAATATGCTCGAATATACTTGAATGAAAGATACAAAAATTTGTGATCTTATGGTGCCATTTTTGTTTTAAAATGATAACGTATGGAGAAATGGGAAATGTTTGAAAAGTTATATATTTTTTTTTCCAATTTTACCCCTCCTTCATTAAAAGTCTCCCCCCCTCCTTTTTAGTGGTTTTTAATTAGTTTTCAAGTTTTCACCATAACTAGTGGTTTTCATTTGAACCTTCCCCTATATATATATATATATATATATAGGGTCAAGATTTAGGGAAAACGGTGAAAAGTGTGAGAATAATGAGAATGCTTATGGATCGTCCGATCAAAACAATCTATGGACTAGATTGGCGCGGTGGCATTTTCATAAATAACATTAATTTTATTACATGGACGCGCTTCATTAAGGGTAAAAAGGGTAAACATCCTTTCATACATAAAACACCATTGAAATATAAAACGCCAAGTAAATACAAAACACCAATTTTATTACTGCGTAGTTTTTTCTGTGTTTTAGTTAAGGTCTTAGCCTACAAAAACTTCATAAAACGTAAAACGCCATAATATATAAATGCCAAGCTTCACAGACTTAGCAGATAAAGCTGAGCAAAACCGGATACTTTGTTAATTGCATTTATTGTTATAATAATATCCCGCCTAAACTACGCGCCAAAAATATCCTATAAAGAGAAACGTCTTAGCACCTTCCGTTGATCACACAAAAAAACACAAACACAATGGTTCCTAAATACCACTCACTGTAAAACGCCAAAAAGTTAGAAAAATCAACGATCGCAAACATCGTTTCTTGGATACTCAGTAATGTTCTGCATGAAGTTTCTCTGAATGGTTTGTTAGGTGAGGGGAGTAAGATTTTGCTGCATGAGATGGACAAATTTCAAGAAAAAAGAGACTGATGACACAAGTATGTCATTTTGTCTTCTTTGTTCTTGAAGAAGGTTTGGATGAGGAGAAGAGACTGATCCCAGTGTAAATGCTACTTTGGCCTCGATGATGATAATGAAGATGACGGGCAAATAACATCCACCCCCACGTCGTCGATCTATGTCTCCAACATCCACAAACCCACTTCAACACACGAACAACAAAAAACCACACCAAAACCAAAACGCCATTTATTTGTGACAGTTCTTGTAGTTTCAAAAAGAAGAAAGAGACTGATGACAGTGAAGATTTGAAAGATAAATTGTTTCTATTTTTTTTAATTTTCTTTTTCTGTTGTTTGTTATGTAATTTTCAACTAAGAACAAAAATACATTAATTCTCTAAAAGAAAAAATATAGTAAAACACCAAAAGGGCAAATGATTGTGAAACGTCATCATGCCATAAAACGCCCAAACTACCAAACTATAATAAAATTACTTTGGACAAGTACTATTATAATAAATCTAAAAAAAGTACAAAACAATGTGCGAGAGAATAGAACAAAGTGTCATCTTTATCTAAACGCCATTGGAAATACAAAACGCCATAATTGTAGCCATAAAGATGGGACGTGTTACAGCCATAAACGGATGAAGCTGAAACAAAAACAGTAACTACAAGTAGTAAAATGAAGCGGCGGGAACATTATTACTAACATTTATTATACTAAAGCCAATACATGGGGAATTGAGTTTATTTTATCTTTTCAAACGCCATAATTACCTGTCACTTTATAGGACTGAATCCTACATGGCGGGAAAAAAAGTCATTATAAAAGTAGAACATGAGAACATAACTTAACACGCCAAAACATTGTCTAAAACGCCAAATATAGTCCAAAACGCCAAAAACTTAAAAAAATGGTTAAGGTTATTCTGGCCCTTGAGGTTCCAATGGCCAAGGATTGTGAAAGAACTTGAACGATAATAAGAAGATTGGAGAGAAAATTTCCAGCAGAAGATGATGATGATGATATTGACGATACTCCTCTACCAACAGTTAGCAGTTGGGTGGTGCATGAAGAAGCAAGAACGGTTGAAGTGACTTATTGACACAGGGTGAAATATTCATTGTCGATGGAAGAAATGTTGAAGACAGAGAGGCTATATCTCATTGAACAACTCTGTGATTTAGCACATTCGAACGATGCAAGATCTAGGGTTGCAATGATATTCAAGTATAGGCTGCAACAAAGAAGAGACGAGATGATGGCGTTATACGCCAATTTAAAATATGATGATGATGAATCTGAAGAAAGTGAGGAACAAAGCAATGAGTACAACTCTGATGTAATCCCATACACAGAAGACTATTAGTTTATTTTGATTTCGTATTATTGTAATCTTATGAAATATTAATGAATGGTAATGAATTATTAACAACGCCACGAACGCCAAAAAAATTGACATGGGAAACGCCATAACGCCAAAAAAATTATCTGTGAAACAAAAACAATTAATTCAACGAGATAGATCCAAAAAAACAGTAAAACGCCAAGTAGTTAATGAATCTAATTAACGCCAAAATAATCTTAGACGCCAAAAATAAAGCAGCATGTGAAACACGAAATTGGGAAAAAAGAAGATTGAAAAGACAAAAAAGCCCCTCACACCCTGATTATATCCCGCACCACGTGTTCCATCAGGATGCGTTCTCACCGTTCTCACACTTTAGGGCGTTTTCTCCTGATCCCGTTTCTATATATGTATATATATATATATTTTTAACTTTGTTTCTCTCTATATAACTTATAGACTATTGAGACTTTAGATTTTAGTAATTCCAATTTTGTTTACTCATAATCCTAACTTTAAACATATTTTCCTTCAGCGATCCCATATCCCATGTTAACTGAAAGTTAATGCAATTAGTTTTTGCTGACGTAAAATGCTACATAAGCAGTCCACATCATCAAAAGTTTGACTTATATGTCAAATACATAGTCCACGTCATCAAAACTTTGACTTTTTCGCTACGTCAACAAAAAATAATTGGGTTAACTTTAAGTTAGTATGAGATTGTTGAAAGAATATATGTTCAAAGTATGGGTGTTCAGAATTCGTTTCGAATTCGAAAAATTCGAAATTTGATTTAATTCGACTCAATTATCAAGAATTCGTTTCGATTATCAAGAATTCGAATTCGATTCAATTCTAGTCCAGTAAATCGAATATGAATTTATAATTTTAAATTTGATTCCATTCCAAATTCGAATTATAGTTGTAGATATTTATTTATTATTTTTATATACAATGCATATATAACTTATATTGGGCTGGAGTATAAATTAATCTCTAAATTTATTCTAAGTATTAAAATAGTCCATTACCAAGCCCGTAACTTAAACGAATTTATTACATATTTTAAGTGAATTTGAATCAAAACGAATTTGTTCGAATTCGAATACAAATTTTTAATCGAATTGGTTGGTTCTTAATCGAATTCGTATCGAATATGAATTCAAGCAAAAATAAATATTATTTGAAAAATTCGATTCGAGCAATTCGATTCGATGAACACCTCTAGTTCAAAGTTGGGTTTGTCTGTAAACATTTTTTAAGTTGGGATTAATCCCGACCAATAAGTCAAAGTTGAGATTATTAAAAATCCAATTTCCTTGGTTTATTTACTTATTTATCATAATTGTACATGTAACAATATCTATTATGTAATTCTATACTTATTATTTAAACGAATTAAATTATTGTAGTTATACAAATTACAGGCTCGTTGAGAGTTAACGGCCTATTCAAGCTCGGTATGTGAAGCTCGTCAATAATGATTATCAATATAGTCTCGTATCTGAGCTCATTTTATATTGAATCAATTCAAACTTTTAGCAAGCTAATCTCGTATAGCACATAAGCTCCTCGGTTACCACCAAGTATAAAGAAGGTAGCTTTTGTGCTTTTCCCAACTTAGCTCCATGAGAGGACAAAATAGTCATTTCATAATGGTATTCAAGCATCATCTGATTGTTATTATCCTGTTGACCATTTGAACAAGTTATATCAAGGTCTAGCAGTTGTGAAATGAGACTTTTACTTTATGCATTAAAGATTATACATGGTGTTGGTACATCCATTGTGTTATATAATATATAATGACTTGTACAGTATGCATTATGTGTCATCCAACACAGAGTACAATTATCTATGCATGTTGTACAACATGTGAAGTCAGTTATAGGCAGTTAGATTCCTTTGCACCTGGGTCATGTGTATTGAAATACTGATGTTCTGTCATTCTCATGTAGCTGTTTGTAACATGTGCATTAATGTTTGTACGTTCAGAATAAAGTGGACTTCAAAAAGTCAATATAGTCAATGGACATAAAAACATATAAGCTGATTGATGAGGCGACCTGGATGCATTGAATGTGTATGCTTGTGGTTTGGATTAATTACATTTAAGCCCCTATTCTTATATATTAAATACATAAACAAATTGATCTTTTTTGCTATTTGTCTATTTGGGATTTTTTTAGTTACATAATAAAATATACAAGGAGCTCAACATTAATATTAATTATATATTTTTTGTTACATAATAAAATATATAAGAGGCTCAACATTAGTCTACATAAAATATAAAAAGCTCATCATTATTTGAGAATTTTAGTTACCTATTTGTTTACAACACTTAAATAGCTTTTTGTCTACTATTTGTTTATTTGAGAATTTTAGTTAGGGTATCCGGGGCACTCTCGGGGAGAGGGTGCGGTGACCCCATTCCCCGATCGGGAACACCGCCGCCATCCCTGCGGTGACCCAAATCGGGGAGGTGGGTCGGGGTGAACTCACCGAAGAAGGAAGGGGGAGAGTGTGGGGCCACCATCTTTTCAAGCCAATCAATGATTTCCTTTTTTTTTTGAATAAAAAAAACAAGTCACCTAATTGGGGAGTGCCGCCATCAAATTGGGGTGTGAGGGGAGTTTAAGAGGGGAGTTGACGTGGCATAACCTGATTGGGTGTGCGTAAGAGAGGGGACTCCCCTAAGAGGGGAGTGCCCCGGATACCCTTACCTATTAAAATATAAAAAGCTCATCATTAGTCTACATAATAGTAATTATATATGAACATTACAACACATAAAGAGTCTATCTTTCCTTAACAAAAATAAAATAAAATACCAAGTCGTCATTATACTTTTTTTCTAGAACGCTTGACAAGTTACTATCAACAGACAAAACGAATAATCAAAACCATACAAAAAGATGTCAAAACTTAAATTAAATAATATCTTTCCTAATTGAGAAAACAATGTAAATCATATTTTTTTAAAAGAAAAAACAAACAAATGGGTCAACTTTTTTTAAACAAAACCAAGATCCAGTACATGGTATAACCAAAACCACAAAGGGGTATTTATGAAACTTCAGAAACCACAGGGGTTGGATCTGCAATTTACTCAGCCACCACAATGGACGTCCACTTTATTAGTTGGTGGAAAAAATTATAAAAAGAGAAAAAAAGGGTAACTTCCCAGATACTAACTTGAAAGTTCTTGGATATTTCTCAAAAGAAAACCAAAAAAAGCTGAGATTTTTATTTAATTTTCCCGCTTTCTTGTTCTTCTTTAATCTTTTTTGTTGGAATCCCATTTGAGAGTTAAAGAATCCCTTTTTATTTTTAATTTTTGGTTGGATTTTAGTAAAGATTCAATTAGGGTTAGATCAGATCAGATCTGAAGAGGGGTTTGTGTGTTTTGAGCAGAGAAAATGCAGAGAAAGTTTATGGAGAAAAGGGGATTAGATCCCAGTAGTAGTGAAGAAGGTCAACCTGAAAAGAAAAGACCAGCTCTTGCTAGGTATTTTCTTTATTTTTTTAATACTTTTTGAAGTGCTTGTTAATGTTTTTAGTGGGTATTGCTAGTTTTAGTTATTCTATTCTGGGAATTGTTTATTTATATCATGGCAATCTTTCAGTTATTTTGCTATTTTTAGTCAAATTCAGTAGTGTTTGCTGTTTGATGTTGGATTTTGTTTTTTGTTAGTTTTTGGGAAATTGATGTTAGTTATGTAACTTTTGACTTGATTATGTCAGTGGTAACCCTAGATGGAATAATCAAATCTGCAAAAAAATAAAAATAAAAAATAAAAAATGAAGAGCTGGATTGTAGAAATTAGGAGAGAAAACATCAAATATAACTAATAATTGTTCATGATATAATTGAGCATGTATGTCAATAATGAACATTAAAAAAAATCACTATTAGTTGGTGGAATAAGATTGGTTATTTTGCAAGATCTAAATGAGTAAAGATGTAATTTTTATGTATTAGGGGGGACGGGGCGGTCCCGTGATGAAGCTTCATCACTCGTTATTTCATCACTCAACACCGCCGCCGCCCCTTTCTATCACTCGTGGAAGTGTAACGAGTGATGGTGGTAACGCGTTGAACTTTGAGGATGATAGGGTATGGACTTGTACATTGTGCATTAATACTTGTACATTGGAATCCCATCACTAGTGATACCACCCCACTACATTTCTATCACTATCACTAGAATATTGGGTGCTGACATGGCATGATTTGATTGGGTGCTCCCATCACTAGAATCTATCACTAGTGAACCACCCCTCCCACCCTTAAAGTAGTCTCTTTTGGTACATTTATAGCATTTTTGTATAGATGGTTTAAGGTAGCCTTTATTACTTACACGTATGTTCGATTATGTTAATAATTTTTTAGTCAATTCAGTAGAGTTTGGTAGTAGGTTTGGTTTCTTGGTAGTTTATGGGAAATCGATGTTAGTTATGTAACGGAAACCCTAGATATTATCATAAAACATGCAACTTTTTTCTCTTTTGAAGAGTTAGATTGTTCTTTCTTTTGAAAGTTAACTATTATTCACAAGCAAACCCTCAACCGAGGGCAGCCAAAGACTACAAAACCAATTACATCAAATTGAACGAGCACCAATCATTCCAAAGAATGCCTCTGTTTTTCGATCTATTACGATACCAAAGGAAGCCTAAAACTTTAACATCCTGAAAAATATCCAATATCTCTTTTCTATTGTTATTGAACCTCCTCTCATTCCTCGCCTTCCAAATGCACCAACAACCAGCCATAATAATACCTTCAAGAGCTTCTCTAGCATTCCTCTCTAGCCCAGCATGATCATGGATGGATGTCAAAACTCTTATAAAAAAAGGCGAATATCGGGCTGATTTTGCACCACCGGCTTATGAGATACCAAATACTCGAGGCCACCGAGCACGAACAGAAGATGTGCTCCGCCGATTCCTCACTATCTTCGCATAAAGGACATAAAGCATCACCATTAAAACAATTCCGTTTAATAAGAGTTAGATTGTAGTAAGTAATTAGGAGAGAAAGCATAAAAGATAATTAAGCATATATGCAATTAATAAATGGAATCACATTAAAAAAATCTGTATCAGTTGGTGAAATAAGACCCAAATGAGTAAAGATGCAGTTTTTCATTTATTTATTAGAGTAATCTCCTTTTTGTATATTTATAGCATTTTTCTGTATATAAATGTTTTAAGTGAACATTTTTACGCAGTGTCATTGTTGAAGCTCTGAAGGTGGATAGTTTGCAGAAACTTTGTTCATCGTTGGAGCCTATTCTTCGACGAGTTGTAAGATACTTACTCCCAACTAAAATACTATTAACATATGGATTGAAAATAGTGTTCCGGTCATTTGATGTTTCTTATGTGACGTCTTATTAATTAATTACGCAACCTAAAATCCGGCTTTTGATTTTTGATTTCTTAAATGCATGGAAAGGTTAAAAGAATATCTATATTCAGTAAAAACTATTAAACTTGTTATAATATTTGTTTGTAAAATATTTATCGAAGCATTCATTTGAGATTAAACTTGTGGAGCTATCGTTTGATTGTAGTGACTACTTATACTAATTGGCTTTCTGTTTAAATAGGTTAGTGAAGAAGTTGAGCGTGCGTTAGCAAAGTTGGGTCCGGCGAAACTTAGTGGAAGGTACGGGTGTTTCACCTTTGCTTTGTAATATTAAATCTGATTTAGACGTTTAATCTCTTATCAAACAACATGGCCGGCCCTGGGGGTGGGCGGGGAGGACCACCGGCCAGGGCCCGATATTTCGAGGGCACGTTTTTTTCTGAAAAAAAAACCCGATAAGTATATGTAAATTTTTTTTAATAGGGTACACCCATATAAACACCAACATATGTCCCCTTACAAAACTATTCTTATGGTTTAGATTAGTTATTAACCCCTTTGGCATTAGGTTTAGACCTTTAGTAAACACAATACCCAATTTCGTTAAGGCCTAAGGACACATTTTTTCGAGCTCGAACAGGGTACATGAATTCTCAGGGCCAGCCCTGTCAAACAATGTGTACATGTACATTCAAGTACTGCAATTTTTGGCTTTTTACCAATATTCTTGATGCTAACTTCGCTAGTTTGTGCTTGTGGATTACATGTTTTCCTCAAAGTTGTTTGTTTGCTCATGCAAGATTCTTTTCATAGCATGTCAATTTATCATTTTGCACATTATGTTCATAAAAAATAATTGACGACACGACACTCATTTGTACAAATAAAATCTCTTCATCTGTCTTCACTATAGATTTTTTTTTTTTTTTTTAAGATTTTAAACAAATAATAAGACCTTTTGTCTTCTTTGTATCATTTGCTACTTCATGGTTTTGGATTAATTAAATCCATCTAACCTATAAAATTACCTATTTGATCATCTTTATCCTTACAAACAAACCGGTGATGTTCTTAGGATCTGTGTGGGACCCAATTTGGATCATAATTAATGCATAAAACATGATAAAAGTTCACAGATGATTGTATAAGAAAAGTGAGAATTAGCTATATGCTAAATTTATAATTTATACTTTTTTGGAAATTGAAACAGGGTTTCTCCTAAACGAATAGAAGGTCCCGACGGAAGAGAGTTACAGCTACACTTCAGGTCCAAGTTATCACTTCCTCTTTTCACGGGTGGAAAAGTGGAAGGAGAACGAGGTGCAGCAATCCACGTCGTATTAATCGACGCCAACACGGGCCATGTTGTAACAACCGGCCCGGAATCCTCCATCAAACTAGATATCGTTGTGCTCGAAGGTGATTTCAATAACGAAGACGAAGAAGGATGGACTCGAGAAGAATTTGAAACTCACATGGTAAAAGAACGAGAAGGAAAACGACCGCTTTTGTCTGGCGAACTACAAGTTGTACTAAAAGAGGGTGTCGGGACGTTAGGGGAGTTGACTTTTACTGATAATTCTAGTTGGATAAGAAGTAGGAAGTTTAGACTCGGGCTTAAAGTTGCGTCGGGTTATAGTGAAGGGCTTCGTATTCGTGAAGCTAAAACGGATGCTTTCACTGTTAAAGACCACCGAGGAGAACGTAAGTTTTTATTTTTTTATATTTTTTTACTTATTCTAGGTGACAAAATGTGTGGGTTCGGTTAGGCATGTAAACGAACCGAATGTTCATGAACTGTTCGTGAACTTGTTCGGCGGGATGTTCGTTTATTAAATAAACGAACAAACATGAAAAACATATTTTTTTTCATGAACGAACATGAACGCATGTTTTGTTCGTTTATTTATGTTCGTGAACGTTCGTTTATGTTCGTTTAAAGTTTAATAAATGCAAAAGTAGTTATATTTATATAAATATAAAATAAAAAGGGCTTTGTAACTTATATAAGAATAACTAATTAGCAATTGAGTTTTCCAGTAATAAAATGGGCTTTTTCAATAGAAAGTATTCTAATAAATGTACGTTCAACATTTTCATTCATACTTGCCAAGTTACATCAAAACAGAAGGTATACAAATGAAATTACTTTATGTTCGTTTATGTTTGGTTTATGTTCATTTGTGTTCATTAATGTTTATTTGTGTTCTTTTATATTTGTTAAATTGTGTTCGTTAAGTTTGTTTGTTTATGTTCTTGAACTGTTCGTTTAAGTTTTAAAACGAACAAACATGAACAAAAAAATTTGTTCGGTTATATGTTCGTGTTCATGTTCAACTAAAGTTAAATGAACAAACACGAACATGCATCCGTTCGTGTTCGTTCGGTTCGCTTACAGGCCTAGATTTGGTTGTCGGATCTATTTTTCTAAACAAATATTGCATTAAATATAAATAAAGAAACTATATTATTACAATAACACAAATTTTCGAATAAAACAATTTAGAAGGATAACATATGATGACATAAAGACATCTACGTTTTGATCTACAGTTTACAAGAAACATTATCCACCAGCTCTAACCGATGATGTTTGGAGATTGGAGAAGATCGGTAAAGATGGATCTTTTCACAAGAAGCTAAACAAATCAGGCATATATAGCGTTGAAGATTTTCTTCGTCTCGTAGTTAGAGATCCAAAGAAGCTGAGAAATGTAAGATTTGTGTCGTTTTATTCTAACCGTTACTTTTTGCACCAAGGGGGTGTTTGGATGTGTGTAATCTGATCATCCTCTTTTTCTAGTGTTTGGGTAAAGTGATCATGATTATCAGATTATTTAGAAGCTAAACTATCATAATCTGTTGAGTAAAGTACACGGATAGTCCCTGTGGTTTTCTAAAATTTTGGATTTGGTCCCTAGCTTTCCAAAAGAACACGAATGGTCCCTGTGGTTTGCACTTTGTAATGCGTTTTGTCTCCAACCAACAAATCTAAAGGTTTCAGGAGGTCCAACTTAGTGACTAAATGCGTTACAAAGTGCAAACCACATGGATCATTCATGTACCTTTGGCAAAAGTGGGAACTAAATGTGTTACAAAATACAAAGTTCAAACCACCGGGACCATCCATGTACTTTTGAAAAGCTCGGGATCAAATCCAAAATTTTGGAAAACCACAGGGACTATTCGTGTACTTTACTATAATCTGTTTTATGCATACTTTAAGTTATTCACGAAACTTATTATTTTCAACTTGTTTCTGCCTTTAACCCCCTCTTGAAGGCCTTCTAGCGCAAGTTGTGTTTTACCTTATCCCATTGGTTATGGGGTCCCGTGAGTATTCCCGTAACGGGTTCTCATGGTTACCAAAATAACTTTTTATTTAACGGAAAACTAAAATTACTAATATACCCCTTCATTTTACCCTATGTTATATCTTTTTATCCACTTTTATTTTACCCTATGTTATATCTTTTTACCCACTTTTATCATTTTGACTGATTCTATTAGGAAATTCAAAGATGATTATTTGTACTTTATCTTTATTCATTGTGGAATATTGAAATTGTTTGTAGATATTGGGCAGTGGAATGTCAAATAAGATGTGGGACATTCTTGTGGAGCATGCAAAGACTTGTATTTTGAGCCCCAAACTTTATGTTTACTATTCTGATGACATGCAAAACGTTGGCGTTGTATTCAATCACATCTATGAGTTAAGTGGTTTAGTGGCGGATGGCCATTATTATGCAACCGATGCCCTTTCCGATAATCAAAAGGTTAGTTTGCAATGCTTTTTTTATTTTTTATTTATTTTATTGATGCACTTCTCTAGTTTGAAAACTCTTTTATGTGACAAGTGTTATAGTTAATGTCTAAAATACCCTTTAAAAAATAAAATGAAATGGTACCTCTTGTGTATTATAATTATTATTAATAGGATGGTAAAAAAAGATAAGATCTTTACTAAATGTGAACCTTATTTTATATATATGTGCAGGTGTTTGTAGACACCTTGATGAAGAAAGCATATGATAACTGGATGCATGTGGTGGAATATGACGGAAAATCATTTTTAGGAGCTCTTCAAGTAAAAGCACCCGCTCCACAAATCGATATGGGGATGGGCCCACAAAACTATTCAAATTTGTTTGATCATCAACATCAACTCAGTCTACCACCACCGACCGCTCAAGAACAACCTACTTCAAATCCATGTGTCACCACTGGAGGTAACTACTTATTTTCAATTTTTCATACCCATGGTTAGTGAAATGTCTAAAATACCCTTGAGAGTAATCGAACGGTCATCCTTTCTTGTGTAGGTTACGATACGACTAGATACACCGTGGATTCACAGAACATGAATTTGAATGCACCCACTCAATACGATACAACTTCGTTCACTTTTCACAATCCGTTGATCAACGGTTCACAACAGCCCGCTGCGAACGATAACAACATCCTGGCTCTTGGATTAACGCAACCATCCGCTTCCAATTTCCTTTCTGGCAACACCAACACGTTAAATTTGAGTTCTTCGTTTAGAGGACTAGACGATTACTTTCCCGAAGAAGAAATCCGTATGAGAAGTCATGAAATGCTTGAAAACGAAGATATGCAGCATTTGCTTCGGTTATTCAACATGGGCAACGGTGGGGCCCATGGTCAAACCTCGGGTAGTCATGTTAACGAAAACTATTATCAGTATTCATCAGGTTATATGCCGAACACACCTTCTAACTTCGGGTATGGATTCGATGTGGATAAAACCCGTTCTTCTGGGAAAGCTGTGGTCGGGTGGCTTAAACTCAAAGCGGCATTGAGATGGGGCATTTTCATAAGGAAACAAGCAGCGGAAAGAAGGGCCCAGATCGTTGAACTGGAAGAAAGCCCGTAACTAAGGTAACCTCGTTTGGTTTTGATGTTTTGAAGGCTTCTTTAGCGGTTAATTGCAGTTGACATAAAGAAGTCTTGATATCTTGTATAGTGATAAAACTTTGTTTCAGTTTTTCACTTGTTTGAAGGCGACGGGCATGCTCTTATCTGAAAGCCCAGAAAAGCCGAGCTTTTGGAATACAAAAAAGTTGAATCTAGTTTATATAGTGATTGATTTGTTGTATGTTGTGTTAGTTTTCGTGTCGTTAAGATGTAACATTAACAACTTTTTGTTGTATGCTATGATGTGAATTCTAATAATAGAACAACCTTTGTTTTTGGTGTCTGTTTGTGTATTCTTTTTGGATTAGTTTAAGGTTTGAAAGGTACTTTGGAACTTTGTATTGATATTTGTGCTTAATTACTCTAGTGAATACATAGTCTTTTGGAGACTTTAATGTATCGAGGAATACCAAGACTACTACCATTCGTGACTAACTCAATCCAACCTTACAATAAAATATGTATTTCTCTCTCTCTATCGTCTCACAACCCAACTAACTCAACCTTTCACATCCATTGGTGACCCAAGTCTCCAACCCAACCAATTTTTACTAAACAAATATAATTTATGTTTTAATTTATTCTATAAATTTATTATAAATAATAAAAATGCATATTAAAAAAACGGAGTGTTTCATGGTGATATGTGTCAAAATATGTAGAGGGACCAAAATGTAATTGTTGTATAGTGTAGGGCTTAGTGGTTAGTTAGTTGGGAGAGTTGTAGTAATTAGGTATGGTTGAGTTGAATGAATCTTCTTCTTAGTTTCTCTCTCTAAAATCTGCACGTATCAATGGTATCAGAGCTATACGACCCTCGTCGGAGCTCCGGTAACCACCATTGAACCACCAGGATTCCGATTGTCTTCTCCGATTCCTTTCCTCTGTTCTTATTCTGTTTCATTTCTATACCCGGATTGATCAATTGTGATCAATCTATTCCATTTGATACATGGCGAATACAAGAAGCCAATCTGAAATCGAAAGAACGATTCAAAATCATACTACTTCACTGTTGGAATTTGATGCATTCATGAAAAAAAAAAACAGACAAATTCTTCCATGAAATGACGCAAATTCTTGAAAAATTGGTCAATAATCAGTCGAAATCGGATGGTGGAACTTCGACATCGCAATTGGAAATCAATGGCAACACAAGAACTGATCGATTGTATTGTTTGGGCAAGATAGAGTTTCCAAAATTCAATGGATCAGAAGTGGAAGATTGGGTTTGTCGTTGTGAACACTTCTTTGATGTTGACGACACTCCAGAAAACTTCAAGGTGAGATTTGCTGCTATTAACTTGGAAGGAAAAGCTATGAAGTGGCACTCTGCTTATCTCGAGACATTAGTTAAACCAATTTCTGAGGTAACTTGGTCTGAATATTCTAGAAATATCATTGATTGTTTTTCTACAAATTTATTCCATGATGCTACGGGCTTGTTAACTTCCACGGTTCAAGTTGGGTCTTTAAAAATATCAAGTGGGTTTAAAAATAAGTCTCAAGAAATAAGTAATTCTGTTTTGTATGAGGTTAAGATTCAAGAAATATTTGGTCAAGAATTGGATGAGGTTGAGGGTCATGGTGCAAAGGAAAATGATAAAGATAGTGAAAGTAATCGAGTTCATGCTGATCTTTGTAATGATATACATGAAAAAGATATAAATGTGGAATGCGTTAGTGTTTGTAATGATCTTTTAAATGACACACTTGGAAATGATCGACATGAGAGTAACACTTTGAATCGAAAAAAGAGCGTCGAAACTGAAATGGCTGATCTGGAAATAAGGAAGAAAAAGCCAGTTTCCTTAGTTTTGCCTCATGTACCAGTCATGGATCAAGAAGAAGTAGAATTAATATCAAACACACCTTGTGGGTTGATGCATTTCAGTCTTGGGTTAGACCACGAAATCAGATTTGGTGAGTTGGTTGGAGCTCATGCGTTTGGGGAACTTGACAAATTGCTGTTCAAGTACAAGAAAGAAGGTGCAAAAAAATGGTTAATCAAGTGGAAATGGAAGAATGATATCAACCATTTTAAAGAGTTGCAAGAACTGCAGCCGCATGAACATCAAACAAGGCTACAGTTTAATGCAATAATAGAAAATATGGTTGTGGATATTATAGAGCTTTTATTATTTGTTAGACAGATGTAATGCTCAGAAATGAAGCAAAGGATAGGCTTATGCAACAAATTATTAAGCTGAACCTGGTGTTAGGTTGGATGATGGAACTGCACTCACAAGAAGCTTACACAGGGCTGCATATTAATCCAACCATGAAGGAAATGGTTGTGGAAATTACAAAACTTTTATTCTCGGTTCAATCAGCATATGTGCAGATCAAAATCGAAGTGATGGGCAGAATTTACTATGATATTTTAGGGTTCCTTTTAAAATTGGGTTCCATTATGCATAAGGGATGTTTGAAAAGGAAAGTATACATGTGGCTCAAATGGAAATATAAAGTGTTGGCTGGGGAATACTTGTGGCACTCATGGAAAGCAAATCACCATCATGAAAATGGACAAATGGATCATTTAGGTGACACTTACACATGTTCACATAAACTTGGTTACCTTTTATCTGATAAAAGGTTATGGAGTAAATTTGAGATCTTGAGGTTGGCTCTTCTTAGTTGGAAATCCAAATCAGGTTGGTCAGAAATTATGAAAGTTAATTCACCAAGATCAAAGGTCCATTTTGTTGTGGTGGCTGGTGAAACAAAAGATCCAACAAAAGTCATGATTGTGGGGGAGTATAGATATGCACTTGGTTATATGAAGGAATCTTATTCAGATAAAGTTGCACAATACTTTTTCTTGAAAAGTTTGGATATGATAGTTTTGATTAGCTATTTAATGGGGCTTTGTTTCCTAAGTGGACTTTTGGGGACAAAAGTCTTTGATGGGGAAAGGCTTAGCATAAGCGGTGGATATGTAGTTTGGCATGTTATAGTGACAGTATTTGGCTGCTATGGAACAGGGCTTAGTCAATATGGTGACAATTCAACAAAAGATTTTTATCTTTTGACACCAAAACATGAAGTGGAGCAGGGGTGCGGTGGTCAAGTTTTTTCTTTTGTTTTTGACACTTTTGATTAGTGGGTTTGATTTTGTTATTTTGTACTTTTGAGGTCAAAAGTTTTATAGGGGAGAAGTATTGATATGTGTCAAAATATGTAGAGGGACCAAAATGTAATTGTTGTATAGTGTAGGGCTTAGTGGTTAGTTAGTTGGTTATATAGTTAGGAGAGTTGTAGTAATTAGGTATGGTTGAGTTGAATGAATCTTCTTCTTAGTTTTTCTCTCTAATCTCTCTCTAAAATCTTCACATATCACATGGTAGACTATTCAAGTAATTTCTAGACTCTTAAAGATTCAAAAAAAGTTAGGATACGAAGGTCCATGCAAAAAAAAAAAAATCTATCAACCCAATAGTATGTTGATACGTGGCAAATAAGATAATGGTAGATTAAACAAACATCTTTTTTATTAAAAACATTTTTACTTAAATTTATATCTGAATGTTTAAAAAAAACCTAAACAAGACTGTGGTATAGATTTTTAAAAACATTAAAGTTTTATAATTATTATTAATAATCTAATTACATACAAAACTATTTGACTTAAAGAAAAAAAAGAAAAAGAAATAAATGACAACCTATATAAGAATGACATGTGAAGCCAATTTGGGTTGCAACCTTGGGTCATACCTATGACAAGGTTGTGGCTCAAATAATTGATTCAATGTTTTTTTTTCATTTTTTTAATAACTAGGGTTAAGACCCGCCCGTGTTGCGACACGGGTACATCGTAAACATTGAATGGATTAGTCCAAACGTTATATGATGCATTAACCATATGAAAACACATATTTCGACGTATTCAGTTGAACTTAATGTAACTTGTATAAGCATTGTGATTGGATCAAATGTAAAGTAAATGGAATTCATATCGAACAATCATAACGTATTATATGTGACCCAACTTATACAAAGAAAACGTAACGGGTATGAAGGAAAATATGTAATCGAAAGGGATTAATTAGAGCTTTCGAAAAAATGGGAGAAAAAGAAACCATAATTTGACTCCACTCGGTTCGAAACAAACTTTACGAAACATACATAA
This sequence comes from Helianthus tuberosus, assembly GCA_030545235.1. NCBI lineage: Eukaryota > Viridiplantae > Streptophyta > Magnoliopsida > Asterales > Asteraceae > Helianthus > Helianthus tuberosus. The sequence goes on from CM060447.1 coordinate 65,917,850, forward strand.
AATAAACACGAAAACATATTATAATTGACCTGAATCATTTCCCAAAAAACTTTACGTCGAAACGTAGAACAACTTGAATTTATACGAAAACACACATAGAAATACGCAAGTAAAAATGGTTTCTTTAAACGAAAACGTATTATATTTGACCTGACTCGTCTATAAAAAAAGTTTACGTCGAAATGTAGAAAAAATCATATTTACACATACCCATACGTAAAATATGCACGTAAAAATAGTTTTTAAGTAAAGGAAGTATAGGGGTAAACCGAAAAAAAAATTAGTAAAAAATTTAATAGGTTAAAAACGTTCGTAACCGTGCCAAGTAGCATCAATGCCACAACCACATCGACTCTCAACATCGTAAAAATAATATAGATAAAATGGTAAAAATTACACTGAACGAAAAACAGACTAAAATCGTTGAACCACGCACACTCGTTACAGTGTCTTAATGCGAAGAAATTATCCAGAAACGTAAAACGTAGAAAATAATAACTTAATCGATCTACGACCCGCCCGTTGCGGCGAACTTTTCAAAGGGGAAAAATAGACGCGTTGCGACGGGTCTGTCAAATATGAAAAAATAGAGCAAAAACGTTGAACCTCACATGCACGCTACGACATGTTAACTTGCAAAATTCAGAGCGAAACGTAAAATGAAAAACTTAGAAAAGATAAAAAGTATGGGGGACGAAAGTTGTAAATAATAAAGTGTTGTTTTAAATTATAAAAGATGGAAAACTTTGTGTTAAAAGTAAAAAAAAATGAAAAGGGGTTAAAATGTAAAATATGAAATGTTTGGGTAAATAGTGGAAAATCAAGTTTTTTTTTTGAAATACTCCCTAAGCACAAAGTACAAGTCATGATGCACATATATCACGGCCCCCGACCCACCCTGGACGGAATCGGGAGTCGTGAACAGCCCAGTGGTACCGGTGATTATTTTGAAAACGTTGCAGCGGAAATTTCATCAGGACCGTGAGTTAGGAAAAATATCAGAGTTTAGAAAACACCGGATTTTATTTATTAAATAGATGGGATAAACCCATGTTTTACAAAGGTAGCTTAAGTAAAGATAAATTACATAAAACAATATTTCTAAATTTTAATTTAATTAATAAGCCACTTCTTGATGCCTTTCAGTGCCGTATCCATCTTTTACTCCAATCTATTGTAATTACCTGAAACGCGTTTTAAAAAGGTTTTGTCAGCGGGAAATACTGAGTGAATCATTCTATTTTCAGAAAATGATGCATAGTTATCAATTACAGCATAAGAGCGATTACAATGGCTTCTATCTTATTTTTATCTGGCGCTCTGTCACAATGGTGACAAGTCACAATGGGGACGATGGTCATACCACTATTAGATCAATGAACCTAAATAGTGATGATTATCCCTAGTAGGTCAATGAACCTAACTGGGGAAAATTAGTAATGTGCACAATACCCCACTAGCCAGTGATTCAAGATATCCACGACTTAGTCCCTGTAATTATAACTTTTGAAAATAATTTTGAGGTATTGTAAAATAGTTGATAAAAAGAGAATGACTCACATTATAATCATGCAGATTCATACGACCACAATTTAGTCTACAGATAAGCCTTGATATAATGCAGATTTATACAGGCAGAGCTTAGCCTATTGATTTAGCCTTGTAACTTCGTGCACACGAACTAGGTAGGTAACTTAATACAGCAATTACGATAACTCACGAGATCAACCCTCACAACGAATGACAAAGTGCTATGCTTAAACATCCATCGAATTAACGATTAATGACAAAGCATCACCCTAATGTGGGCAGCACTTAAACATCCATTGAGTACATTGATCGATCGGACAATGAATCGTAATAGCGATCGAGTTATTACCCTGTATCGTAGCAGCACCCCCTTACTAATTAGTGTTTCGTGTGTGTTTGGAGAGTATTTGGACGATATCTCAGCGTATATTTCGAGTTTGATCGTCGTTCAATCGCCAGAAATCAAGTCCCAATGTTCTGATATTTTTACCTGATTTTGACATTGCTTACGGACCGTAAGACTCAACCCTAACGGTCCGTAAGGGTCATAATTTCGCTATAGGGTGGCCACGTGTGGGAGTAGGCCTGCTGAGTCGACGAAACGAGAAAATTCAATTCAGACAACGAGATATATGGATAATCGTCGAATAGGGAATACCCCCCCCCTGAGTTTTAGGGGCCCTGATCCTGATTCTGATTATTCTGAAATTTGTAGGGTTTGCATAGAATCACTTGGGTGTCTCAATTAGGGTTTCCTATTAGATAAATTAATAAAATAAATAGGATTTAATGAGGGTTGTTACATTCTCCCCACCTTAATAAAAATCTCGTCCTCGAGATCTACTGGAATAAGTAGGAATACTTTTTCTTTATCTCAGATTCCAGCTCCCAAGTGTATTTGGGTTATGATATTTCTTTTAGACTTATGTCATATTTTAGTTAATAAAAACAATATTAAGATAGATGTCACAGAATTAAAATATTAAATTTTGTGAATACAAGTTGTGCCATAAGTAGGATTCAACGGTTCAACTGAATTAGTTCAAGAAATTGATTGTCAAATGAATGAGATGAAATGATATAAATTTCCAAAGTGACTAGGTTTAAGCCAGAAGATATATGATCAATAGATACGAATGTGAAGGATTTTTAGAATTAATAAAATTATTTGTCAAAAGAAAGCTTACTTTGATTGGCAACTGAGGAAGACTTAGAATTGACAATTTCCAAATATGAAAATAATTTGTCAAATATTTATGATATAATAAAATCAAAGTGTTGAAATGAGTGAATTGCAAAGATACATCAAAAGACAATAGAGTTTGTGTATTATTGTTTTTAGAGTTCCAAGTTATTTTAATTGTGATAATACACTTTTTAGGGATCATATTTTTCATACTATGTCCTAGAGATTGAAATATGATAAAAACAAGTTGTTTTGGCATGACCAACTATTATATTATATTTGTAAAGCAAATGTAATATATATTATTTGTTACACATTTTTACTATATGTAAATGGTCACCACTTTTAAATAAATATTATTTTAGCATTTTACTATACTAGGTAAAACAACTTATATTTACTATGTAATATATATTACAAAACACCGTAATGAAGTTATTTCATTTACAAAATATTTTATTTTGTAAAAGAAATCACTATTATTTATAACGTTAAATGAAAATTGTAAAATAAAGGTGTAAAAATATTTATTGTCCAAAAGTATTTGTAAAAATATTTTGTAAATATATAACACTTAATGAGTCAATTCTATATGATTATTTATTTTTATTTTGAAACCCTATAACGTTGTGAATGTATTTACAAATGTTATAAATAAATGAACACGGGTACTATTCTTATATAATACAATGTTCCCCTAACCCAAATGTAGTTGATGACTACCATATTATTCTTATATGGTCATTTTCTTGCCAGAGTGTTACATAGTTACCACAAAATATGTGATATTTTAATTAAATATCTTTTCCTTTTATATTATCAAAAAGTAAAATACTAAATTAATATAGATAGTTTTTAAAATATCAAAACCCGTGGTAATTTCAACAAAATAATGATATATGTTTTATATGTTGATCCAAATATCCTAGAATTCGCGATTATCATTTTTAAACTCAAATATGTTAAACTGTAAGATTTACAATAAAATATTTTAAATCATAAAAGTAAAATAGTAAATGTTTATTTTAATATCAAGCATATTTAAATATTGGCTTGAGTAAATAACATTTGATATTTTAATATATATTAAAATACATATATTATAAAAGTATTGTAGACTATTTAAACAAGATGAACAATTACATATAAGTATAAATGTCTTGTTCATGAATACTTAGACAGTTATTTAGATAGTTTTATTCGTTCCTCTAATTCTTGTATTGTTTTATGAAAATATATCTTTTTCTTACAGTACAAAGTAAAATATTTTTACATATAAAAATTTACTAAATAAGTATGATGACTTAATTTATATTTATTAACTAGTCATTATCCTGGTTGGATATTGGTTAGTGCTGCCTTGTTTAAGCATAGGTGGCCAGTCCATGCCTAACTAAGGCTAGGCTATCCAATACCTGCTCTTGATAATAACCTTAGTACTTAATAATAATATTAACACTTCTGTTTTTAATTTATTACTAATAATAAAATAAATAACTTAAACATAAATTTAAATGAGAGTATATCTTATTCATATTTTTTATAAAAATATAAATTCTTCACCTCAATAGTTTAACAAGAATTTTAAATATAGTAATACTATATTGTAATTTAGGTAATTACTTATGTATATATAATCAATTAAATTTATCACGAAAGGCTCGATTAATGCTATAAGAACCATTAAGAGATATACTAAAATATGACATAACTTTGTATATTATTATCTTAGCACACAATTGTTTTAAGATTGCTTTTATAGAATAAATCAACAAAGCGGATTCAATAAACAAATAATCAAATCCGATATTTAGAGCAATCTTCAGATTTTGTGAAAACGTCATCACAAAGTGATCGTACTCAAAGAAACGATTCAATTGTCACACCCCGAAATATCAGAGCGTTGGCGTGACTGGACTGGTATCTTCATTGCACAGCGGAAGCAAAACAAGCAAAGACTTCTAGAAAAAAAATGAACGCCGCTAAGTACTCGAAACTCCAATGGTTCTCCTATTCCAACCGTGCCTTATCTTAGAAAAGTAACCTGAGAAAGAACATGCGAGAAAAATCAACATAATGTTGAGCGAGTTCATAGTTTGTTTGTAAAAGATTTGAAATAAATCTTTTGAGTTGTGAAAGATTTGAAATAAATCTTTGGAGTAACCGGTTTTTGAAATAGTATTGAGAAAATGAAAAAGTCATTTTCTTGCCAAGTTATATGGAAACGTTGTGTTTGTAACACCGTATGTTCATAAAAACCATGTATTGGTAAAGTCTTGTATTTGTAATGTTCGTATAACCGTCAATGCCCACCCTGACTTTGACTCCTTACCCGCATAATCTTATGCTTTGAATTTTGTATAAACCATGGTATTTAATTTGTATGAACAAGTATTTCTTGTAAGTATAAAATCCCTGGTATGTAGCAAATAAGGAAATAAAGAGATCACCAATGGTTTGCAAGGCCATTGATATGTGTGAAGTGCAAGTAGGAAGACTCAAACCTAGCGGATTTGTGCATCGGGTACATAGTCACCCCGAGGTCCGTTCTGCTGGGCCTGGGGCTGGGCTCGCTACACCCAGATAGATCTACCGCATTGTGCCCCTCGGTCCTACAATGAGGATTAATGGCCTCCAGTTCCCGCCTACCCACTCACATGATCTAAGTAGTAACCCTCCTTACGCTAACCATACCATGTATAAAAATAAATCCCTGGTCACCCTGACCGAATCCCTGGTCACCCTGACCAAATCCCTGGTCACCCTGACCAAATTTCATTCACATTTCGAAAATAAGCATTTGTTTTGTAAAAACCGGTATGTTTAGTATAAACCTTTCGTAAATCATTTGAGTTCCTCGAAATCCCTTCGTAATATGATTTAGAAATATGAGTTTTGCGTTTGTTCAAAACTTTGTATGTTTTTGCAAAACGTGCATGTCTTTCCACCCCGAAAACATTTATAAAAATGTAAGGCCGTAAAAAGTGGGGTTATGAACTCACCTGAATTTCCATGTGCAAAGCTAGCTAATTACGACTCCGTGATGTCGTTTCCAAATGAGACTCGCTAGCGTGCATTCTACAATATTCCTAACACGGAATATCTAATAAGTTTCTAAATAAAAGCGGTAACTAGTCTACGTGTCACCGAGCTCTACCGAATCGTTAGCCGAACGATTCGACAGTAAGTTGTTAACTTAATGGAAAAGATTAAGTTATATGTGTTAAGTCTCGTTTAATGTCAGTAGCAGTTTAATAAGTCTTGCAAAAGACTTAGTTTCCGAGAGACTTAAAATGAATAAATATTTATATAAACATATATAAATATATCGTTGTAAGTGTGTTAGCCGTCTCGAGTAGTCATACGTGTATAAAAGAATATTTCTATGAAAATATCATATAACAAACTCGTATCATATATCGCGTTTCGTATGAAAGTAATATATAATAACTTGTATTATATATATCACGTCTTGTGTATATTTGCCAAAAATATACGTATATGCCGTTTCGGCGCTTGAAATAAATATAAAAAGTTATATTTATTTTATAAAAGATTTCGCGTGTTTGAAATAAATATACAACTATATTTATTTTATACAACAAAGTCGTGTTGTTTGATATACGAAATAAATATATGAGCTATCTTTATTTTGTAAAAGTATACGAGTTAACGACGTTCGAAATAAATATAACATTATATTTATTTGTAAAAGCGTTTGGAATTATCAAGGTTTGAAGTATTATAAACTCGAATTCCATTAAGCGTTGTTTTTGAAATATAATACGTGTCGTGTTTAAGGGTTTTTCTCGAAAAACGGGCAGAGTTTCCTCTGTTTTTGGACGCCCCCGACAACACAAGTCGTCGTTTTATTTTCAAAAATTCAACACAATTTAATCCAGACTCAACTATATGTAAACTTTGTCAAATATATAACAAATGCAATTTATAATCAGTCGGTTCGAGCTCGTTCACGAAATTAATATAAATTATTAAAACGACATAAATAATCGCGCCACTAAAATCATTTACCAAATATTTCACGTCGAGACGTCGTACGTGTGACTGAGTTGACCGAGTCAGCCAGCTGAGTTGACTCACTGAGTTGACCGTGTCGGCCCGAACTGTACCGTTGACCTGAACCGAACCGAGTCCCGAACCCGAAACGTCACCCGAACTGATCTGTTGACCATTGTTGACCCGGACCGAGTTGGCCCGTAAGCTGAGTTAACCGAGTCACTGAGTTGACTCGGTGACTGAGTCAGCTGAACCGCCTGACCAAACCGAACCTGTTGACCCGATAAACCAAATGTTGACCGTCCAGAACTCGTTGACTTGCTGACCGGTTTTGGACTTGAACTCGAACCCACTAGAAGGACCCGAACCATTCCGGCTTCCTGAGCCGAGACCCGGAACAAACTTTAACTCGAACCCGTTGCACCGAATCTGAACGGTACGCGACCCCGGGCAGAACCAAGCACTCGAGCCATCTTCAGCATCGCCATCATCTTCTCTGCAGGCTCATCATCACCATAAATTCTCAGAAAAACAAAAGAAGTAGGAGAGGGCTTTACCGGAAATTGTCGGACAAAAACAAAAACCACCGCTGCTGCCGACTACAGCGGCGCCGCTGCCGTCCTCCGACGTCGGCTCCATCTCTGTCGTCCTCACTCTTTCATCGCCCCCCTCTCTCTCTTCTTGAACAACCGTCGCTCACCACCTCCTCATCCCGGTCTCTCTCTCTTTCTCGCTTGAAGTACCGACCGGCACCACCCACGGGCACTGTACAGTCGAATATATTGTAAAAATTTAATATTTGTCGGCGTTGTCAGTATCTTGTACGGTATCAGTTCGTTGTCGCTTAATATTCACCAGATCTTTCCGTAAATCACCATACGGGCACTGTACAGTCGAATAAACGTTCCTGGGCACTCCAAGGGCCTAAATGAGTTAATCTACGTCTTAAACAATATTTATTATCGCGTTAATCACATGTTTATCACGTAATTAAAAGCCGTAAATCACGGGTTGTCACATCAATGAAGTCAAAGACCAATTAAGCATGTTATGTTTCAAGAGAAATGAAGTGATTGTTGGGATTATTTTGAATATGATAGTTTCCATCCACCATATGGGATTTTAAAATGAATATGTAATATGAGCAAGTCAAGTAATTTGAATTTAAACAAAACAAGTTTTAATAAGAAAGTTCGGACATGGTTACTATAGAAACTATGTATGTCAAAGAAAATTAAAATTTTCAAGAAATTTATTGACTCGATATCAAGGAATTATTGTTTTTGCAATAATGTGGTTCACAGTACAAAAAGCGGAATGATAATTGAGTTTGGATAAAATAAAAAATCAGAATGAAGCCCTCCAGTGGTCTTTTATAATTCAAATGAACCAAATGCATAATAAACAATGCATATGTAACGTGGGAATTTACCAAGAAATAAAATAGCTCAATATTCGTTATTATGAAAGAAATCCTCATGGTATGATGACTATTAGGGGAAGTAAAAACACGAAAGTTAATTTATTATATGCAAAAGTCAGAATTTCAACGAAAGAAATATAAGAACTTTTATCTGGAATTTCGTGTAATAACTGTTGTTAAGGGACATTACCAGGGAATGTGAATAAAATGAAATAGGAACTTTGCAAAAGTATGTAACTTCTTTTGCAGTGATAATAATTATGACTCTGATTAGATTGTGCAGCGATGGTTGTGAAATCTTGTTACAACGTACTTCAGCGATATTCATTTTGTAGGATTATGTGGCAAAGTGCTTCTTTTTGATCAGTTGTTCTTCTACTGATGGAATTAACATTGGTGTCATCGTGCCTAATTTATATTTTCCAAAGGTCTTGCCTTGAAAATCGTGTGTGATATACTTTAATGTCTGTGAACGTTTAATTTTTCAGGTGTTTTCTTTGTGCACTAACACAACTTTACATGCTTCTTACTTGCGTTAATAGTTTATAGTAACACATTTAGAAATTCTTATACTTTTGATGGTGTCTCAACTTAAAGGGTTTCCATTGTTTATTTCATCACATGAGCTATAAAAGAAATAATGTTTGATATCGGAAAAGAGATTCCTGATAAAGAAATCTAGACACAGATGCTTGTGTTTTATTCCAAATTGACTTTTGGAATTTCTTATAGATATACATATCTATATAATCAAATATTTCACATGCTGAAATAAACATTCCATCTATCAGGTCAATGTATTTAACAGATTCATTTTTTTCCAAACACTAGTCAGATATCAGATCATGATACTATTTAGGGAAATCTTGTCACTTGTTTGACATATTATATACCCCGTCTCACCCGGTTCGCGCCGGAGAGGTAACCTCAGTATATCCGGACAAACTGGAGAGTCTGCTACACCATACCCAGTCTTGCCGGAGAAAATTTTCTATTTCCCATAAATAGTATCTTTTCAAAAGTGCCTCTTTTATTAGGGCTTTTATCTAGAATCAAGGAAACTTGTATTCCCATAACATATCTTATTCTAGACCAAGTACTATCAATAAGCAATAATTACTATTAATTCTTGCTTATTTATCATATCTTGCAATATTCTAATTACCATTCTTATGGTATATCAAAACACATCATAATTTATTCACATAAGTACTTAGCTTTATCTTGAAGCTGATACTAAGGCACATTTTCTTAAGTTCAAGTCTAAATGCTATCATGTGTGCTACCAGTTAACAGCAATCTCCTAACTCTTTTATATAAACTTAGGTATTATTATTACAACACTTATTGGCTTCAAGCAGTGGCTCTGATACCACCTTCTGTCACGGCCCCCGACCCACCCTGGACGGAATCGGGAGTCGTGAACAACCCAGTGGTACCGGTGATTATTTTGAAAACGTTGCAGCGGAAATTTCATCAGGACCGTGAGTTAGGAAAAATATCAGAGTTTAGAAAACACCGGATTTTATTTATTAAATAGATGGGATAAACCCATGTTTTACAAAGGTAGCTTAAGTAAAGATAAATTACATAAAACAATATTTCTTAATTTTAATTTAATTAATAAGCCACTTCTTGATGCCTTTCAGTGCCGTATCCATCTTTTACTCTAATCTATTGTAATTACCTGAAACGCGTTTTAAAAAGGTTTTGTCAGCGGGAAATACTGAGTGAATCATTCTATTTTCAGAAAATGATGCATAGTTATCAATTACAGCATAAGAGCGATTACAATGGCTTCTATCTTATTTTTATCTGGCACTCTGTCACAATGGTGACAAGTCACAATGGTGACGATGGTCATACCACTATTAGATCAATGAACCTAAATAGTGATGATTATCCCTAGTAGGTCAATGAACCTAACTGGGAGAAAATTAGTAATGTGCACAATACCCCACTAGCCAGTGATTCAAGATATCCACGACTTAGTCCCTGTAATTATAACTTTTGAAAATAATTTTGAGGTATTGTAAAATAGTTGATAAAAAGAGAATGACTCACATTATAATCATGCAGATTCATACGACCACAATTTAGTCTACAGATAAGCCTTGATATAATGCAGATTTATACAGGCAGAGCTTAGCCTATTGATTTAGCCTTGTAACTTCGTGCACACGAACTAGGTAGGTAACTTAATACAGCAATTATGATAACTCACGAGATCAACCCTCACAACGAATGACAAAGTGCTATGCTTAAACATCCATCGAATTAACGATTAATGACAAAGCATCACCCTAATGTGGGCAGCACTTAAACATCCATTGAGTACATTGATCGATCGGACAATGAATCGTAATAGCGATCGAGTTATTACCCTGTATCGTAGCAGCACCCCCTTACTAATTAGTGTTTCGTGTGTGTTTGGAGAGTATTTGGACGATATCTCAGCGTATATTTCGAGTTTGATCGTCGTTCAATCGCCAGAAATCAAGTCCCAATGTTCTGATATTTATACCCGATTTTGACATTGCTTACGGACCGTAAGACTCAACCCTTACGGTCCGTAAGGGTCATAATTTCGCTATAGGGTGGCCACGTGTGGGAGTAGGCCTGCTGAGTCGACGAAACGAGAAAATTCAATTCAGACAACGAGATATATGGATAATCGTCGAATAGGGAATACCCCCCCTGAGTTTTAGGGGCCCTGATCCTGATTCTGATTATTCTGAAATTTGTAGGGTTTGCATAGAATCACTTGGGTGTCTCAATTAGGGTTTCCTATTAGATAAATTAATAAAATAAATAGGATTTAATGAGGGTTGTTCCAACATATACAGTAGAAACTCGATAAATTAATACTCGATTATTTAATAAACTCTCTAAGATAATATTTTTTGCCGGTCCCGACTCGGGGATAGGGTGCTAAATTAATAATTCGCTAAAATTATAAGATAATACATTTTTGATAATTTCTTTAGACCCCATATAAAATATAAATTAATAATTCCTTATATATAGCATATTACATGAATGATTTATGAAGGTTTCTTGAAAAATGAATCAATTGTCTTTTGTTTTTTGTTGAAATCAATTTCCCCTTGAATCTCGTCTCTAATTTTCCTTAGCATGGTAAGAACTTCTGGTGTTGTTTTCTCATAGCTCAACAAGAAATTGTTCAATGTGATTGCCGCTTTAATAGCTTCGTTTCACGAAGGGGGCTCCATTGTAGAACTTTCATCATCTTCTTCATCGATATCATCTTTATTAATTCCAATAACGCTTTCAATAATTTCTTCATCAGTCAACAACTGTGTGTATGATTTGTTTGTGTTAACCTATTTTGATCTTGTATTTATATAGAAAATATTGTTAATGTCCATAAAGTGATACATTGAACACAAGAAGCATAATAAGGTGGGAGATTGAAGGTTTCTTTCAAATTGGGTCGTTCATTTGATATACATGCATTGTATACAATAATTAAGTGGAAGCTTGAAAGGTGTTTGTAAACTAAGTATTCTACTATAAATTAATAAAATATTAATTAATATATAAATTAATAATTATTAATTTATCGATTAATTAATAACTATTTTAATTAATAAATTTTGGTGGTCCCAAGTGTATTATTTTATAGAGTTTCTACTGTATCTTGTTTATTTATAATGGCCTTCAATGAAGCTCTTGACGTTAAAGAATTTTATTGATGACTCTCTTTTGTTTGAAGTTTCTATGGGGTGTTTTAAGTACACTCAAATTGACTGTGATGGCACCAAGCAAACTAAACTTGATAGATTTTTGGTAACCCAAAGTGTGATGGATCGATTTTCAAATCTGGAAAGCTTGGACTTATATAGTAGAATATTTGATCATAGGTCGACTTTATTGACGTTAAATTTTGAAAAAAAATTAAGTTCTTCAATTATTGGTTGGAGTTGGATAACTATGCTTCGGTTGTGACTAACACTTGGAATGATGAATCTTACAAAGTTCATAAAAATCCTTTTATTAGATTTAAATAAAAATTAAAAAGGGGTGAAAAAATGAATTGAAAACTTGGAACAAAATAAAGGAAACAAAGCAGAAAAAGGGACTCTTGAAGTTCTTGTCCATCATCTTGATCGGGTAGATACTAAAACTGAAAATGGTACTAATGGTGACTCAAACCTTCAAGAAAGAAGGAAAATCAAGGAAGATATGCACAAGATTGAAAGCCTCAAAACCAAAAAACCCTATAAAAACTGAAATTCAAGTAGACCAATGATGGAGATGAGAATTCAAAACTCTTCCAAGCTATATGGTTAATAAAAGGTGAAGACAATCCTCAATCTTGGGGATAAAACGTGAAGGTGTGTGGGTATCAACACCAAGTGATATAAAAAAAATTGTATTCACCGATTTCATATGGAAAAACTCGAGCATTTTCAAGGTAGCGATTACTCTGGGGTTGCTTGTAAATATAACCAAAAGATAACTTATCGGTTGATTTTTTGGATTCCATACCCACGTTGTGGGAAGTTCGAGATGTGGTGTGGATGTGCGATAATGAAAAAGCTCCAGTTCCTGATGGTTTTACTATGGCATTCATCAAGAAACATCAGGGATTGATTCAATTAGGGTGGATTTCTTCAAGAACCATTGTATTCCAAGGGGGTGTAACCCCACGTTCATTACTTTTATCCCAAAGGTAACAAACCCTACTTTAATATCAGATTTTCGGGCCATAAGTCTTATTAACCTACAATACAAAATCATAGCCAGACCTCTTGCCATTAGATTAGCAAATGTTATTAGTTAAATGGTGGATTTGGTTAAGCACTTCTTAAGTTTCGAGACGTGAAACGTTGGATGAACGTTGCTAAGTTCTTAAGGTAAATCGAGTCGATAAGCCACTTTACCAATCCTCTCGAGTATCTTGAAAGGACCGACAAAGTGTGGAGAAAGTTTTCCCTTTTTACCAAAACGGATTACTCCTTTCCAAGGAGATACTTTGAGTAGTACGTGATCACCAACATTGAACTCTAAGGGTTTACGTCTCTTATCTGTGTAGCTCTTTTGTCTGCTTCTAGCCTTGAGGAGGTTGTCTCGGATTTGAAGAATCTTATCCGTTGTCTCTTGAATAAGCTCAGGGCCAGTAATTTGAGAGTCACCAATCTCGTGCCAACAAATAGGAGATCGACACTTGCGACCATATAATGCCTCAAAAGAAGCCATTTGAATATTGGAGCGATAGCTGTTGTTGTACGAGAACTTAATCAAAGGTAAATGTACATCCCAATTACCACCAAAGTCGATAACACAAGAGCAAAGCATGTCCTCAAGGGTTTGGATAGTACGTTCAGTCTGTCCATCCGTTTGAGGATGAAAAGCCGTACTGAGATTCAAGTGAGTACCCATAGCGGTTTGGAACATTTGCCAAAGGCGAGATGTGAAACGACCATCGTGGTCAGAGATGATGTCATTGGGTATACCATGACGACATATGACTTCATCCGTGTAGATTCGAGCTAGCTTCTCAACTCTGAAATCCTCACGAATGGGGAGGAAGTGAGTGGATTTTGTCAAACAGTCAATGATCACCCAAATGCTATCATAACCAGAAGGAGTGTGAGGAAGTTTGGTTATGAAGTCCATAGCAATGCTATCCCATTTTCAAACTGGGATTTCGAGCTGTTCGAGTAGACTAGAAGGACGCTGATGCTCAGCCTTGACTTTCAAGCAAGTGAGACGTTTTGAAACAAAGGTGGCTATGTCCTTCTTCATGCCAGGCCACCAATAGGATGTACGAAGGTCATGGTACATCTTATCAGCACCAGGATGAATGGAGTATCGTGATTTGTGCGCCTCCTTCATGATAAGTTCACGAAGGTCATCACGATTTGGCACCCAAACGCGATCGAGGTAGTGTTGGAGTCCGTCGGATTTCGTCACAAGTTGGCTCTCAGCACCGTAATGCATTTCCTTAGACAAGTTTTCCTCGTTGACTGACGAATACGGAGATTCACGAATACGAGTATGAAGATCGCTAACGATTTGAGAACCACGTATGCTGCTAACATGAGATTTACGACTGAGTGTGTCGGCCATGACATTCGCTTTACCAGGGTGGTAGGGAATCTCGCAGTCGTAGTCGTTAAGCAGTTCCACCCAACGACGTTGACACATGTTTAGTTCTTTTTGGTTAAATATGTGTTGTAGGCTCTTATGGTCGGTGAAGACCACACACTTTGTACCATAAAGGTAGTGTCACCAAATCTTTAACGCGAAAACAACTGCGCCAAGCTTGAGATCGTGAGTAGTATAATTCTTCTCATGTATTTTTAGCTGTCTAGAAGCATACGCGATGACCTTGTCTCGTTGCATGAGAGCACAACCAAGAACACGATTTGATGCATCACAATATACTACATAGTCATCGTTTCCATCAGGAAGAGCAAGAATATGAGCATTGCAAAGCAAGTCCTTAAGAGTTTGAAAGGATTCTTCTTGTCCGGGACCCCAAACAAAAGGTTTATCCTTCTGAGTCAACAACGTGAGGGGAACAACAGATTTTGAGAAGTTCGAGATGAATCGACGGTAGTAACCCGCCAATCCTAGGAAAGAATGAATTTCTGATGGAGATTTAGGCGTGATCCAATTCTTCACTGCTTCGATTTTGGAAGGGTCAACGTGAATTCTTTTTTTCACTCATGACGTGTCCAAGGAATTGAACTTATTTGATCCAAAACTCGCATTTAGAAAATTTGCATATAGACGTTCACCACGCAAGAGTTCGAGAATGAGGTGCAAATGGCGTTCGTGTTCAGCTTGAGTTTTCAAATAAATTAGAATATCATCGATGAAAACGATTACAAAATGATCCAAGTAGGGTTTACAAATGCGGTTCATCAAGTCCATGAAGACAGCGGGTGCGTTGGTCAAGCCAAAAGGCATAACCATGAACTCATAGTGACAATAGCGAGTGCAAAACACGGTTTTGGGGATGTCCTCTTCGAGAACACGAAGTTGATGATAGCCAGATCGAAGATCGATCTTAGAGAAGCCTGTTGCACCTTGGAGTTGGTCAAAGAGATCATCGATGCGAGGAAGAGGATAACGGTTTTTGAGAGTGAGTTTGTTAAGCTCACGATAATCGGTGCACATTCGAAACGAACCATCCTTCTTCTTGACGAAAAGCACAGGAGCGCCCTAAGGGGAAGTACTTGGGCATATGAAACCTTTATCGAGCAACTCTTGAAATTGTCTTGACAACTTTTGCATCTCAGAGGGTGCAAGACGATAAGGAGCTTTAGTAACAGGAGTCGAACTAGGGATGAGATCAATGCGAAAATCGACAGATCGAGAGGGAGGAGGACCAGGTAGATCTTCAGGAAAGACGTCAGGGAAATCACACACCACTGGAACATCACTTAGGCTCTTTCCATTGCACTTTTCTTCCATAATGTGGGCTAAAAAGGCAAAGTACTGTTTACATAAGTATCTGTTCGCTTGAGTGCATGACATAAGCTTTAGTACTTTTGAAGGTCTGTCTCCATAAAAGTGTAATGTATCACTAGAAGGAAGAGGCAAACGAACGTATTTCTCGTGACAAGCGACTTCAGCATGGTATCCATACCTACTATGATATCAAAGCTACCCAACTGCATGGGTATGAGATCGATAGGGAAAACGTGATCATTGAGCATGAGAAAGCAATCGCGAAGAACAGAATCGACTGTGATAGATTTGCCATTGGTAACTTCGATTGTGAATGACTTAGGTAGTTTCGAGCGTGTACAATTTAACATAGATTCAAATTTAACGGACACAAAGCTTTTGTCCGCGTCAGTATCAAATAGTATAGAAGCATAAACGTTGTTAACGAGAAACGTACCATTTACGACTTCATTGTCATTTTGAGCTTGGTTGTCATTGATATTGAAAGCTCGACCTCGTGGTGCTTTTTGCTGCTGTTGCTCCTGATTCAATGTAGGACATTGTGGGTGAAGATGAGTGGTATCCCCACACTTGTAGCATGATCTGACATTGTTTGTTGACTTGGGGTTTTGGGGAGCTTGCTGAACTTGGTTGCCAGGTGGTGTAGGACCACTGCGGCAATAAGGGCTTGTGTGTCCAAACCGATTGCACATAGTGCAATGGCGGCAGGTGATGTTGGCTGGATGATGATAGTGGCAAGTATTACACTTGGGATGCGACCTAGTGTATCGCTTCTTGGTAGTTTCAGGTGTAACAGGGTTCGGGGTTGTAACAAGAACAATCGCATTGCAGCTTGGGTTTTGAAACTTTCGTTTCTTGCCCTTGCCACCGCTTGACTGTGTGGTGATTTGGTTGACTGGTTTAGTGGAGATGGTTGTTGTGGCTTGCTTATCCCTAACACGATTGTTGTTTAGGCTGGCTGCGAGACAATAGACTGCCTCGATGGTGTCAAGCTTTGCTGCTTCAATGGTGTCATGCATGGCAGAAGGTAAGCCATGTATATATTTCCTGATCATGCGGTCAGGAGTGGACACCAGGTGTGGTTAGGGGTGTTCAAAAAACTCGTGGCTCGCAGCTCGCTCAAAACTCGCTCGAAAAAAGCTCGAAGAAAGCTCGGCTCGAAATTGGATCGGTTGCAAACGAGTCAGCTCGGATCGGCTCAGTTTGTAAACGAGCTGAGCTCGAGTTTGGCCTGGCTCGGCTCGTGAGCTGGCTCGATAAGGTTTACATCCTTCATTTTTTGTCCCACGTCGCTTAGAAAACAAATAATAAGGGAGTATCTCCCCTATAAAAGAAGGTAAAGACAATGTACAAAGTGAATTAACTATTTATACTTGCATATTTAGCCATATGCTTAAATTAAATGGCTATTTTGGCCCTTAGTGTAACAACCCTCGGTAAAACTGACACTCTCATAATGTGTCAAACACTCTAGTATAATTTAGAATGTTCCAATATGTCTTATATTACACCCCGTATGTGAAAACCGAGCCCGAAACGTGTTATAGTATATAATATAAAATATAAAATCTGATGTTTAAGTTGAGGCGGGCCACGTAGACCCACCCCAACCATTCACGCGAGCGGTATCAGGGTTGAAACCTGATATCGTTGATTCCTTAAGTTCAGGCGGGCCGCGTAATAGCCCCATTAAGTTAACGCGGGCCGCGAGAGCCCCAAAATGTGGCGCAACCCTGGGCCGCCACGTGGCCCAACACCCGGACAAGCTAGTTGATGACCCAGCTAAGCTACGCAGTTGATCAGAGTCAACGCGGGCCGCGTAGCCCTATGTAAATTCCACTGCGAGATTAATCAACTGATACCACCAAACTTTGAGCTCGCGTCCGCCCGTTCCCGGGACAGATAAGGGATCGGGGGTTGCGACACTTAGTATATGAATAAATTCATTTTTAAGGGCTTTTTAAGTAGTAAAATTTGCGGTTCTTTGTTAGAGTGAGCTAGATCGAGCCGAGCTGAGCTAGCTCGAATTCTAATCGAGTCGAGCTCGAGCCTCAAATCTCAGGTCGATTTGAAATTCGAGCTCGAGCCAAGCCAACTCGAATCGAGTTCGAGCCGAGCTCGAGCTGGGTCTAGCTCGGCTCGACTCGGCTCGTTTACAACCCTAGGTGTGGTACGATAAAGCTCAACTGTTTGAATCGAGTGGTGTAAGCCAGATTGTCATCACCAATTTGCTTACGAGCTCAAAACTCTTCTTCGAGCTTCTACTACTCGTGAGCAGGACAAAACTCGGTCATCATTAATTCCTTGACTTCGACCCAGGGCAGTGCATAAGCTTCCTCATTGGAACAGATGTTTCTTTCGTTGGTCCACCATTCTAAAGCTCTGGCTTGAAAGACCCCGGTAGCACTTCGAGTCTTGAGATTCTCGGGACATTCACTGTTGATGAAAGTGACCTCAATGCTATCAAACCATTCATGCATTGCTGTCACCCCATCATTGCCAGTGAAGGGCTTAGGGTTGCATGCTGAAAAGTGCTTGAAGTTAAAAGAGACGGGTTTGGGTTGCTCAGCCTTAGAGTCGACTGAGGAGTTTGGGGTAGAGGTTGTGTTGATCTTGCTGACGATTTCGGGAATCACACGTGCCATCTGAATAGCCATAAATGCAAGCATCTTCTTCTTCGAACCGGTCTTGGACCTCTTGGTCGAGTTTGAAAGTCGGATGGAAGACATCTAGAGATTCAAAAACATAGGAATGGATGAGATTTGATCATAATGTTTTGTTTAAAGAAATTTGTATTCATGAATGCATCACATAGCATATAATGTTCAAACAATTTCACATAGTATAACATGAATTTCACATAGTGTAACAAGGATAATGAAAGCATTGTAAATTTAATTTGTTCACGAGAGATTATTATTGTTTTAGATTGCGAGGCTAGTGCGATTCGTGTCTCCAAAGTTGAAATGATATAGCGTACAAATGTAAAACACATTAAAATTGAGATAGCATAAAAGATATTTAACGTAAAATTTGGATTGTCACGAAACGTAACTAAGACTATTCCAAAGTAAATCGAAGTCCTTTCGAGTTAAGGAAACATGCTTTGGCCTAATAGACAAATACTCTCGTCGAGAAGCGATTAACGTATCTGTCCTTCCAGTTACTACACGTCTCTAGTCGATTGGAAAATCGAAACTTTGGCGAGATTGAAAATCGAGGAGTGGGTCTAGTTATCAAGATGCGGGTTTCACCCCTAACTTGGTAACATCGTACCCTAATGTGGTTGGTACTTATTGAACGACAAGGGTCCAATAGAATATGAAATGGAAATTTCCTTCAAGATATGGATATTACTCCTAACTTGAGGGTAAATTTCGTGCAAAATATCAAGTATAGCTGAATGAAAGTCATCACCAAATGTGGGAATCACCCCTATTTTGGTGAGTCGTTTCGATTGTGTTATAAGAGTGCCTTCACCAAGCCTCCAAGTGTGTATTGTATTAGCCTTAGGAAAGACATGTATATTAAAGACCAAAGAAATAGATAGAAGGCAACAAGATAGAATGCAAGTAGTTTTAAAGAACAAATAAGGATATGTTCCTAAACTATAGACTAGGTAAAAACATTCCTACTTTTCCTAATTCCCTATAGTTATGGCTCCAATATACCAATCTGTCACACTCCAACCGATTGCGGAAACATCGGAGTGAGACGAAAACATGATTGTTCATAGTATCATAACACTAATTGTGACATTATATGATTAATCGATATTTCATAAAAGACTAAAGTGATTACATTGTTTAAATCAAACCAAACATGATCAAACATAAAACAATTTTCAAACATTGTTTATTAACTAGGTGTGTTTCTAAGTCCACCATAAACTTGTTTCTTCAATAACATCATCTTTCAACCTGCAACATATATTAAAATAATGATCAACAAAATGTTGGCGAGTATACAAGTTTGAACACATAGCATAATAATAAAATGTTTTAACGTGCTCATATCCAGCATGAATAATGTATACAAGTTACTAATATGCTAAACGGGTGCAAACTATATATCAAACCAAAGTTTCCAAAGCAATCGTGATTACCCAACATCGTCGAGACAAAGAAGGTGTAAGATGATTAAAAGTTGTCACGAGACATAAACCAAGCTTGGATCACCACGATTAAAAGTTGTCACGAGACATCAACCAGGTCGATTCTCTCGAAGCATGATAGGAGTTCAACTTTAAATGAGGTCTTAGATAAGGTGACCCCTAGTATCCTTTAATTTTTATTTTGGATATGGAAGAATTGAACATTATGATTAAAAAATTGGTTATTTTGGACTCTTTTAAGCTTTTCGTTGTTTTTAAAACAAGTTTTAAGCTTAAGTTTCCTTTACTATTAGACTTTACCAATACGATAATATTGGTCCTTTACAAAACTTATTTCTTTTATAAAAATATTTTTTAAACCTATTTTTTTATAACTCTATCTAAAAAACAATAGAGATTTAAACTTGAATGTTTATACTAAAATAATAAGTTATTAAATACCAATTTACAAATGTTAATAGTTTACATCTCCTTTAATTCCCCACCGTTTTTAAACGTTAATAACTCTTTCATTCAACACTGTTTTATAAAATTTGCACCAGAAGGAAAAAAAACGAGCGTTTTTTATTTTTAAAACGACTATACTATTGCTATACATGAATTTTTTTTTGAAAACCTAGATGCGTAAAACGCAATAATCAAAAAACACAAAAAGACGGTTTTTTCCTTTCTAAAACGCAATAGACTAAAAACAGAAAAGAAAGCGTTTTTTTTTTTCCTATAATGCAATGGACTAAAACACAAAAGAAACATAAAAGAAAGTGTTATTTATAAAATGCAATGGACCAAAAACACAAAACAAAATGTTCTTTCTAAAATGCAATACACTAAAAACACAAAAATGTGCTCTTTTCAAAACGTAATTGATTAAAAACACAGAATAAAATTGTTTTTTAAAACACAATTGACAATTTTTTTTTTCTAAAACGTAATTTAAAAACACAGATCGTAAAACGCAACGATTGACGAAATTCTTTAGATTTCTTACACAGATCGAAGCCAATTTCTTCAACGATTGACGAAATTTGAATGCTAGAAACACTTATCAACGATCGAATTAAACGAATCGAGTGATTCGCTTCAAAATCATGAGAAAAAAACAACAAATTAAAAAATTAAACTGGGTTTCTTTAAAAAAATTGAAGAACACGTTGATTGAGTGTTTGAATAATTGATTGATATAGAAAATCGTGATATGGTGTAGTGATTATAGAGAGAGAAAATGAAGAAAATGTTAAAGATGATTAGTTTTGAAAATAGTGGGTTTTGAAGACGCACAAAAAAAGAAATAGAGAATGTGAGATGAGATTGACTAAAATGCCCCTCCATATGTTTTTTATTATTTGCTATATGTCCTTCTATTATTACTTTCTACACTTTCTACCCAAACCAAACTTCCTATTTGATTCTCTCCCTAAAATGAAATAAGATAAACGAAAAACCGAGTTGTTACACGGACAGTCCTTGAAGTGAACGGACGTTAGTTATCTCAATTAAGTGGGCATGAAATGACAAATTTAACCAACCTAAAAGACAAACAATTAAAAAGTCAAATCTAAAAACTATTATTATTATTATTATTATTATTATTATTATTATTATTATTATTATTATTATTATTATTATCTATACATATAATAAAAGAAACCTGAGTTGGGACACATGTCATTTATTGAGGGCATCAATAATTTATTGATAAATTTTAAATTTAAATTAAAAAGATTTAAATATTATATTAGAATTTTATTTTGATTATAAATCTATTGATAAGATAAATTATTCGATCTAGATTGTGTTTAACCAACCAAGCTTAACCCACTTATTTAACCGTCTTAGTTTCGTATGTTTTTAATGATTAAATATCATCATATCGATGTTTTATAATTTCTAATATTGGTATACTTTAAGGAAATTTTCAATTGTAGTTATGATTATAATAAAACTAGGTTATAACTCCGTGTATTACACGAGGTTGAATAAATAAATTTTATATACTAAATAATAAAAAATATATTTTTAAAAACCTCATTTATTGTACGGGTTGAATAAATATAATTTTATATATTAAATAATATAAAGTTATATCTATAAGAACCATATTGTACGAGTTGAATAAATGTAATTTTATATACCAAATAAAAAAAGTTATATCTTTAAAACCACGTATATTACATGAGTTGAATAAATGTAATTTATTGTAAACTCCACTTCATTCTAAATACTAGGTATGTTTTTTTACTCTTCATATGCTATGCATATTATCTATGTCACATAGAAAACATCATGTTTTTTTAGATAAGTTTACCATGTCAAATAAGTAATATGCATATTATCTATGTCACATAGAAAACATCATGTATTTTTAGATAAGTTAGATATATGTGTTTTAAAACAAGGTAAACTCTTAACATACATATTTTTTCTTATTGTAACTAAGATGTAGAGGTCTGTGAAAGGTTTCTTCACATTCGGAATGTCATAACTTTTTTTTAAATTTAGATTTACTTAGTTGTCGTATGGTGTCTCATGTCTTTATTTTTATTTTTTCACTTATATATATGTTTCATTGGTTCAATTGTACATGTAAAGTATTACACTATACATAGTATTTTCTCAACTATAGTTAATTGGTTTTATTGATTCAATTTTTGTCTATTTATTTACATTACTTTTATCTGTCTATAAATCCCTTTTCAGACATTTCAAATGGTATGGGACATATTACATTATCAATAGTTTTTATTGGTTTCCTTACTAATTGTGATAAAAGTAATTATTTCGTACAATTTATATTGGTTTATAGCTTTGAATACGAGCATACCTTATATTAATGTTAATGATAGCGAAAGTGAGGAAACTATATTTGGATGGTAGAAAATATAATATTATGCCAACATTAACCCGTCAGAATAATCTATTATCAGATAAAATCAGACACGTTACCTTTGAACAAGAAAATGTCACAATAAATATTAGTAGTGGTACAAAATTTTAAGTTCCTATGACAAATCCTAAAGCAAATAACAGATCATATTATTATGAATGGCTATACAAGCTTTAATATTTATTTCATATTTGGTCTGCATATTACTCTATATTATATATAATTAGATCATATTATGAACATATTTTTTTATTTCACATTATAATTATGATTCACCCCGTGTATTACACTAGGCAATAATCTAGTTATTATATAATAGTAACGGGACCCCCTTAGTCTTGAAGTCAAAGCCTAAATGGCCAAACCAAATTCATCTCTAGCCATCTATAACCTCCCCTTAAGTAGTCAAGTTACCATGCACATGATTTTTCCAACCAACACCACCTTCACATTTTCCGACCAACATCACAGCCTACACACCACTTCGTTGACCAATATATCAAATGGCTGAGAAGATCAACGTGATGATGAGGGTGAGGTTGAACAACCTCGTCACAAACTATCTTATTATAAACCAAAACCCATGAAAATTATGTTGCAAATTCGCTAATTCAACTCTAGCAGGAGCCAATTTCAAGTTGTAAAGTTCCAAACTTGAAGCCCAAAAGCTACCAACTTGAACCAAAAAACAATATTAAAAAAATAACCAAATGTACAATCAATTTCAAGCTAAATATTTTCACATATGCATGCACACCTTATTGTTTATCGAATCAATAACAATATAGTACCGTAAAAAGATTTCGAGCTAAATATTTTCACATAAGCATGCACACCGTATTGTTTATCGAATCAATAACAATATAGTACCATAAAAAGAACTTACAGGTAGCCATGCACACCTTTAGTCTTTTCATACCCACTTAACTGAGAAAACAAACGTCCATTCACTTCAGGGGCTATTCGAGTAACAACTTGTAAACCATAGTGAACATACGTGTAATTTTGAAAAGGTGGGGACTAAAGATGAAACTTAACCAAACCACAGATACTATCCGTGCATTTTACTCTATTGTAATTTTTTCTGTCTTTTACTAATTCAGTTTATTCAAATAGAAATGAATTTGGATAAGCTTCTGCGAATCTAATTCAAATTCAGCTTTTAAATTTTCAACTTCAAGTAGTCTGATTCAAATAACCTGAATAAACCGAAAACTGACACGATGAACACCCCAACTTGGAACACTTAAATATATTGAAATGAACCCACATGAAACTCGATTACAAATTTGGATCAATATGAAAAACATTGCTTCCAATACTACACGTAAGGAAAAGGTACGATCTAACTCATTTTTAGGCTATCGGGCCCATGTAGGACAAACCAATAAACTACATTAAACTACCATCTTTTGATGTCACCTTGAGACTGTCACTAACTGAAATTGCCTCCACACCAACAAGCGGTAAACTAAGAATCTCATCTCAAACATGTCATTATTAAGAAAGTTTTAGTTTATTCCCTGATAATTAAGTATTTGTTTTGAGAAAGCTTATCTACTTGATTATGTCTTTGTATTTGACATCATAGAACTGCTTTGCGAAAACAGTAAGTGGCTCAAGTGCTTCAACTATTAAGATGGCGAAAGTAAAATCAAGATAAACGAGCACAAATTCAGGTGTTATGATCAATAGATTTCTGATGTGGTGTAAAACACACATTTTCCCCTTGTATTTTGTATATTATTATAGTTAGTTTGTATTCGTTTTTGTATGTTTTTGGCTTGTACTTAGTTGTATATGGGTTTTACAAGTGTTTGTATGCATATAGAGCAAAAACGAGCTAAAACGTTAAAGAAACGTGCACACAGGAGAAGGTTTGGGCTTAGTGAAGGATTTTCATGGAATGGAAATGTATATTTAAGAAGATGAGATGATAGAGAATTGAATTACGAAGCCGTATGCGAAAACGGTGAAGAAAACAAAGTTGAAACGAAGAAGTTATGAACGAAACCGTTTTCCGGATATGACGCGACAGGAAACCCATACGCAGGCTGTGTGGCACGAGAAGAGGTCTGATCTGCGTGAGAAACTTCGTCTTTAACTCTATTTAAGCCCACAATTAACCCTAATACGAAACAGACTTATCCCAAACGAATTTTAGAGGTTCCATAGGTGATTTTGGGTGGAAAGAAGGTGCCGGGATCGATTTTAACAATATGGGTTCGTGATTTCACTCTAGCAAACAGTTAGTTCGTTATTGATCTTTAACTTGGTGTTCTTGGTACGTTTGGACATGTTTTGCTTTATTTTGATGAACCTGCTACTGTTCTTGATTATGATTCTTGGCTAGAAACCTTAAACACTATTAGGAAAGATGATTACATGTTAAAGATTGGATTTTTATTGGCTTTGATTAATTTTTATTTATAATTATTAAAGTAAAAACTTGATTTATTTGATTCGGTGTATACGCGTATCTATTCTTGCTTGATTATATGTTTATTACTTCACATACTCCTTGTTGAATGTCGTTCATTGATATGTTCATGTTAGATCATCTACTTTGTGTTTTTAATTAGTTTATGGTTTGCTAGACGTAGTATCCATAGAAGTCATATCCGTGAATCAAGTAGGTCTAGGTGTTCAACTAATCTTAATATCCGTGAGGTGCGAGATTATCGGTTTGTCTAGGTTGTTAGATTGCTAGGGTTAGGTACATTGTGAGAAGACCACTTTAGTTTCCCTTTCAATTCTTGCTTAACGAGTCGAATCAGGTTATCATAGTTACCTTAGACTTTTACTGTGAGGGCAATTGTCAATTCAAGGTACTTTATTAATATAATTGGAAAGATGTGAGGAATTCCATAATAATTGCTAATAGAACAACTTGCTAGGTTTCCATAGGTGTCTTTTCGAGAAGGGTGTAGGGTCCTGTTCGGTTATCCGGTAAATTTAGTATTTCAAGTTCCCGGTTCCATAACATTGTTATACCAATAGAAAACCAATCCATGTCGTGTAGGATTCCAACCTAGGTAGTGTCCTTACCATCATCTAAATCAATCCAAAGTCTCAGTCTGTGTCTTAGTTTGGTTATTAGTTAGTTTTTAATTAGTTGCATTAGGTCATTAGTAAAAACCCCCCTCAAACAACAAAACAATTTAAGTCGTGTTAGTCTTAGATAAGTGAGTCAAGTCTAGTAAACTTAATTAGTAGAGTCTTGTAGGTTCGATACTCGGACTTATTTGAGCTTTACTACACCGATCGGTACATTTTCTGGTTGTGTGGTTTAGGTTTAGACCGAGTCTAAGTTTATAAATTTAAAGCTTAGAGTGTCTAGAATTAGGTTAAAATTTAGCTAGTTTCATTAATACCGTTTGACCACATCAATTTCTTAATAAAAGACTACAATGTCTCATGCAAGAAGCAATACCAAGTTTGTCAGCATCCATTAGTACATTAAGCATATCGAGAGCAGTTGTGTCACACCCCGACATTTCCACATAATCCGGTGGGCCCGATGGGGAGTATCGTGACGTAGTTGATATCATCATAGTCAATTAAACACAGTTTTAGCACAGGGAAGGCTTGGAAGGAAATTACTATTACAAACCGAATGTTCAAAGTACGAAATAAAAATATATACAGACGGTTGTAGAATGGATCCACAGGCGGATCTAAATAAAATACAAAACGAAGTTTGACAGACTTTAAGGCATCTTAAGGACTTGCAAGATCCCCTATTAGACACCAAGTAGCTCCAGCCTATTTGCGTGTAGTACCTGTCACTTAGTCTTTTGAAAATACGTCAGTTTACATTGGTAAATACAATTAATTGACTCATTTGAAAATATTTTAAGAAAATTGGTTTAAGTGCACGAGGCACAGACAATTCTTTTATAACTTGGGACAATTATATTTATAATCTTGTATACAAATTTACATGTTTGTCATACATTTGGGGCCCGGTATAAAAGCCAGGACATGATTAACTGACACACCACTTTTATAAACCCACAAAGGAGTTATCCCCAACTTGTGGGTAATTTTATAATTTAGCATTTGCATCTCTCAGGTGTATGCCTACACCCCGTGCATAGGTCGTGGTCATTAGTAACTTAAATGAGGCGAGGATATCTAGGACACGGTCGCATTAACCCCTAATGTTTATGTTATCAAACAATACCGATTAAAACGGGTTATGCGAATTTATTAATCACAACCGACCAAATGATCCTATACCCGACCAAGCGGTAATAATTTACCATATCCCAAGCCCGTATAAGGGAAAATAAGTTAAAAGTATTTACCTGAGTTTTAACTTTGATTATATAAGCAAGAGTTAAACTACTCAGCCGTATAATCTACTTAGACTTGAGAAGGTAGCTTTTACTGGGGCTTCCTAGTCTGGAATGAAGGTAATATTAACCTATTAGAATGCTAACGGGTCCTATTTAAGTCATAGGCTTAGACCGGTTAGCTTAAAGAACGATTTACGGTACGAAACGCTAGATTAAGCGATGGCCAGAATGGAATGTAATTTAGACCCAATAAGTATGAAGACTTGTATAATATGGGTAAACTAAATACATTCTAGATTTTGAAGTTTAAATGATAAGGTAAAACCCGTTTCGGTTAATTTATGCAAACTAGTCACATAAACCGATCTGAATGCGTATAAGCATTAACGGGTAACCGGATGAGTCATATACAAGTTCCATATGTTATTATGCTTAAAATATGTTATGACATCAGAAGGATATCAACTTCTATGCCCATAAAGATTTTAAAACCGAATTAAGCCTCATAAGGGCATTTTGGTCATTTTATGGTTTATAACAGGATCTTGAAAGTAATCTGATGTTTTTTTCATATACATTCTGTAAAAATATTTATTTTATGTTATTATATCAGTATGATATCAAATATATGTGTGGTTTAAGCTTCATGGCCAAACTATCCACCGTAGGGGCATTTTGGTCATTTCACACATAGTTTTAAGAACTTATTTGGGATTATGAGTTCATGACCTGTTCCTACTGTAAAAACATTCAAAATGGTTTATAAATTCAGTAGGTAATAAGTCTTGGGCGCTAAGCATGGTTTAACACCATACTATGCACCTAAATGTCGTAAAACTCGATAAATGACGATAATTCGGATGTTTAAGTAGTTCTAAGATTATGACCAGCTTTAAATAGTCAAAATATTTTATTTATCATAATATATCAGTAGCAAAAAGGTTTTGTATGTACACCATGTTTAAAACTCATTTTAAGCATAAAAGGGTATTATCGTTATTTAACAACTTTATACAAGAACATGTGCATAAACTCAACAAGTAATCTGACTTGAGATTCCAATTAATCCTAAATATTATATCATAACAGTAAGTAATGAGTTTTGTTAAGAATTTATGTTTAAAACTTGATTTGCATGCAAAAGGACATTTTAATCCTTTTAGAAGCATATTTTGCGATTATATATACAAACATAGTTTATGACCAGAATGTAAGTGTCAAAATATGTTAAATACGTTTACTAATCAGAATGTAATTCATTTGCATGCTTGATAATGTTTTAAAATCTCATTTTTGAATAAAAGGGCATAATAGTCAACTTTAAGCATAATAACGGAAACAAGTAAATAAACTTAGATTACTATGTGACCATGTAATATAACCTCAGAGGGTTATACTATAACATAATATGGTCACAAAGGAACCTTAACGCATAATGAAAATATGCTAATTTGGGTCAGAACTGAAAGTCAAAGCAAAAGTCAAGTTTTGCGACTTTCGGTTGCGAACCGAGCTTAAACTTAGAATTGTCAGGTTGAACATGTTTATACATGTTCAAATAATATTTACCAAGTTATTAAAGTGATAAAACACATTTTGTAACCTCTACATTATCAGATTTGATTTATTTTAAAAACTAACCGTTTGACTTTTTATTTTAATAAGTTTGACCCGACAATTAACTAAGTAAACGTGGTAATTAGGAGGTGCCCTTTTGAGGGATAAACACCAACCTAATTATGATCATGTAGCCATATTCGCCTCGAACAATGGCTGCACCGTTAAGGTCTAAACCGAAAGTCAAAGCCTTTTAGCGGAAACTTTGACCTTCAGCTTTTAAAAGCTTAAAAACCGAAAAGCAAAGGCTAGGGACACTTACAACAGGTCATAGCTCGAAAATTGAACTTAGGGGAGTCTCCTTTATGATCAGGAATCTCCAAGAATGAGAGATAAGGAAGAAATTTGAGATGAGCAAGGAAAAATGACCACCAAGGCTCCTATTTATACTAGTTCATGGATTCACAAGATGAGGCCAGGTGTTAGGGATCATCTCTGATCATTCCAAGTGTCCTAGAGGCTTTAAAAACCATCTAACAATCCCTGGTTTCAAGTTCTGAGCATGCATGGCGGTTTGTGTGGGCAACAAGGCTGCCAACATGCAGCTGCTAGTGAATTTCGAACTGGGCACTCTCTCGCGCCCCGCGAGAGAGATATGGATTTGGGTCGCGGGCCGTGACTCGGGCCGTAACTCGCCCCTTGTGAGGTAAAATAAGTTTTCAATTTGGCAGTTTTGGTCCCTGGTCCTTTATAACTTAATATAACTTTCATTTTAAGCATATTTGGCCCCTAAAGTTAGCTTTTAATGATCTTGGAAGTTTTAACAAACATCGTTAGGCTTTGGTTTTGTTAAGAGATCACCCGGAAGTACTAGTTTCTATAAATGATGCTTTTAACCCTTCTTCTTGCTAACTAACGTATTTTATCCTATAACGGCATCAAAGCCCTTCATATCCAATATCAAGTATTCCCGAGAGTATGATTGAGCATTACGAAGCCCTGGGTTCGTTAAAAGGTCACTCAAAGGTAAGAATTAACATGTTGACACTTTTAGCCCTTTTGTTTTATAAACTTTCAATTGTTTTCACAAACGGCTTCTCATGCCTAGTAATTTACTCGTTTGAGAATACAAATATCGTATAAGATCATTCATAGGCATAGTTTAAGCATGTTGACACTTTTAGTCCCTCCGCATACATCCTTTCACTGTTTGGCAATTTTAGTCCTTCATAGTCAACTTTTGACATGGTTAGGGTTTAGGACACGTGTCTTCACATCATTGGTTGCGATTTTATGAGGTGTTACAACCTCACCCCCTTAAAAGAAATCTCGACCTCGAGATTTACTGAAACAAGTGGGGGTACTTCTATCGCATAGTGGACTCGACCTCCCACATATATTCTGGGCCTCTACGAGCATCCCATTTCACCTTTACAATCGGCACATGCTTCCTTCGAAGCCTTTTAGCCTGTCGATCCTCGACCGATATTGGTTTCTCAATAAACCTCAGGTTTTCATCTATTTGCACGTCTTTATAAGACATTGCTAGAGATTCATCGGCTAGACATTTCTTTAGGTTGCAGATGTGGAACACATTGTGAATTCCACTAAGCTCCTAAGGCAAGTTCAGCTTATAGGCCATAGTACCGACACATTCGATGATCTCGAATGGTCCAATATATCTCGGGCTTAACTTGCCCTTCTTATCAAAACGCATTACTCCTTTCTAGGGTGATACTTTTAGTAAGACTTTGTCTCCAACCTCGAATTTTAGATGTTTGCGCCTCTTATCAGCGTAGCTCTTCTGCCTGTCTCTAGCAGCCTTTAGATGATCACAAATCTACACAATCTTGTCCATCGTCTCTAGTACTATCTCGGGTCCTGATAGTTGGGCATCCCCAACTTCTGCCCAATAGACGGGCATTCTGCATTTTCTTGTAAGACCATAACACGTTTTGATCGAAAAGTCGCAACGGAAATATGTGCCATAAAATTTCTTGCTTAAAACGTTCCTTTATACTTGAAAATCATTTAAAAACATCTTTATGTAAGGAACTACATTGTTTATCTTTCATTAACGTATCGATAATAACATACTAATACAGATTACATGACCACCCACTCCGTACAATCCATGTCTCTATCACTCTATCTTCAATCACTATCCTTCCATCATGTTGATCCGTGATTCTATACCACCTTATGCATCCGTGTTCGTATCCGCTTCCTTGCCTTCTCTTGACCCGTTAGCCCTTCGTGCTTGACTCCATCTCGACATGATCCCTCATAATCCCCTTGTGTAGGTGATCATTAATTCATGTTCCTTAACAGGTTTGAGCTTCGATTCACCCTTTAATTTGATGGTTCTTGGATGAATTAGGGTTTGGCTCCCTGTGTTTCTCCTGAACATTCCACACACACACACTATGTGTGTGTTGTGTGTTAATCTTTTGTTTATAAACATGAGTTTCCCTTTTCTACAACTTTGGTCCCTCAAGTTTGTTACTTGCTCATAATAGTCACCCATTTCATTCCCTTGCTTGTTTTACTAAGCATTTAACTAGGTTTAATAACCTAGTTATTACATTTCATTTTATTAAACATGGAGACATACTAGAAAATTTAATAATTCGAGTTTTGGGGCGTTACATTTCTTCCATACAATGCTTCAAAAGGTGCAGCCTGAATGCTGGTATGATAACTATTATTGTCTGAGAATTCAATCAGGGGGAGGTGGTCATCCTAGCTACCACCTAAATCAATGACACATGCACGGAGCATGTCTTCTAGTGTTTGAATCATACGCTTACTTTGTCCATCCATCTGAGGATGGTGAGCAGTACTGAAATTCAAACGAGTGCCTAAAGATTGTTGGAAACTTTTCCAAAACTGAGAAGTATATCTAGTATCTCTATTCGATACGATAGAGACTAGCACTCCATGAAGGGACATAATCTCGTCCACGTATATCTTTGCTAGTTTATTGTAGCTATGAGTCTCCTTTATGGGTAAGAAATGAGCTGATTTAGTCAGTCTGTCAACGATAACCCATGTTGTATCATTTCCATGCTTTGTTTTAGGTAACTTGGTTATAAAGTCCATAGTTATCATTTCGCATTTCCATGTGGAAAGTTCTAATTGTTGTAGCATTGTTGTAGCAGTCCTGACGGCTTTTGATGTTCGACTTTAACCTGCAAGCACGTCAAACACTTAGCTACGTGTGTGGCTATGGATTTCTTTAAACCCATCCACCAATAATTTGCCTTCAAATCTTGATACATTTTGTCACTTCCAGGGTGAACTGAATATTTGGAACTATGAGCTTCCTGGAGAATTAAATCTCTAAGTCCTCTATGAATAGGAACCCAGATTCAACCATTTAATCTGAGGATCCCATCACTCCCAGGTGACAACTGATCAACAGTTGCACCTAGTCTTTCACCTGGAAAGTTAACTTCCAGCATTCTGTGCGGCCAATAGCTTTTCATTTAAGTTGTTCTTAAGCTCAACGCTCTTGGCATTAATACGTATATGCTTAATTCTTTCTTTGCGGCTCAGCTCTTCGACGAACACATTCGCTTTGCCAGGTTGGTAGCGAATCTCACAATCATAGTCATTCAACGTCTCCATCCATCGGTGTTGTCGCATGTTAAGATCTTTCTGGTTAAATAAGTGCCGGGGGCTCTTGTGATCAGTGTATATAACACATTTAGTTCCATATAGATAGTGTCTCCAAAGCTTTAGTGCAAATACAACGACACCCAATTCCAAATCGTGGGTGGTGTAATTCCTTTCGTGCACCTTCAGTTGTCGTGATGCGTAGGCAATCACCTTGCCTCTTTGCATAAGCACACAACCCATGCCAGTGTGCAAAGCATCACAATAGACAACGAACTCTTCTATGCCTTCCGGTAATGTCAGTACTGGAGCATTGCTTAACTTTTGCTTGAGAATCTCAAAAGATTCTTGTTGTTTAGGACCCCAATTAAATTTAACGTTCTTGCGGGTCAAAGTAGTCAAAGGAGTGGCTATCCTTGAGAAGTTCTCGATAAATCTTCTATAATATCCTGCCAATCCTAAGAAGCTACAAATTTTAGAAGGTGTCTTAGGTGCTTCCCATTTCATGATTGCTTCTATTTTAGCGAGATCTACTTGGATACCATGCTCACTCACAACATGTCCAAGAAATTGGACTTCGCGAAGCCAGAATTTGCACTTGGAGAATTTAGCATAAAGCTTCTCCTGCTGTAGAAGTTCTAAGATACACCGAAGGTGTTTCTCGTGACCAGCTCGATTACGAGAATAGATAAGTATGTCGTCTATGAAGACAATGACAAACTTATCCAGGTACGGCTTGCAGACTCGATTCATGAGGTCCATGAATGCTGCTGGTGCGTTAGTGAGCCCGAAAGGCATCACAGAGAATTCGTAGTGGTCGTACCTCGTTCTGAATGCGGTCTTGGGCACATCTTCAGTTCTAACTTTGAGTTGATGATACCCTGACCTCAGATCAATCTTTGAAAAGAAGCTTGCCCCTTGAAGTTGATCAAACAGATCGTCGATCCTGGGCAATGGATAACGGTTCTTGATTGTTACTTTGTTTAGCTCACGGTAATCAATGCACAGACGCATTGAACCATCATTCTTCTTGACAAACAGAATGGGTGCTCCCCTAGGTGACGAGCTGGGTTGAATGAAACCTTTTTCCAGAAGTTCATCTAATTGGGTTCTTAGCTCTTTCATTTCAGTTGGTGCTAAGTAGTACGGAGCTCGTGCAACCGGTGTTGCCCCAGGCATAATGTCGATCATGAAGTCCACTTACCTCTCGGGAGGTAATCCAGGTAGCTCATCAGGGAAGACATCTGGGTAATCAAAGATTACTGGAATGTCTTCTATCTTGGGCTTTGGCTCATCCACTGTCACATGTGCCATGTAGATGACACAACCGGTCTTCAAGCACTTGGATGCCTTTAGCATAGACACTTGATCAGGCAATCCATAGTGCGTATCTCCTTGAATGGTGATCATTTCACCAGAAGGGGTTTTGATGTCAACTAGTTTCTTATCATAGGCGATTCGGGCTTGATTATGTGATAACTAATCCATGCCCAAAACTACATCAAACCCTGCCCAATTTCAGTGGCAGAAGAGACAGCGTAATAGAATGATTTTTAATGGATATAGAACATCCATCAAGAATAGTCAAAGCAGTTTCTATGGTACCATCAACGAGTTCTACCTCATATTTAATGTCTAGAGTTTTAATAGGCAGATTTAATAGTTTACTAAACTTAAGGTCTACAAAGGACTTATCTGCACCTGAATCAAATAACTCTAGCATAAATATCGTTTATGAGGAAGGTACCTGTTATAAGATTGTCGTCTTTTACTACTTCTTTGGCATTCATCTGAAACACCCTTGCATTTGTTTTCTTAGCCTCCTCAGGCTTCTTTGCATTCTTTGGGCAATTCGTCTTGATATGCCCTTTTTCATTGCAGCCATAACAGACTGCATCCTTTAGGTCCCTGCATTCCAGAGTTTTATGCCCTTTTTTCTTGCAAATTCCATAGGGTCTGGCCTGCGGATCTATGGTGCACTTCCCAGAGTGCTTCCTGTTGCAGTTTTTGCAGGTGGGCTTTACACCCGATTGATTTTGGTTCTTTTTGAACCCAAAATTCCCTTTCTTTTTCTTATCCGAGCGATGCGAGTTATCATCCTCCCTTTTCCTTTTCCTTATTCAGTGGTCTTTCCAGACCTATTCCTAATCACATCCAGTGTAAGGGACAATGATAGATCTATAAGTGGTAGGCTTTGAAGCCTTAACATTTCCCTTAATCTCGGGGGCCAAGCCACCAATGAAACACGTGATGCGATTTGGTTCTGGAGTAACCAAATAAGGAACCAATCTGGACATGGAGTGGAAATTAGTAACGTATGTCCTGCAATCCAAGTTCTTCATGACCAGAGTCAAGAAGTCAGTTTCAACCTTTTCTACCTCATGCTGTGGGCAGTAGGTTTCTTTTACCAATTCCATGAATTTGGCCCATGAGAGGTTATAAAGAGGAATTTTCCCAGTGGATTGAATCAGGGCCTTCCACCAGGTTAGGGAATCGCCCTTGAAAGATTGTGATACAAACTTAACCACATCCTCTTTTGCACATCCACTTATATCTACCACCGTTTCCATTTCATCTAGCCATTTCATACAATCTATGGCTCCATTTCTCCATTAAAGTATCTTGGTTTACAAGAGACGAAGTACTTATAAGTACAACATTTGTTGAAACGGGGTTCTGGATCAAACACTATCTTTTTAGATGGTTCACTTTTCTGATTTGACGAATGAACAGATTCTTCCTTCCTAAATGTATGCGGTCTGGAGTGGGACTTTGAGTGAGACTTAGAGTAGGACTTGGAGTGAGCAGCACTCGAGTCCTTTAGAACTCTGTCTACAACTTTGGTAACAACTGTATCTATCATGGCTTGTAAATCAGCGCCAGTTATATTAACCCTTGCAGCATCATTTCTTTCAGTTGTATGGCTATGAGCTTTGTCGGAATTAACCATGTTGAAGCTTTGAATGCTTTCCAAAGGCATGTAGATAAGATATAATCCTTTATATATTAGACAGGGGAACATATGTCACAGCTGTCATTATCGTATAGACATTATTATATAGCACAAAGGCTCATCTCGAAGGACATTTATTATATGGCACAAAAGGCCTTATCACTTGGACAATTTGAAATATAAGACACAACCTTATTAGATTGGGCTTTAAGGTTTGAACATAGTTCTTCACCTTTTGACAGAGAGTCATAGACTACAACTGTTTTCGTTATGAAAATAATATAACTTGTCCCATAGGCAAAACAAATAACATCACTAACGGATGTTTTAATATGAACATCATATTCGATGATTTCAGCCATGATTCATATTAATCACTTAGGCTATATAAAGGCTTGGAAAAATCCAAGTACTATGACGGATGGTGTGGTTTCTCAGGTCACACTGCCCGGAGTGTTAACATGTACTGGATGTTAACAAGGACTTATTGTCTTAAGAGGGTTTTACGATTATAACCATGTTCATATTGACATATAGGCTAGGTTATACCATTAAGAAGATCTTTTGGAATTTCTAAGCAGATCAAAAGAAATTGAAATGATTGTTTGGATAATTATGTAATGAATATACATATATATAATAACAATATAATTTCCAAAAGAAGGTTTCCATTAATAAAACTAACGGTTACAAAATCGCCTTAAACGGGTCTTTTAAATAACATAATTTGTCCGCGTAGGGACTAAAAGAAAACAAGCCCACGCAGGGGCTAACACATAAAGAAAATGTCCGCGCAAGGACTTTAATTCTTAAATAACAATACAAGATAAAAGAAAATAAGATATTCAATCATCATCTTTTTCCCCTTGATTAATTTTGTAAGTTTCTTGAAAACTTACTTGTTCTCCTCTCACCCCTGTCTATTCGACGCTCAACATTGTCCACCCTATGTATGGTTTGAGTTAAAATTTCTAGTTGTTGGGTGAGGTGAGGTCAAAGTCTCAATCAAATTTAATCCAATTACTACTAATAGTTAGCGGTAAGTGAGTATTGAACATAGGGAGTTTGTGGAATATGCGTTTTCTAAATGGTTTACTAATTAACTAGATTAAACTAATTTGCAATAAAAGTAAAATCGGAATTGGATTGTTTAGTTTTAAAAACTAAGATTAA
Source organism: Helianthus tuberosus (assembly GCA_030545235.1). Taxonomy (NCBI): domain Eukaryota; kingdom Viridiplantae; phylum Streptophyta; class Magnoliopsida; order Asterales; family Asteraceae; genus Helianthus; species Helianthus tuberosus. Next base: position 65,954,052 of record CM060447.1, read on the forward strand.
CTAATTAGCTTGCAAAAGAAAGATTTGGTTTTGTAAACAGTTTAAGAAGGTAGCAATCATCCCGAGTTTCAAGTTTTAAGTGACAACTAATGTTCATGTTCAACTGGAAAGAACCACATAGACATGGCTCATGTAAGATCAATTGTTTGTGATGAAAGGGAACTAGGTACTCCGATTCCTAGAACGCGAGGTTGTTACCCGATGATCAATTAACATATATCCAACCCTAAATCCCTCCAATGATATCTCGATTGCCAACGGCACCAAGAACGTATGGTTTAGAACTATGAGCAAACAAACATTAACAATTTACAAACGATCAATCAAACACCATAATAAACTAAACAACACATGCAAAGTCTATTATTCCAGAAATTCAAGAACAAAACATAATTGTCACAAGCAAACCTTACATTCGAGATGATCACCAACGAGATTAGCCACTCATGCCTTGGGAAATCATCATCACACAATAATAATTGTTCATATGAATCAAAACACCAAAACAATTGTTTAGAATAGTTGAGAACCAAGCAAGAACACCAAATTTCGCCTGGAAACTGTCTAGAAAACGATTGGGAATGATTCCAGTTGAAAGGACACCATAAAACCCATTAAATCTCGGCAGTTACAAGTTTTACACAGGGCACCGCGGTAACCTACGGCACCCGCCTTGGGCTATGGTGCCAACAAAAATCTTACAGCAACGCTATACTGGACTGGACTACGGCGCCGTGTTCATGATCAGCATCCACCGTTGGCTACAGCGACAACCGTAACCTACGGTGATCCTAGTTTTTCACTCCTTTGTTTTCTTGCCAAATCTCCATTGCTCCATATTTACTTCGGCAAGTATAAGCTCCCATCCAAACATCTTAAAACCACTTATTTATGCTCTCTTATACCTACAAAGCCACAAACACCGTAGTTACCATGTTCTAATAATCAACCGCATTAAGTGTGAGATATTAGTCGTTTTAAAGCATTTAAGGGTTGTCCTTCGAACCACCCGTCACATCCCCACACTTAATCGTTGCTTGTCCCAAGCAACCCATTCATACAACCACAATTAACTCAAGCGATCAAACACAAATCAAGCAAACCAATGTCCTCATTTACTAACTTTTTCTTAAAACCCCACATAACACACCCCTCACAATAACTCTCCTCTCGGTGACAAGTAATAACTAGCAAAGATAAGATAGATCACATTTAAAGAAAACGGGTGGTTGCACAACAATAAGTTTGTAGTTAAATCGGTCCTTCGCTTAAATAATTTGCTAAACATGTACGTGAATCAAAGGGACTTAAAGGTTGTAACGTGACTAGGCAAATGGGTAGGAAATGAAAATATATGTCGTAGCTAATGATTCGACCCGATCTTTTATTTCTATCTAAACATAACATCTATATACAATACATCAATCTCTTTTTCTCTTTTTTTCATTGCTTTTTATCTTTTTTTTTCTTTTCATTTTTTCTCATTTTTTTTTTCATTTTCTTTGTTTTAATAAACAATTGAAACATCACATAACAAACATACTAATATAAAATGCTAATACTACTAGACCGGGTCGAATATGGGTGAATTTTTGAGGAACTAGGCATGGGTTAACAAACGATCGGCTTAAAGCTCAAAATGGCTACTAAAAGTCCAAACCCCAGCCCCTCTCGCTACCATGCTCATATATATAATTTATGAGGTCCAACCCCTCAAATCCCACACTTGCACACACCAAGACGAGGCTACCTAAATGCCCTTATCCTTTTCATATACATATCAAGCTAAGGCCTCAACCCGAATCCAAGCACAAGTTCTAATGCACCCCCCCCCATTGCTACTCTCATCAAAGAAAATATTTCTAACAATTCAAATAAGTGGCTCAAACTCTCACCAAGAAAAGGGGTATACGGGGTTGCAGGTGTGTTATGCGGTTTCAATACTTTAAGTTTTCAAATTTAGACCATTTTTCGCTTGATTGTTAAAAATTTTCAAAATTTTCCCCCCATCCACACACTTGGGATACATTGTCCCCAATGTATGGTTTTGGAATGGAAAGATCGCTCAAAAACGCACCAAACTTTTTTTTATAATAAGCAAAAGCAAACAAACTAACTACCAATATTTCAAAGCTAAAAAACATGACAAGTCTATGGAAAGAGTACATGGACCTGATAAAGTTTGACACAACAAATGTTGTAAATGATCTGATTTCCTATCACCACCTTCACACAATATCCGCACATCTTCCCCGCACTTGAGTGTTGCCATAGCCCTGAAACGTAGAAAGATAAAAGAACAACAAGATCAATATAAAACCTGGGTTGCCTCCCGAGCAGTGCTAAGTTTTTAGGTCTTCAGCCAGACCGTGCCACCCCCGTTTATGGTGGCTCAAAGAAGCAGTTCCTGCCATCTCCATCACTGCATTGTGCTATTGGGTAAATTGCATCCATCTCATTTATATTCGGTGGGTAATCAAATACATTCCTACTTGATCCCGTATGCTTTTCTTCACGATCCGGTGGTTGATTTGTTTTCATTCTTTGACACACTTTTTTCATATGCTCATTAGACTCTTTACCCTTCTCCTCAATAGATTCATAACTAATCACCCTAGTTTGAACATCAAAGGACAACTTACGGCTCTTTTTGGTCATAGTAATGATCCCGTCTCTACAATTGATTTGAGCATTTGCTGTATAGAGAAAAGGTCGACCTAAAATTACCCTTTGTTGTGATGCCATTTTGGTAGAAGCATAATCTAAGACCAGAAAATCCACCGGATATTCGAATTCCCCCAACCGAATCATAACGATCCTAACCACTCCCCATGGACACCTCCAACTTTCATCTGCCAAACTCACCATGGTGTTTATATTTTGTAGTGTAACACCCTAAATAATTTGACGGAATTTAACTAATAATTACATGAAACTTTATTAAAATCAGAGTTTACAAAAACATTTCGTGTTTAAACCATACACACTTGAGGTAGTACCAAACACATCCCAAGATAATCCATAACAAGTTTAAAAGTTAACCCTTACTAGTAAACTAACCACTAGTTTAAGGGATTTAAAACGTGATTAACAAAAGTGTTTACAACATGATTATGTCTAGACAAGATTAAGATTAATGCGGAAGCTTCAAAATGCGTGTTCGGTTCTTGACATTGTACTTGATCATCATCCGGGAATGGCTTCATACATACCTAGGGTCAAACACTAAAATATTAGTTTTGACATTAATACATTACGTAAAAATGAATTTTAACGACGCAAAGCAATAAACAAAAATATAATTTTCCTGAGTTCCACCGTAAATTACGGTATCACCGTAAGTTACGGTGGACCTGGAATGTTTATGGTTCTGCCGTAAGACAGGGGCAACATACCGTAACACCTTTGATGTCCACCGTAAATTACGGTGGTACCGTAATTTACGGTGGGCTCTGCACATTTGCCCTTTGACTATTTTTCAACTTTAGAATATCATAACTTTTTACCCATTAGTCCGATTTAACCGATTCTTCTTCCTATGAGTCCGTAATAAAATTACGGATTCAACTATGTAAATTACACATCTCATAAACCGAGATACCGACGTTCGGCTCACAATTTCTTTGTTTCAAAATCTTCAACCCATTAACAAGGTTCATGATTCCATATTTCCATCCTAATGACACATTAGACATAGTTACCCAACTTCCCGGGCTTGTGACCTTGGAGTATAAGCGCCATACCATGGCTTCGCGTTTTCTCCGAACTAAACACTTGTTTTCACGGAATTCAAGAATCCCGTTTCAAACGACACCTTCTATTAACTTCTATTGTTGACCCAATATACCGGGTTCGTAGACTTAAAATATCATAACCAATTTATTGAGACTTTTAAGTCTCTACTCATATGATTCGTTTTCAAGCAACATTTTGATCCGTTTGGCTATCCAGTGAAAACCATCACTTTATTAACGTACCAAACCAAATTTCCATTGTTTATTTTGACCCGTTTGATGATTTAGTGAACTTCGCCACTTTAACGATACATCAAACGCATCAATTACAATCCGACATCGTTTGAACATTAAAACTAAACATTATTGCATAATACAACGAGACTAAAGTCACGTACCTTTAGAGCACACCCTTTCCGCGAGTATCACCCCCGGCGTGTCCACTTGACGTTCCAGATTCTTTACCTAAAGAGTTCAATTCATAATAATAAAATTAGAACTCTTTCATAGGCTTTAACGCATTAATTCATAACATATGCAAATCTGCGTTTTTAGCCATCTTCAACGTTTTAACCCTCATTTAGGCGTTTTATCAAACACCTTGCGGGTCAGATTTCTACATGATCTAAACCAAGTTCATAACTTGAAATTATTACCCAAATCAACTTCAATTAGCCAATATACACATATTTTAACATCAATAACTTCAGAGATTAGCCCACAAATTTCAGTTTACACTAGAACAAGAGTCTTAATCCTAGTGTTTATCAAGTTCTACTAACCTTCTAATCACCCACTATAGTGATTTTGATTCTTACAACTAACATGCAAGATTTTGACAAGAAATCATCTAGGGTTTGTCCCTAGACTTCACATTACTTCAATTTCATGTTTTACAACACATAATCAAGCTCTACATTCGATTTTGATCACATGCATGAACTTTGAATCAAATGAAAATGACCTAATTCAGCATACCTTATGACCCCTTGACGAGGTGATCACGATTCCATGTTTAGATTTCGATTTCTACTGGATTTTGACCTTCAATTTGAGAGTTTAGTAGATTTTTAGGTTTTGGAAGTGTGGGTGTCGCCCCCTGCCTTCTGTTGATCGACCAGCCCTCATTTGAGGTGTTTGGTTTGTTTTATTTCACTAATATTAGTATCTTAAGTTTCAATTTTAACAACTTAAGTCCCTCCACTCTTATTTAATTTATGTCCTTGGCCTTTTAACTCATTCAAGTGTTACTACAAGACTCCTAACTAACTAGGTTATTTATCCTAGTTAGTTTATTCTTGTTTATTATACACTTTATAATTCTAGTATAAAGTTTTGAAATTTCGGGATGTTACATGTAGCGAATCAAAGTCATACATGTCATATAGATCGCCTGGTAGCACACTCATGCCTGCCCCGTAGTCCAACAATGCGTGGGGAATTTTTAATTTTCCCACTCGGATAGGCACGAGTGGTGCTCCATGCTCTTTGTCAATTTCAACTTCGGCGTCCTTTCCTATACCTACATTCACTTGACACGAAGAAGTTAGAAATGTCTCATTAAATTCAATATTAGGAACGGTGCTTACCACATTGATGTTAACGCTTTTGATATTCTTGGGGTTTGTCACCGTGTCACTCGGTAGTTGACCTTTGCTCTTTTTTAAGAGTGCTACCTCACTTGCAAGTTGACCCATTTGAGTGGTCAAAGATTGGATAGCTTTATCACAGATTTCATCTTTTTGCATGCGAACATCGTCCATTTGATTTCTTCGTTGCATCTCTAGTTGCATCGCCTTGAGCAAATCCATGACTTCATTCCCACTCGAAACAACTTGACTCGAAGACCCACTTTGATCATTACCCGGTTGTTGGAATTGCCTTTGAAAACCTTGATTATTGAATTATTGGCACGGAAGAAAGTTTCCTTGGTTTCCTTGAAAGTTCGGGTTAGCTTGATTTGATGGATTCCCGTATCTAAAATTCGGATGGTTTCGTAATCCGGGGTGGTATGTGTTTGAGTTCATCTTGTAATTTCTACCACCTCCACCTTGACCTTGAACTGCATTTATTTCTTCATATTCTACCTCACCTCCTTGGCAATTTTTAGCCACATGCCCCAATTCATTACAAAGTGCACAAACATCATAGATTTGGTTTGTAGTTTGTACATTTGCATCTTTCGCCACATGCACTTGAGTTTGGGTAATGGCCGGTCTTGCTCTCCTTGACGATTGGGCCTTCCTTTTTTATGTGACCGCCATTTGTTCCAAGAATGCCCAATCATCTTGCTCGTAATTGGTACCAAATGTACCATTCGTGATAGACATTAAATCACGAGCATCTTTCGAATTCAACCCCTCATGGAAAGCATTCAATAATTCCCAAAGATCAATGCCATGCTGAGGATAATTTTTAATCATCATATTAAACCTTTCGAACGCCTCATGAAACATCTCACCCGATTGTTGTTGAAAGCTTCTTATACTACGCCTCGCATCATTAGTCTTTTGAGCCATGAAGAATTCTTCCAAAAACCTTTGTTGCATTTTAGCCCACGTATAAATTGAAGCGGATGGCAAAGTGTAAAACCATCTTTTTGCTTTGTCTTCCAAAGAGAATTGAAAAAGGACTAACTTGACATCATCTGAAGAAAAGCCTTGACCTCCAATGGTATTACAAATGGAGTTATATGCTTCCAAATGAAAATATGGTTCTTCCATGGACAACCCTTTATAATTGGGCAAACTTTGGAGCGCGTTAGTGCGAACCTCAAATGTTCTCCCATCCGGATGATGAGGAATTACCACCGGAGAAAGGTTATTAGTAATGATGGGTCTAAAATGAGCTTCGATTCCCCGTACCGCTTCTCGGTGATGTCTTTGTGGAACACCCAAAGCCACTCTTGGTCGACCAATTTGTCTTTGCATTGGCCCTTGAGGTGCAAACTGTTGAGGTGGTGGTTGAAACACTTGTTGTTGAGGCATTTGGCTTTGAAATTATTGCCTTTGTTGAGGAATTTGCTGATGCATAACTTGTGGTTGTGGCCTACCGAACCCTTGAACATGTTCCGGTTGTTGCCTTTGTGCATAAATAGTTCCACCTTGAATCCCCATTTGAGTCCCATCACCCCCCCCCCCATGAAATATCCTCCCTCTTCGTGACCCTCAAAACCATCAACATACCCATCCCGTGGTGTCCCCATAGGTTGTATGACTGAATGTTGTTGGAATTGTAACCTTGGTTGTGGTTGTTGTTGAAATGAAGGGGTAGTATGGACTATGGATGAATTTGGTTGAAATAGATGTGGTGGTATTTGTTGTGATGAGGATGATTGTCCAGATGTTGGGAAGAAAGATGAAAATGGTGGAACGGTTGATGACGGGTTATAGCTAAAGGAATGCTCGGTTTGGGTACTTATAGGTAAGGTGGTGTTGGTTGGTTTAATTTCAGGTGTTGATGTAGGAATTGTAACAACCCTCATTAAAATTACCATTTCTTATCTTATTTTACCCAATAGGAAACCCTAATTGAGACCCCCAAGTGATACTGCATGACCCCTAAAATTTTCAGAACAATCGGAATCAGGATCAGGGCCCCTAAAACTCAGGGGGGGTATTCCCTAGTTGGTAATATCCTTACAGTTTTACGTGGAAATTGAATTTTAACGAACGGTCAACTCAGCTAAGCTAGTAACAGACGTGGCTACCCTATGCTAAAAGTGACCTCTCGCGCCACGCGAGAGCCTCTCGTGACACGCGGGCGCGCCGTTTTTCCAGTATATATAGAGGGGTGTGGCACTTGCATTTCGGCGTTGGTTCGACGTTAAAATTCGATTCATACACTGAGATATCGTCTGATTACTCCAAAAACACACACAGCACGAAATTCTGCCGCGATAACAGGGTAATAACTCGATCACTGCTACGATTTAATGTCCGATCGATAAAAACCAATCCAATGGATGTTTAAGTGCTGCTCAAACTTGGGTTATACTTTGTCATTCGTCGTAAATTCGATGGATGTTTAAGTATCGCACTTTGTCATTCATTGTGAAGGTTTTGATCTCGTGAGTTGTCGTAAAAGTTGGATTAAAGTTACTAACCTAGTTTTCGTGTGCATTGTTATTTGAATTAGGTTAACAAGCTTATCGGTAGGCTAGACTCTGCCCGTTTAAATCTGCAATGTGAGTCATTCTCTTTTATCAAATTGCTTTCCAAAACCCTATTTATTTCAAAGTTATAATTACAGGGATTAAGTCTTCGTAATCTTCAATTACTGCCGGTATGTGGGGTTTTGTATACATTACTTGTTTCCCGTCACCATTGGACAACGAGTTAGCCAATGGGTGATCTGACCATAGTCACAGATATAGTTGAGTGACAAATACCGATTTGGGGTAATTGGTTGATATAAACAATGTAATCACCCTTAATACTGTATATTATAACAATGTGTCGTTTTGTGCAACTTGAATGACTCGCCAGTATTTCCCTGCTGATAAAACCTTTTTAAAACATGTTTCAGGTGATCTGCTGTGATCAAGGAAAAAGTGCCATATAGCACTGCAAGCTTGAAGAAGTGGCTTAATAAAATAAAGAAACATGTTTTTGTAAAAGAGGGGTTTCCCAGCGAAATTCCCTTATTGTAAATTTCGGGGTTTGTCCCTAATTATGAAATAAAATAATCGGGCATTGTCAAGTTTTAAACGATCCTGTTAATCATTACGATGCCAACTTAAATAAATACCGCGGGATTTCTGTCCCACGGCTCCGGGACCGGGTCAAACCGGGCCGGGGGCCGTGACAGAAAAAGGTGGTATCAGAGCCACTGATTTAAGCCAATTAAGTATTCAGAAATACTTGATTTTTCTGATTGCCATCCTGTGCTTATGTGTTTTTGTGTTATTTGACTATTTGTTAGTTTACAGTATGGGTAAGCAAAGAATCTCGGACATCTATTGTCAATTAGATAGTTCATCAAAGGATAAGGAAACTTCATTTCAATCAAATTCCTCAAGATACTCAGCAGATACTGAGGAAGGAATATTTGTTCGTAAGGCACAGTTTGAGAAACCACTTACCATTAAGAAAATAAGTTGGATTATTAGAAAAAGTCAAGAGAAAATAAAGAAGTCACAACCAAAAGGAGTGATGGTTAATAAGGAAACTCAGGAAATAGGCAATAACCCACCATGGGAAAATGAATTAGATGAACAATGGGCAAATCTCTATATGTTAGCCAATACAACAGTAAATGTTAACTTTTAATTAAGTTAAACTGCCAACACCCTGACCCAGTACTAGCACCCATATCATCTATAAGTCAGAAACTTTGCCCATTAGATAAACAACTTAGTAAGAGAAGATAGAATAAACCCTATATAACGGCATGTTGAACATAATAAATTATGAATGCACAACCCTTAGTATATATTGAATTTCAGTTGTAATTTGTAATAAACACATATATACAAAAGTCGCAATGTTTGCCATTTTTCTGTTTGAACAATGAGACTTGAATGGGTATACTAAATATTAGCCTGTGAAAATTTAACTTACAAATTTTAACCTAGAATTTTGTGTGTTTCTTCATATATGCTAAACATCATGAATGAGTTGTCTGAAGCTCTTTAGAATCTCAATCTTTATCCTATGAATATGGAAGTTTCCAGAGACTTTACCGGTTATTTAACCGACGTGGATGAACCTATGGAATTTCAAGCCCAACCTCCGGAGAAAACCAAACCGAGAAAGAAAAGAAGATTCGTGGGTTGGAGGCGTGTGCGCAGGAAGAAACCAGCGACACGGAAAGTTATCAAGACGGAGGATCCTAAAGATAAAGGTAAGGGAATAGAAATCGGAGAAAGTTCCAGGCAAGACCAGGAAATGCCATCTTGTGAAGAGCTGGATCATAAACTGGCACTTAGCGACCTCATCGGACCTGCCGGTGAAAACCTCTTTAATTACCCAGCGGAAGCACAACTTCCAGTTGATCTAGAACCTGATATCCCCGATCCTATTATCCACACCCAACCTCTACCAGCAGAGCTAGAAGAATGGTGGACCACCGACTGGCAGTTTCAGAATCTCCTCAATAACCCTAATACCTTTTTCCCCCAGTTTGACCCGGAGCCTCCACTACACCCACCTATGAGCTCCGAAAACTTGGCAGAACTCCGCCACTATGGCGAGGAGCTGGTGGACGCCGGGAATAGGATCCGGTAAGTGGGAGAGAGAATCTCATGGAAATACGACGATAGGGAACGCCGTTTCTGAGATGCCAGCTGACGGAGATGGTATGACTGTGGTTGTGTGGTTGTAGGAATATATGTTTAATAATAATAAAAATAACTATGTGAAATAACTTAAAAATAAAACTCTTGTAATATAACGGGTGTGTATGGACGCATAGTAATATATAAAAACGGAAATCGAACAATCGACAATTTTGGCTATATGTGTTGACGTGATTTTTGTGCGATTGTTTTGCATTTAGTCGTTATTTATTTTATGCTAATAACTTACATATATTAATTACCAGATGGAACATGCTGGTAATGAACAAGTTAACGAGGGTAACCAATCCGTTCAAAACCATGAAGATCAATTTCTAAATAGGCAAGATATAGATAATATCGTTGCCCAAGGAATAGCTAATGCTATTCCAGCAATCATTGCTGCTGCCCGAAACCCAATTGAACCTCAACAAATTATTCCCAGCAAACGTACTCATGAGGACAATTTTAGTAATAGCATAAATGGGGTCGACAACATTAATAATAACAATAACGATGATGTGATGCAGGCCCCAATTCCTAAGAAAATGAAAGCTGCACCGCCTGGTTGCACTTACAAAGAATTCCTTGCCTGTAAACCTGTTGAATTTGCAGGCAATGAAGGGGCGACTACTGCGCTGCATTGGTTGGAGAAAACCGAGGCTGTAATTAAAATAAGTAAATCTGCCTAGGAGGATAAAGTCATGTATCCTTCACACCTTTTCAAGGAAGAAGCATTAGATTGGTGGAATACGGTATTACAAGCTAAGGGAAGTGACATGGCCTATGCCATGAGTTGGGAGGAGTTTAAGCGTCTGGTGGAAAGAAAATTCTGCCCAGAATATGAAAAAGAGCAGATGGCAAACAAATTCCTGAGCCACCGAATGGTGAATGTTGACTGCCGAGGGTATATTTCGAAAATTTTTGAATATGCTCGAATTGTACCTACTTTGGCTTCGCCAGAGCCGGTACTTATTTCTCGCTACATCTGGGGTTAAATTAGCGAGATCCGTGATATTGTCAAAGCTGCAAGGCCCTGCACGATCGACGATGCGGTGGAATTAGCCAACACTTTGACAGACGGACTGGTGCGTACGCGAGAAGAAAATAGGAAGAATGAATTGGCTCAGAAAATTACCCAAGGATTTCGTGTGGGTAATAATAGCAATTTCAAGAAAAGAAGAACTGGGCAATCTTCCACTCCGTCGTTCTGCAGAAACTGCAAAAAGAAACATTTTGGAAAATGTAATGAACCCAGCAACTTCTGCAAAGCTATAGGACATCGTGAATAAGACTGCAGAAAGAAAACAAGGGTCTGCTATAACTGTGGAGAAGCTGGGCATTTCAAACCAAAATGCCCTAAATTGGTCAAACCAGCTGATACCAAGGCTAAACCTGCTGAAGGAACTAATAGAAAGAATGCAAGAGCCTTCCAACTGACTACCCAGGAAGCCGAATTAATTCCTGATGTGATAGCTGGTACGTTCCTAGTTCACGACGTTTATGCAAAAGTATTATTTGACTCTGGTACAAACCAAAGTTTTATAAATACTTCATTCTGCCAAGCTCTTAACCTACCCTTAACCAACCTTAGACAAATTTTTACAGTCGAAACGGCAGATGGGAATTCTGTTAACATAGATAAGGTTTTGCGAGAAGAAAAGATAGAACTCTTAGGCCATAAATTCTCTGCAAACCTGTTACCTATGAATTTAGCTGGATTCGATGTCGTGTTAGGAATGGATTGGTTAGTAGCCAACCATGCTCGAATCCTTTGTGACAAGAATTCCATAGAAATTCGTGCACCCACCAGAGCGGTAATTATGGTTACAGGAGATAAGCCGCGAAAACCCATGAAGTTCATTTCAGTAATGAAAGTTGCTAGTTATGAACGAAAGCAAGGAGTAGTGTATATGATTTCGGTAATCATTAGCACTAAGGGTAAGGAACTTAAGGAAATTCCTATAGTCTCAGAATACCCAGATGTATTCCCAGAAGAGTTACCATGATTACCACCGGATAGGGAGGTAGAATTTAGAATTCATTTGATTCCTGGAAATACACCAGTAGCAAAGGCACCTTATCGTTTAGCACCCACCGAAATGTTAGAACTGAAACAACAATTAGATGAATTGTTAAGTAAAGGATTCATACAACCTAGTTCATCCCCTTGGGGAGCACCAGTGTTGTTCGTAAAGAAGAAAGATGGTTCGATGCGAATGTGTATCGATTATAGGGAATTGAATAAGGTTACAATTAAGAATCGATACCCATTACCTAGGATCGATGATCTTTTCGATCAACTTCAGGGGGGCTAGATATTTTTCTAAGATCGATTTACGTTCCGGATATCATCAGTTGAAAGTACAAGAAGAAGACATACCTAAAACTGCTTTCAGAACTAGGTATGGTCATTACGAGTTTACAGTCATGCCCTTTGGGTTAACAAATGCTCCTGCAGCATTTATGGACATGATGAATAGAATCTGTAAACCGTACTTGGATAAATTTGTAATTGTCTTCATCGACGATATACTTATTTATTCCAAAAGTCAGGATGAGCATTGTAAGCACCTGCATGCACTCTTAACTTTGTTAAGAAAAGAAAAGCTTTATGCCAAATTCTCGAAGTGTGAATTTTGGCTACAGGAGGTGCAATTTTTAGGTCACATGGTGAATCATGAAGGTATTCACGTAGATCCTGCTAAGATAGAAGCAATCACCAAATGGAAGGTCCCGCAATCGGCTACGGAAGTTAGAAGTTTTCTAGGATTAGCTGGGTACTATAGGCGCTTTATTAAGGATTTTTCTAAGATAGCTGTACCATTAACTAAGCTAACCTGTAAAACAGTTAAGTTTGAATGGGGACCTAAGCAAGAAGAGGCCTTTAGAATTTTAAAACAAAGGTTAACAAACACCCCAATCCTTGCCTTACCAGAAGGAACCGAAGATTTTGAAGTATACTGTGATGCCTCTAAGTTAGGATTAGGATGTGTACTAATGCAACGCAAAAAGGTAATTGCGTATGCCTCAAGGCAATTGAAGAAGCATTAAGAAAATTATACAACTCATGACTTAGAATTAGGAGCCATAATTTTTGCCCTTAAGATTTGGAGACACTATTTGTATGGAAGTAAGTTTACTGTATATACAGATCATAAGAGTTTAAAGTACATATTTGGGCAAAAAGAATTAAACATGAGACAAAGAAGATGGATGGAAATTCTAAGTGACTACGACTGTGATATTCAATATCACGAAGGAAAGACAAATGTAGTTGCAGATGCCTTAAGTCGTAAGTATCATGAGAAACAACGACGAGTTCGTGCTCTTAGATTAAGTTTACAATTAGACTTAATAGAACAATTGAAAAATATTCAGGCCACAACAATCAAGGATGGTGCTGAAGGAATGAAAGGACGAATAAAGGAATTAGAGCAAGGAGCTAATGGAATTTGGAGATTCCACAAAAGAAGGATTTGGGTACCTAAGCAAGGAGAATTAAGAAATAAGATTTTAGAGGAAGCCCATAAATCTAGGTATACCATGCACCCGGGAAATAATAAGATGTACCAAGATTTAAGGAATAATTTCTGGTGGATAGGAATGAAAAAGGATATAGCTAGATATGTTTCTAAGTGTCTTACTTGTTCACAAGTTAAGGCAGAACACCAGAAACCTTCAGGACTACTTCAACAATTAGAAATGCCTGTATGGAAATGGGAACTCGTAACAATGGATTTCGTTACTAAGTTACCCAAAACCAGAAAAGGTAATGATGCGATTTGGGTAATTGTGGATCGATTAACCAAATCAGCTCATTTTTTACCCATGAAAGAAACCTTTAGCATGGAAAGGTTAGCAAAATTGTACGTAGACGAGGTAGTATCCTTACATGGAGTTCCACTCTCCATTGTATCGGATAGGGATAGTCGTTTCACTTTGCATTTCTGGACTAGTTTCCAAGAAGCCATGGGAACGCGCTTAAATTTAAGTACAACTTACCATCCTCAAACAGACGGACAAAGTGAAAGGACAATCTAAACCCTGGAGGACATGCTTAGGGCATGTGTGATAGATTTTGGTTAAAATTGGGATGACCACCTACCCTTAATTGAATTCTCCTATAATAATAGTTATCATGCAAGCATTGAAGCTGCCCCATTCGAAGCACTGTATGGACGAAAGTGCAGAACTCCAGTTTGTTGGACAGAAATTGGAGAAAGTCAATTATCAGGTCCCGAGATTGTGCAAGAAACCACCGATAAGATCACTCAAATCAAGGAAATACTGAAAACGGCTCGTGACCGTCAGAAAAGTTATGCTGATAATAGATTCAAGCCACTAGAATTTCAAGTCGGAGATAAGGTACTTTTGAAAGTTTCTCCTTGGAAAGGAGTAGTCCGGTTCGGAAAGAAGGGAAAGCTAAGTCCAAGGTACGTAGGACCATTCCCAATAATCCAGCGAATAGGACCAGTTGCCTATCGTTTACAGCTACCAGAAGAGCTAGCCGGGGTACATGACGTGTTTCATGTATCCAACCTCAAGAAATGTTTATCTGACGAATCCCTGGTAGTACCTCTTCAAGATGTAGAGGTAAATGAAAAGCTAAAATTTGTTGAGAAGCCACTGCAAATAGAAGACAGAAAGGTCAAGTTTCTCAAGCACAAGCGACTAGTACTGGTCAAAGTTAAGTGGGATTCAAAGAGAGGACCGGAATACACTTGGGAACTGGAATCGGAGATGAAGCGAAAACATCCCTACTTGTTCCAGTAAATCTCGAGGATGAGATTTTTTATAAGGTGGGGAGGATGTAACAACCCTCATTAAAATTACCATTTCTTATCTTATTTTACCCAATAGGAAACCCTAATTGAGACCCCCAAGTGATACTACATGACCCCTAAAATTTTCAGAACAATCAGAATCAGGATCAGGGCCCCTAAAACTCAGGGGGGGTATTCCCTAGTCGGTAATATCCTTACAGTTTTACGTGGAAATCGAATTTTAACGAACGGTCAACTCAGCTAAGCTAGTAACAGACGTGGCTACCCTATGCTAAAAGTGACCTCTCACGCCACGCGAGAGCCTCTCGTGACACGCGGGCGCGCCGTTTTTCCAGTATATATAGAGGGGTGTGGCACTTGCATTTCGGCGTTGGTTGACATTAAAATTCGATTCATACACTGAGATATCGTCTGATTACTCCAAAAACACACACAACACGAAATTCTGCCGCGATAACAGGGTAATAACTCGATCACTGCTACAATTTAATGTCTGATCGATAAAAACCAATACAATGGATGTTTAAGTGCTGCTCAAACTTGGGTTATACTTTGTCATTCGTCGTAAATTCGATGGATGTTTAAGTATCGCACTTTGTCATTCATTGTGAAGGTTTTGATCTCGTGAGTTGTCGTAAAAGTTGGATTAAAGTTACTAACCTAGTTTTCGTGTGCATTGTTATTTGAATTAGGTTAACAGGCTTATCGGTAGGCTAGACTCTGCCCGTTTAAATCTGCAATGTGAGTCATTCTCTTTTATCAAATTGCTTTCCAAAACCCTATTTATTTCAAAGTTATAATTACAGGGATTAAGTCTTCGTAATCTTCAATTACTGCCGGTATGTGGGGTTTTGTATACATTACAGGGATTAAGTCCCTAATTATGAAATAATATAATCGGGCATTTTCAAGTTTTAAACGATCCTGTTAATCATTCCGCTGCCAACTTAAATAAATACCACGAGATTTCTGTCCCGCGGCTCCGGGACCGGGTCAAACCGGGCCGGGGGCCGTGACAGGAATGGTAGAATTTGGTTGAGGTGTGGATGGTGTAGGTTGACCCGTAGTGGGTGGTGGTTGTGGTGGTGGGTCCATTGTTCTAACCGGTGTAACTGGTGTTGTAGGTGTTGTTGGTGAACCACTGATTTTGTTATCGCGTAGCAAAACTCTATTTCTTCTCAGAGTTCGTTCAATCTTTGGATCAAATGCTAATGGTGATAGCTTGTGAGAGCCCCTAGTATGCATGCACCTGTAACTACTTGCACACTAAACACAACCAGCGTAAACCCGAAAAATAACAAACTAAAACTATCATAGATAACACACGTTGCCCACTACTCCCCGGCAACGGCGCCAAAACTTGACGTGAGGTCGAAGTCTCAATCAAATTTAATCCAATTACTACTAATAGTTAGCGGTAAGTGGGTATCGAACACAAGGAGTTTGTGGAATATGCGTTATCTAAATGGTTTACTAATTAACTATATTAAACTAATTTGAAATAAAAGTAAAATCAGAATTGGATTGTTTGGTTTTAAAAACTAAGATTAACTAATTTGCTTGCAAAAGAAAGATTTGGTTTTGTAAACAGTTTAAGAAGGTAGCGATCATCCCGAGTTTCAGGTTTTAAGTGACAACCAATGTTCATGTTCAACTGGAAAGAACCACATAGACATGACTCATGTAAGATCAATTGTTTGTGATGAAAGGGAACTAAGTACTCGGATTCCTAGAATGCGAGGTTGTTACCCGATGATTAATTAACATATCCAACCCATAATCCCTCCCATGATATCTCGATTGCCAACGGCACCAAGAACGTATGGTTTAGAACTATGAGCAAACACACATTAATAATTTACAAATGATCAATCAAACACCATAATAAACTAAACAACACATGCGAAGTCTATTATTCCAGAAATTCAAGAACAAAACATAATTGTCACAAGCAAACCTTACATTCGAGATGATCACCAACGAGATTAGCCACTCATGCCTTCGGAAATCATCATCGCACAATAATAATTGTTCATATGAATCAAAACACCAAAACAATTGTTTAGAATAGTTGAGAACCAAGCAAGAACACCAAATTTCGCCTGGAAACTGTCCATAAAACCCATTAAATCTCGGCAGTTACAAGTTTTACGCAGGGCACCGCCGTAACCTACGACACCCGCCGTAGGCTACGGTGCTAACAAAAATCTTACGGCAGTGCTATACTGGACTACGACGCCATGTTCATGATCAACATCCACCGTAGGCTACGGCGAAAGCCGTAACCTACGGTGATCCCAGTTTTTCACTCCTTTGTTTTCTTGCTAAATCTCCATTGCTCCATCTTTACTTCGCCAAGTATAAGATCCCATCTAAACATCTTAAACCACTTATTTATGCTCTCTTGTACATGCAAAGCCACAAACACTGTAGTTACCATGTTCCAATAATTAATCGCATTAAGTGTGAGATATTCGTTGTTTTAAAGCATTTAAGAGCTGTCCTACAAACCACCCGTCATTGGGGTGGTAGTTGTTGTTGTTATTGGGGTTGAGGTTGAGGTTGTGGTGGAGGGTATTGATACCCATAAGCGGGATACCCTATTGGGTATGCAGGAGGGAAAGGTGAAGGAAAAAAAGCGTTATGAACGGCCTCTTCGACGTATTGGTCGTAAGCGGGTGCTTGATAATTATAACCCGTAGGAGCTTGTGGTTCCAATGGGTTATACCCTGTCGCGGCTGGGTAGGTAGGAATTGGGTTTTCAAAACCCATTGGTGGAGGTGGTGCAAAAGTGGCCGGTGTGACATCAATCTTCGGCGTGGCATTCGAAGGTCCACCCATTTGTGGATCTTCGGGTATAGGAGGATAGTTGCTTGAAGCTTGGGGCGAACTAATTCGTGTCCCCCGACGCACGGACATACGTGCATTCCTTCTCCTCCTCGGCGGTTCTGGAGGTGGCGGAGGTTGCTCCTCCACTAGTGGTGGTGGTGGCGGTGTCATTGCCTGAAAGTAAGGTTCCTCAGATGGAGGCTGTTGTGGTGGGGTATTGTGGAAAGAAGGAGTATATTCCCACTTCCATCGGCCCCACCATTTTGCATATTCATTAGGACCTTGGTAAGGAGATCCCGCGAAAGAAGAACCACTAGAGATGTCGATGGGATGTGTAGGCGTCCCAGAGGGTGGCATTTCTGGATCTGCATCTTCGTCCACATCTATGTCCTCGGGAAAATGGTCTTCGGGACCCAACGGGTTAAAACCCGCGGGTGAGTTTATGTAGTCGTTTGGGTCAAAGTGACCCTGAGAAAGAGAGTGGTGAGAATGCAGCGAATGCTGCGAGTGTTGGGATTCTTGAGGTTGTTGAGGCCCGAACAAAGGGTGATAAGAAGGCGACGTGCTAAGCGAGACAGATAGCCTCACTGGTTCGATTTAGTGTCTCCAATCCTCGTAAGGATCGGAGCTGAATGAAGTGGACGATGTACGACGGTGAGATGGCCCCGCCTGGCTTGATGGTCCTCCTCTCATTGGACCTTTTCCTTTTCCCCCTCGTACTCTTGGAGGCATACTTGAGTTTTATCATGTCAAAAGCATGAAAACAATATATATAAACCAAATAAAGATTAAGATTAATCCTAGGTCATTAGCCTAGACTCGGAAGTCTAAGGAATGTGCTACTGTGTCATTGAGATTAAACACAAAAGGCTAGTGTTTAATTCACTCAATGTTGGCTCTGATACCAACCTGTCACACCCCGATATTTCCACATAAGCCGGTGGGCTCGGTGGGGAGTATCGTGATGTAGTTGATATCATCATAGTCAATTAAACACGGTTTTAGCACAGCAGAAGGCTTGGAAGGAAATTACTATTACAAACCGAATGTTCAAAGTACGAAATAAAAATATATACAGACGATTGTAGAATGGATCCATAGGCGGATCTAAATAAAATACAAAACAAAGTTTGACAGAATTTAAGGCATCTTAAGGACTTGCAAGATCCCTTATTAGACACCAAGTAGCTCCAGCCTATTTGCGTGTAGTACCTGTCACTTAGTCTTTTGAAAATACGTCAGTTTACACTGGTAAATACAATTAACTGACTCATTTGAAAATACTTTAAGAAAATTGGTTTAAGTGCACGAAGCACGGAAAATTCTTTTATAACTTGGGACAATTATATTTATAATCTTGTATACATATTTACGTGTTTGTCATACATTTGGGGTCCGGTATAAAAGCCGAGACATGATTAACCGACACGCCACTTTTATAAACCCACAAAGGAGTTATCCCCAACTTGTGGGTAATTTATAATTTAGCATTTGCATCTATCCGGTGTATGCCTACACCCCGTGCATAGGTCGTGGCCGTTAGTAACTTAAATGAGCCAAGGATATCTAGGACACGGTCGCATTAACCCCCAATGTTTATGTTATCAAACAATACCGATTAAAACGGGTTATACGGGTTTATTAATCACAATCTTACCAAATGATCCCATAACCGACCAAGCGATAATAATTTACCATATCCCAAGCCCGTATAAGGGAAAATAAGTGAAAAATATTTACCTGGGTTTTAACTTTGATTATATAAGCAAGAGCTAAACTACTCAACTGTAGAATCTACTTAGACTTGTGAAGGTAGCTTTTACTGGGGCGTCCTAGTCTGGAATGAAGGTAATATTAACCTATTAGAATACTAATGGGTCCTATTTAAATCGTAGACTTAGACCGGTTAGCTTAAAGAACGATTTACGGTACGAAACGATAGATTAAGCGATGACAGGAATGGAATGTAATTTAGACCCAACAAGTATGAAGACTTGTATAATATGGGTAAACTAAATACATTCTGGATTTTGAAGTTTAAATGATAAGGTAAAACCTGTTTCGGTTAATTTATGCAAACTAGTCACATAAACCGATCCGAACGCATATAAGCATTAACGGGTAACCGGATGAGTCATATATAAGTTACATATGTTATTATGCTTAAAATCTGTTATGACATCAGTAGGATATCAACTTTTATGCCCATAAAGATTTTAAAACCGAATTAAGCCTTGTTATGGGTCATTTTCTAAGCATACATATCTTGACCAATATCCTGCTTTTATTGTTTATTTGTGACCAGGATGCTGGACGAGGATATTGCCAACATCTTGGGCGATATCCTGAGGTTGATCGAATTAATCACGTGCAGGTTAAAGACTGGGACTTGCCAACGGTCAAATGGACTTCATCTCCTCAAGACTCGGGCGTATTTGTTATGGGAGAGACGTTGAACCCGAAAGACTTGGTCTACAACGTTCGACTGAGGAATATTCGCTGGATCCCGGTTATTTAGGATAGTTTGTTACATTTGTTTTACTATAAATAGATGGGGGCGGATCAGATTAAGGCACAACGCAATTTTCACACACTCTCAAACACTTTTGCTTTCTAGCTTTCAACAATCACTACACACAAACACTTGTAATCGAATTACATTGTAACACCTAGTTGATCCGCACCACATCCTGCACTGTATCCTGATATTTGAAGCAATAGAAGAACAAGGCAGCTGCGATTGTCAGCTCCTGAGGTTTTGTGCCGGCGATCTAGATTGATCAAGGGCTTTCCTCGTACATCACGTGTCAACCTTTACTTTTCTGCTCATTATTTGATCATAGATACAGCTCTATATCTTGAGCCGTATCCTGAAACTGTTTTTATAACTAAGTTGGTTAACATATTTTTCACACATAATTTTAGCACACTACCTCACTTAACTAATTTGATCACTAAATTGCTTCGGTAATTTTTGACCAAAACAATTTGGCGCCCACCGTGGGGCAAGTGGTGCTACTTTTACTAAAAATCTTTGTGAAATCGTTAATCGGTTTTCTATTTTCAAAACTTTTTGCCACATTGTTTACAATGGCCTCAAGATCAAACATGAGCTCCTCCACTATGTCTGCTGCAACCTCTGCTACTACCGGTTCGGTGCTTCCACCACCTCCTCCAAGGATGCCATTTTCTTCACAACCTCAAGATGTTATCCCTACTCGGAGTGTTCAGGGATCTGCTCCCGTTTTAGCCTCTAATGATGAAATTCTAACTTTATTTGGAAGTGTGCAGGAACAAATGAGGCAGCAACAGGAAACTAACCAAATGCTATTAAGAGAAATACAACTCGTTAAAGCTAGCTCGAGTAGACCTGCTGAAGAAACTGTCACTCCTATACAGCCCAGGGATTTGAACTTCAGTTCCGCAGTTTACACTGAGGATAACAGGGGGAATATCGTCCCAAGCCATTCTCAGAATCATACCCCTGAGATACCCTCCTCGGTCAGGATGTCAACTGTGAGGAGTTCAGGATATGCTTCAGGATATGGCCAAAATCCTCAGACCGGTAATGTGTCAAATAATAATATTCTTGCTACTAACAACAATGGCTCTTTGCAGGATGCAGGTATGACGTCAACATTTACCAGGGAGCTCCAGAAATTGAAGGACATGATATCCAGTGTACCTGGAGTAGTCCAGCCAATTCCGGAAGTATCCCAAGACAGCCACAGGATATCCCGCTTTGCATATCCTATCTGTGATGCTGAAATCCCAAAAAGATTTCAGACTCCCAACATGAAGTTGTATGATGGGACTACGGATCCTGAAGAGCATATTGCCCAGTATAGGGAAAGAATGGAGATTAACCCTGTCCCTCTGGAGCTCAAGGAAGCATGCTTGTGCAAGGGTTTTGGATCTACCCTGACAGGATCAGCCTTAAAATGGCTATTAAATGTTCCTCCTCACTCAATTACTTCGTTTGCTCATTTGGTTAATTTATTTAATAGTCAGTTTTCTTGCAGCCGGAGTTTTGAGAAACTAACCAGTGATCTTTACAGGATAACTCAAGGGCCTCAGGAATCCTTGATGGATTACGTGAACAAATTCAGTCGAGAATCCTTGGATATCCCACATCTTGATGTCGCAAAAGCTGTGCAAGCTTTTAAGATGGGGTTACAAAAGGATTCTCAGTTTTATCAGGATCTTGTAATGAATCCCTGCAGGAATCTCGACGAAGCTCGTAACAGGGCTTTGAGATATATACGTTTGGAAGATGACAAGAAGATGCAGGAGAGGATGAATTCTACCTCAACCTATGAATCAACTAACAGGAAATCAGAATCCTCATATAAGCCATATCGCTCCAAGCCATATGGCAGAAATGATAACAAGAAAGTGAATGCTGTTGAAGACGAGGATCCTGAAGAATATCCTGACTTATCTGAATACTGCTTTTCTGTTAATATACCTGAGTTAATGTATGCTATGCAGGGTTTAGGGGACAAAGCTAGGTGGCCTCGAAAGAACCAGCAGAAAGCTGATTGGAAGGATAAATCCAAATGGTGTGCCTTCCATGAAGACTTCGGACATATGACCGAGGATTGCATTGCTTTAAGGAAAGAAATAAGTTACCTATTAAGCAAAGGGTATCTGAAGGACTTGCTGGGAAGAAAGAAGAATAAAGGGCAGGGTCCCGAGAAGGATCCTGAACGAGCAGCATCACCCCCAGCAGATGCCAAGATAATTAACTTTATTTCAGGAGGATCCGACATTTGTGGGACTTCGTATTCGGCGGCTAAGAGACATGCAAAGGAAGCTAAGAGTGAAAGGGGAGACAAACCAGTTAGGATGACTACCCTCACAACTGATAAAGTGATCACTTTCGATAGTGATGACAGGGATACTGTTCAGGATCCTCACCATGATGCTTTGGTAATAACATTATATGTGGCTAACCATTTTGTACGCAGGATATTGGTGGACAACAGTAGTTCTGTCAATATAATTCAGCTGGAAACATTGAAAAGGATGAATGTATCTCCGATGGACATTACTTCGAAGTCCACTGTGCTCGTTGGTTTCAGTGGAGAAGCTAGAAATACTGTAGGAGAGATAAAGTTACCAGTATACGTTGAAGGGGTCAACTCGATACAACGCTTCTGTGTGATGGACTCCTTATCCGGCTATAACATCATACTAGGAAGACCATGGATTCACGATATGAAGGCTGTGCCATCAACATATCACCAATGCATCAAGATCCCTACCCCTTGGGGAGTTGTCAAGGTTGAAAGTGATCAGCAGGAGGCGAAAGAATGCTACTCATCCTCGATGAAATCCTCAACCAAGCCTAATCAAGCATAGCAATTAAAGATGCGGGCCCGGGATACCTTGGAAGCTTCGGAGCAGGATGTGAAGAAAATTATCCTGGATCAGGATAATCCTGATATCTCGGTGCTCGTAGGAACCAATATCCCTCAGGATATTGAAGAGCAGTTAACTAACTTTTTGAAATGTAGGATGTCAACGTTTGCATGGAAGCATGAGGATATGACAGGTATATCCAAAGTTGTTTCACTCACAAACTTGGAATTGACATATCATTCAAGCTTGTTCAGCAAAAAAGAAGGAAATTTTCTCCTGAGCGGAATACGATTATCCAAGAGGAAGTTGAAAGACTGTTGAAGTCCAGGATGATCAGAGAAGTCAAGTTCCCAAGATGGTTGGCGAATGTGGTCGTAGTGCAGAAGAAAAATGGGAAATGGTGAGTCTGTGTAGATTACACAGACTTGAATAAGGCTTGTCCTAAAGACCCATTCCCCCTTCCTCATATCGATGCAATGGTGGAAGCTACTGCTGGGCATGAGATGTTAACGTTCATGGACGCATCCTCAGGATTTCAGCAGATTCAAATGGAGCCTTCGGACCAGGAGGATACTGCTTTCATGACACCAACAGGTATTTATTGCTATACTGCTATGCCTTTCGGTTTGAAAAATGCAGGTGCAACATACCAGAGATTGGTGAACATGATGTTCAAAGATAAGCTGGGGGACACCATGGAGGTGTATATTGACGATATGGTGGTGAAATCTAAAAAGGCTGAGGATCACCTCCAGGATATCAAGGGAGCATTAGATATCCTGGATCAGTATAACATGAAGCTGAATCCTGCTAAGTGCCATTTCGGAGTGGGGGCAGGAAATTTTCTAGGATATATGGTGACGAAAAGGGGGATAGAGGCAAGCCCAGAGCAGATTAAAGCTATCCTGGATATAAAATCACCCTCGAATATGAAGGATGTTCAACGGTTAACAGGCCGAGTAGCAGCATTGAACATATTTATTTCAAGATCCTCGGAAAAATGCAAGGAATTCTATGATATCCTCAAGAAGAATAAGAAGTTCGAATGGGGAGCAAAGCATGAAGCAGCCTTGCAGGATTTGAAGCGATATCTCTCGACTGCACCTCTATTGATGAAGCCTGAAAATGGTGAACTACTATCCCTATACCTCGCTGTATCGGGGAATGCTGTAAGTGCCGTTCTATTATGTTAGTAAAAGCCTACTAGATGCTGAAACTAGATATTCTCATTTAGAAAAATTGATATTAGCTCTAGTTATGGCATCGACAAAGCTTAGACATTATTTTGAGACACATAGGATCCATGTTAAAACAAATTATCCTGTCAAAAATGTGCTTAGGAAACCAGAGATGTCAGGCAGGATGGCCAAGTGGTCAGTAAAGTTAAGTGCTTATGATTTAGTATATGAACCTAGAAATGCCATAAAGTCTCAGGCTTTAGCTGACTTTGTGGCTGATTTCAGTAGTGACATTCAGGATGAGGTAGACCTAGAAGTTCAACAGTTAGGAGAATTCTCAGGATCCTGGACATTATATACTGATGGTGCATCTAATGTAAGAGGAGTAGGATTGGGAATACTACTAAAATCGCCACAGGGGGACATATTACCCCAGGCTATTAGGTGTGAATTCCCTGCTACTAATAATGAGACAGAATATGAAGCTTTAATTGCAGGATTAGAGTTGGCTAAGAATATGAGTATCAAGAATTTGCAAGTATATGTTGACTCCTTGTTAATTACTAACCATTTTAATGGATCCTATGCAGTTAAGGGTGAGAAATTAATCGAATATCTCGATATTCTCAAAAAAATTAGCAGGATATTTCGATGTTTTTACACTTGAACAGGTACCAAGGGAGGATAATGCTGAAGCAGATGCCTTAGCAAATTTGGGATCATCGATCAGGATACCAGAAGGGACCCAAATACCAATATTACATGTCTTATATCCTGCAACGAATCCTCAGGATAAAGAAGTAGCGGCTATTCAGGATCCTGGAGCAGAGTACCCTGAAAAGGATCCTAAATCCTGGACGGCTCCAATCGTGAGATATCTCAAGGAAGGACACATCCCCGGAAATGAAAATCCTAAGGCATTTAGGATGAAGGTATCACGATTCACTATTATAAATAATGTTTTATACAAGAAATCTCTTGCAGGACCGTATTTGAGGTGTTTGGAGGATCATGAAGCCAAAGAAGTACTTCAGGATATACATGAAGGGGATTGTGGTAACCATACTGGGGGCAGGTCATTATTCTCAAAAGTATTAAGGACAGGATATTATTGGCCGACAATGAGAAAAGATGCCGCAGAATATGCTCGAAGATGTGATGCATGTCAAAGACATAGTAACATATTACATCAGCCTGCTGAACCGCTGTATCCTATTGTTTCCCCTTGGCCATTTATGAAGTGGGGTATGGATATAGTGGGAAAGCTTCCAAAGGCTCCAGGAGGGAAGGTTTTTATGTTGGCAATGACAGATTATTTCTCCAAATGGGTTGAAGCCGAGGCATTTGTCCAAGTCAGGGATCAAGAAGTAGTATCCTTCATAAAGAGAAATATCCTGACCGGATTCGGAGTACCAGCCGAGATAATCTGTGACAATGGTTCTCAGTTTATAAGCAAGAGAACTACTGACTTTTGCAAGAGTTGGGGAATCAAAATGATAACATCTACTCCGGTACATCCTCAAGCGAATGGACAAGCAGAATTCTCAAACAAGATAATTGTCAATAACTTAAAGAAGAGACTTGGAGCCAAAAAAGGAAGATGGGCAGAAGAATTACCCTTTGTTTTGTGGGCTGATAGGACAACGGTAAAGAATGCAACAGGCCAAACCCCATTTTCCTTGGTATTTGGAGCAGAAGCAATGATTCCAACGGAAATGGCGATACCTACTACAAGATCTATCCTACGGGATCCTGAACAGAATCCTGAAGCCTTATGTCAGGATTTGGATACTATAGATGAAAAAAGGGATGCAGCAAGGCTAAGGATGGCAGCATATCAACAAAGAATATCCAGAGCATATAACAAGAATATAAGGACTAGGAGATTTCGAGTTGGTGATTGGGTGCTAAGAAAGGCTTTTCAAAATACCATTAATCCTGCCGATGGCAAGCTAGCTCCAAAATGGGAAGGACCATATGAAGTTGAGTCAGAAGCAGGGAAAGGAGCATATAGACTCAAGAATATGGAAGGGGATATGCTACCGAGATCCTGGAATGCAATACACTTAAAGCTCTATTTCAAGTAAGAATAGAATGTAATTTCTATCTCAAGATGGTATGAATTCTATCTCTTTTAAATATGTTTGATTTGATTTGTTCTTTGAAACCCAATACTAACTTAAGCATCGGAGGGGTGTTAGCCAAGCTAACACCCACCTTAGTTTAAGGATGTTTTGCAGTATATGCTCCAGGATATAGCTCCAGGATGTTCACTTAGGATACTTCGGAAGATTAGAGGATTGGCCCCCTCTCTCACGTATAAGGGATTCCGATCCCTTCACAGGTTTAAAGGTATTCACCTTTCTTCCGAATTGGGTTTAAACACCCCGCCTGGAGCGCAAGTTATTCGGGAATAGTTCAAGGTGGCGGGACCAGTCCATGTAAAAGTGGCTGACAATTTTGTTACTATTGGCTATATCCTGAATCCTAAAGGTATATGAGGATTGATCACCCTCTCTCACAAAAGGGTATTTTCATACTCTCTAAGGTTTAAAGGTTTTCACCTTTCTAAGTCTTGGAGTTTATACACTCCCGCCTGTAGCGCACGAAAATTTGGGATTTCCCCCAGAATTCAAGGGATTTATTTCCAGTACATTCTTGGGTTTTACCCCTGTAACATGAAAAATTGTCTATACAACGGGAACTGATATCTAGAAGATTTCTAAGTATTTGAAGACATTGTACACAGGGGACATTCCTACTAAGGAAATGATGTAAAGCTCAAAGGATAAGGCTCAGAACTAATGCACTAAGTGTCTCAGACAGGGGACATCTTCATTGGAAAAGTTGCAAAGGGATTGAGGTTTGATAATAGGGTTATACCCTATTCCTGGTATGATCTTTCCTTTGTAAACATCGTTTAAGTTTTTGACAATACTATGTTTGGTAAAAGGTTAAATATCCTGATTAGGATCAATTCTCGGGATATATTCTCAAAATATATTTTCAAAATACTTTTCAGGATATTTGATTAAGATATATGAAACTGGTACTAGCTTGAAACTTTAATTAAGTTAGTATCGTCATAATAGGTTTTAAAATGAACTATCTTTTAATTTTCTCTAAATGTGATTGAATTAATAAAAGTTTTGGTAATATATCACTGACTATATTTTGAAAAACTAAGGTCTATAATAAGAAAGACAGAAAGTGATAGCAAGAAAAATGAAAGATGAAATTACTGGAAATAAACGGTACTAGCTGATAACCAAAGG
Organism: Helianthus tuberosus; assembly: GCA_030545235.1. Lineage (NCBI taxonomy): Eukaryota > Viridiplantae > Streptophyta > Magnoliopsida > Asterales > Asteraceae > Helianthus > Helianthus tuberosus. Next base: position 65,981,496 of record CM060447.1, read on the forward strand.
CTTCATCCTGAAACCCAGGACCCATCCGCCTTCGGTTATCAAATTGTTTTAATGAAGGAAATAAAAATTGTTCATAAGACATAAAATTGCTCAAACAAAAGGAAATAAGTTTTAGGGGGCAGTGCCATCTTCGTTCGCGGTAATTTCAGCAGCATCCGTCTCAGGATCCACCTCAGCATCCCTCTCAGCATCGTTAGCTTTTTCAGCTACTTTGGAAGATCCTTCGGCATCTGGTGTGGTAGAAATGCCGCCAAGATTCTTTAGCCTCGTTTCCCAGGCACCAACGTCCCAAGAAGGGCATTCAAAACCTAGTGTTTTGGCTTCATGGGCCATCTTCAGCCTGGCCTGGAGAAGAGAAGTGACGACGGAACTCTTAAGGCTATCCCGGTAGGTGACCATATCCCGTTCATGTTGCACATGGGCAGCTTCAAGATCGGCTTGGGCTTGAAGAGTAGCTTTGTTGAGAGCAGTCTGGTGTTCTTGAATCATAGCTTTGAACTTCTCCTCGTAATGACGAGATTTGGCGGCTGCAATCATGCCTTGATCGGAGATCGTGACTTCTGCTTCCTTTAACTTCGATTCAAGCGTCTTGTTAAGCCCGCAGGATTCTTGATATAGATGAACCAGACGCTCAAGACCCTGCGAAAGTAAGAGGACAGGTATTAATATTGATAAATCTTTGTAAATGATATAAGTTGCAGGATGTGGTTTGAGAATACTAACCTGGTTAAGAAAGGAAGTCATAAACCCGCTAGCTTCAATGAACCCGTGCTTCTCATAGGGAAAAGTGTCAGAAATGACGGGGGAATCGGGCTCTTTCCTTTTACGAGAGCTGGAGCTCCGGGGCTTGGTAGTTGGCAAGGGTTTGGTGATGAGAATGGCTTTGGAACCACTGGGTTTGGATGAGGCTGTGGCCCTGGGACTAGGTTCCTTCTTGACCTGAACCTGATCAGAATAACTGTCCAACTCGTCGAGGTCAAAGACTTCAGGGATCTTGGCCGGTGCTGCATAAAGGAAAAAGTTTTGCATTATTATTACTTTTCATTCTATTATGCTATACTAACTAACTATTTTAAAAGTAATCCTTACCAGACATTTCAGATGACGAGTATTGACTGGAACTCGGGACGTGTGTGGTGAAATTCCTGTCTATTGCAGGTAATTGGTAAACAGTTTTGATTCTTTCCTCTGATTCAGCGGTAGGGGGAGCTACTTCCTTGAAATTCACTGCATAAGAATCAAAAAGAAGGATATTAGTAAAAGATAAAAATCTAAAGGTACATGAGAACATTTATGACCCTACCGGTGGTTAACCACTCCACCGGAAGGCTGGCACCCTCAGCAATGGAGTCTCGTTTGACAAAGAAAAATTTGCGTTGCCATCCATCTTCGTTTTTGGTGGCTTTAAGAATAAGGGGTTTGCTAGAGGTCGAGAAAAGCAAAAACCGGCTAGAGCCGTGGGATCGGAGGCGATAAGCAATAGGCAGATCCTTGATGCAGAGGTCGGGGCAGTGAGGGTTTTTGATTTGGTTAAGTACGATTAATACTCTCCAAACCATGGGCATGGTTTGAGCAAAAGAGATGCCGGTGGTTCGGAAGAATTGCATCATGAATTCGGGAAAGGGGTATCGAAGACCCAGCGAAAAAGGGTATGCTGGAAAGCAGACCCAATCTGTGGAAGAAACATCCGATCGAATTGACCGATCGAACGATCTAAAGACTGTGTTATCAGGGAAAGCACCGGAAGCTCTCAAAGCCGCGATGTCTGCGTTGTCGAAAGCGCAGACCTCCTTTTCAGGATTTTTGAGGAGATTCTGCTGAGTGAAGGTCTCGGCAGCCATTACGAATAAGGCACGAAAAATTGACAGAAAGTGAATGAGAAATGGGGAATTACCTGGAGACTCTGTTGGAGATATCTGCTTTTCAAACAAGAAGAGAGAAGATATAGGGGCATTGTGGATCTCCATTGAGCTAAAAGCGCGTTGGAGGTTATGATGTGATCTTGACCGTCGTTTCGTTTTAAATGCCTTGAATTACGGGATAAAACTTTTAAAATATATCCGTTGGATTGGTATACCAACCGATATATTTGGGGACAATTGTTATGGGTCATTTTCTAAGCATACATATCTTGACCAATATCCTGCTTTTATTGTTTATTTGTGACCAGGATGCTGGACGAGGATATTGCTAACATCTTGGGCGATATCCTGAGGTTGATCGAATTAATCGCGTGCAGGTTAAAGACTGGGACTTGCCAACGGTCAAATGGACTTCATCTCCTCAAGACTCGGGCGTATTTGTTATGGGAGAGACGTTGAACCCGAAAGACTTGGCCTACAACGTTCGACTGAGGAATATTCGCTGGATCCCGGTTATTTAGGATAGTTTGTTACATTTGTTTTACTATAAATAGATGGGGGCGGATCAGATTAAGGCACAACGCAATTTTCACACACTCTCAAACACTTTTTCTTTCTAGCTTTCAACAATCACTACACACAAACACTTGTAATCGAATTACATTGTAACACCTAGTTGATCCGCACCACATCCTGCACTGTATCCTGATATTTGAAGCAATAGAAGAACAAGGCAGCTGCGATTGTCAGCTCCCGAGGTTTTGTGCCGGCGATCTAGATTGATCAAGGGCTTTCCTCGTACATCACGTGTCAACCTTTACTTTTCTGCTCATTGTTTGATCATAGATACAGCTCTATATCTTGAGCCGTATCCTGAAACTGTTTTTATAACTAACTTGGTTAACATATTTTTCACACATAATTTTAGCATACTACCTCACTTAACTAATTTGATCACTAAATTGCTTCGGTAATTTTTGACCAAAACAAGCCTCATAAGGGCATTTTGGTCATTTTATGGTTTATAAAATGAGCTTGAAAGTAATATGATGTTTTGGTCATATAAATTATGTAAAAATATTTATTTTATGTTATTATATCAGTATGATATCAAATATATGTGGTTTATACTTCATGGCCAAACTATGCACCGTAGGGGTATTTTGGTTATTTCACACATAATTTTTAGGACTTATTTGAGATTATGAGTTCATGAATTGTTCCTACTATAAAAACATTCAAAATGCTTTATAAATTCAGTAGGTAATAAGTCTTGGGCGCTAAGCATGGTTTAAAACCATACTATGCACCTAAATGTAGTAAAAGTCGATAAATGACGATAATTCGGATGTTTAAGTAATTCTGAGATTATGACTAGCTTTAAATAGTCAAAATATTTTATTTATCATAGTATATCAGTAGAAAAAGGGTTTTGTATGTACACCATGTTTAAAACTCATTTTAAGCATAAAGGGCATTATCGTCATTTAACAACTTTATACAAGAACATGTGCATAAACTCAACAAGTAATCTAACTTGAGATCCCAATTAATCCTAAATATGATATCATAACAGTAAGTAATGAGTTTTATCAAGAATTTATGTTTAAAACTTGATTTGCATGTAAAAGGGCATTTTAATCCTTTTAGAAGCATATTTTGCGATTATATATACAAACATAGTTTATGACCAGAATGTAAGTGTCAAAATATGTAAAATATGTTTACTAATCAGAATGTAATTCATTTGCATGCTTGATAATGTATAAAATCTCATTTTTAAATAAAAGGGCATAATAGTCAACTTTAAGCATAATAACGGAAACAGGTAAATAAACTCAGATTACTATGTGGCCATGTAATATAACCTCAGAGGGTTATTTTACAACATAATATGGTCACAAAGGAACCTTAACGCATAATGAAAATATGCTAATTCGAGACAGAACTGAAAGTCAAAGAAAAAGTCAAGTTTTGCGACTTTTGGTTGCGAACCGAGCTTAAACTTAGAATTGTCGGGTTGAACATGTTTATACATGTTCAAATAATATTTACCAAGTTATTAAAATGATATATAACCTCTACATTATCAGATTTGATTTATTTTAAAAACTGACCGTTTGACTTTTTATTTTAATAACTTTGACCCGACAATTAACTAAGTAAACGTGGTAATTAGGAGATGCCCTTTTGAGGGATTAACACCAACCTAATTATGATCACGTAGCCATATTCGCCTCGAACAATGGCTGCACCGTTAAGGTCTAAACCAAAAGTCAAAGCCTTTTAGCGGAAACTTTGACCTTCAGCTTTTAAAAGCTTAAAAACCGAAAAGCAAAGGCTAGGGACACTTACAACAGGTCCTAGCTCGAAAATTGAACTTAGGGGAGTCTCCTTTATCATCAGGAATCTCCAAGAATGAGAGATAAGGAAGAAATTTGAGATGAGCAAAGAAAAATGACCACCAAGGCTCCTATTTATACTAGTTCATGGATTCACAAGATGAGGCCAGGTGTTAGGGATCATCTCTGATCATTCCAAGTGTCCTAGAGGCTTTAAAAACCATCTAACAATCCCTGGTTTCAAGTTCTGAGCATGCATGGCAGTTTGTGTGGGCAACAAGGCTGCCAACATGCAGCTGCCAGTGAATTTTTGAACTGGGCACTCTCTCGCGCCCTGCGAGAGAGATATGGATTTGGTTCGCGAGCCGCAACTCGCCCCTTTTCAGGTAAAATAAGTTTTCAATTTGGCAGTTTTGGTCCCTGGTCCTTTATAACTTAATATAACTTTCATTTTAAGCATCTTTGGCACCTAAAGTTAGCTTTTAATGATCTTGGAAGTTTTCACAAACATCGTTAGGCTTCGGTTTCGTTAAAAGATCACCTGGAAGTACTAGTTTCTATAAATGACGCTTTTAACCCTTCTTCTTGCGAACTAACGCATTTTATCATATAACGACATCAAAGCCCTTCATATCCAATATCAAGTATTCCCGAGAGTATGATTGAGCATTACCAAGCCCTGGGTTCGTTAAAATGTCACTCAGAGGTAAGAATTAACATGTTGACACTTTTAGCCCTTTTGTTTTATAAACTTTCAATTGTTTTCACAAACGGCTTCTCATGCCCAATAATTTACTTGTTTGAGAATACGAACATCGTATAAGATCATTCATAGGCATAGTTTAAGCATGTTGACACTTTTAGTCCCTCCGCATACATCTTTTCACTGTTTGGCAATTTTAGTCCTTCATAGTCAACTTTTGACATGGTTAGGGTTTAGGACACGTGTCTTCACATCATTGGTTGTGATTTTACGAGGTGTTACAAGTTGTAAATGTCAAATTTTTTCTATATATAAACTTCAGTATATCCATGAGACCAATTTCCACTGTTCAAAAATAGAAAGTAAAAGACTATAAAATATACACAAACTAGGTTAAAACCCGCGTGTACACGCGGTTTAACAAATGAGTGTAGTTTAATTTTGTTTGGAATTAATAAAAAAAGAAAGAAATTTTATTCTATATTAACAAAATATAGTTAAGAGTATATAGGATAGTTTGAAAAGTACAAAATAAAATTCAAATTTCACTAAAAATCTCCTTGTACACCATATTTGTTGTCTTACTTGTAACATTTCCATCCTCATCTAATATAAGTAACTTTACACCAGCTCTGCTTTTTACTCTTGACAATGCGACATAAAGTTGGCCATGTGTGAAAACGGGATATTTCAAATACAATCCAACACTCGATAGAGATTGTCTTGACTTTTGTTTATTGTCATTGCAAAACATACTGATAATGGAAATTGACATCGTTGAAACTTGACTGGAATTTTTTTGTCAGATGGTATTAAAGTGGTTTGTGGAATATATGTTTTCGTACCGATGTTTCCTCCGGATATAATTTCAGCTTCAATAACACGTTTTGCAAGTTTAGTAATCCGTAATCTAGTACCGTTGCATAATCCATTTTGTTGATCAATGTTACGCAACAACATTACTGGAACCCCGACTTTAAGTATTAATTGATGATTAGGCAATCCCGATATTTTAAGACCATTAAGAATGTCAGGTGAGTATAAATTTGTGTGTGACGGACTCTTAGCCTGGTCAGTATGACATATACTATCTGAGCTCAAATACTCAACTTCTTCTCTCGGAAACAATCCAAGTAATTTTTCATTAATTTCATGTACGACTTCATTTGTAGGTGCAAGTATGGCTCTTTCTGCAAAATAATCTTGATTTTTATAAAGTTGAACCAGAGAAGGGTATACAAAATCAATTAAACTCGACAAAGGATCCACCGAGTTCTTAATTAGTAGGTCTTCAGGAATATCTATGTAAGACCCTTACAACTAAAGAACATTTCATATAATATTTAGTGCGTTTCTAAACGTCATTTTTCATAAACATCTATGAAACAACGTTTACATAGTGTTCAACCATTCAAACGATGTTTACCAAGATTTTAAACATATCGTTATAACGACACATACCTAACTTGCCAAAACATTTAAACAATATTTACAAAAGTTTGATCAAACATCACTTAAGTGTTTAGTAATAAAAGAAATAGTTTCATTGCAGAAGCTTCTTTTGTGAGTGTGTTCGGTTATCACAATAACTTGATCGTCATCCGCCTTTTCAAAATAGTTTCCTATAGTCAAAACACCCAAAATTCGTTAGTTATGAGAGTTAAGACTTGCTTATATGAGTTCATAAGACTAAACAAATCAACCGCAACAAAATTTCAGGCATATTGAGTTGTCGCGTGCCGTGACAGGGGGAGACAAAAACTCTCGCGGGCCGCGAGAGTTTCGCTTGACGCGACGAGTTCCCTCCTCGCTGTCGCGTGCCGCGAGGATCTACTTTTGACACAAAGTTTGGTTTCAAGACCTGCATTTTTCCAGCAATCTTTATTTTTTACAAAAACAGACATAACTTGCTCGTTATTGATCCGATTTGAGTCACGTTTCTTCCTACGTGATCATAATTCGATCCTCCATAATATGGAATCAAGACCCAACATTTGAATGAACAAAATTCTTAAATTTAAACGCTCAGTTTATAATAATTCCATGTTATTTTGACCCGTTATGTTTTTTAACATCAATTTAGTCAAAATGTCTATCCGTTCTATACTAATATCACAAACTCAGATGTGTACTAACACTAGGGGATTTGACCATGAGGTTTATGCGCCCGTTATAGTTATATGTGTGACATTTATTCGACCCGTTTAACTATAACTTGTTAAACAAAATTAACACGAATCCTATAAATTAAATTAACACATCTTTTAGTCATACTCACAACTGAGTTTATGACTTATATTCAGTGTTGCCTTTTCTCGGCTAACGACTATAATGTCAATTATTTCAAAATTCGGCATCATTTTGACGTCTTTAATCATGCAACCTTCCTGGTTTGCATCAAGACATCCAATTGACCCGTTTAGCTTTCTTAGCGACATCCATCGCTTTATTTCACCAAAGTCTTATTACTTTGGTTGTTTTGACCCGTTTAGTTTCGTTAGCGATATCCATCGCTTAATGTCACCAAACATTCGTTAATTGAGTCAAGTCGACCCATTTTACTAGTATAGTGAAATCCATCACTTTTGTTGTCTAACATAACATTAAACTCTTATTTAATCAGTTCGGTTTGTTTATACGGAATCCACCGTTTTAACATCAACCAAACTTCATAATAATACCATTATTATTCAATAGAAATGGACGTAGAAAAATATTAACGAAATTCTACGAAGCGTATAGCCACGTACCTTTAAAGCTTTCCCTTTAAACGATTATCCGTTCCACCTTGATTACTTGACGATCCACCCAAATTACCTATAGAATTCAATTCGAACATATCGCTTAGAACTTATATTTCAAGATTCGACACACAATGCTTTTAGCTACCCAATTAAGTGATTCTTTCATATTTCTCACTTATTTCAAGTTCATTTAAGCATTTTGTCGAATACCTTGTGGGTGAAATTAGTATACTAATACTAACATGTTCATAATTAACATTTTTAACCTTGTTGAATTATCATATTCTAAATTAGATATCTCATATGCACAAAGAACATATAGAATTGTATCATAACCGTCAAATAACATCAATTTATCACTATCATCCAAGTGTTCATCATTTATTCATAAAACCCATATGACACATATATGAAATTCTTGAAATCACTAGGTTATGACACGAATTTATCAAATTCTTATCTAAGGCTTGTTTAATAGACTTGTAAACAACCAGATTTTGCCATAACATCAATCGTTTCTTCAAGTACTTAAGTTATGAGATTTCGTAACAAATCAAAACATCACCAAAGATCAATTTTGAACATACCTTGTGATCTACTAAGTTTAGTGATCACTAATATCACTTGAATTTGATTCCTATCTTGATTTCTCCTTTGAATTTGAGTGATAATTGATGAATTTAGGGTTTTAGAAGAGGATTGTTCTTGTACAGGAGTTTTGGTCGAACAAGGCCCACACATTGTGTGTGAGTCTTGTGTTTATCCTGTGTTTTTAAAACAACTTTCACAAAAGACCCATTTAGTTCCTCATGTTTTTAAGATATGTAAAATGGTTAAAATCCTTTAATTTCTCCATCTTTCTATAACATATATTTAACTAGGTTAATTATTCCTAGTTTTATTTTCTTATTAATATTATTAATTATACATGTATACAAATATGTATAGTTTAATATTTTCAAGGTGTTGCAATCTATGGTTGTCGCAACCCCCGACCCCACCCCAGGAGCGGGAGCCGCGAGCACTGCCAGTGGTATCGGTGTTTATTAATTTGGCAGCGGAAATGAGACATCAGGATCGTAGTTAGGAAATAAATTTCAGAGTTTCAAAACACCAAACTTTTATAATAAACAAATGGGATAAAACCCATGTTTCATTCATAATATATTTATAGGGATAAATCCTAGTTGCTGAAAACATAAATTTCTTTTATTTAGGTAACTTTTATAGCCACTTTCTTTAAGCCTTCAGTGCTCCATAGCTGGCTTCTTATAGCTTCACATTAAGTTACCTGAAACGCGTTTTAAAAACATTTTATCAGCAAGAAATACTGCCGAGTGCATCCCAGTTTAATAGAATAAGCTTTTATAACTTTACAGTATTGGGAGCGATTACAATGTTTATATCTACCCAATTACTCATTCAGTAATTGTCACGTTGGCAGTTACAATAAACGTGGTCATATTACTATTGGCTAACTCTTTTTCCAATAGTGTATACAATAACCGTGGTCATACACTTGGTTAGTAGTGTATACAAAACCCCACATACCGATAGTAATTGTAGAATACAAAGACTCAATCACTATAAGTATAATTGAAAATATTTGAGATTTGGTAACACAGTTTGGTAGAAAAAGAGAATGACTTACATTGTAGACTTATGTATTTCTACAGCTTCCTGTTGATTTTCCTGATTATTTTCTATTAAAAACATACAATGCACGCGTGTTAGTAAAATAACCCAAGTCATTTTAGTCATATAACACGACACATAACCCCAATGGACTGAGTTAGGCAGAGCCTTGACATGCGTTACGGGGCCCGAGATCAATCGGGTAGGGTAACGAATTAGTGATCGGGGGTTAAAATACTTACAACGGGGCAGAGCTTCTTTTTTTAGGGGGTATTATACCAAGCTATTTTGGCTATAATATAGACTGAGAGAGAAAGAAAGATGAACGAATTTGAAAGTTGAATTGAAGCTCAATTTATAGTGAATTCGAGGGTCTCTCGCGCCCCGCGACCTGCCCAAGAGGCCCTCTCGCGCCCCGCGAGAGTCACCTAGCTACGACTAGGTTTGACCAATCACCACCGTAGACTTAACATGAAGGGGGACTTGTGTCACCCTGGGTGTTCGACAAGGAAGGGCTTCTCGCGCCCCGCTAGACACCCAGGTTTCCCTGTCGCGGCCCATTGAGTAAGTAAAAATAATTATTTTATTTGATTTTTAGGGTTATACGTGTTCGGTTACGCGTATTCGGGGGATGTTAGGGTGTTTTTCTATGGTTGTTATATCCTCCCCACCTTGTTTTAAATCTCGTCCTCGAGATTCACTGGAACAAGTGTGGATACTTTTGTTGCATTTCTGATTCGAGTTCCCATGTGTATTCTGGTCCTCTCTTTGAATCCCATTTTACTTTGACTAGAACTAATCTCTTGTGCTTGAGGTTCTTGATTTTTCTATCTTCAATCTGAATGTGTTTCTCTACAAACTTAAGTTTTTCATTTACCTCTATGTCCTGAAGAGGTATTACTAATGTTTCATCTGCTAAGCATTTCATGAGATTACATACATGAAATACGTTGTGTATTCCTGCCATTTCCTCTGGCAATTGTAGCTGATAAGCTACTAGTCCTATTATTTTGATAATCTCAAAAGGTCCAACATACCTTGGGCTTGGCTTTCCTCTTTTACCGAATCTGACAACTCCTTTCCAAGGAGAAACTTATAATAATATCTTGTCTCCAACTTGAAATTCCAATGGTTTTCGTCTGTTACCTGCATAACTCTTTTAACGATCTCATGTTGCTTTTAGTTTTTCCTTAACTTGAATGATTTTGTCCGTCGTTTCTTGTACAATCTCAGGTCCAGATAGTTATTTTTCTCCAATCTCTGCCCAACATACTGGTGTTCGGAATTTTCGTCCATAGAGTGCTTCAAATGATGCAGCATTGATAAGGGTGTGATAACTGTTGTTGTAAGAAAATTCTATGAGGGGTAAGTGGTCATCCCAATTTCCTCCAAAATCAATTACACAGGCTCTAAGCATGTTTTCCATTGTCTGAATTGTCCTTTCGCTTTGTCCGTCCATTTGAGGATGATAAGTTGTACTTAGATTTATCTAGTTCCCATTGCTTTTTGAAAACTTGTCTAAAAATGAGAAGTAAAACGGCTATCTCTGTCAGAAACAATAGATAAAGGAATTCCATGTAATGAAACTATTTTATTTACATATAATTTAGCTAATTGTTCCATACTGAAAGTTTCCTTCATTGGTAAGAAATGAGCCGATTTGGTCAATCTGTCTACAATCACCCAGATTGTATCATTACCTTTTCGTGTCTTAGGTAATTTGGTAACAAAATCCATTGTTATCAATTCCCATTTCCATATTGGCATCTCTAACTGTTGCAATAATCCTGAAGGCACCTGTGAATAGGTTAAACATTTAGCAACATAATTTGCTATATCCTTTTTCATTCCTATCCACCAGAAATTATTTCTTAAGTCTTGATACATCTTGTCACTTCCAAGATGCATCGTGTAGTTAGACTTATGGGCTTCTTCTAAAATTCTGTTCCGTAGGTTTCCTTGGATAGGTATCCAGATCCTTTTCTTATGGAATCTCCAAATTCCACATGTTCCTTTTTTTTCTAATTCCTTAATCGTTCCTTTTAGACCTTCAACATCGTCGTTGATTGTTGTTTCCTGTATCTGTTTCACTTGTTCATTTAAATCTATCTGCAGGTTTAGTCTGAGAGCACGTACCCTTTTTGGCTGTTCATGATACTTTCGACTTAAAGCATCAGCTATTACATTAGCTTTTCCTGCATGATACTGGATATCACAATCACAATCACTAAGAATTTCCATCCAACATCTTTGCCTCATGTTTAACTCTTTTTGTTCGAAGATATATTTTAGACTCTTATGATCTGTGAAAATAACAAACTTACTACCGTAAAGATAGTGTCTACAAATCTTAAGGGCAAAAATTATGGCTCCTAACTCTAGATCATGGGTTATATAATTCTCTCCATGCTTCTTAAGCTGTTTAGAGGCATAAGCAATTACTTTTTGACGTTGCATCAATACACATCTGTATCCTAATTTAGATGCGTCACAATAGACTACAAAGTCTTCTATTCCTTCAGACAATGCGAGTATGGGTGCATGGGTTAACCTATGTTTCAAAATCCTAAATGCTTCCTCTTGTTTTGGTCCCCATTCAAACTTAACTTTCTTGCAAGTTATTTTGGTTAATGGATGGCTATTCTAGAAATTTTTTTAATAAAACGTCTATAATATCCTGCCATTCCAAGAAAACTTCTTACTTCTGTAGGTGACTCAGGGACTTTCCATTTGGTAATTGCCTCGATCTTTGTGGGATCCACATGAATTCCTTCATGATTAACCAGATGTCCAAGGAATTGCACTTCTTGCAACCAGAATGCGCATTTTGATAATTTAGCATAAAGCTTTTCTTTTCTCAATAATGTCAGAAGTATATGCAAATGCTCCGCATGTTCCTCCTTACTTTTAGAGTAAATTAGAATATCATCTATAAAAACAATTATGAATTTATCCAGGTATGGTTTACATATCATGTTCATCATGTCCATAAATGCGGCTGGGGCATTAGTTAAACCAAATGGCATGACTGTAAATTCATAATGATCGTACCTTGTTCGGAAAGCAATTTTAGGAATGTCCTCTTCTTGCACTTTCAATTGATGATATATTGAGCATATGTCGATCTTAGAAAAGAATCGAGCTCCTTGAAGTTGATCGAACAGATCATCAATTCTCGGCAGTGGATATCGATTTTTAATTGTAACCTTATTCAGTTCTCGGTAATCTATACACATACGCATCGATCCACCTTTCTTCTTGACAAACAACACCTGTGCTCCCCATGGCGATGAACTAGGCTGTATGAAACCTTTACCTAGTAGTTCGTCAAGTTGTTTCTTCAATTCCTGCATCTTCGTTGGTGCTAGTCGATAAGGTGCTTTGGCAATCGGTGCCGTTCCTGGCATTAGGTGAATTCTAAATTCAACTTCACGATCTGGCGGTAGTCCAGGTAACTCTTCAGGAAAAACATCTAAGAATTTAGATACTACATGAATATCTTTTAATTCTTTTCCTTTAGTGTAAATGATTACTAAAATAATATACACCATTCCTTCTTTCCTTGCATAACTTGTAATCACGGATATGAATTTTGTGGTTTTCGTTGGCTTGTCTCCCTTGATTGTGATCTTTTTACCATTTAATGTACTTACTTGCACAAAATTTTGTTCACATAAAATACTGGCATGATTGGCTACCAACCAATCCATTCCTAATACGACATCGAATCCGACTAGATTCATTGGAAAAAGATTAGCAGTAAATCTATGATTTAAAATTTCTATCCTTGCTTCCTGTAGGATTTTGCTTATCGTGATAGAGTCTCCATTTGTCGTTTCCACCAGACATTCTTGTTAAAGTTTAGTTAATGGTTGATTGAGAAGTTAACTAAAAACGTACCGGCAATCACATCTAGAATCATCTTGGCTTCTTCAGCAGTCAGAACGAATGCGCTGGCATTCTTCTTGGGTCCTTCTGTTGTCTTTGCCTTGTTGTTTGTTGCTAGAGCTAGTTTCGAATAGTTCGGCTTAATATAACCAGCTTCTCCACAACTGTAGCATATTTTATTGTTAGCTTTCTTCCTACTGTCTTCTTCCTTATGTCCTGATATTTTGCAGAAGTTGCAGTATATCGAGCATCTCCCTAAGTGCTTTCATTTGCAATACTTGCAGTTGGGTGAAGAGGAAAACCTGGTTATTTCCCGCGATAGGAATTACCATAAGGTAATTCTTGGGTAATCTTTTGAGCTAGGTTCTTTTTCTGATTTTCCTCTTGCATACATACCAATTCATTGATCAGAGTGTTGGCAAGTTGCACTGCTTCTTCTATGGTTTGTGGTCTAGCTGCCTTGATTACATGTCTGATCTTACTGATTAATCCCCAGATGTAACGGGAGATTAACACTGGTTCTGGTGAGGGTAATGTTGGTACTATCCTTGCATATTCAAAGAATATAGTAGTATATCCCCTGCAATCTATTCCCATCATCTTATGATTCAGAAACTTATTAGCAATCTGTTCTTTTTCATGAGGAGGACATAACCTCATTTCAACTATTTCCTTAAAGTTGGTCCATTCCATATTGTAGACCCTGTCACTTCCTCTGGACTGGAGAATCGTATTCCACCATTCTAAGGTTGCATTCCCAAAGAGATTAGAAGCAAACATGATCTTATCTTCATCTTCACATTTACTTATTTTTAAAACTGCTTCTGTCTTTTCTATCCAGCGCAAGGCGGAAATGGCTCCTTCATTGCCGAAGAATTCTATTGGTTTGCAGGCCAAGAATTCTTTATAAGAACAACCATATGAGATGGTCCTTCTTCTTTTTGGTATTGGAGCTTGGATAAGTGGTCCATGATTTTCATTCACGTTGTGACTTGGTTCAGTGGGTGCACGGTTACTTCCAATTACAGAATTATTTTCTGCCTTTTTAATAGTGTTGATAATATATGGCATAACATCTATGATTCCTTGGGCTACTATGTGTTCGATATCACTTTTATCCACTTGGTTTCCGTTATTATTGTTATTCTGGATTTCCTAATTTACTTTGTTTGACATCTGAATTGTAAACATTTATCATGTATTAATATCACAGAATGAATTTAACAAACAAACACACAAGCATATTGAACCAAAATCGTCGATCATTGCGACTTTTAATCTTTTCATATATATATATATGCATCTATTACAAACTATAACTGGAATTCAAACGTTAGTAATTATGCATCGATATATATATATATAGGGCAAGGATATATAGGAAACCATTTTTTAGTGAGAAAACTAAGGAAACCCAATTGTGACCATTGATCTTGATAATCTAATGGTTGAGGAAATAACTAGCATTATTGAATTAAATAAATTGCAATGTTTATCTTCATATGTAGTTTAAAGGGTATTTGGGTAAAAACACAATGAAACAAGGTACATAGAATATATTAAAAAAATGTGAGGCTTGTCCTCTTATTCCCTTTCTTCTGTACAAGTCACCATCATCATCATCATCCATTCTCTCTCTCTCTCTTCATGTTTCAAAATAAACACCAAGAACACACACAAGTGTGTGTGAGAGAAGCAGGCCTAAATCGTTGTTTTTTAAGAAAGAGAAACACAAAAAATACACACACAAGTGTGTGAGAGAAAGAGAAACAAGATTCTCCATCGTCTTTATCAAGAACACCAAGATGTGTGAGAGAGAAGCAGGCCTGAAATCATTCGGTTTCATGAGTTTTTAGAGAGAGAAAGTTGTTGGAAAACCAAAACCAAAACCAAGAACACACACAATGTCACGGCCCCCGACCCACCCTGGACGGAATCGGGAGTCGTGAACAGCCCAGTGGTACCGGTGATTATTTTGAAAACATTGCAGCGGAATTTTCATCAGGACCGTGAGTTAGGAAAAATATCAGAGTTTAGAAAACACCGGATTTTATTTATTAAATAGATGGAATAAACCCATGTTTTACAATGGTAGCTTTAATAAAGATAAATTTGATTACATAAAACAATATTTCTTAATTTTTATTTAATTAATAAAATAAGCCACTTCTTGATGCCTTTCAATGTCGTATCCATCTCTTACTCCAATCTACTGTAATTACCTGAAACGCGTTTTAAAAAGGTTTTGTCAGCAGGAAATACTGGTGAGTTCATTCATTTTGCTTAAAACATATTTGTTATAATTTACAGCATTAAGAGTTTTTATATTTGCTTCTTAAAGATTGGCAAAGACTTAATCACTGCAATTTATAACTAGAAACCAGTGTTATAAATTACAGCATAAGAGCGATTACAATGGCTTCTATCTTATTTTTATCTGGCGCTCTGTCACAATGGTGACAAGTCACAATGGTGACGATGGTCATACCACTATTAGATCAATGAACCTAAATAGTGATGATTATCCCTAGTAGGTCAATGAACCTAACTGGGAGAAAATTAGTAATGTGCACAATACCCCACTAGCCAGTGATTCAAGATATCCACGACTTAGTCCCTGTAATTATAACTTTTGAAAATAATTTTGAGGTATTGTAAAATAGTTGATAAAAAGAGAATGACTCACTTATAATCATGCAGATTCATACGGCAAAGTTTAGTCTACAGATAAGCCTTGATATATTGCAGATTTATACAGGCAGAGCTTAGCCTATTGATTTAGCCTTGTAACCTAGTGCACACGAACTAGGTAGGTAACTTAATACAGCAATTACGATAACTCACGAGATCAACCCTCACAACGAATGACAAAGTGCTATGCTTAAACATCCATCGAATTAACGATTAATGACAAAGCATCACCCTAATGTGGGCAGCACTTAAACATCCATTGAGTACATTGATCGATCGGACAATGAATCGTAATAGCGATCGAGTTATTACCCTGTATCGTAGCAGCACCCCCTCTACTAATTAGTGATTCTTGTGTGTTTTTAGAGTATTTGGACGATATCTCAGCGTATATTTCGAGTTTGATCGTCGTTCAATCGCCAGAAATCAAGTCCCAATGTTCTGCTATTTATACTCGATTTTGACCTGGCTTACGGACCGTAAGACTCAACCCTTACGGTTCGTAAGGGTCATGTTTTCGCTATAGGGTGGCCACGTGTGGGAATAGGCCTGCTGAGTCGATGAAACGTTTAAATTCGATTTTTATGATAACTTATAAGGATAATCGTTGAGTAGGGAATACCCCCCCTGAGTTTTAGGGGCCCTGATCCTGATTCTGATTGTTCTGAAAATTTTAGGGTTTGTGCAAAATCACTTGGGTGTCTCAATTAGGGTTTCCTTATTAGATAAATTAATAAAATAAATAGGATTTAATGAGGGTTGTTACATTCTCCCCACCTTAATAAAAATATCGTCCTCGAGATTTACTGGAATAAGTAGGAATACTTTTTCTTTATCTCAGATTCCAGCTCCCAAGTGTATTTGGGTTATGATATTTCTTTTAGACTTATGTCACCTTTTAGTTAATAAAAATAATATTAAGGTAGATGACACAAAATTTAAAATATCAAATTTTGTGAATACGAGTTGTATCTTAAGTAGGATTCAATGGTTCAACTGAATTAGTTCAAGAAATTGATGACAAATGAATGAGATGAAATGATATAAATTTCCAAAGTGACTAAGTTCAAGTCAAAAGATATATGATCAATAGATGATATTTAAAATGAATGTGAAGAAATTTTAGAATCAATAAAATTCTTTGTCAAAAGAAAGCTTATTTTGATTGGCAACTGAGGAAGACTTTAGAATTTGATAGGTTCAAAATGAAATAAAAGCATGAAAAATGATTTATCAAATATTAAATTATGATATAAGAAAATCCATGTGCTGAAATAAGTGAATTGCAAAGATATATCAAAAGACAATAGAGTTTGTGTATTATTGTTTTTAGAGTTCCAAGTTATTTTAATTGTGATAATACACTTTTTAGGGATCATATTTTTCATACTATGTCCTAGAGATTGAAATATGATAAAAACAAGTTGTTTTGGCATGACCAACTATTATATTATATTTGTAAAGCAAATGTAATATATATTATTTGTTACACATTTTTACTATATGTAAATGGTCACCACTTTTAAATAAATATTATTTTAGCATTTTACTATACTAGGTAAAACAACTTATATTTACTATGTAATATATATTACAAAACACCGTAATGAAGTTATTTCATTTACAAAATATTTTATTTTGTAAAAGAAATCACTATTATTTATAACGTTAAATGAAAATTGTAAAATAAAGGTGTAAAAATATTTATTGTCCAAAAGAATTTGTAAAAATATTTTGTAAATATATAACACTTAATGAGTCAATTCTATATGATTATTTATTTTTATTTTGAAACCCTATAACGTTGTGAATGTATTTACAAATGTTATAAATAAATGAACACGGGTACTATTCCTATATAATACAATGTTCCCCTAACCCAATGTAGTTGATGACTACCATATTATTCTTATATGGTCATTTTCTTGCCAGAGTGTTACATAGTTACCACAAAATATGTGATCTTTTAATTAAATATCTTTTTCTTTTTATATTATCAAAAAGTAAAATACTAATTAATATAGATAGTTTTTTAAAATATCAAAACCCGTGGTAATTTAAACAAAATAATGATATATGTTTTATATGTTGATCCAAATATCCTAGAATTTGCGATTATCATTTTTAAACTCAAATATGTTAAACTGTAAGATTTACAATAAAATATTTTAAATCTTAAAAGTAAAACAGTAAATGTTTATTTTAATATCAAGCATACTTAAATATTGGCTTGAGTAAATAACATTTGATATTTTAATATATATTAAAATACATATATTATAAAAGTATTGTAGACTATTTAAACAAGATGAACAATTACATATAAGTATAAATGTCTTGTTCATGAATACTTAGACAGTTATTTAGATAGTTTTATTCGTTCCTCTAATTCTTGTATTATTTTATGAAAATATATCTTTTTCTTACAGTACAAAGTAAAATATTTTTACATATAATTAAAATTTACTAAATAAGTATGATGACTTAATTTATATTTATTAACTAGTCATTATCCTGGTTGGATATTGGTTAGTACTGCCTTGTTTAAGCATAGGTGGCCAGTCCATGCCTAACTAAGGCTAGGCTTTCCAATACCTGCTCTTGATAATAACCTTAGTACTTAATAATAATATTAACACTTCTGTTTTTAGTTTATTACTAATAATAAAATAAATAACTTAAACATAAATTTAAATGAGAGTATATCTTATTCATATTTTTATAAAAATATAAATTCTTCACCTCAATAGTTTAACAAGAATTTTAAATATAGTAATACTATATTGTAATTTAGGTAATTACTTATGTATATATAATCAATTAAATTTATCACGAAAGGCTCGATTAATGCTATAAGAACCATTAAGAGATATACTAAAATATGACATAACTTTGTATATTATTATCTTAGCACACAATTGTTTTAAGATTGCTTTTATAGAATAAATCAACAAAGCGGATTCAATATAAATAAACAAATAATCAAATCCGATATTTAGAGCAATCTTCCGATTTTGTGAAAACGTCATCACAAAGTGATCGTACTCAAAGAAACGATTCAATGAAGTAAAAGACCAATTAAGCATGTTATGTTTCAAGAGAAATGAAGTGATTGTTGGGATTATTTGGAATATGATAGTTTCCATCCACTATATGGGATTTTAAAATGAATATGTAATATGAGCAAGTCAAATAATTTGAATTTAAACAAAATAAGTTTTAATAAGAAAGTTCGGACATGGTTACTATAGAAACTATGTATGTCAAAGAAAATTAAAATTTTCAAGAAATTTATTGACTCGATATCAATGAATTATTGTTTTTGCAATAATGTGGTTCACAGTACAAAAAGCGGAATGATAATTGAATTTGGATAAAATAACAAATCGGAATGAAGCCCTCCAGTGGTCTTTTATAATTCAAATGAACCAAATGCATAATAAACAATGCATATGTAACGTGGGAATTTACCAAGAAATAAAATAGATCAATATTCGCTATTATGAAAGAAATCCTCATGGTATGATGACTATTAGGGGAAGTAAAAACACGAAAGTTAATTTATTATATGCAAAAGTCAGAATTTCAACGAAAGAAATATAAGAACTTTTATTTGGAATTTCATGTGATAACCGTTGTTTAAGTGACATTACCAGGGAATGTGAATAAAATGAAATAGGAACTTTGCAAAAGTATATAACTTCTTTTGCAGTGATAATAATTATGACTCTGATTAGACTGTGCACCAATGATTGTGAAATCTTGTTTACAACGTACCTTAGCGATATTCATGTTGTTTGTAGGATTACGTGGCAAAGTGCTTCTTTTTAATTAGTAATTCTTTTTACTGACGGAATTTTAACATTGGTGTCATCGTGCCCAATTTGTATTTTCCAAAGGTTTTGTCTCGAAAGTTGTGTGTGATATACTTCATCTTCTGTGGACTTATAATTAAATTTTCATGTGTTTTCTTATATATTATCACAACTTTACATGTTTCTTACTTGCGTTAATAATTTATGGTAACGCATTTGGAAATTTTTACACTTTTGATGGTATCCCAACTTAATGGGTTTCTATTGTTATTATTATTGCTCGAGTTACGAGGCAGATGATCAAACGAAGTAATGTTTGAAAAAGAGATTCCTAATAAAGAAATCTAGACACATATGCTTGTGCTTTATTCCTATTTGACTTTTTGGAATTTCTTATAGATATATATATATATATCTATATAATCACATATTTCACATGCTGAATTAAACATACCATCTATCAGGTCAATGTACTTAACAAATTTATATTTCCAAAAAACAAGTCAGATATCAGGTCGTGATACTATTTAGGGAAATCTTGTCACTTGTTTGATATATTATATATCCCGTCTTATCCGATTCGGGCCGGAGCGACAAACTGGAGAGTCTGCTACACCATACCCAGTCTTGTCGGAGAAAATTTTCTATTTCCCATAAATAGTATATTTTCAAAAGTGCCTCTTTTATTAGGGCTTTTATCCAGAATCAAGGAAATTTGTATTCCCATAAGATATCTTATTCTAGACCAAGTAATATCAATAAGCAATAATTACTATTAATTCTTGCTTATTTATCATATCTTGCAATATTCTAATTACCATTCTTATGGTATATCAAAACACATCATAATTTATTCACATAAGTACTTAGCTTTATCTTGAAGCTGGTACTAAGGCATCTTTTCTTAAGTTCAGGTCTAAATGCTATCATGTGTGCTACCAGTTAACAGCAATCTCCTAACTCTTTTATATAAACTTAGGTATTATTATTACAACACTTATTGGCTTCAAGCAGTGGCTCTGATACCACCAATTTTCATCAGGACCATGAGTTAGGAAAAAGTGCCTCTTTTATTAGGGCTTTTATCCAGAATCAAGGAAATTTGTATTCCCATAACATATCTTATTCTAGACCAAGTAATATCAATAAGCAATAATTACTATTAATTCTTGCTTATTTATCATATCTTGCAATATTCTAATTACCATTCTTATGGTATATCAAAACACATCATAATTTATTCACATAAGTACTTAGCTTTATCTTGAAGCTGATACTAAGGCATCTTTTCTTAAGTTCAAGTCTAAATGCTATCATGTGTACTACCAGTTAACAGCAATCTCCTAACTCTTTTATATAAACTTAGGTATTATTATTACAACACTTATTGGCTTCAAGCAGTGGCTCTGATACCACCTTCTGTCACGGCCCCTGACCCACCCTGGACGGAATCGGGAGTCATGAACAGCCCAGTGGTACCGGTGATTATTTTGAAAACGTTGCAGCGGAATTTTCATCAGGACCGTGAGTTAGGAAAAATATCAGAGTTTAGAAAACACCGGATTTTATTTATTAAATAGATGGAATAAACCCATGTTTTACAATGGTAGCTTTAATAAAGATAAATTTGATTACATAAAACAATATTTCTTAATTTTTATTTAATTAATAAAATAAGCCACTTCTTGATGCCTTTCAGTGCCGTATCCATCTCTTTCTCCAATCTACTGTAATTACCTGAAACGCGTTTTAAAAAGGTTTTGTCAGCAGGAAATACTGGTGAGTTCATTCATTTTGCTTAAAACATATTTGTAATAATTTACAGCATTAAGAGTTTTTATATTTGCTTCTTAAAGATTGGCAAAGACTTAATCACTGCAAATTATAACTAGAAACCAGGGTTATAAATTACAGCATAAGAGCGATTACAATGGCTTCTATCTTATTTTTATCTGGCGCTATGTCACAATGGTGACATGTCACAATGGTGACATGTCACAATGGTGACATGTCACAATGGTGACGATGGTCATACCACTATTAGATCAATGAACCTAAATAGTGATGATTATCCCTAGTAGGTCAATGAACCTAACTGGGAGAAAATTAGTAATGTGCACAATACCCCACTAGCCTGTGATTCAAGATATCCACGACTTAGTCCCTGTAATTATAACTTTTGAAAATAATTTTGAGGTATTGTAAAATAGTTGATAAAAAGAGAATGACTCACTTATAATCATGCAGATTCATACGGCAAAGTTTAGTCTACAGATAAGCCTTGATATATTGCAGATTTATACAGGCAGAGCTTAGCCTATTGATTTAGCTTTGTAACCTAGTGCACACGAACTAGGTAGGTAACTTAATACAGCAATTACGATAACTCACGAGATCAACCCTCACAACGAATGACAAAGTGCTATGCTTAAACATCCATCGAATTAACGATTAATGACAAAGCATCACCCTAATGTGGGCAGCACTTAAACATCCATTGAGTACATTGATCGATCGGACAATGAATCGTAATAGCGATCGAGTTATACCCTGTATCGTAGCAGCACCCCCTTTACTAATTAGTGATTCGTGTGTGTTTTTAGAGTATTTGGACGATATCTCAGCGTATATTTCGAGTTTGATCGTCGTTCAATCGCCAGAAATCAAGTCCCAATGTTCTGCTATTTATACTCGATTTTGACCTGGCTTACGGACCGTAAGACTCAACCCTTACGGTCCGTAAGGGTCATGTTTTCGCTATAGGGTGGCCACGTGTGGGAGTAGGCCTGCTGAGTCGACGAAACGTTTAAATTCGATTTTTATAATAACTTATAAGGATAATCGTTGAGTAGGGAATACCCCCCCTGAGTTTTAGGGGCCCTGATCCTGATTCTGATTGTTCTGAAAATTTTAGGGTTTGTGCAGAATCACTTGGGTGTCTCAATTAGGGTTTCCTTATTAGATAAATTAATAAAATAAATAGGATTTAATGAGGGTTGTTACACACAAGTTTGAAAGAGAGAAGCAGGTCAGAAATTCATCTGGTTGCATGCGTTTTTTGAGAGAGAAAGTTGTTAGAACACCAAGAACACACACGTATGAGAGAGAAGCAGTTTTGAAGATGAACATGAGAGAGAAGCAAATTTGAAGATGAACATGAGAGAGAAGCAGATTTAGAGAGAGGAACAACAATCTTCATCATGTTCGTCTCGAACACCAAGAACACACGCACAAAGTGGTCTAGTAATGGTAAATGTTTATGTAGTTACAGGTTTTTTGTGATTATCGTTTGCTTCAGAATCTTCTGAAGTTTAAATCTATTTTTTTATAACCGTGAACATTAGTTATTAGGTGTCATTTGGTTTGGATTCTCTGGTTTATTATTTCTTTTCAGTCTTCTTTAATTTGTGATTATTGTTTGTTTAGGACTGTTCAATTGTTATTTTTCTCTGTTTAAGCGGTTTGGTTTGGTAATGTTGTTAGATTTAGTATTGAGATTGGGTTTTTAGTGTCGGATTACCTAAATGTGGGCATTTTTTTGTTAAAATGTGAAGGCGTAGGGTGGAAAGACGTGTGCAGAAAAAATGCAGTGTCCCGAGTGCATCAGAGAGTGTGATCGTGTTCGATGACACCGGCGGAAATTCTAAAATGGAAGAGGAGGTGGAGGGGGTTGGGGCGATCGCACAAACCATAGGCGAGTGCTATGTTTTGATTCGTAAAATGCCAATGATTATACCTTTGGAATTATTATATTTTGATTGATATATTAAGAGCATATTGCAGATTTGGATGATTGGGATTCAGACACACCAATCGTCGAAATTCAAAGGAGGAAGAATGGTTTGACCTTTTACTAGTTGTGGCTGTTTTAATAATATATATTTTTTTAGAAAGTAACGTGTGTAACTATTCTAATTTATATATAGGCATGGTGCCAATCGATCTAAGCAGCACAAGGACCCAGCGTAAAACACCTAATGGTTTTGCTTAGTTTTTTGGGTATGGTAACTGTTTACATATGTAACCTTTTTTTGGGTGGTTTTGCTTAGTTTTTTTTTTATGTGTGAAATGATGCAGATAAAAACTCAAAATTTGGGAAGTCTTCAAGTTCAGGGCATAATTGGGTAAAAGGTAACTAGTGTTAGTTATGTTACTACTATTTTTTTAATTAGTAGATTAAAAATACTGGACTGTAACTTGTGTTATTATGACTTGACCATAGCAGTTGCAGCCAAACGAGAAGGGATCTTGGCAGGAAGAAAGAGAACCACAATATCGGATACGACAAAAGATGGCCATAAAGCGAAACAAGGTAGATGGAGAAACTGATGAAGAATGGGAACAAGAAGTCGATGAAGGGCAGGTGGTGGGTACCTTTGACGTTGTACAGAAGTTACCCTCCAGTGTAACACATGTTACAAACATGTGTTACATATGTTCAACCTCTTTGTTACCAAAAATCGGGGTTGCACATATGTAAGACATGTTTGTAACTTATGTTACACTAGAGGGTAACACATGTATGATCATTTGTATATATTTAAGTATAAACCTACAACATCGATACCCCCAAAAAGGTTACACATGTTACGACAGAATGGGAAATGTGTAGCAGCGTTCAATACTGTTCTTTCACTCTATAGTGTGTAACATGTTGTGACATGGCGTTTGTCAGCAAAACATATAACTTGTAAGGTGATACAGTTGTATCTTTAAATATGTTTACCTATAAGTACTTACATGTTACAGGTTGTATTTTTAAAACATGTTTAAACTGGAAACTGGAAACACTTACAAAATATAAAGCAGAGTTACACAAGATGTAACATGTGTAAACTGGAAACACTTGTGTAACATTTCGGTGTAACACATGTTACAGGTTGTATCTTTAAAACATGTTTACCTATAAGTACTTACAAAATATAAAGCAGAGTAGGAACATAACTTTTAAGGATGTTACTCACGTTGTAGAGAAGATGTTACATGTGCACACACAATTAACATGTGTAACATGGCGACAAGTGTCATGTGTGATCTTTTTTTGTTACCCTAGGGTGCTAAACGTATTACAACGTTCATAACACACGTAAACTTATACTAACATCTGTCACTATGTCCACAGACGATCTTGAACATACTCCACGTTACCATCTTTACGAGTCTTCTAATGGCACTAAATTGTGGACACCGAATGTCAACGAGCAATATCATCCTATTATTGATATGACATTTTGGATGATGTAATGTTGTTACATATGTAATTTTACTAAGTTTAAATTGACACCAAAGGGGCTGACATATGTAAAACATGTTTATAATATATGTTACACTATTGTGTAACATATGTAACATATGTATAGCCATTTTACATGTGTTACAACGTCAAGGTTAGACATGTTACATATAGTTGTTGCATCCCAAAAAAAATTGATGTCACATCAACATCCGTATTCATCCAAAAATGGGCATACTAACAATGAAAATAAAAATGAATTTTATATCAATAGTTGTAATGCTTCTAAAAATGGTCTTCACATCAACATCCATCTTCACAACACATAGCAGTCAACCAAAAAACACACCATCGTCACCACGAAAACTTGATGATGCGTTGTAATCCTTCAGCGGGCTTCGCTTCTTGATAACTATCTTCATCTTGAACACAAAACATCTTTTCACCTATGAACAAAACAAGTACATCAATATTAATCTTCTATAGTTAAAACTTATTAATCTCCTATGTAACATGTGTAACGTGGCTATACATGTGTTAGCTCTCTAGTGTAACACATGTTACAAACATGTGTTACATATGTGCAACCCCCCTTTGTGTCCAAAAAAGGGTTGGGTAACTACAAGTAACTTGTGTAACGTTGTTACTACATATGTAGCTAATTATCCCACCAAAAAAACATGACTTTTTATTTGTAAAATAAACGAGATATTCCGAATAAATTATGAAGTTTATACATTTTAACATTTAACACCCAATCTTAAAAAAAACATTTTAACATTTAAACTTACTATTACATTAAGTACAAATGTGTAACACCACGTATGCAACATATATTGCCCCGAAGTGTAACACATGTTACAACATACAGGACAAACATTTTTGAATGTAGCTGGCAGAAATGTAACATAAGTTTTTGAATAAAGGGACAAATAGATTATATATATTTATAAGTTTTTCAAAATTTGTGATTGAGGTGTTTCATCTTCCTCGTGATCGAAGGGAAAATCTTCCAAACTTCTACTACGACTTTGTTGTATCTGATGGGAAGTTGAAGGCTATGTTTTGGGCTGATGAGATATCCAAGCTAAACTACAAGGCTTTTGGCGATGTGCTAGCGTTCGATGCTACTTACCAGACAAACAAGTAGTAGATATATTACATATGTATCATACTTGCCTAATATATGGTTACGCATGTAGCTCTTATGTTACAACCTTTTCTGTTGCTTCAAAACAATAAGCAATTATAACATGAACTTTTTGTAAAACATCTAGGTAGCCATCGGGTAAACGTAAACCTTTACGTTGTAAACGTAAACCGTAACCACGTAAACCTTTAAAACCACTGGTCTAGTAATTTTTTTAAATAAGTATGTTTTTAAAAAATTTTATAATCAACATAATAGAGACGTGTAAGTAGGTAAAAACCTTTTGTAACACGTAAAAAATCTAACACGTGTTGCATTGGATGTATCTTCAAGCTGAAGATGAGATTATAAAAAGGAAAATGCACAACTTTAAAAAAGTTGTAACACGTGTTACAACGGTTGTTTTAAGAACTTTCAAATAAACAAGTGTTGCAAAGTGGATGTTTTTGAATAACTGTTTAAATCAACGTAATAGAGACGTGTAAGTAGGTAATTTCCTTTTGTAACACGTTTTACATTGGATGTATCTTTACGTTGATGAAGGGATTATAAAAAGGAAAATGCACAGCTGAGTAAAAAGATGTAACACGTGTTACAACGGTTGTTTTAAGAACTTTCAAATAAACAAGTGTTACAAAGTGGATGTTTAAAAAAAACTGTTTTCATCCATTTGTAATAGAGACGTGTAAGTAGGTAATTTCCTTTTGTAACATGTATTACATTTGATGTATCTTTACGTTGAGGAGGGGATTATAAAAAGATAATGCACGTCTGAGTAAAAAGTTGTAACACGTGTTACAACGGTTGTTTACAGAACTTTCAAATAAGTGACAAGCCGGACGATAGCCAGTGGTACAAATGGATGTTTTGAAAAATCTAACACGTGTTGCGTGTTCAAACAAATCAACAATTCAACCAGGGGGAAACAAATTCATATAAACAGTGAAAGAAACAACAAAAACAAAATCATATACACACATATTCAAAAACAAATCAACATAAAACCTATTCAAAAAGTTAAAACATAAAGTTCAAATGAGAAAAAGATCAAAATATTGTAACTGTGATAAAACAGTCCATTATATTATAATCCCTATGCAGATTTATGCTTGGAGATAACAAACAAACAAACTAAGGAAACCATATAAAAACCGATGGAAAAAAACTAAGTAAGTAAACCATTAAAACATACTATGCTTGAACAAAACAAAGAAACAAACTAAGGAAACCTTTATACATGTTTATGCTTGAACAAAACAAAGAAACAGACTAAGTAAACCATTAAAACACATTACACACAAAGAAAACACACACCACACACTTGAAGAAGATGAACCACCGTGAGTCGCCGAAGATTCATCAAGGATAAAGCGGTTCGGGATAACATTGGTGGGAGAGTATGCAGGAAGATCTTCCATTATTTGGTGTGGATCTCCCATTCTAACGCAGAGAAAATTGAAGAAAGAACAATGGAGTTTTGAAAAAGAAATGGTTTCTAAGAAGATAAGAAGTACAAAAAGGTGATGGATGATGGGTTGGGGTATAATCGAGTGGGGATGGTGGGGAAATGTGTTGGTTGGTGAAAAGTAGAAAGCACATTCTTCAAAGAAAAGAACAAAAAGACCAAAATACCCTTAAAGCATGGGTTTGGATGAGGTGATGTGGATAAATGTGGTCCACATATTCTAGTTTGCTAAGTTTTCTCAATAAAATTGGTTTTCTCCATATACTTACACTATATATATATATATATATATATGTTGGTGCATACGTCTGTCGACTTCGTCTTGTATCGAGTCTTATACTAGAAGTGTTAGATCAGGGCACGTAGTACGAGAAAATAGGTTTTGAGTGTAAAAGTTTAATTTCGCATGAGCTATTTCGCACGAAATAGCAGATTGTTATTTCGCACGAAATAGCACTTGGTAATTCCGTGCGAAATTACTTTCCCTATAAATAGGCTTGATGCGAGTTCATTTGTAAGGTTCTTGTTTCCGGTACCGAAGTGCTGCCGACGTGTCTACTGATCTGTAAACGTGTTAAATCAATAATACAAGACAATTAAGTGTGAAACAAGCTGTTACAAAGTCTAATCAATGAATTCCGCCTCTGATTAGACCGAGAACTCTTCTGATAGACTCATTTGGGTCATAGAACGATCCTACATGTGGTATCAGAGCTCAAGAGGAAGAGTTCTTACCAATTCAGCTTAAAAATCTGTTTTCTACACCTTCTTTTTCAAATTGAACAAAATTTTACGGTCAAAATGACTTGAATTTCACACATTATAAGCGAAACAGTGTTTTTACAAATCCTTGAAAGAATTGGACCTTAATTCGATTTAAACTTGTAAAATTAGTAATTTCGTTTGAAAAACAGATCGTTCATGATGACGTCAGCAGTATTTCGAACGAAATAGGCAATTGATTTCGCTTGAAATTGCTATTTCGCTTGAAGATATACTTGATTTTGCACGAAATTAGGTTATTTCGCACCAAATTGTTATTTCGTGTGACTGTTTTCGCACCAGAGGGGTATTTCGTTTGAGTTGATCTTGATTTCGTTTGAAACCGGTATTTCGTGTGAAAGTTGATTCCGTTTGATAGTGGTATTTCGCACCAAAGGGTATTTCGCTTCAAAAGTGATTTCGTGTGAAGAGGTCATTTCGTTTGGATTATAATTTCGTTTGAGCTTGTAATTTTGTGAAAAAGTTTTTCGAATCATGGAAGAGGAATTTTACAATGCGTTTGCTACACCAGTTGCTCCAGTCACGGCTGCTGAAACTTTGTACAGTGAGAATGAGACGGGAACTTATCAAAAACCGCCGAAGCTTATGTACATTGAAGATTTTAGAGGATGGCAAAATCAGTTTGAGAACTGGGTGCAAGCTTATAACTTTGACGCATGGTGTTCATTAGAGAAAGATTACGAGAAACTGAAAAATGAACGTGGACTTGAAAAGGCTTTTTGTGATTTTTCAGAGATTGAAAAATTGAAGTATACAAGTGAAAAGATGATGATTAGTATTCTTCAACAAGCAGTTAAAGAAGATATCTTTGTTTTACTTCAACATGAGGGAACTGCAAGATCAATTTGGACTGCATTGATTCAAAAGTTTAAAGGAAGTGCAGATATGATCAAGAACAAAAAGGCTTTACTGAAAAAATCATTTGATATGTTTGTAGCTTTTGAAAATGAAACAACAAAAATGACCATTGATAGATATTGTCATCTGGTTTTGGAAATGGGAAGATTGGACATAAAGAAAGACGACGATGAATGGGTTGATAAACTAGCCGATGCATTACCACAGCAGAAATGGGGAACTTATTTGTTGATCTTAAAACACATGAGAAAATCTGAAAATATGAATCTGGCACAGTTTATTCAGAAGATTGAAGAGCATGAGTTGGATATTCAGAAAACAGTAATCATGACTAATCCAAATGCTCAACAAGATATCAGTTTAGACTATAGAGGAAACAAATTTGAAGTTACTCCAAGCCCAAAGATACAAACTGGTTTCAGTGCTGATAGTTCTTCTGGAACAAAGGGAAGTACTGTGACTCAAAGTGGTGGACCTTCGTCTTCGTATTCAAGCTTTGATCCAAATTTTACAACACCAATTCCTCAACGACAGAATTCTACAAATCTACAGTGCAACATTACCTTGAACATTCAAAATGGTCAAAATCTTTCTCCAGAAATAGCTAAGCAACACATGGCATCACTTGTTGCTATGTTGGAATCATATGAAAGTTTCATTGGTGGCAAAATTGGAAATCCGATGCTTACCAAAGAGGATTATGACCAGATTGATGCTGAGGAACTTGAGTTGATGGATGTAAAGTGGTGCTTAGCCAGTGCTGTTTGAAGGGCAGAAAAGTTTCTACAAATCACTGGAAGAGATGACTTTAATGAATTGTCTAAATCTCCGATAGGGTTTGACAAATCAAAGGTTACATGTTTTCGTTGTCGAGAAAAAGGTCATTTTAAGCGTGAATGCAAAAACAAAGAAGCAAATGGAAGACAAGATCAGTCTGGAAAGAACAATTGTTATCAAAAATCAAATTTTCATCAGATTGCTCAACAACCACAAACTGCACATGCACGTGCCATTGAAGAAAAAGATAAAAGAGCTTATTATGGTATAATTGATCAAGATGATGAAAAGGTTGCAGAGGGATTTAGCTGGGATAAATACATTCCACCTGGTTCAGGTCTAGTTGCTAGAATTCTGGGAGAAGATGAAGTCAAATCTAGTCCGAAAAGAATACCGATTTTTCAAGATTTTGGAAGTGATGTAGATACTGATGATGAAGAAGAATACATTAATACAGCTAGAAAAGGTATAGATCCTGATAGTTTTAATTTGTTCTTTGCAGATAAAGTTGAGATGCTGAATGAGAAGAAGATTGCCAGATTGAAGAAAGAACTGGAAGTAAGAAGAATAGCTTATGAAAAGGCAAAGATGGAAGCTAAAGAAGCAAATGTTGAACCAGTAATTGAGAAGGTGATAGAAAAAATAGTTGAAGTGGAGAAAGTGGTAGAAAAGATTGTCGAAGTTGAAAAAATAGTCGAAGTTGAAAAACTCGTCGAAGTTGAGAAAATTGTCGAGGTAGAAAAAATTGTTGAAGTTGAGAAGATTGTCAAGGTTGAAAAGATAGTTGAGGTCATTAAACCTTGTCAGAAATGTTCAGAAATTTGCAAAGATTGTGAAGAAAAAGATAAAAAGATTCATGAACTGGAAGAGATGAAAGAGAATTTGTTGTCTGATGTGAAGTATGTAAAAGAATCATATGATGTGCTGAACAGAACAGTAAATGGTTTGAAAAACACAAATTCAGAAGTTGAGATTGCTATGAAAAAAATGAGTTCAACATTAATGTCAAAACAGAAGATCATCAATGAGTATATTGAAGACTGTGCAAAATTGAAGCAGGATTTGGAACTCGAAAAGATAGAAAGTGAAAGAATCAAACATTTGTTGTTGAGTTATACAACTTGTGATTATTTGATTGATCGAGTTTATCCTACTGTTGCAGGTCTTGAAGCTTTTCAAGAACAAAAGAAAGAAGAAACGGATGCTGGTAAGAAACAAAGTGCTAAGTATAACAAGTGTCCGCCCCCGATCTTTGAAAGTTATTCTCCCAGAAAGCCAAATGAGAAACAATTAAAAAATGCGCTCAACATAAAGTTAAAGTCTGAAATCATTGATGAGTTACCAGACAATATTGATGTCACATTCACAGCGTCTGACACTGATCATGAGTCTGAGTTGTTAAAGAAAGTGGTTGATCAGGTGTTGGATATGGATGAAGAGTCAAAGTCGGAGTCTAAGTCTGAAAGTTCGAGTTCGTCAGAAAAGAGTCCGAGTTCACCGGTTAAACGGGTTTATAATAAAGAATTCCTGTTATCAAAATCTGATTTGAATGATGGATCAATCAAAGTGGCATATACTTTGAATGATTCAGACAAATTATATTCTGATGAGGAATTTCCAATAAGAAGTGTCAAATCTGAAATGATCAAACAGGTTTTCAAATTGACAGAAATTAATATTTCTGAAATAAAAGATTTAAATCCTTGTGAACAACCTAAAAAGTACACTTCAAGAGTTCAACAGAGATTGAACAAAAAGAAAGGTTACAGTTCTGGTTCAGGTTTTCAAAATAAACCAAACCATAATGGTAATTTCAAAAAGAAAGGTCTTGGTTTTAGTTCTTCAGAAAATTATAAAAATGAGAAAAATTATAAACCAAAAACAAAATTTGTTACAGGAGGAAGTTCTGAAGAAGAGCAAAAGAAACCATTCTGGAGACAGTCAAACCAGGAGTTTCTTGCTGAAAGGAATAAGAAGTTGGCTCAAAGAGTTGAGAAAAAAACGTGTTTCAAATGTCACAAGATTGGACACATTGCTTGGAATTGCCAACAGTTCAATAACACAAAACAGGGAGTTTCTGTTAACTCAAAATTGAAAGAAAAATGTGTTAATGAAAAGAAACAACCAACTGAGAAATCTAATGTGTTTGAAAATTCGATTTTTGAAACTGGTGATGTTTCTAAACGTTTTTACAAAAGAAAAGTTGATTTGAACAAACAAAGATGGGTTATAAAATCTGAAAGTAGTTCTGACAATGAATCTGATTCCATAAAATCAGAGGAGTCATTTGTTGAGAAAAAGAATGAGTATTCCGTTCCTGAGTTGAACGATGAAAATTTTCCGCCATTGCGGGCAGAAAATTTGAAATCAAAAGGTAGGTTTGAGATTTTAGGTCAATTCTTCTCTGGTAAAGAAGAATTTGATGCTGAACAGGTTTTCAATGGGAAAGTTAAACATATTTTTGGGAAGATGGTTGATGGGAAGGTAAAAGGTGCTAAAGAATTTTTACTGATCAAAAGGAGGTTGGAATGAAGTTGAATCAAAATCACCCAAGGCTGGTCAGGCTTGGGTGACTGCATTTTCTACTTAAAATTCTGAGTTGCCGGAGCTTCCAAGTTGGTAATCGTGGAGCAGGAATCGGCATCATTCTGGAAATTGGTTGTGTGGTAAACTTACAAGTGGTAGTTTTCTTGAATTTGTTATATTTTGATTTTACAAGTGGTTTTGGGTGATAAGTGAACCTATATGCGGTTGAAGAAGGTTTTTACTTACAATTGGTTGATCAAGGTCATTAAGTTGAACTTTATTTAACTTTCATATAAAATGTTTGGAATTCAAAGTGATGAATAAATCCCCGATTTTACAAAGTTATAAAATCAACCAAACTTATTTTCCGGAAAAACCATTTTTGATTAAAACAAACTTAAGTGTTTTGAAATCATAATGGGAAAATGGTTTGTTGACAGGGGGAGTTCTGATTGTTCATGCCAAGTGGATGGCGATTTGAAGCGATTTGATATCAGTTGTCACTTTACCTTGTATAGTTTGTTTTCAAATTTCCTTTTAAATGATTTTGAATTTTAGGGGGAGTAAGAAATTTCAGAAAATACAAAACATTAGAATATTTGAAAAAGGCAAAAACATGATAAAATCAAAAATGAGTTTTGTTGTAAAAAGAGGAAATGATAGTACATCAGTGGACTATCACAGCATGCTAAAGATTTGGAAAGTTATATTGTGATAAACGGTCTCACTGATGATGTGCCAGTAGGTTTTTACACATTTAGTAGATTGTGTCGAGATATAAACCTAAATTTCAAACTTGCTTATATCGTGTGGAACATCTCTCGGATATATGGGTAACCCCCGAAATCTTGTTTGAAAGGTCCCTCTTTCTGAGATACTAGGTCTTTATACTCAGTGATATCTGGGGTATTATCCAGGGACTTCTGATTTTGCGGAAGCAATGGCCTAGTCCCCGTATAATACTTTTCGCTTGCTTGAAATATAGCATCACCCTCAGTACAAAAAATGATGAAACATTGCAAAATGCTAATCATGTGATGTTGAAGAAAAGATTCTCTAAAAGGAACACACCAAAAGTCGAAGCCATCATCTCTCTGATTTTGCGGAAGCAATAGCCTGAGCTCTCATGGCCCTCGCATTTAACCCTTTACAGATATCATCTAGGTATACTCACCTGTAAGACTGAATATTGGGATCTGGATACGAGAGTATATTCTGAGGTGGGACACGCGAATAAGTTTAAGTGCTTAAAACATTAATCTCATATCTTGAAACAGTTGAACTTTGTGTGAGAATTTAAGTGGATCAGTATACTGACAATCTAAGTGAATCGTTTAGAACTTAAAATGTTTAAAGCTTAATGGTGTTGGTGATATGTCTCAAAAACTGATATGATCATCTTACACGAACTCACAAAAATATTGTCTATAAATAATTTTTTACTGCATTTCATTATATCAAAAATCCAAAAAGATTTTCGGAGTGTTTTAGCATAAATTTTGAAAAATTCAAAAAGATTTTAGACAAATGATGTTGAAAAGCTTATTTTCAAAATTCCGAGTGCTAGACATGACGAACAGATTGGGGAGAGTGTGATTAGAAAAATGTTTTGCTTACAAGTGATCATCAGAGTTTAAAAAATGTTAAATCATTTTTGGTAATGTTTGTAATTGGTCTATAAATTTGTCAAATTTTAAATTTGTGAAATTTATTGTGTGATTAGAAATTTGTGCAGGATAGTCGTGTTTATACCTGAGCAGAGTGTGTGCCAGGTCACGATCTTTGAACATAAAAGCCAGATTGCGATCCCAGCACAATTTAAGGGGGAGTTGGTTAGCAGAAAGAAGTTGTAGGAGCCAGAGGTTGATCCTAAATCTGATCAAAAGAATGTAAAGAGAATTAGAGTGAGATAAGAGCCAGGTGGAGATCCTGGAGTCGAAAAGAAAAGAGCAGTGTTGTAAAAGTCGCTAGGCGGTCCCTAGTCGGCCGACTGGGGAGTTGGGAGTAATCGGAGTACTCGGAGAGTACTCGGAGAGTACGCGGACATGGTAACTATAAAGAAAATTAATTGTTATATATTATATATATGTTAAAATAAGCATAATTCATGTCAACTGAGTATAATTTAAAATGAAACATGTTTAAAGTTCAAATATTCTGAATACAAGTCCGACTAGTCCGAGTACAAGGTCGAGTAGTCCGAGTACAAGGCCGAGTAGGCTGATGTTGACCGATTTTGACTAATTAAAAGTCAACAAACCACATTGACCACCTAGACCGACTAGGCCGACTCTTTCCAACTACGTCCGACTAGGCGCCGACTAGGCCGACTAGACGCCGAGTTTGACCGAGGCTGACTAATTGAGTCCGCCTAGGAGGAAGTCGCCTCGGAGGGGTTCCGAGGACCGAGTACTCGGCCTTGGAATCCGACTTTTACAACACTGGAAAAGAGTGTGAATGCTTACTCTGTCAGATAATTTTGAAAGAGCCCAAAGACTGATAAAGACTGAAGATTGTGAAGACTAGTCACTGAAGACTCGTCAACATCCGAGGGGGAGTCTGTTGGTGCATACGTCTGTTGACTTCGTCTTGTATCGAGTCTTATACTAGAAGTGTTAGATCAGGGCACGTAGTACGAGAAAATAGGTTTTGAGTGTAAAAGTTTAATTTCGCATGAGCTATTTCGCACGAAATAGCAGATTGCTATTTCGCACGAAATAGCAGATTGCTATTTTGCACGAAATAGCAATTGGTAATTCCGTGCGAAATTACTTTCCCTATAAATAGGCTTGATGCGAGTTCATTTGTAAGGTTCTTGTTTCCTGTACCGAAGTGCTACCGATGTGTCTACTGATCTGTAAACGTGTTAAATCAATAATACAAGACAATTAAGTGTGAAACAAGCTGTTACAAAGTCTAATCAATGAATTTCGCCTCTGATTAGACCGAGAACTCTTCTGATAGACTCATTTGGGTCATAGAACGATCCTACAATATATATAGGATAGGGCTAGGGGGAAAACCCTAAAAATTTGAGAAAACCCTAGAAAACCCAACCTCCCGACATTTTTTTTTGAAAAAAATAACACATGTAATATACATGTTTTTAAGAGTTTTGGGCAAAAAAAAAAACAAAAAAGCGCTGAAGGATTATTTTAAAAAAAAATAAACAAATTTCAGCAACTTTTGTGACTAACATGTGTTAGACAAAAAATGCTGAAACTTGTTTATTTAAAAAAAAATTCTTTTGGCGCTTTTTTGTTTTTTTTTGTTTTTGGCCCAAAACTCTTAAAAACATGTATATTACATGTGTTATTTTTTTCAAAAAAAAATGTCGGGAGGTTGGGTTTTCTCAAAATGGAGGGTTTTCTCCCTAGCTTTAGCCTATATATATATATATTACTTTATATTTATCTTAGTTGATTTTTTTCAAAGAAACAGAAAATACACACATACACACACACACACACACACATATATATATATTAGGCGATTATCTTCTTAGTACTGCATTTCCCGCTTGTCATATTTCCAGGCGAGTTTTTTCTCCGATTTGACGAATCTGGCTTCCTTCCTCAACTAATTCTTCACCATATTATCGAAGTTCTTCCACATTCTCCTGATTCATTGGTGGCATAGGGACTAGCACTAGTTCAGGGTAAAGCGGTTCTTGTTCTTCGTAAGGATATGGGTTATTTAGTAATTCCTGAAATGACCGGTTGTCGTTCCACCATTGATCTAAAGGATTTGGTGTTGGAATCCTAGGTATCTCATTTGGATCTAAGGCTGGAATCGGAAGTTGGTTTTCCTGGTTTTATTCTAGATCCATGGGTTGGTCAGGGAATAAGGGTAGAAGTTGTGGGTCTGCGACTTGGTTGAGATTAAGTTCTACTTCTGCATTTCTAAACATATGAAAATCAGCTAGTTGTCTATCAAATTCCTCTTCCCATAATGGTCTAGGTTCTGGATTTTGGGTATTTCTATTGGTTCTATTTGCCATTCGCTGTTGTTGGAGTTTTCTCATTCTTTACCTCCTTTCATATGTTGCTCTACTGATCACTCATACTATAAACTAAGAAAATTTGTCAAGATGACATAAAATACTAATATACATATTTTCACAGAATAACACATAAGTGATTTCCTAACATAATTGGTTAAAATTTAGGTATTTAATGTAACACCTAAATGGCTTAAACCAGTGGCTCTGATACCACCTCCTGTCGCAACCCCCGACCCCACCCCGGCAGCGGGAGCCGTGAGCACTGCCGGTGGTATCGGTGTTTATTAATTTGGCAGCGGAAATGAGACATCAGGATCGTAGTTAGGAAATAAATTTCAAAGTTTCAAAACACCAAACTTTTATAATAAACAAATGGGATAACACCCATGTTTCATTCATAATATATTTATAGGGATAAATCCTAGTTGCTGAAAACATAAATTTCTTTTATTTAGGTAACTTTTATAGCCACTTTCTATAAGCCTTCAGTGCTCCATAGCTGGCTTCTTATAGCTTCAAATTAAGTTGCCTGAAACGCGTTTTAAAAACGTTTTATCAGCAAGAAATACTGGCGAGTGCATCCCAATTTAATAGAATAAGCTTTTATAACTTTATAGTATTTAGAGCGATTACAATGTTTATATTTACCCAATTACTCATTCAGTAGTTGTCACGTTGGCAGTTACAATGACCGTGGTCATATTACTATTGGCTAACTCTTTGTACAATAGTAACGCTTGATTAGTAGTGTATACAAAACTCCACATACCGGCAGTAATTGTAGAATACAAAGACTCAATCACTGAGTCAGGCAGAGCCTTGACATGAGTTACGGGACCCTAGATCAATCGGGTAGGGTAACGAATTAGTGATCGGAGGTTAAAATACTTACAACGGGGCAGAGCTTCGTGTTTTGGGGGGGTATTATACTGAGCTATTTTGGCTATAATATAGACTGAGAGAGAAAGAAAGATGAACGAATTTGAAAGTTGAATTGAAGCTCAATTTATAGTGAATTCGGGGGTCTCTCACGCCCCACGACCCGCCCAAGGTGCCCTCTCGCGCCCCGCGAGAGTCACCTAGCTATGGCTAGGTTTGACCAATCACTACCATAAACTTGACACGAAGGGGGACACGTGTCACCCTGGGTGTTCGACAAGGATGGGCTTCTCGCGCCCCGTGAGACACCCAGGTTTCCCTATCGCGGCCCGCGAGTAAGTAAAAATAATTATTTTATTTGATTTTTAGGGTTATACGTGTTCGGTTACGTGTATCCGGGGGATGTTAGGGTGTTTTTCTAGGGTTGTTACAATGGTTACCTCACAGTCACCAGTATTGAAAACTTTTGGTTCATGTTAGTAAATGAAACTTTTCTCCAGCCACATGGAAGACGACGTCTGAACCTTCCATGTTATCGAGTAACGTACTCTTCTAACGAACACGCTATCTCCGGTGGCAACCCTAAACTTTGCCAACGGCGCGTGCCGGACGGAAGGGATCCAGATGGCCACCGATATGCGGAATTTATAAAAACACAGATTCACACACGAACAAAGTTCATACAATAAACAATAGTAAACAACAATATTTTAATATCCGGTTTTTTAATCATACCGGATTAGGCACAAAAATGGTTTAACCGGTTGAACCGGGTTATATCGGGTGGTTCAACCGGGTTGACTAGTTAACTATACAATTCCATAAATTACAACATTAACTCAAAAAATAATCCAAATTTGGATGTAGATGTAAATCTGGAACGAATGATTGAGTGATGGAAGTCTAGAACAAGTCACGAATGATGGATTGATGAAGCAAGTTTTGAATTTTGATCGATGGAGATAAAATATTAAAAGTCGTTAGGTTAAAGTTGAGAGTAAACATGAAGATGGGCCAATAAAAAGTAAAATCCTAACCCAAAATCAGACCTGAGCTGGTACCGGTATAATGGTTCAAACCGATATACCGGATTTTACTGGTGGTACGAAGTCGACGTCGTTTCTCCTACTTACCTGGGTGTTTCGGACCGGATTTAAATCCGAAAACGGTAATACCGGTATAACCGGCCGGTATTTACCGGTTTTTAAAACATTGGTAAACAGTA
Source organism: Helianthus tuberosus (assembly GCA_030545235.1). Lineage (NCBI taxonomy): Eukaryota > Viridiplantae > Streptophyta > Magnoliopsida > Asterales > Asteraceae > Helianthus > Helianthus tuberosus. The sequence continues at coordinate 66,020,075 of CM060447.1, forward strand.
TATAAAACGAAAATATGATGTGTCACTCCAATAGATCTAAACAAATCGTATACAAAACCGTAAAATACAAAATATGAAGTGATAACAATAAGATGAATAGCTAAAGAAAGAGTGTTTACCGGTAAACGAATCAGAAAGTGGTTCGAGCAACGCCGATTTGCTTCTCTTGCCGCTTCTCTTGCCGATTAATATGTAAACGTCGTCTCCGAGCGAGAAGAAGTGGACTTGTGTAGATCGGACTTGTATTTCACTAATACTTGACTGTACGTCTCCTGATATGCGGATGAGAATCCATACCATAAAACATGAAAAACAATAAACCGGATTCAAATACACAAATCACAAAATTCCCACTTAAAAAAATCAAACTCATGCAAATTAAACAACTCCCACTTACAAGATTTACACTGAAATTAATATATTAAAAGTTTTAATAAATAAATTAGAGATGATAGAAAGCTAAAAACATAAAGGAGATTAAAATCTTTACCAATAAGTGAATTGAATGAGTCTTGATGCTTGTTAATAATATTGTTGTAAAACTGATCTCACCAGTTAGGAGAATATAAACCTAATTTTACAGAGTTGGAATAGATCGATACATATAGGCTTAATATACGCCCGACAAAATAGTATATGATTTCGTAAAAGAGAGCAACACCGATTTTCTTCTCTTGCCAGCAACGTCGATTTGCTTCTCTCGTCGATTAATATGTAAACGTCGTCTACCAGAGAGAAGATGTGGACTTGTGCAGATCGGACTTGTAAGAAACGAATCGGAAAATGGTTCGAGCAACGCCAATTTGCTTCTCTCACCGATTAATATGTAAACGTCGTCTCCCAGAGAGAAGATGTGGACTTGTTCAGATCGGACTTTTATTTCACTAATACTTGACTGTATAAGATGAAAAGGGATGATAGTGCGATTAACGATTTTGACATTAGGGTTTCCACATAGAAGATGAAAAGGGAAACAAGATGTGATGGAAGATAGGGCGTGGGAACGGGTTATAAGAGATTATATAGGATCCAAATGTTTGTTCATGGGTCAGGATTTAGATACGCATCCAGTACCCATTTAATCAAAAGAGCCCTCATTGAGTGACACCGGTCCCAAAGTTGGTTTCTTTTATTATAGTAGATAGATGTAAGACATAAACCTAAGGCCTTGAATCGCAAAGTTGAATGACATTGTGCTGACTCTCTCATCAAGTTTGAAAAGAGTCTCATGAAGAAACAATGATAAGAATAAAATAACAAAATCATGAAGCCAAAGTTCACGAGAAATCACCATGTACTTAAATGGACTTCTTGCTGCTAAAAAATGTAGACCTTATATGTAAGGCTTTAACTCCTACTGATGTTCCATAGTACTTTGAATCAGATAAATAAGAAGTTGGTCAACCAGGATCGGTAGACTAAGTCGATAAAGAAGTAGTTGTAAAAAAAACCTTTGGTTCTTTCCATTCCTAACCCGTCTAAATATTAATTTCTCTCTTCAACATAATACCCTCAAAGTTTGATACATGGCTTTATTTGGCAGTTCTACGCTAAATTATACAAAGACTTTTGTATAATTTGCCTAAGGAATTCCCATTGAAAGCTTGTCACACTAAAACACACCTAAATAAGCATATGATTTTGGTGAAAACTTTACGTAATACTCATGTGCATTGAACTCGTTAGCCGTCCCATGAACAAACTAAAGAGGAACATCCACTACTTGAGAATGACGATCAACATAATAGTTTTGTGGTGTCTGTTCGTATGTATGAGAATCGACCTTAAATTGTGGAGTCAAAGAGAACCAACCATCAAAAAAATTTGTGGCGTTTGTTTCTTTGTATTCATAATATGTACAAGGGAAGGAAGGGTTAAAATAGAAAAAAATAGACAAATATAACCCTCATGTTAGGGAGGTTTAACAAAAAAAGGTTAAATGTGTTAGTTTGGTGGAGACAAATAACAATTTTTTGAAACCATAATACGCCAAACGCAAAATTTAAACTTTTAGATGTAAATGACAGATTTACCAAACCACACGGATGAAGATTGAACTTAACTATTTTTTTTAATTTAATTTATATCTAAATTTTGTTTAGATTCTTAAAGCATTCCATATTCCATTGTTTATCCTGATTTAATATTCTTTTTAATTATTATTTTATTCTCCTTCTTACATTTAATTTTTTAATTATTATTTTATTTTTCTTCTTACATTTAAATTTTAACCAAAATACTTTAGATACAATATTTAAATTTTGGCTATGTGAATAGTAAATATACATATATGAACATTAAATGTAGCTTACTTTTTAAATATTAGAGAAAGATGAAAACGGGAAAACAAATAACAAAAATACTCTAAATTTTAAAGATATAGATGGAATGCTTAGTTGCACACTTCATTATGAATGCTCTATAGAGTATATATAAAGATCGCCACTTTTTAAATAACAAGCAACATTATTCACATTTATTTTTATAAGCAACACTTAGCTTTTGAACTAATTTCTCTTCTCACAAGCAAGGGAAATAAGTTATAGAAGTAGCTTCCATATATAAATGTGAAATGACTTGAAGAATATATTGCTAACAAGATATAAACTTTTACACCAGATTGGTTGGACAAATGAGACATCCTCCTTTACATATGCATTCACATATGAAATAGATGGATAGGATCTTTTCAATCTAATGGATATAAACTATTCTATAGAAACACCATATTCTCATTGTATCCCATATATTCTTCAAAACTGGAATTAAAAAAGCCACTTTGAGATTTTTCAATATTCTTCTTGAGTTCTTCTAAAGAGTCTTGATTAATGTAGATTCTTCTTTTGCCTAATATAAATTCATGACTATTGAATTCTTCTAAAGAGTCTCGAATAATGTAAATTCTTTTTTTTTTCCTAAGACCGTTCGGTATGGTATCAGAACAAGAAGCGAGATGCAGGCGTGGAGGGGGGGACCCCGACTGGGAACCCCCCCCCCCCCCCCCCCCTTCTCCCTCTCCCACCTTCGATGCAATCGGGGAATTTCTCCGTCCACCCCCGAGCCTCAATTTTTTGATTGTTGGGTTATTGGCCGTTGAAAACGGTCACTTTAAAAAAAAAAAAAAAAATAATAATTAAAAAAAAAACTATTTATACCCCACTTTCATCTTTATCAATCTCATTCCATTTATCCTTAACCAATCTCAAATCCGTTTCAACATCCAAAGAAATCATGGATCCGAGACAACCGAACCCGCCCCCATGCTTTCCCAACACACCCGCTACTCCCTCGACCCAACCCCCATTGGTATACAACACGACACCGAGCCGTTTACGTTTGGCGGTTTTAGTCAATCTCAAAACCCTTGGCAAATGCAATACCAACAACATCACCATGCTATGCAAATGCAACCACAAGGCCTACAAATGCCGTCATTCCAACCATTGACTCAAACCGCACCCGAGCACGATTTGTTTCTTTAGCCGCGGATGACGATGTTGTACCCGAAACGCAACCACAAACCACGAAGACAAAGAAGGGAAAAAACGAGCTCTAAGAGATCAAGAAAAGGGAAGCGGGAAGGCGGAAAGCATTCCTTGGACCCCGAACGAGTTGGAAGCGCTTGCACGAGCTAGGGTTAAAGCTTCTAGCAATCCGTTTTTAGGTATATTTTTTAATTTTATTTTTAAATAAAGTATTAATATTTGTATTTTCTTTCTTAAGAATTATTATATTTTAAATTTTAATTTGTAGCCAACAACCGAAAATCTGAAGGCTTTTATAACCAAGTTTGTAAAGAATTTTTCAAATTGATGCAACGCGACCCATATCGATTAGTCCATTCCGTTAGTTCAAAATTTAGAGAGATGAACGGAAAAATTGGTTTGTTTGCGGTATATATCAACATGCCTGGAACAATCGTAAAAGTGGTGAAGATGATGCAACCATTTTGTCGTTGGCTGTTGAGAGATACACCACGAAATACGGGCCGTGGAATTACATGAGCGCCATATGAAATATTGAAAAAATGTGAGAAGTAGAAGGTGTTGCCTAACGAGGTTTCAGAAGCGAAAGATCTAAAACAAGTGCGTCGTGGAGTTATAGTGCGGGTGGTTCGGATGCACGTTGTGCTATCAATATAAACGATGACCCCGAGTTCGAAGATGAAGCTCCAACTCCTAAAGCAACCGCTCAGAAGGCTTCGGGTTCACAGGGAACGAGCTCGAGTGATGCGTCTAAACTTGATACAATTCTACAAAAATTCAACCATTTTATGGAAATGCAAGAGGATAGGTACAAAAAGAAAGAAAAGGAAAAGGAAGAAGCGGCGGCAAGGGAAAGGGATAGACTTGAGTTTAATAGGAGGCGACTCAAATTTGATATACAAAATCAAGAAGCCGAAATGTTCCGAGTCATGAGAACCTATATCGAAAGCGTACCCGAAAGAGACCGTGCGGTGCTCTCAATGATGAAAGAGAAAATCGCAAAGAAATGACTAGGAGGAAGTGGAAGTGGGCTTTACCTTTTTTTTAATTTATGTTTTTTAAATTATGTCTTTTTTCTAGGCTATGTAATTTTATTTTTAATTAATGAAAACTTTTTATATTTTTAAGAATTTTGGTATTAAAAAATAAAAATAAAAAGAGAAGGGGGAACTACACCCATGTTTGGGGGTGAATGATGAGGTGGAAGGGGAGAGTGATGTGGTGCTGATGTGGACTTGGAGGAAGTGGAACCTCACCCTATCTTCCTATTCTACCTATACTAATAAATGAAAATCTTTTTGTACACGTGTCACTCTCTGGTGCCTCCTCACTTTTAATAATAATATTACATATTAAGTTTTTTATACACAAAATATAATATAATATAATATAGTATAATATTAATTAATATAGTTAGAGATAAGCGTATAAATTCAAATATAATTAATAATTATCTATAACTAATATAAATGTATCAAATAACTTTTCATATTCCAAATATGATTAAATGCATTTTACATGGGTTTTTTTTTATATTTATATCAATCGGATATAATTATGTTATTTATGTATGATATAGTTGTATAATTTGATAACGACATGTTTGATATGCACAAATTTGAATAAAGTCCATATTTAACACAATGCTTGGACATATATATTTGGATTAAAAGAAAACCCCCTTGATTTGTGAGAACTTAGTGAACCCCGACTTTTAATGCGAGTTTTAATTTGAATATTTAAATGTCGACTACTAATTAAAGATGTTGTTGTAAACACTCAAAATTATAGTTTAAAAAACTTTAGTCCTATTTTTTTAAACGTATATTAATTACCCCATTGAGTTGTAATAACTTAGGGAACTCCGATTTTTCATGCGAGTTTTAATTTGAATATTTAAATGTCGACTACTAATTAAAGAGGTTGTTGTAGACGCTTAAAATTATAGTTTAAAAAATGTTAGTCATATTTTTTTAAACGTATACTTTATTTGTAGTATGATTTTATTTTAATATGTATTACTTTCTATACTATGATGATATTCATATCTCGTCTCATGATCCATACATCTAAAAATAGTATTTATATCAAAGTATTTATTATATCATTAATATACATAGTAGAATTTAATTACAAATCATTTACCATAACCTCATAACTTATAATTATTTTTAAAAATACTTACAATTTTATGATCATTATTTTTTTAGTGTCACTTCTTTTAAGTCATATAATCGAATGAGATCACTAGCGGATATATTGACTTGCCAAAATTCAAAAACCAAGAACACTAACTGATTTATTTTGAACGACAAATTTGAATCACTAACGGACCACTGGATTATCATCGTGCTACCAGCGGAACCACCCGATAATATCCATCCCCACTAGGCATATTGTCTATACACTAATTCAGGAGAAAACCTAATAAATATGAGAAAAACCCCCTTGTAGGAATCGAACCCATGACCTATTGGTCCCAAAGCTTTATCTAACCCTTAAGATACCATTAGGTTATAAAGCCATGAGCAAGAACACTAGCTGATTAACTTACATAAATCAAGACCACATCGAATAAAAAGTATGTAAACATAAAACACAACAAAATCAAAATAAATCATGTGAAAAATAGGTTGGTACAATTCAGTGTTTTAAAAACCGGTAAATACCGGCCGGTTATACCGGTATTACCGGTGCCGGATGCAAATCCGGCACGAAACACCCCGGTAAATAAGTGAAATGGCATAAGATTCGTACCGGCGGTAAAATCCGGTATACCGGTTTGAACCGTAATACCGGTACCGGCCCATGGTTATTTTGGTTTGGGTTTTTAGTATTCTAGAGTTTCATCAGATACATATACCATCGATCAACATTCAAAACCATCATCACTTCATCCACAAGATTCAGCTCCATCTTCATCGGTTTATCACTCCATCTTCATCATGCTTCTAGTTCCATCTTTATCGGTAGTTTTACTTATTTCAGTAAAATAATATGAGAGAGTAAATAGATCCACAAGTGGGTCAAAAGTGAAAAACCCCCCTGTAGGAATTGAACACAGGATCTATTGGTCCTAAAATTTTATTTAACCCTCAAGATACCATTAAGCTATAAAGCCATAAGCAAAAAACGAACTCATTAACTTACATAAATCAAGACCACATTGAATAAAAAGTATGTTAACATTAAACACAACAAAATCAAAATAAATCATGTGAAAAATAGGTAGTACAATGGCTAAGTTACAAATATAACAATTTATGGCAATGGTTAAAACTTACAATGGCTAAGTTACAAATATAACAATTCAGAGCAATGGTTAAAACCGACCTAATCATATACTATTAATATCATACACTATTATTTTAACCAATGGTTAATCAGAGCAATGGTTAACCAATCAATTTATTTTAACCGAAAACATATATTTTACTCCCTCCGTCCCATTAAAAGTGTCATATTTTGAATTTTCAAAGTCTTTATTTACAAACTTTGACTTTAATTATATATTTTTTGTGTTATATAAAACTTGATGAAAATTAACCCGATAAAAACACTTGTAAAACACACTCAAATCATATAACTTTCATCAAGTGTTATCTAACACAAACAAAATTATTTAAGGTCAAAGTTTATAAATAAAGACTTTGAAAATTCAAAATAGAAAATTTTTAACGGGACGGAGGTAGTATTAAATTAATCATACTCTACAGTGCCGGCATGATAACTACTATCTGGTCAACAAACTCACACGTACACCCCCACTAAATCCTGACCGTCCATCCACTCCACCAAGCGTGTCTACTTCCAAACCAATGTTCTCCACGTGTCACGTCCCTATTCGCTAAACCGCATAGGATTCTCCAAAACTTGTTCGAGAAGAAAATAAAAACAGTCAGCCGAGTTAAACCGACCAAATCCACCGCCTCACCTCACCACGAACCCTCATCTGACCAATCACACGTTCACACGTGTCCATTATTACAACGGCTACTTTTTTCTACCACTCTTATATAAAATATCCGAATATTCTAGTCAATTCTAAATTTAAATTAACACGAGTCAATCCAGTATACATAAACCCTCAAAACAGTTAAACCTCTTCACAACATTTGCTAGATTTGGTGTCTTGTTTCCCTGTCTCGAACAACCGTCAAAGCAATCGTTATTTAACACGACAGTAATTTAAGGTTAGTGTTTCTGGTTTCACTTGATTTAAGGTTTCTTGTTGTTTGAGGTTCTAAGTTTCTGATCTCTTTGATGAATATGTTTCAGGTATACGATACGATACAATGGCATTGGGGAATGATTACAGGTTTGGGTTAGTAAAACGTACTAGCTCATTCGGTCGAAAGAGGATTTTTATTTTGAACGAATTCGTCATCGAATCTATCGATTCGGATTCGGTTTCCCCCACGAAGAAACGATTAGTCGGTTCGGGTTCGGGTTGTGAGAGATCGTTGCTAGAAGCTCTTCCTCAGGATATTCTTGTAAGTTTGTATTCAGTTTTTTAGTTCAAGTTTGTTAATCCCAATTTTACACATAGTGATGGTGTTTGTGTGTGTATGTTTTTTTTGTTTGTTACAGATTAAGGTTTTATGTGGTGTGGAGCATGATGATCTAAAGAGACTGTTTCGTGTATCGAAGCCGATTAGAGAAGCTGTAAGTTTGATTCCCATGATTCATCAATTCAGTCATAGGGTTTTTTGTGCATTGTTTATAATTTGTCAATTAATGATGCAGGCTATGATTGCAAAGAAGCTGCACTTTGCGTATAGTACACCGACAAAGGTCCCTGCCTTTCGTTGCTCGATTGATCCATCGGAGCTCGATGGTGATGAAGTTGAAGCTCCAAATGCTCCAAGACAGTGGAGAGTAGCTCGTTCTCGACTGGATAAGAAGAAACTGGCTAGCCTCTCGGTGGCCTTGTTTGCTTCGGATGAAGATGAGTTGTAATCGAATAATGTGTTCGATTTTAGTGTGTACAGATTCTGTTCATGTTGTTGTAGGAAATGGTAAAGGGTTGTACATTAGGCAATTTGGGTTCTTCAATTGTTGCATTGAAGATGTGGGATTTAGGTCGTTTGTGCTTAAATTGCTTGTACATTTAGGACAGTAAAGTATACACATTAGGTTTGAGAAGGTAGGGAATCTGTATTTATGTTTAGTTTAATGTTAAAAACTTTAGTTATATGTAATAACAAACATGTTTACCACTTTTTGGATCTCTCTAGATACAATCTATACTGTCATTGGTGCAATTACGAATCGTTTGCAAACTTAACATAGCTATAAGGTGTTTTGGGATTTATGCGCGGATGTTTTCCGCTTGATGTAGGGTATACACATCCCCAAATGCACGGATCAAGAGACGAATTACAGTGCTTGCCCGACGAATCGAGTACGTTTTGGGGAAAGCGAGAAGCTCATGTTTTTATTTTTGTTAATTAATGTAGAAACATCATTATATGTGAGCATGTATGAAGACAGATAACTGATTTAACATCAATGTATTAAAACAAGCTGTACTCACTAGCGAATACAATATTAAAGTTTATCGTGTATATACACTAATCACTAGTGAATACAGTATGTTTTTAAGTAGAATATGGAAACGTTACCGCTTAGAAAGTCTTTAACAAGCAGATCCAGCAGCGATTACCGCTTACAGTATGGTTCTAATAACTAGCTAGCTATTCTAGTTTGAACATATCATACACGGGTCAGAACAGGCTCCCAAAAGAAGAGAATGTTATTCTAGTTTCTCGCCTCTTCACCCGATAACCAACCTCAAATCACAATACAGTCTCGCTCTCTCTCCCACCCGACTACAATCTGTACAATCCTCCACTCTGATCCTTATCTTGTTTTTCTTCTAAGTAATCACTAAATTTTAAGAACTTGCGAGTCATACACAAATAAACATATTCACTTATATAGTCAGTCAATATTGACATACGTGTATGCAGAAATAAATCAAAATCCACAAAGTCCCATTTTCAAACCATTTGTAGCATTAGCAAAGATTTTTCTTTCTCAATGCCTATAAGTAAGTTCAACCTTAAGACGTAGGACACCATCAATGAAATAGACACCATCTTCCCCAATAAACGAAGTCCACAGGCTTCCAAACAAATATCGGTACTCAATCTCCTTCTTTCCACCCGTACATACATATTTCCCGTTGCATTTTATCCCAAACTCGTCAGCGGTCTTTGACCGTCCGATAAACGAAGCCAAAGGGGTTCCAAACAAATATCGGTTCCCAGTCTTCTTCTTTCCACCGGATTTTCTCTCAAACTCTTTAGAGGGCTTTGACCGTGCTGCAAACTCATAATCAAACACTTCATAAGCTGCCTCTTTTTCCCGAATAGCCAAATAAAGCCAGAAATAGTGTAACGAGCTCTTTTTGGCAATGTCACATAGGGCGTAGAAGTAAAATGTGTGACCACCCAACTCAAATCCTTCTGAAAAAAACTCGCCCCATGGAAACAAACTTGCACACACGTCACGTTTTAAATCCATGTATACTACAAGACGTGGACGAGGCTTTTCAAATTTAATCATCTTAACGGGTCGGAGTATGTAGGCCCGTTCCACAAACCTATGGTTGAGATTAGAGTTTTCATCAATGATGTATTTATGTGTGACATCCGCTTTGAAAGCATTTGCTTCCCCTACAACCATTTGGGCAAATTGAGGGTCGAATTCATTGCAAGTCAAGACATTTTCAAGGAGTATACGTGTCATGTAAGGGTAACGAATAAACTTTGCAAGGCGGGTCCAGATGATTTCACGGCGATCCTCGATATTAGGGTACTGTGCCCGAGCCCATTTAAGGACAAAGTTGTAAACTACATCTTCTGAATGCACCTGGAGGTCATCACTAGCGATAATCGCCTCTACACCAGCAAGTGGCAAGTTAAGAATCTCATCTTCAAACCTGCCATTAATAAGGAAGTTTTAGTTTGTTCTGTTGGTTCAGTTCTGTTCTAAACATAAAGAAAACATGAAATCATACCTGTTACAGCAGACAGTGCGTTGGAGAATCCAGTAATGGAGTTCGACATGCTTGTCATTGTGATCTGGTTCCTCCTTAGGATGCTAACTAATGATGGGGACTTAGAGAAAACCGAAAAGGGATATCGGTTTGGAGAGGGAGGACGAAAATTATTGATGTTATGGTTATGGGGTGTGTCTAATTGTAAAACTGAGTAACTCTTTAACCTCCACTTAATTCTCCTTATATAAGCACCCAGGAGGAAACCTAATTAGTTACTAAGGGTAATATGGTCCATCAACAATTACCAACTAATTTAAATAATAGGTTCTAATATATTTTGATCTCTATAATGTAAATGATTAAGATGGCTATAGATTAAACATTAAACATAATATATTTAATCTTACATTCTCCCACTTAGCCGAGTAATCATTTACTATGAGTATTAGGTAAGCCTGATCAGGAGTTAACACTCATTTTAGCCTTAAACAAGTACTATAGCAGAGAAATACAGCCGTTGAATCATTATGCGACTCAGGACCCCCATTAATCATACTATAGCCTTAATTTAAAACCTAATCGTTATGATCAAAATACACGTAAGCCCTTTGTTTGATTTGTAACTTTATTTGTCTTATATGCCATTATGTCGACTTAACATATTCTTAGAGACGTACAAAATCAAACTGATGAGGAAAAATTAACTAATACTTAGTCATTCATAGTACGATATGCAGTTGCGCATGGCCATTAACTAATACCCGTCTCTGAGCTCTCTTAATAAGACTTATGGGTAGTGGCCCTTCATATATAGGATCCTTAAACATATCATGAATGAATTCGATACAAAACTTAGTTTCCTCAATTCGTTCATAAACGAATAATTAATTACGTATCGAAACTTAATGCAGCACCTCTTGAACTGTTACTGTTCAATGAGTCATGGTAGCTGACTTTATCACACTAAGTCTTCAAAACATTAATTATATGGAGTTAATAAGCTTATGAGTCCACTGATAAATTTCCAACAACATTTAGTGACTATATTATGTCGTTATAACTTAGGTTGTTAATATCAGTGCATTATGACTCCTCCATGAGATATGTTTTGTCTGCTAACATAAGGATATACCCGAAATTACATTTTTGTCATATTTGAACATCACAAAGTTATAGTAATAAACCGGTTTTAATTCTCACTTCTTCTTCAAATAATAGCCTCTCGTTTCTTTAAAGATATTGTAATACTCCATTAGATGCTTCACAATAATCTAGACATATCTAGAGTGTAGCAATGTGAGTAATATCTAAACGAGTATAGACTTAAACTTACATAAGGCTTCTAATTTAATGAAGCGTAAATAAATAATCTCACTTATCCTATTATCCTCTAAAGGAGAGCAATATTGCTTGTAACATATATAAGGACCCATTTAATGTTAAACTTATGGAACAGAACTAATGTCCCATTGGGTCTATCTCAGTATGTTATGATATCAATCACGTAAGAGATATCTCTGAGATATATTATATCAAAGTTTGTGTTAACAATGCTTTGACTTATGTAACATATACTTGTCAAAAGAATGTCATCTATATAGACAAGTTTATTTTAGTTGCTCCCACTCATCTTGAGGTAGGTACATTAATCCACTTGATTCTTGATGAAAATAATTACGTTAAGATTTCATCACATTATGATGTTTGCATTAACCCATACATGGATTTTATTGACTTATAAACAAACTGTTCTTTAACCATAAGTTTAGAACTTTCAGGTTGTCTTATGAACATGTAAATGTGTCAGCCATTTGTTATGGAAAATTGTTTATAATGTTCATCTAATGTAGCTCAAAATTATTATAAGCTACTAGAACAGTGATGATCCTTAAAGAAATCTTTTGTAAGATAGGTAAGAAAGACTCTTTCATAATTTTTCTCTTCCTGAGTATAACCTTTGACAATCAAACATGCTTCTTAGTGTCTTAACGTTTATGTTAGGATTCGATTTAGTTATGAACACTCTTAGGTAATTCAATCAAATCTCAAACGTTATACGAACACATAAAATCAGTTTTACTAGAAAACTGTTTTATTCCATTAAGAATATTGATTGACACTAATGGCTTAATTTTAAGAGATAGGATCAGTAAACATTTCCAAAATCCATTTCAACTTTAGTTAGGGAGGTTATGTAATCATCAAAATTAGTAGGCTTTTAAACCTAGATGACCTCCTGAGTTAATTATTGGGTTCATTAGAAATTTCAGTTTTATGGATTAGCTCTTGATTAGGTTGCTATCATTTTCAAGATTCTAAGTTTGTAAGAGTTGGTGCAGTATGGTGTACAAGAGGTGTAATCGGAGTTAAATTCGGAATGAAATTTAATGACATTCTTCCCCCCGCCTCTTGTACTCCTTGCAAATCATAATAAGGACTTTGACTGCTCCCACTGACCTTAGGAATCTTTAGGAACTCAGCATGCTTAGGGTCAATGCTTAACGACCAACAAATTCTAATAGAGAAACAAGTTAATGACGTTAGTCGTTGTAGTTTCTCTTGTTGAGGATTATGTTAGTTTAGGTTAGAAATCTAAGTATGCCCACAATTAAGCAACTATGAAACTTTTGTAAGAGTAGCATTAGATTTTAAGGAGACAAGTATTGATGAAACAGTGTCATGATGGAGCGGTGTCTTGTACAAGAGGTGCAAATAGAGGTAATGTGAAATTTTCACTCCCCCACCTCTTGCAACTATTGCAAGTTATTATTAAGACACTTAATGCTCCCACTGATCTTTAATATCTCTAGAAATGCTACAAGAGAAGTTTCAATGAGCTACGTGACGTGGGAACCTATCATATATACATTAGACTTTATTTGATTTCTTTAATGTCCAGATATCATAAGAAACTTTAGGAACATATTTAATAGAAATCTTATTAAGTATATATATGAATAGATTTCTTCTAAGACCGTGAGCCATATGCGACAAAATTTAGATACAAGTTGATAGTCTTTTAAATGATAAATGAATTATGTCTGAATATTCCATTTGGAATAAGTTCCACGAATGTCAATGAATGACTTATGATGGACCCATACTTATTCCTTAAGCCAAGTCATATTTAGGGCTTTAACGTCATGATTTAAAATCACTTAGAATGAGATTAGTTGAATAATCATCCTCATTAAGAAACTCATGATGTCTCATGAATTTCGGTTATAATGGATGAAATGTATAAGTCTCATTTTCCTTTTGTCAAATTCTCATTTGCATGATGACAAAAGTTGTGAAAGAGTAAGGTATCATCTAGTTTCATCTTAGTAATGTTTCAATCCAGATAGTTAGAACAAATAAGATGAGAGTTTAAGGTAAGTGTGACTTTATGTTGACTATGCAAACCTCACAACCTTCATGACATAGCCTAAGTAATGATACTGTACTCTGATTAATAATCAGAACATGTAATGTATCGAAAAGCTTTGTTAGAAGACTGCTTATTATGGTTCTTATAGCGTTAACAATTAATTTTGTCACTAACTCTCATATTAGTTATTTGTCGAGTTCTGGTAAGGAAACGTATGGAACTAGAGTCAACTAATCATGTGTTAATTGGAATATTAAAGAATTATCAGACTTAGATATCATTAGTAAGTGACTATCTAATTAATTTACCCAACTGTTCTTTTAGAATAATGGATAGTCTCGTTGCTTATGTCTAGCCTAATGACATAGTTATGCAGTGAGATTTTCCCTTGAAGAACCTTAAAGTTGGAATTAGCACTTGTAATTTGTCTATGGACCTTAGAACAATCCTCTTTTAAACTATTAGTGGTTGTAAGGTGAATAACAACTTATTTTCCAGCTTTAAACATGTATTTCTTTGTACATATGTTGCTTATCAACACACTCATTATACTTTGGTATTTCTTGAGTGTTGTAGCTGATTTATAATGCATCAAATTGTACAAGTGAAAATCTTAGTATGTAATGTACTGGAAAATGTACTTATTTCCATGCGTAAGCCTTTAACTTTATGGGTCATGGTTTTGTACATTATAATGTATTCACATATACCACTTAACTTTATAGTCTAGAGTGTCAAATTAAGGCATGCATCTTAGGAGTTCTAGTGATTATTCCATAATTATAGATTAGTCTTAGGAAAGACTTAATCTGGAATAACTTTAGTGATAGCATTTACGTTAGAGAGTTCTTGATTATCATAATAGACATCATATTCGATTTGTCCTATTCATCATGCTCTAACTTTCTTCTTTATAATCTTTATCAGAAGAGAGCAATAGGATTATCGTGTCTTAGGAAATAATCAAGGATTTAATTTAAGAGCTAATTCTAATAGAAACTGTAAATAAAGCAAACATTTTAGGTTTAAAAATTAGAGTGGATGAGATATTGATATAAAGAAGAAAAAATTACAGTGAGTAACATTATGGGTACTAACAATAAGGCAGACGAAATGATCATAAAAACTAATTAAGGATCATTAAGCTAAGGATCATTATGTGAAGAGATTGTGATATGTCTATTACTAACATCAAAATAATAGACTTAGCTAAAAAATTCTACTTAAATGAAGACAAAACAGCTTTGGCCAGAAGTGTAATCATTTAAGCATATGTGCAAAGTAGTTGTAACAAATCAGCTTTGGCCAGAATTGAAACAATCACTTTAGTAATGCACTTGTTGAGTATGCCATCTATGAATGAATTAAATCAGCTTTGGCCAGAAATTAAGACATTCATGCTTATGATGCACACACAACATAGCTTTCGTAATACTTGAACGATAAGTAGATGTATCAAGTCAGCTTTGGCCAGAAATGATATATCAAAAGCTCATTCAAGTTAAGCTATTCTGGTTTTGCAAAACATTATCTGATTAAATTAACTAAGTAAATTACAAAACCATTTATTTAATAGCAAACCACCCGTTAGCGCGGATCGAACTACGATCTCGACTAATGACGTTATGGTTAAAAAATTTTCTTCAGTTCACATTTAAATAGCTTAAAATAATGAGATTGCGAGTCGCAACCACGATCTCGACTAATGACGTTATGGTTGCGAGTCGCAACTACGGTCTCGACTAATCACGTTATGGTTGCGAGTAGCAACCTCATGGTCTCGAGTGATGACGTAATGGTTGCGAGTGATGACGTTATGGTTGCGAGTAGCAACCTCATGGTTGCGAGTAGCAACCTCGCTAACAGCTGTTAATTGTGATATCATAACCGAAAATTCGAAATCTAAGGGATTAAGAGATATTCTTTCCTGTTTCAAGCTGATCTAATTTTGTCAACAGATTTCGAAATTGCAATCTCTTTATCTTTTTAACAGTTTTCTAAAACTTTAGAGGACAAAATAAATCAAAACCAGGAAAAAACACTTAATAATCCGAATCATATTCCAAATCATAACAGAATACTTCGAATTTTCTCAAGAACATGATGAACCCTAAAACATAAAACATGATTCTGGAACCCGAAACCTGAATTTTTAATCCTCTTCTAAACAGATTTCGGTTATAAGATTATCCAGTTGATTTCGACCAAACATATAAGTGATCTTTTATCCGAAAACAGGGATTTCGGTCCAAGATCCAAAACATCAGTTATGGTTACGAAATTAATTAAAAAAATTCTGTTTTCATGATTTCTATTCCAGAATGATGAATACGAAACAGAACCGACTAATCAACATATGCTCTGATACCACATGTTGGTTCAGTTCTGTTCTAAACATAAAGAAAACATGAAATCATACCTGTTACAGCAGACAGTGCGTTGGAGAATCCAGTAATGGAGTTCGACATGCTTGTCATTGTGATCTGGTTCCTCCTTAGGATGCTAACTAATGATGGGGACTTAGAGAAAACCGAAAAGGGATATCGGTTTGGAGAGGGAGGACGAAAATTATTGATGTTATGGTTATGGGGTGTGTCTAATTGTAAAACTGAGTAACTCTTTAACCTCCACTTAATTCTCCTTATATAAGCACCCAGGAGGAAACCTAATTAGTTACTAAGGGTAATATGGTCCATCAACAATTACCAACTAATTTAAATAATAGGTTCTAATATATTTTGATCTCTATAATGTAAATGATTAAGATGGCTATAGATTAAACATTAAACATAATATATTTAATCTTACATGTTCACTAATAGTTAAACATTTGTTTTGAGGAAGCTTAACTACTTGGTCATGTCTTTGTAATGTACAACATAGAACTGCTTGGCAGCAAGCGTCAACGGCTGAAATGCTTCGGAAGTTATAATAGTGGAAGGAAGATCAAGATAAACCAGTACGGATTCAGGTGTCATTGGTAGATTTCTTAATAAACGACTGCAAGGTCTCATGCATGAAGCCACATCAAATTTGTTAGCAGCAATTAGTACATCCAGCACCGCGGAAGCACTTGTAACCGTCAAATTGTTGCTATACATAAACTTCAATAGTTCCATGAGACCCGCTTCCTCTGAAAGTAAAAAAAGATATAAATTACACGTAAATGCAAAACAGAAATAAGAAATTACTACAAACCCGAGGCATTGATTCTCAAGGTTGCATGGAATTGTTCCGACTCTCTCATCCCGTTTGAAAAGAGCTGCATGAAAAAACAACAAGAAAATGAACAAAGAATAACAAAATTACTAATTAGAGTTCATGAGAAATCACCTTGTAGAAAAATGGACTTCTTGCAGCTAAAATTGGAGAGCTAATATGCAAGGTTTTTACTCTTACTGCTGTTCAACAACCATAGGTTTTTACCGTATATAACCAATATTTGAACAAATATGATATCAAATGTAATTGTTTAATGATAAAGTAGAAGCAATATTTGAACTTATATAAAACTAAAAATACAGAAAAAAAAGCGATCTGATGGGGAGTCAGAAAAGATATAGATGCGAAGAACGCGATCGGAGAAGTTGCTATCGTTGAAGGCAAAACCGAAGTCGCCGTGGTCACAGGCATCTTCAGGAGAAGATTCAGTATCCATGATGAGCGTTCTAGGATCGAAGGTTTTAGGGTCGAACAGTTGAAAATTCGATTCAGTCATGGTAGCAACGTGTGAGATTTTTAAAACCCTAATTCCTGTTCGCAATCCCAGGAAGATGGTTAAGAAACAAGCAAGAATGTGGTAATATATATATACGTTTTGGATTTAACGCAACATTTAATATATATCCGAAAAGAACAGTAGATATTTTTTTATATTTTCAGTTATTACTTCCCTTCCTTTGATATTTAACAGCAGTTTTTTTTTTTCAAGTAGTCTGTATCTCTAACTAGATTTACCACCCGTCGCAATGCGGCGGGGGATTCAATAGTTATATATCATGTTAGATGAAAGGAAAATGTTTCTCACATGACCACGGGCCTGTGTGTAAAACCGAGAAAAAAAATAACTAAGTCGATCCTCTGACTCGCACATTGCGACAGACCTATAAAACGGGGAAAAATAAACGCGCTGCGACGGACATGTCAAACAGGAAAAAAAAATAGATGAAAAACGTTGAATCTCACACGCACGTTGCGGCGTGTTAAGTCGGAAATTTAGAACGACACGTTAAACGGAGAACTTATGAAAGATGAAAAGTACATAAGAGACTAAAGTTGAAAGTAAAAAAAAATGTTGAGATTAAATTGTAAAAGATGAAAAGCTTTGGATTGAAAGTAAAAAAAAATTAAAGGGCTTAAATTGCAAAAGATGAAAACTTTTGAATTAGAAGTGAAAAATCAAATTAATCAAAGGGGGTAAAATACCAAAGATCGAAACTTTAGACTTAAATTGCCAAAGATTGAAACTTTAGAGTTAAAAAATAAATCAATTAAACAAAAGAGATAAATAGATTTAGTTAAATTGATGTTTAATATTATTATCTAATACTAATAAAAGGGTCTACTTAATGTCACATGACATTCTCATACTAATCAAAGAGTTTACATGCCACATGACATTATTCTATCCTTCAATTCACTAATATTATTATTATTATTATTATTATTATTATTATTAATATTAATTAATTAATACAAAACAATGAAAAAATTCTTAACAACTTAATACTAATAAATGTTTTTACTGTCTACTTAAATATTGAACATTTACTTTTGAATTATCTAAAATATATAATTAGTTATTAGTAACAATTCTACTTATAATAAACAATTTCAAATAATGTTAATGTGACAACACATTCTTATTCTTTAAAAGGATTTTTTTTACTATATGCTTAAAACATCTATTAAATAAATTATTATTTTATATTATAATAATAAAAATGATAAAGAATAGGTTAGTCCGATACTTGAAAACCGGTTTACTTCCATGCTTTAAAAACACTTTTAATGTTATTAGACTCGTGTAATGCACGGGTTTAAGGATATAATATCTTCATAATAATTTTGATGCAAGTCTATACTCACCGGATGTCCTAAATAGAGTTATATTGATCGAAAGAATAATTTATGTAATGGAACTCTACTACAGGTCCTATCACTGGGTGATCAGGTTATTGAGGCACTCATATTATCCGAAAGTAATACTGGCACTTAAATGTTTATCCCTAGATTTCGTTTAATACTGCCAAACAGAAGGATACGTATCGAAAAGAAGACACTTTCCTCTCACCCTATGTTTTGACATGACGATAAATAAAAGTACAAGACAATTTTTATGTAAAGTTGGTTTGTTTCTAAAAGAATCGGTTTTTACTCATGACCAACTCGTGCGTCATCTATGGTAAAAAAATTCACTTATATAAATTTTTTAATACAACATAAAATTAAATAAGTTATAATTTTATATCCTTAAACCCGTGTAGTACACGGGTCTAATAATCTAGTTATTTAATAAAAGAGATTTAATAAAAGAGATAAATAAAAAACTAAGGGTGAGAAATTACCAGAGAATGACACGTGTCCAAAAAGGATTTTTGTTTATTAGTATAGAAAGATTCGTAAATATAAAAAGAAACTAAAGCCCAAATATATGCATGACAAAAGCCCATAATGGCACTACTAGGCTCTTGCTAATCAGTGCATCATAATCGGTTCCAAACCCGACCCGGTGGAACCGACCTGGTCCCGGTTCCTACCCGGCTAATAGTAGAACCGGTTCCGGGTTCAAAAAACCCATAGGTTCCGAACCGGTTCCGGGTTCAAAAAACCCATAGGTTCCGACCCAGTTCCACATTTTATAAATAAAATCGGTTCGTACCCGGTGAGTACCCGGAACCCGGTTCCGGGTATTACAAAAAAAACCTGATATGCCCATCTCTACCGTTAACTTACACCTACAAGATATAAACCGAAACATAAATATATATTAGAACCGGTTACATTGAACGAAACATAACTAAACACGTCAAACTAAACATAACTAAACAAGTTACATAAAACACACTAAACTTTAGAAGAACCGGTTTCGGATCCTTCGTTTTTCTTCGGCTTTGTAACCGGACAATGACGATCAGTGTGTTTCTTTAGCATGGAGTTGGCCGTAGCCTTCATGAACTTCCCACAAGCTTTACACCTTGCCATCTCGTGGCTATCGCTCATTAAGCACAAGTCAAAGTGCTTCCAAATTGCAGGGTTTCGTTTAGTTTCCAAAACCATCACAACCTCGTCGTTGCACGCCATTTTAATTGTGGAAGTTTGAAGGTGTAAGTTATTGATTTTGGGATGCAAGGAGGCAAGAAGGCAAGGAATTTATAATCGGTTTCTAATAGTTTTGTAGTCTTTTCCATTGAATTACTATTAGGAACCGGTTCCTAATAGTATTTGCAGCTTTTTCATAGTAACCTTAGGAACCGGTCTTCTGAAGAAATGGAACCGGGTATTAAAAGGAACCGGAACCGGTTCCACCCTGACCCGAACCGGTTACACTCGGTTCTAGTTTTAATGGTTAAAACCCGGGTAGGAACCGGTACCAGTTAAAACAAGAACCGGTTCAATTGACACACATTCAGGAACCGGGTCCGGTTAGGAACTGGTTCCAGGTATAAAAGGGACCGATTATGCCCATCTCTATTGCTAATCCACCTTAGGCCCATATGCTAAAAGTCCTCGATAGTCAGTAGAAGTGTACAATACAAAAACCAATTTGGACAAAAATTGGTTCCAAAGCCGAACCAGTTTTTTCTTTTAAATGGGCCAAACTGGTTCAGGTTATAAACCGATTTTAGGGTTGAAAAACCAAACCCGCTCAAACCAATTTGGAGCATTAAAACCGGTTTTTTAGATCGGGCCCAAATCGATGCGGGTTAGAATCGGTTCTCAACTCAAAAGTCCCGAACCTATGCCAAACCACTGGGCCAAAATTGGTTTCACCCAAGCATGTTTTTTGGGGATCGGGCCGGGTTGAAAACCAGTTCGTCAAGCCCAGACCATTTTTTTTACATCTCTAGTCCTTAGTAGTGGTGCACAAATCGGGTTTTTTTTTTAAAAACCGGTTCCGGGTATGGAACCGGGTTCGGGTAGGATCGGGTTTTACCAAATCGGGTTTTTTTAAAAACCGGGTCGGGTCCGGGTTTTCTACCAAAAATGTATACCCTATATACCCGGGTTCAGGTAGGGTTCGGGTCGGGTTTTATAAAACCCGGGTATTATAATACCCTATTTCCGGGTTCGGGTATTCATCCAATAGGGTTCTGGTATGCATCGGGTTGGGAAAAAACCCGCACCGGGTATTAAAAAAAACCGATAGAAGTAATTGGGCTCTCTATTTTTCTGGGCTGCCCCTGTCTTTTTTGAGGTGCCTTGTTTATAAAAGTAGCTGTTCAAAAAAAATTAACACAGTAAAATCACTTGAATGCAAAAAGGATTTTTTTTTATACATAGAAGTAAAATTACTTGAATGAAAAAAGGATATTTTTTCAGAGTAAAAGTTTAATCAATCTTCAAAATTTAAATTCGATAGTGCTAGATCGAAGGAATAGTCTTGATTTGAATCCTTTTGGATTACATAAACAACAGTATATTTTATTTGCTATGTTATGTTTTAACTAAGTTCCATCAATTTCTCATTTTTTTTTTGTAGTAGACACACACCAATAGATCTTTACAGTTCCGGGTATTTATAAAACCCGGTTCCGGGTATTTATAAAAACCGGATCTTTCCATCAATTTTTCATTTTTTTTGTATTAGGTGTGTAATCATATTTTCAAAGATGCATCTACTTAAAACTAGAGATAGCTATATAGCTGGGTATAAAAAAACCCAGTTTTGGGTATTTATAAAACCCGGTTCCGGGTATTTATAAAAACCGGGTTTCGGGTATAAACCAGGTATAAAAAACCCGGTTCCGGGTTCGGGTTTTAGATCAAATATGAATACCCGGTCCCTACCCTATGGGTAGGCTCGGGTTCGGGTTCGGGTATAGAAAACCCGGTTTTTATAATACCCGGTTCCGGGGTTTTTTTCCGGGTTTGGGTCCGGTTTCGGGTTTTTTGTGCACCACTAGTCCTTAGGCCTTAGCCTCTCGGTTATCGCCCTCTGCCGTTGTGATTTAAAACTAAGGTGATTCTGCCCCATTCTCCCAAGTTGATGTAAATGAATTATTTTCCATATCATCCATATCATCTTCCATAAAAAGCACCTATTCATATATAAGGGTATGGGGGCCGGCTAGGACCGGCGCCGGTCCCCCACACCGCCCCCCTTAGCCCCGGCTCGGCCCAAACGACTCCCCTCAGCCGACTTGGACGGGGCCCCACATTCAAAAACTAGCCGTTTTCAAACGGCATTTTCTTTAAAAAAAAAAAATTCATTTTCCAATTTAAATACCCTATATCTCATCCATGTTTATACAATTCAACCCCATTCTACTCCCATTCTTCTCCAATTCTCTTCCTTTTTTATAAAAAACACTCTATATTTTTTATACCTTTTTCTCTAAATCATGAATCCTTTCAACCCAAACAACCCCAACCCGAACAACCCTAACCCAAACAACCCCAACCCAAACAACCCCAACCCGAACCAACCTAACTTTTTTTCGACCCCCGCTTACACTCCGAGTATGGATCAATCGTGGGGGGCTCCGCAATTTCCTTTTTCGGGTTTCCAACAAACACCCAACGCATTCTCACAAATGTCTCAAGTTCAACAACTCCAACAATACCAAGCGCTACAACAAATGATGCAACGCAACTCGTTTGAACAACTCCAATCGCAACCGCCAACTTCCCAACCGGTTCACCTTGACGATGATGATGATGAAGTCGTCCCCGAATCGCCACCGCAAGAGCTCAAGCGAAAAAAAACAAGGGGAAGGGGAAGAAGGTTGAAAACGTAACCGAAACCGCGTCAAAAAGCGGTTCGAGAAAACAGGGGAGACCTTGGACGAAAGTAGAGGAGGAGGCGCTAGCAATGGCGGTTACTAAGTGCTCTACTAACCCGATAGTCGGTATGAACCAAAGTTTAAATTTTTATTTTTACTAATGCATTATTTTTTAAAATTTAGGAAACAATCAAACGGGTGATAGTTTTTGGAAGAAGGCAACGGCTAAATTTCATGCGATTATGGAGCATAGCTCGGATCGTGATTTAGAAGCCGTCTCGGGCAAGTGGCGTAAAATGAGCAAGATCATCAATAACTTTAACGCAATTTATAACCAAATTTACATGAATCCTCCTAGCGGGAGTAACGAGACGGACATTCTTAACCTTGCTATCGCCAAGTGGGACTCTCAAAATGCAAAGCCTTTCCCGCACTTCCGAGCATGGAACGTAGTAAGGAAACAACAAAAATGGACGCCGATTCCAAATGAGGTAGCAACCGCCAAACGGACTAAAACTTCTGAGTCCGGAAGTTATAGTGCGGGAGGCTCCACCGGTCGTTGTCAAATCAACATAAACGACGACCCGGAAGATGACGAGGACGTGTTGCCCATTAACGAGGCGGAACGTCCCCCCGGGAGGGACAAAGCAAAAAAAGAGGCGGCCGGAAAGCGCAAAGGGGCCGGCTCGAGTGGAGGGGGCGGCTCGAAGGCATCGGGGAAAATGGACGAGTTGATAAACGAATTCCGTTCGTTCAAACAGTTCGCGGCCGAAAAATACACTCACAAGAAAACCGTGTCGGCCGACCAAGCTCGAGCGGAGGATTTTAGGATTATGAGGTTGGATCTCGACTCGGTTCCGGAGGAGGAACGAGTGGTTTATCGGAGGATGAAGGAAGAAGTGATGAAAAAATGGTCGTCGTAGGTTGTTTTTTTATTTTTAGGAAATGTAATTTTTTATTTTTATTTTTCGGTAATTTTTTTTTTTTAGGAAATGTAATTTTTTTTATGTTATGAAATGAAATTATTTATGTTGTTTTATGTTGTATTTTTTAATTTTTATAAAGTTTTAATTAAGTTAATAAATTAAAACTTAGAAAATTATAAAATAATGAGGTGGGGCCCCATCCCACACGAGCCTCCATCCCCCTCAAATTTCATGGAGGCCCATCCCCAACGAGCCGCCTACGTGACGCCTACGTGGAGGCTCATCCCCGTGGGGATGGGCCAAACCATACCCTTTAGTCTAATAAGAGTTTAAATTTCACATCCAAGAACCATGACACTGACATCCAAGAACCATCACCTCATTCTTGTCAATTAGCATAACAAACAAACGCATAACAAACAATTTTTTAATAGTATCTTTTCACCCTTTTTTTGCCATTCAAGAAAAAGCATAAGAAACAAATGCAATCCACATGTGTCTGCATAGCCATCAATAAAAGCTCTAGTCTACCCTATTTACCTTAAGCATGTGATTCTAACACATGGATATGTCTATCACCAGTATGGCTGGGTTGTAAAATACATAGTTTTTTCGATGAACATGAATAAAATCGATGAAGAAAAAAAAAACACATAAGGATAATTGATTGTAAAATACATTTTTTTTTCGATGAACAGAAGATACATACTTGATAGAACGTCGCTTTGGTGGGGGAGGAGAAGAAAGGTCGCGTACAGCGTGCAGGGTTTTGGAAGACGAATTGATTATACGAATGAGATTTACATTAGACGCAGGAGTAATTGAGGGTAGTTAGGTAATTTCTCAAAAAAAGGGGAAATATGTAATAAGGAGGCTTAGGAGAGGAAAATATGTAAAAATCCCTTTAATATATGATATGTTATATGTCAGTATGATTTTCTTAACATAATCTATATGATACATTTTCATTCATCTGAACCATCATGCTACAAACGTATTTTTAAAAGTATGATAACTTGACATGAGCTACTTTAAACTAGAACTGACTACACATTTTGTACTATTAATTCAATAATATTGAGTCTTTTTGTAACTGTTTCTATAGTAAGTTTGAATTGAATTGTTTTATTTTGTTACAGAAAGCAGACTGTGAGTACATTTCTTCGACATCGTGGGCCTGTCACCGTCTATGTAGCACGGGGACGCCATTTATGCGGCAGTACCCATCTCATGTACTTGTCGGGGACGGAAACACCATGGGTACTCATCGCCATCGGGGATGTTTCCTAAATGAATGCAGCTTTGCGGGGGACGTTTCCTAACGTATCTGGTAGAAGTATCCAGCCCGTTTTCATTTATTTTTAGGGTTTTAACCCTTTCCAATTCTATAACCGGCCATTAAATAAATAGACCTATCATATCCAACTTCTCTAATCTTTGAACTCTCAAGTCTCATCATCTTTAATTCTCTATCGATTATGGCTTCTCAAGAAACACACGGATCATCAGCTACATCATTAGAAGAACCTCCATTGTGGGTGGAGATGCTTTTGATTCAATGGAAGATGTAGTGTTTTTGGAGGTTGCCGATCTCTTATTAGATGAACTGGAAAGTGAAAATAATTTGATTATTGATAATTAATTACCTTTGAAGATGTATTTTTGGAGTTTCCACTTTACATCAATATATATCTATTTTGGAATTCGTTTAATATATTTTTATTTTTTATATTTTTTATTGTCGTACCCGTATCTTAGAATTTTGAGTTTTGTTGTTCCCCGTTCCCGTATCATCCCCGTACCTCGTCTCATACCCGTTCCAGTGCTACTTAGGTCACCGTTCAGCAGCAATGGTGAGTCCCGCTTGTTTGGCTTGTCTTTAGTATCTTGTTTTTTTGTTTATTTTGAAACGTGATTCTTTAGGATTATTTTTGGGACCATGTTATTCACCCACCCATCTGTCTATTTTCACACCCTGAAGCGTTGAGCTTTGCCCAAAGCTCAGCATATAGGTCCGGTCAACCAGACAAAGGTGTCAGTCTTTGTCTGGTTGACAAGACCTATACAGGGGCGTACCCACCCCTAGCCCAAGGTGGGTGGGCGCACCCCCGGAAAAAAAATTAATGCTATTTCTCGTCGAAAATCCCGTTCACACCCCTTGGCATTTTTCGTCCTCGCCCCTTGATTTTTTTCGTCTGCATCCCTTGGAATTTTTCGTCTGCGCGCCTTAGGTAAAAAATGTTATTGATTTATATTTTAATTTTTTTTAGTAAACTCTAATTTAAAAAAAAACTACGTAAATTAAATAAACTTTTACTACCCAACTTAACCCAAATACCCAATACCTTAACCCACTATTTCATTAAACATAACTTGCCTACTAATTCCTAGCCCATTAACCAAACCCAACCTAAGTTCAAACTATAATAATTAAAATAAGCCCAATAGTCTCTTAGAATTCCTCCCGCCATCCCTCTCTTGCGTCGTCTCCTACCAGCGATCAACGAACACAACAACACGTCATCAGCAGCCGCGAACAACCGTCGTCCGACACCAAACCAACCGAAATCCGATAAAGGGAAAGTTTATGTTTTTTGATGATTTTAGTTGATATTATAGGAGAAAAAGGGTAATAAAATTCTTAAATAAGTTTGAAATTTCGTGTGTTTTGACGTTGTTTATGGTTGTTTAGATAATTTTTAGGGTGATTATGCGTTTCAGATGATTTTTAGGGTGATTACACACGATTTCTAGGGCTAGAATAGTTGAAAATTAAAATTGAAACATTATGTTATGGAGCGATGAACTTATGGATCAAATTGTTTGTGTCAGTAAGTAAGTACGTTAAGTGATAGTTTTATATGTTATATAGAGAAAGACTTGCTTAAAAAAGTAGCTTTAGATTATGTTTCAGATAGATTTAAAAAAAATGAAAACTCATAGGGCAACATTTTAATTATGTTAGGTTTGGCGTGTTTTTGATGATTATATAAATTTAGTGATATTCTTTCATTTTACATGACCCGAACCTACCCGATACGAACCGATTTTTTTTACTTATATACCTAGGGCCTAAAATTTTCTAAAAATGTTCCACACCCCATGGAAAAATTTATGGGTACGCCAATGGACCTATATGCTGAGCTTTGGGCAAAGCTCGACGCTTTAGGGTAATACTCAGCGCAGATCTATATGCTGAGCTTTGGCCAAAGCTCGGCGCTTCAGGGTAATACTCAGTGCTTTGGCCAAAGCTCGGCGTTTGGGTGATTTTTTGAATTTTTTTTAAATTTGATTTTAATTCAAAAACGCAACTATACTTTTCGAATTTTGACGCATTTTGTTATTACGTGTCATTTTATGAATTATACGGTCTATACGACACGTTCCGGATAAGTTCGGTTACGTGTGTTGTCGTATTCCATGATTTCATGTGATTCTGTTTTGATTTCACTTGTAGCCCAACGTGTCGTTTTGTATGTATACGCGTTCTACCAGACCAGTAATTGACATATATTGTCATTAAATGTCGTATTATGACGTGTATTGTCACTATTGTTCCGTACTATCGCGTATTTTGGATGTACGGGTCATGTAGGTGACATCCGACATCGTATTATGGCGTATTTTGGCCGTACGGGTCATGTCTGTAAGTTTCATATTCGTGCGTAGATTGATTGTTATGGCGTATTATGTTTCTATTGGCCGTATTATGGCGTATTTTGGATGTACAGGTCGTGTCAGTGACATTCGGTGTTTGGGTTGGCATGACACATGATAGAAGCGCATCTTTTGAACA
This sequence comes from Helianthus tuberosus, assembly GCA_030545235.1. Classification (NCBI taxonomy): domain Eukaryota; kingdom Viridiplantae; phylum Streptophyta; class Magnoliopsida; order Asterales; family Asteraceae; genus Helianthus; species Helianthus tuberosus. The sequence continues at coordinate 66,047,603 of CM060447.1, forward strand.
ATAACAATCACAAACACACTTTTGGTTTATAACTGATTTAATTGGATTAGAATTATACATACTTAACCTCCATCTTGAACATTTGGGAAAACATTAAGGTCCGTGGGTGTGTACACTATCCTTTGGTAATAAATACACATATACTTGTTGAATAAACGCACCTATACTTTTGGTTTATATAGGTGCGTGTATTACCAACTCGCACAATCGTCACTGTGTCAGCGGTCAACTCACACGTCGTTGTCACCACCAACTTACACCAACCTGTCAGTTTGCTTTTTCAAATTTCAAGAAATTTCCTGCGCAACAGCACAGATTACTTCAGCAACAAGCTAGGAAGTTGCGCGCATGATTGGCAATTCATTTACACGCGCGCCAACTTTTCTAGCCAAGAAGATTCTTTCGGAGTAACAAAGGAAGCGCAACCTTCGCTCTTCCAAATTTCAAGAATTTTTCTGCATGAAGTAGCATGTCACTTCAACAACAAGTTCGGTAGCTGCGTCGCGTTAATTGTAGCACATCATACACGCGCCATCTAGATAGCTATGCCTCGCGCATGGAAGCAGTACTAGAGTGGGGGGACTTGAAGGGGTATGGTCCCAAATCCTGCACCAACCAGTCATGTCGCGCGCGGGACCATACTCTTATTAGACTAATTTGGTAGCTTTTCCAACCTCGCGCCGGCCAAGCAGGTGTAACCTAGTTCGCGCGCGGGGTCTGGGCAAATACAAGACCAGATTTCACACTTGGCTCCTTGGATGAAAACCCTTACTTCCTGGACCTTGTGCCAGCTACACGGGATATCCCCGATGGTCACGCGGAGGATAGAAGCGCAGGTAATCTAAGGACAAGCAGTAAAGGTACAAGTGGCAGAGCAGTGGACCAATGAGTGTCCAACAGGCTGTATGCGATCATGCTCCACGATTAACAATCGTACAGGAGATTAGAAGGTACACAAGGACGCACACGTGACACCAATCAGCGTGCGCCAACATCTGCTCCACGATCTCCACTTAGCCGCTGGTGACAGACGAGACAACAAGGACAACGGTCAGGCCACGTGGATCCATTCAGCGTGCGCCAACTTCTCTCTCACCCAGAAGCACCAACAGTCGTGGCAGACGGGACAAAACGGATACTCCTTGCTGTAGACTACAGGCCCAAGGCTCATCAGCCCATCTCCTTCCTTGCTTTCTCACTTTTAATCACACACTTATATCCTCAAAGCATATACTTATTCTCAAGCCGGTGGGTGGTTACGAGGAGAACCCCCATATTCCCCTCCTCGTAACAAGCTTAACGGTGTGTTTAGTGTTTTGCAGGATCATTACATCACAGCTTGGACGATATAAAGAAAATTAATCTTATTTGTCGAGGCACATACCACATACTAATCACCATATTAGTTTGGTGTTTCTTCATGTAGGCTATGTAGTGTCTCAACCGATGTTCTTACTATAGACAACTGCTACCGGTTTGGTTTGGTAGGAAATCACCGCATGTCTTTATATCATTTAAACCCGAACAATACATGGATTAGCGTTGGCACTTTGCCTTATTATATGGTGGAAGCAAGTGATGGGGATGTCTAATGGACACCTCAATGTAAGCATATTCAGAGTTGTGTATGTTAAAAATAAAAGAGTAAACTGCCATTTTGGTCCCTGTGGTTTGGCTAGTTTTGCCACTTTAGTCCAAATCTCAAACTTATTACATCCAGGGCCCTGTGGTTTGCATTTTGTTGCCATTTTGGTCCAAATTTCAAACTTGGCCAGATTCTCCTACTTAAACCCTTCTATTTTGTCTTTATTCTCAGGGGCATTTTCGTCATTTTGAAATTATTATAACTCACCTCTAAATAAAAATAATTAAACCAATTAAACCCATAATTGGACAAAAAAAAAAACCCTGTCTCTCTTCTCTCTCTCTCTATTTGCAGATCTACAACACATCCTCTCTCTCTTCAACTCTGCTCTCTCTTTCTCTCTCTAAACTACCACCACCACCACCACCATCCCACTGGTGCTGTTTTCTCCACCCCAACAACCACCGCCACCGTCGCCACCGTCTCCGACCCTATCTCCACCTCCATGGATGCCTTATTTCTGCATCACATCCATAGTTCAGGCACCACTTTTGCAACTTAATCCAAACATCAAATACATCATATTACTTAGTAAATTGGTACCCACCCATCAAATTATAGCAAACCCTAGACGAACTTCAACCCCAATCACCCCATAACTCCCAATCCACTTCCAACCAAGAACCCTAGAATCAAGATTTTCAAGACTCAAACTTTGCCATCTAGTGTACTTACAGCAAACCCAGTTCCCCTCAAGAAGCTCCAAAGCTTCCGTACAGCATAACCCAGTTCCCCTCCAAAGCTCCAAAACTTCGTCGTCGTTGAGGGTTTGATCAGATGGGTTCCATCCTGGGGAAGATGGGGGGTTTGTTTGAGGAGAATCGGATGGATGTGGGTTTGATTGGTTTACGGTTGAAGATGGGGATTGTGGTGGTGCTAGTGGTGGTTGTGGTGGTGGTGAGTGTGTTTAGAGAGAGATCTGACCTGATTTCGTGGGGATGATGCAGAGAGATGGTGGTGGTGGGGATGATGCGGTGGTGGGGGTGGGGGTTTGTGGCGGCAAGAGGAGAGAGAGAGAGAAAGAGAGAGAGAGGGTGGTGATGGTGGCGGTGGTGAGAAGGGGGGGGGGAGATGGCGGTGGTGGTGGTGCTTGTGGCGGCAGAGAGATGGTGGTGGTGGGGATGATGCGGTGGTGGGGGTGGTGGTGGTAGTTCAGAGACAGTGAGAGAGCAGAGAGTGAGAAAGACAGGTGGTGGGGGTTAGGTTTATAAAGGGTCGTTGTTTAATCAATATTTTTAATCAGTATTAAGTTATAATAAATCTATATGACTAAAATACCCTTGAGGATAAAGACAAAATAGAGGGGTTTAAGTTGGGAAATCTGACCAAATTTGAAATTTGGACAAAAATGGCAACAAAATGCAAACCACAGGGCCCTGGATGTAATAAGTTTGAGATTTGGACTAAAGTGGCAAAACTGGCCAAACCACAGGGACCAAAATGACAGTTTACTCAAAATAAAATTCTGAAAGTTGAAGAACACAAACTTTTGACCAGTTATTTAGAACTTCAAACTTTTGTCATGATCTGATCCACACGCATCATATCTGCATAAATCATATTAGTAGTGTAGGAATAAATATTGTCCGACTTTCAAGGTCGGACTAGGTTTTTTTTTTTTTTTTTTTAACGGCTAATTTTTCCCCTTAAGTACTTGTACCTCCCAAGGATTGAAACTTGTTCTCCCCATAAGAGATAATTCATCTTGATCACTAGGCCATAACCTAAGGCTATGCGGTATGGGTCCGTCCCCCCTCCCGTTCCCACCCGGCGACGCCAGCAACACCAAACCCCCCCCCCCGGTCCCCGTCCTTTCCGTCGATTCTTAGACGTTGGCGACGGAACCTTTTGTGGGGCCCAAGACCAAAAAGTAGCCGTTATTATTAAAAAAAAATTAATATCTAATTTAATTTATTTTTTCAAACGGTAAAATTTCAAAAAAACACCCAATTCACTCCCACTTTTATAAATACTCACCTCTTTTACACATTTTTTCACAACTTTTTACCCACTACAATCTCATATCTCTCTCACATTTTATAACCCCTCTTCCCTTTTTATAAAAAAACTCAACTATTTTTATACCATTTTTTACCCGCTACCACCCCATCTACCTCTAAAAAATTATCATGGTTTCACCTTCTTCCATTTCTTCATCATCTTCGTCTACGTGGTATTCTTCAACTTCAGAAGAGGATGCTATGTTTTTTTTTAAAAAAAATTTAAGTTTTTTTTTAAGTTTATGTAATGTTTTTTTTTAATATTAATGAAAATATTTTGTTAGTTTTTTTGTTAAATGTTAAAAAAAAAGTAGAAGATTAAAAAAAATAAAAAAACATAAAAATGGTGGGGAGGACTATGACTAGGACCATCCTCTCATACCCTCCACTTTTGGGGGATGGACCATCCTTGGGAGGACTCTTACGTGGCGCCTACGTGGCGGATGGTCCTCCAAGGATGGAATATCACCATACCCTCTAGCCTAAGTGCCAATGTACGACTACCATGAAACCAAGAAGAAAGATGTTTTAATGTCTAGTTTGGTATTAAAACATTGTTACGGAAGAATGAACAAATTTTAATTAAAAGCTTATCAAACGAAAGGTGTTTTTTTTAATGAGAATATATGTAATTATTAATTTTTTCCCACATATGCCAGCGAATACCCGCTTGGCTAGCCCGGTAACTCGTGATAGGCCCATTAAGCCAGAGTTAACCCATATGGCCCATCTCCTTCAACTCTTCAAGTACACATCGATTACATTGCACCGACATGATGTATTATATAAGAAGACGATAAAAAACAACATTAATTTCATGAAATCATCCAATAATCTTATATGTGATGTGATACTAATATTTTTTTTTGTTGGTACTATAATAATAATTATAAGATATTTATTAACGTCTTTGTATATTTAATGGTCGGCAATGTAATAAGTTATGGTGTATTAGTGATAGAATCCAGTGTACGAGAGCATCCGATGTTTAAACATCCGGTAAATGTTACAAGGTTTTAGCATAAAGCCAACGAGAGCATTTGGTGTTTAATAACACCAAACAAAATAGGGGTTATGATCAAATACAAAGGATAAAATAAATAAGAAGAGTAAGAAGGATTCTAGTCTATTGATCTTAGATTTGGAGGGTTGAGATTGGTTGTAGGGAAAAGAAGATAATAGAAGGGCATAAAAGGAATCCTATATTTATGGATTTTTCTCTCTCCACATGCAAGGCACATGCCAATTCCACCATCGATTTAAAACGTCCATAACTTTTTCATACGACATTTTTTTCAAAAAAAATTTCACCATAATAATGAGCGTTTTTTTATCTTTAATATGAGTACCATATTATCATATAAAAATACAATAAAAATTTTCATTTTTACTGGGTTTTTTGGCATTGTGTTAAAGGTTCAGATCATTGTGTCTTTTAACTGGGTTTTGGTCAGTAGAGTTTCTATACATTGTGTTATTATCAAAACCTATAACACAATGTTAATTTGAGTTCTATCCATTGCGTTTTTATAAAATCCTATAACACAATATATGACACAATGAAGATTTTGTTATATCTGGGTTTTCTATAAATTGTGTTATTAGTTCAGGTCATTGTGTTTAATATGTTATTCATTGTGTTTTAATATGTTGTCCATTGTGTTTTAATAATTTGTTCAATTTTTTTATTATCTTGTTCATTGTGTTTTAGTTTGTTATGTATTGTGTTTTTAGTTTGTTTTTCATTGTGTCTTCATCTGCTCTCCATTGTGTCTTTTATCTACTGTCATTAATTGTGTCTTTTATCTGTTGTCATCAATTGTGTTTTTATTTAGTCTGATTCTTATTGTGTTATATGTTATCGCCATTGTGTTATACGTTATGGTCATTGTGTTTTAGTATGCTGCCCATTGTGTCTTTATCTGTTGTCATTGATTGTGTTTTTATTCTAATTTACATTGTGTTTTAATATGTTGTCCATTGTGGTTTAATAATTTGTTCAAATTTTTTATTATCTTGTTCATTGTGTTTTAGTTTGTTATGTATTGTGTTTTTAGTTTGTTTTTCATTGTGTCTTCATCTGCTCTCCATTGTGTCTTTTATTTGCTGTCATTAATTGTGTCTTTTATCTGTTGTCATCAATTGTGTTTTTATTTAGTCTGGTTCTTATTGTGTTATATGTTATCGCCATTGTGTTATACGTTATGTTCATTGTGTTTTAGTATGTTGTCCATTGTGTCTTTATCTGTTGTCATTGATTGTGTTTTTTAATCTAATTTACATTGTGTTTTACATCATGTCCATTGTGTAATATGTTATTCATTGTGTTTTAATATGTTGTCCATTGTGGTTTAATAATTTGTTCAATTTTTTTATTATCTTGTTCATTGTGTTTTAGTTTTGTTATATATTGTGTTTTTAGTTTGTTTTTCATTGTGTCTTCATCTGCTCTCCATTGTGTCTTTTATTTGCTGTCATTAATTGTGTCTTTTATCTGTTGTCATTAATTGTGTTTTTTTTTTGTCTGATTCTTATTGTGTTATATGTTATCGTCATTGTGTTATACGTTATGTTCATTGTGTTTTAGTATGTTGTCCATTGTGTCTTTATCTGTTGTCATTGATTGTGCTTTTAATCTAATTTACATTGTGTTTTTACATCATGTCCATTGTGTAATATGCAACTGGGTTTTTGAAATTTTTTTGAAAAATATAACAATATGGTACTCATATTAAAGATAAAAAAAACGCTCGATTTTATGGTATAATTTTTTTAAAACAAATGATGTATAAAAAAGTTACGGACGTTTAAAAGTTAGGGGGGAAATAGCATGTGACTTGCATGTGCATATTCTCTTTCCTCTTGTAGACAAAATTACCCTTTCCATTTAATTACCCATAGGACACTTGTCACTCTCTGGTGCCTTCTTTTACCCTTCTTATTTTTAAATCTTTTGTATTATAACTCAACCCAACAAAATAGTAGTTGTAAGTGACAATGGTGTTGTGTCATGATAGCCCTCTAACTTAATGCTGCTTATTATTGGTAGCGGTGTAAAAAACCGGTTTGGACCCAGCGACTTGGTAAAAAACTGGCTTAGTATAGATTTGGGATTTTTTGTGTTGAGAATCGGTTCCAACCCAAACCGGTTTGAGCCTGTCTAAAAAGCTGATGAAAAAACATATTTAAATGCTAAAACCAGTTTTGAACCCGATCCAAATCGGTTTGGGTGGGTTAGGGTTTTCAACCTTAAAACCGGTATCATTATTAAAAGTATGTATAAATAGTACTTTTTGTTTTTCATACACAAATATGGTTTGGAGTTGGAAGTCTCACGAGAAGTAGTCTTTCTATCTTGGGTAAATTACACTTTTCGTCCTTTATGTTTATATTAGATTACAATGGATAACCTTTAACTTCAATAATTACAGTCACAGTCCTTTATTTGAAAAAACTCGTTACATGGTAGGTCCTTTAGTACTAACCAGGTTAAAATTTTGAGTCAAATCTAATCACATAAGGGTATTATGGTCATTTCATATATTTATTTAAATAGTGTTTAATAAATAAAACCAAAAAATAGCATACATATAAATAATGCTGCTTATTTCATTCTCTCTTTCCCTCTCTCAAATAAAACCAGTCAATCACTACCCAAGTCCACCACCGCCACCCGCCTAAGACATGACCACCACCATCATCGGAGCTACACCACCGCCACTCCCTCTCCTTCTCTCTAAACTCATAACACCACCACTATCTCTTTCTCTCTAAACTCATAACACAACCACCGCCACCCGCCTAAGACATGACCACCACCATCATCGGAGCTACACCACTGCCACACTCTCTCCCTCTCTCTAAACTCATAACACCACCACTATCTCTTTCTCTCTAAACTCATAACACCACCACCGCCTAAGTCCCCCCATCACAACCGGATGTACAAACACCACCAGCATCGTCGCCTGTCCTCATTAACACCACCACAACCGGATCTACAAACACCCCAAACCATTAGAAGAGAGATATATGTACAGATCTAGTGTTTTTCATCAAACCTTAGCCCCAAATCTGGTGGATTTTGATTCCGGCGAAAGACAGAGAGAGAGTAGTGATTTCAGATCTGATGGCTGGAAAAAATGACGGTGATCGAAGTGTTTTTGGAGGTTTTTTTTTGGTGGTGGTGATCGAAGAGGGGGGGGGGGGGATTTGTTGAATTTGTTTGAAATCTGAATTGGTTTTGGAGGTTTTTTGGGGGATGAAAATGGATGGTTCTTGAGTAATAGAAATGGGGCTTTAATGGAGGATTATTTATTGATGATGAAGAAGGGGTGTGAATAAAATATGGTGGAGAAAGGTGAGGAGCATTGTAGGACTTGTAGTCGAGGATGATGAGTGGTGATGCCAGTTTTGTGTCCACATAATGTATCGGCATCACTTGACCATACATTTGGATAAGAGTTTCATGATAGGTTTAGCATTTGGAATCTGTACACCCAAAGTGTAAAGAATTAAGAAAGGTTAGATTCGGTAGTTGTGGTGGTGGTGGTGGTGGTTGAAGAGAGAGAGAGAAAGGGGGAGAGATAACTGAGAGAAAGAATAAAGGGTTTATGTGTGCATATATATTAAAAAGCATGAAATGACCATAATGCCCTCATTTCACTAGATTTTACTCAAAATTTTAACCTGGTTAGTGCTAAAGGACCTACGATGTAACGACTTTTCCAAATAAATGACTGTGACTGTAATTTTTGAAGTTAAAGGTTATCCATTGTAATCCGATACAAACATAAAGGACGAAAAGTGTAATTTACAATTCTATGTTTTAGGATAGAAGTTTGGTTTACCTATAATCTATATGTCACCCTTTCCAGACTCATTCAATATCTTTGCTACAGGTTAGATTTTATTTAGTGTGATTGTTGTCTTCTTATAAACACTTTTAACCATTTTCTCAATGCAATCCTTGGCTTTTTTTAGAGTACAAACTTTTTACACTTGAGGGTTACTTTCAAATCGTGCATGCGTGGATTTTAGGTTAATAATTAATAACACACTAGTGCAAATACCCATGAACTTCACGGTTTTGACAAAATAATATGCTTTTGAGGCATTGACAAAGAGCATTATATGTTTATGATGATCATAACGAAATTATGCGAATGAAATTATTATGGAAGTCCGAAGTTCACAAAGTAAATACAACTAACCAACGTACTATTGATATAAATAAAACAAAAAGATAAGTAAATGATGAAATTACGTTTCTGTAGTTCGATATGTCAATAGAAAGCCTATTACTCTAATACTTATGCTTGCTGGAGCTTCATAACCAAGGGTTGAGTTATAATACAAATAGTTTAAAAATAAGAAGGGTAAGAAGCCACCAGAGAGTGACAAGTGTCATATGAGTAATTAAATGGAAAGGGTAATTTTGTCTACAAGAGGAAAGAGAATATGCACATGCAAGTCACATGTTATCCCCCCCCCCCAATTTTTAAACGTCCGTAACTTTTTTATACATCATTTGTTTTTAAAAAAATTATACCATAAAATCAAGCGTTTTTTTATCTTTAATATGAGTACCATATTGTTATATTTTTCAAAAAAAAATTCAAAAACCCAGTTGCATATTACATAATGGACATGATGTAAAACACAATGTAAAGTAGATCAAAAACACAATCAATGATAACAGAAAAAGACACAATGGACAACATACTAAAACACAATGACCATAACGTATAACACAATGGCGATAACATATAACACAATAAGTATCAGACTAAATAAAAACACAATTGATGACAACAGATAAAAGACACAATTAATGACAGCAGATAAAAGACACAATGGAGAGCAGATGAACACACAATGGAAAACAAACTAAAAACACAATACACAACAAACTAAAACACAATGAACAAAGATAATAAAAAAATTGAACAAATTATTAAAACACAATGGACAACATATTAAAACACAATGAATAACATATTAAACACAATGACCTGAACTAATAACACAATTTGTAGGAAAACCCAAATATAACACCATCTTCATTGTGTCATATATTGTGTTATAGGTTCTTATAAAAACGCAATGGATAGAACCCAAATTAACATTGTGTTATAGGTTTTGATAATAACACAATGGACATGATGTAAAACACAATGTAAAGTAGATCAAAAACACAATCAATGACAACAGATAAAGACACAATGGACAACATACTAAAACACAATGATCATAACGTATAACACAATGGTGATAACATATAACACAATAAGTATCAGACTAAATAAAAACACAACTGATGACAACAGATAAAAGACACAATTAGTGACAGCAGATAAAAGACACAATGAAGAGCAGATGAAGACACAATGGAAAATAAACTAAAAACACAATACACAACAAACTAAAACACAATGAACAAAAATAATAAAAAAAAAATTGAACAAATTATTAAAACACAATGGACAACGTATTAAAACACAATGAATAACATATTAAACACAATGACCTGAACTAATAACACAATTTATAGAAAACCCAGATATAACACCATCTTCATTGTGTCATATATTGTGTTATATGTTCTTATAAAAACGCAATGGATAGAACCCAAATTAACATTGTGTTATAGGTTTTGATAATAATACAATGTATAGAAACTCTACTGACCAAAACCCACTTAAAAGACACAATAACCTGAACCTTTAACACAATGCAAAAAAACCCAGTAAAAATGAAAATTTTTATTTGATTTTTATATGATAATATGGTACTCATATTAAAGATAAAAAAAACGCTCGTTATTATGGTGAATTTTGTTTTAAAAAAATGTCGTATGAAAAAGTTATGGACGTTTTAAATCGATGGGGAAATTGGCATGTGTCTTGCATGTGGAGAGAGAAAATCCATAAATATACGATTCCCTTTATGCCCTTCTATTATCTTCTTTTCCCTACAACTAATCTCAACCCTTCAAATCTAAGATCAATGGACTAGAATTCTTCTTATTTATTTTATCCTTTGTATTTGATCATAACCAATACCTCGCATTCTTTTTGACCAATTGAAAAAACAATCATCATCTAACGAAATATGTTCGAGTTGAATCATATCTTGTCATCCAACAACACTAAACCTGTTGTAAACAATTTATATGAAAGAAAATATATTAGTAATATATTGAAAGACACATGTTACATGAATAGAAATGCGAAGAAAGAATTGTGCAAGCTATTGTCACTAATATAATAATACACAATTTAAATACAAAACATATAATAATCACATTCACAAGTATTTAATGTTTGTTACAAAAGAGGGGAAAAAGGTAAAAAAAGGTTGTGTTAAATACACCCTAAAGTCAACTTTTTTTACTTTTTCCCATAAGTTAACTTTTCAAGTTTACATAAACTAAATAAATGACCCACAATACACACACCAAAATTCATATACTCTCTTTTGTTTTCAGTTACATATTTACTTAATTTTTTTTATAAATATTTCTTTTAATTTAAAAATAAGTTTAATATAAAAGTTTTGTTTTAACCTGTGCAAGCTATTTTTTACAAGCTATTTTATAAAAGTTTTTGTTTTAACCGGTGCAAGCTACTTTTGAGTTACGTTAAGTTGAAGAAATCCTTTTACATTGAGTTAATAAAATACCTCTACAAACAAAACTGTCGAAGCCTAACGAGTAAAATTGTTAGGTTTTTATATTTTTATCATCCGTACAAAGACATAATATCATATACGACAATAACAAAATTTTTACAAATTAAATTAGTAATATGCTTCTCTTTCGAATATTTCTCTTTCTTTTGTTAAAACAAAAATATAAATAACAAAAAAAGTCGTATATGTGATGTGTGCCTTTGCTAAAGGAAAGCAGAAAAAAAATTTCTTTTATTTATTTATAATTGTTTTGTATAAAGTTGTGTTGAAAATACCCATAAAGCATAATGAGATATCCCATTATTATTATTATTATTATTATTATTATTATTATTATTATTATTATTTTACCATTGTTATCAGCCAAAGTGAGACTGGAATAACAAAATACAAGCTTGAAGAAATCGCAACAAGATAAGTCGGCCAGACATAGTTCATTCGAATTTGACTTGAACATGGAACCGGTGATAGATTGGAACGAGTTCATGACTTGTGTTTCTTTGGGTCGCCTTGTCCAGAAGAACACTGGATGAAAATGCCTGAAGCAGGTGTTCTGATTACCAATAAGTTTGGTGTAATCGTCGTGATGACGTCTAGAATTATATACCCAACTTTATCGTTGTGAAAGTGGTTTTGTCGATCTAGGTGATTAATTGTTTTAATGTTTGCACGCTTACTGTTTTATGAGAGACTCGTTATTTATTTATGATTAACTTTTTCACTTTCGTATTTATAATAAAGTGTCTTGATTATTTATTTATTAATATTGATATTAATACTAATAATAGTATAACAAAATATAAAAAAGTAACAAAAGTATTATAAAATAAAATAAGATAAAAAACATAATGTCTTGATTATTTATTTATTAATATTGATATTAATACTAATAATAGTATAACAAAATATAAAAAAGTAACAAAAGTATTATAACATAAAATAAAATAAAAAACATAATTATTACTTTTGACTTTATAATAAAACTTAATTATTACTTTTAACTTTATAATAAAATAATATAATAAAGTAGTTAATCATTACTAAATTTGATTTTTGGGTATATTAATCTTTATCTTTTTTTTTGAACGACAACCAACTCTTTATATAGATAAAGAATTCAGCAAGAAGCTGGAGAACAACAAACAAGGAAAGAAAAAAGAAACAGATCCGAAGCAAACATTACAGCAAACACAAAACATCGAAACCCAGCCATTTCTCCCAAGAAGGAGCCGCTTTTCTAGACCGGTTAGCAACCCAAACGAAGGTATCTTCCTTGATCAGATCCACTATTTTCTGCACAGAAAATCCCCCTCCTTCAAACACCTTGCTGTTGCGAACTTTCCAGATTCTCCACACAGTGGCCAAAGCAATCAAGTGAACCAGTTTTTTCCAATTTTTGGCACCCGGACAGCTTTTAAGGGCTCCAAAAAAAAATCCTGAAGGCTATCCGCATTCTGAGGCATGGGAATCTTCATCCATGTGAGCACATTCCACCACACACTCCGTGCCGTAATGCACTTAGCGAACAGATGGTCGGCGTTTTCTTCTTCAATCCCACAAAGAGCATAGTCCCCATCAGGCAACATAATACCTCTATCAATGAGGCTCTTCGTAGTTGCTATTTTACCCAAAAGGACCCTCCAAACCAAATAGTTAACCTTCAGAGGGGCCCAAGCATTCCAGTAGAAATCTCGGCCAACATGTTGAGACTGATCGCGGTTAGCTAAGTCCAAACGAACCTCCTTAGCCGAGAACAAGGAACCTTCATTATTGACATATTTCCACTGATCCTTCCCATCAGAGATAGCCACATTAGAAAGCATCCTCAAAAGGGAGTTCAGCTGGTCCCATTCCAAAGGCGAGTTTGGGCCTTTCCTCCACTCCCAAGCCCAAACCGGGTTACCTCCAATCCCTTGCCAACATGAAGCCACCGTCCCATCTTTCTGGATGTATTTATCATAACTCAAAAAAAAATCATACGAATATATGCCAGCTTTCAAAATTTGAAAACACCAAAACCTTTTAAACACTTGATTAGGTGTGGATGATAAGGGTAACTTATTCGCATTCATTGGTCCATTAGATCTTGGTGTTCGTTTTTTTTCCACTAAAATTTTCATGACTTATACCATTTTTTTTAACAGCAAACCACTTTGTATATATATATATATATATATATATATATATATATATATAAAGAGCCAGCAAGCAGCTGGATACAACACAAGCGAAACAGAGAAAACGAATTACAACATTTTTAAAATATCAAAAATTTTCCAGTCTTCCCAACTCGTCACCTTCAGCTTAGATCTCGTATTAATCCACATAAACGTATCCTCCTTTATAAGATCCACCGTCTTGCTAATAGAGATAAAATTGTTATTGAAAACCTTTTCATTCCTAGCACTCCACAACCTCCAAACAGTAGCCAAAACAATGGTATAGACAATCTTTTTCCACACTGAGCTACCCGGATTTTGGAGAATATGATCCACAAAATATTTTAAATTAGAACATTCGAGGAAGCTAACCCGCACCCAGGCTAAAATATTCCACCAAACACACTTCGCCCAAAGGCAATTAAGAAAGATGTGATCCGGGTCTTCATCCTGCAACCCGCATCGATCACATGTACTCTCGGCCACCGGGATCCCGCGACGAATGAGACCCATTTTAGAAGCCACCTTTCCCATACAAGCTCTCCACAGGACCATGTTTGCCTTAGGAGTTGTTCCATCGGAAAGCAAACAACTCCCCATCATCATCCAAAGTAATCTTTTCAATATCCGAGCGAACCTGTTTGACCGAAAAAGAGCCACCCGGGTCACCTCTCCATTTCCACCTCGCACCATCCGTCACCAGATTGTCTTTTATAGCCAAACCGATTTTACTCATCTCGGAGTCCACCGACCCAATGTCCTTCCAAACGCCCGGAATACACTTTTTTAGAGGGATTATAGATGGCGCCGCCCCATTCGAGTTACCTCTATGAATCGCCATCACCACTTTTGCCCACAAGTGATTCAGATTTGCTTTCAACCTCCACCACCACTTGATTAGCATCGCTTGGTTAAAGCTTTGGATACTTCCAACTCCCATCCCGCCAAGTTTTTTAGCTTTCAAGAGAAGATTCCATCGAACCCACCTAAGTTTATGGCCGACACTCGTCTTACCCCAAATAAATTCCCTCCTGATTTTTTTCCAACTTCTTGATAACTCCTTTCGGAGCCGCGAATAAGGAATAGGCCGGCAAAGCACCAAGAGCTGATTTAGCTAAAGTCATCCTTCCTGCGAAAGAAAGATGCCTAGCTTTCCACCTCGAGAGCCGAGAAGCAAATCGATCAATAATAGCTTTCCAAAACTTCACTCTTTTCATGTTTACTCCAATCGGGATTCCCAAATAGGAGAACGGGAGAGCCCCCACTTCACAGTTAACAATTTTCGCCACCCGAGCCACTTCCAAAGCGTCCACTCCAATACCAAATATATGACATTTACGGCAGTTCACATTAAGCCCTGTCACCAAGTACATCCATCTTAAAAGCCGATTGAGAGCCATAACATTCTCCTCCGACCAATGGCCCAAGAAGACAACATCGTCCGCATAGCAAAGGTGGGTAATCAGCGGGCCACCATTCGGGAGTTGAAACCCTTTAAACAAACCATGGGCCCGGTTGATGAATAATGTGATCACTTCTGTAGCCAAGATGAACAAGAAGGGGGATAAGGGATCTCCCTGTCTTAACCCTCTTTTGTATTTAAATTCTTTCAAAGGTGAACCATTGACAAGCACCGAACCCATGCCTGACGCCAAACATCCCTTAATCCACAAAATCCATTTCGAAGGAAAGTCCATTTTTTCCATTAACCGGAGGAGAAATTTCCAGTTAATCGAGTCATAAGCCTTAGCGAAATCCACTTTGAACACAAGCAATTTTACCTTGGATTTTTTTGCCCAAGCCACCGTTTCGCCAACGATCATCGGACTATCTAGAATATTACGACCACCAACAAAGGCCGACTGCACCGGAGACGAAATGACACTAATAACAAGCTTAAGCCTATTGGCCAAGACTTTAGCAATAATTTTATATATTGATCCAACTAACGAAATAGGACGAAAATCCGAAATAACTTGAGGGTCATTCACCTTCGGAATAAGAGCCACAAATGAAGAGTTACAACCATTGCTAATTTTGCCATTTGAGAAGAAGTCGTTAAAAACCCCCATCAGGATCCCTTTAAAGCTGGACCAAAATGTTTTAAAAAATTTCATCGAAAAACCATCGGGGCCAGGGGCTTTACCCCCATGGCAGCTTCTTATAGCCAATACGATTTCTTTCTCCGTGAACCAATCACACAGAATATTCCCGTGTTGCTCCGATAAACTTGGCAGCCCCTCACTACTGAAATCTGGCCTTCGTCTTATGGGTTCCGCAAACTTTTTTTTAAACCAACTTCTTACTTCTTCCTTTAGCTCCCTCGGATCCGTAACCATCCGGTTATTAAACATCAGCCCATTAATTCTGTTTCTAGCAGTGTTAACTGAAATCATCCGATGGAAAAAGGCGCTGTTTTCATCCCCAAATTTCAGCCAATTCACCCGAGCCTTTTGCTGGAGGTCTTTCGCTTTAACTGTCTCAACATTTTTAATTTGCACCCGAAGATCAGCTCTTTTTTCTTTGTCCACATCCGAAATTGGCCCAATAGCAACTTTGGCTTCTATCTCTTCAATAATAGCCTCCATATGGGCCAGCTGCTTATTATTATTAAAATTCACTTCTTTTCTCCATTTTTTGATATCCCATTTGATTTTCCTAAGAATGGATGCAAGACCCACATCTCTGTCTCTATCACCCAAAGAGGAAGACAACGCATTATTCACAATATCTATCAATTTCGGGTCCCCAATCCATGAATTGAAGAACTTAAACGGGATGGGACCGAAATCCGCCACCGAGCACGACAAGGATATTGGGCAATAATCAGAAAGACCTCGTTTGTGAACGACCACCCTAGCACATGGCTAGTAGCTCATAAAAGCATCATTAACCAAAAAACGATCTAATTTGCTCATTTTAATCTCAAAGTGGCCAGAAATAAACGTGAACTTACCACCCGACATCGAATACTCCAGCAGCCCTGTATTAGAGATAAAGCCATTGAAAGCATCACTTGAACCATAATCCAGCCGGGAGTTGATCCGTTCCTCAGCTGAACGGACCTCGTTGAAGTCCCCGAGCAAAATCCATAGGCAACTATTTTGGGCAACCACCTCCGCTAATTCAACCCAAAGATCCCTTCTTCGACCCACATCATTCGGATTGTGAATATTGACAATATTCAGACGATCACTAACACCTCTATAGAACCCAGAAACAAGCAGATACCTCTGATTTTTAGAGACCGAGTCAACCGAAAGCACTGCTGGATTCCAAATAGAGAGCAAGCCTCCTAATCTACCAACGAAATCCACCGATTCCGATTTAAAATTAGAATTATCCCAGAAACGACTCGCAGCCGCATCATCAATACCCGCAACGTGGGTCTCTTGAAGCCCCACAAAATCAGCCGCTAAACTCCGTTTAAGACCCCTAATCCAAAAGCCTTTCTTTGGGTCTGAAACCCCATTCAGATTCACCGAGATAAAATTCATTTGTCACAATTTGACTCCATTTCCCCAGAAACGATCTTTCTCACCTGATTAGCAAAACCTTCAACCCCAATTCCCAGATCAACTCCAAATTCCATGGTCCGAAGAACTTCATTCTCGAAATTTAATCGAGTTTCTTCAGTCTCCAAGTCACAAATACCCACCTCCTCCTCCTGATTCACCAGAGGATTTGACCGACAGTTCCTGGTGCCTGGCGACGGAGGCGACGAGGGAGCACCGCCTACCGCCCCAGTCTTCTCTAAGCGAAAAATTTCATCTATGTTAAAAGGATCAGAGTTGCAAGAATTAGACATCCCCAAATTAAGATCCGGAATCTCCGTCCCCTGCTTTTCATTAATGGGCTTGGCTCCTCTTTTGGGCTTCCGGTTAGTTATATAGCTAGGCCTAGGAGGAGTGGGCTCCGAGACCTCTTGTGTGTTTCCCAAAAGCTCGTCCAAAAAAACCGGCCCCACATTACCTCTCTCTTCATTAATACCTGGAGAATGAAAATCTTGACCCCCACCCGCCGCTTTTTCTTGCACGTGATGATCTCCCTCTGGAGGTGAACGGTTTATGCTATTTTCCATGAATTGAAAATTGCCCATGCAACTATTCGTTCCACTACCGCCAATACTCGGAGACTTTTCCTCTTCCGGGGAAGACACCGGAGACGTAACAAAGTCCGTCGAATAACTCGGGGACAGGCTCAAGAAACCCCGGGTACCACTTACCGGAGATCTCCTCCACCCATACCTGAAACGAAATATCTTTCCATTTGACGGTAAATTCAGTCACAATTCTCTTACCGGTATTGACCAAAACGGCAAGCCGATCTTCCGCCTTGTTACAGTCAAACAGATCCACCTCGGACTTAACAAGAAGCCGGCCAACTCTTTCTCCAATCTTGTTGATAACGTGCCTGTCCCATAAAGAAACATGGACTCCCAAAATTTTTATCCAAGCCACGCGCTAGAAAACGGTAGGGATCCCTTCCCAAATGTAAAGCCTGGCGAACCATTTCTCCCAATTCTCCACTTTGTTGAATCTGAATTCTTCCGCTTCAACCGGGCTGTTGAAACAAAGCATCAATTTTAAACCTCCCAAATATTTAAGATCAATACCATCCTCCATCAATCCAGCAAGGTAATCCTTAAGGTTATTGAGGATCTCTATATCTTTGGCTTCCCCAATGAGAGCTTTGTATACCAATTTCTTTTTAGTTTCCGTATTCATCGGAGGGAGATCTAATACAGCTGAGGAAGCCACAGAGCTATTAGGATTGACGACAGAACTATAGGATCTATAGTTAGAAATCAGAATACACCCACTCCCTGGAACAGTCCCAACATGGTGAGGGCCCAAAGGACGTCCAGTATTCAACCTAGAGAAAACCGACACTCTCTCAACCGACTTCTGAGGCTCAATCTTCTTGCCAAACCTGTCAAAATTAGCTAAACTTACTTCGATGACCGCCCCTTCAATCTGAACATCTTTAATCTTCTCGATCCACACAAGAGGATCGCTGACGTTCAAAAGCTTAATAAACCCGAATCTGTTACCTGCCCGATCTTTTTTCAATGGAACGAAAACATCTTCTAGATTTTCTAGATGCTCGAACGCCTTCCACACCATCTCACGAGAGCAAGAATCCGGAAGATTTGAAATGAAGAACGAAGTTACGTTACGTAACCGGGCAACCCTATTGGCAAAAACTTTCTCTTGTCTATCTTGTTGTCTGCTAATAACATCATTCCAACCTTTATTCCTGACAAACTTATTTTTGCCAAACCGAGCCATGAACGGAAAAGGACCAGGACCCACGGAGCCTTAGAAAGGTTAATAGGATTCGAACCGCTCTAGCTAAACTATCATCGATAGCCGCGACCGATATCAGACCTACTAAGCAATCCAGAAACTGGGGTGCGAAAGAGAAGCATAAAAGAAACACGAACGGCAGAGGCCGGAAAACAGAAACCGACGAAACGAAATGGAACGACAAGACGAAGCCGACCCAAAAGGCGAATGGAAGAGGAACACACCGTGATAAAGAGGAAGGTAGCCACAGGCTTTCGACCGAAAGGGATGGCCTGGGAACCTAGATCGCTATACCGTTATGTCACTCGACATCGAGCACTTCCGGCGACGGCTTAGAGAGAAAAAAGAGAACCGACTTATACCATTTTTAAGGGACATTTTTTGAATTATAGCATATAGACCTCATCTGTTTCATTTTAGAGTGCCAAAGCCAAAATCAAGTCATTAATAAATAAGGTTTTACCAATAATCTCTTGTCTTAGTGGTCAGGGGGGAGGTGGGAAGCTTTGCTTCTCATGGAGGTCATGGTTCAAATCCAGACTAGGGAGATTTTAATACTAATTTGGTGATACTAAAATACTAACTACTACCGGTTAGCGTCATCCTAACTGTAAGCTGTTCAAAAAAATAAAAAAAGGATTTGAATTTGAATTTGGGCATCAAAACCTATAAAGTTTGATGCATGTTATACATCGGTTCATCAAACCAAATTACAACAATGATTTAAACCTGCAAATTTACATGCATCATTATAAAGTGGGCAACAAAGATATCGTACATAGTTTCTGAGACGTCTACAACAACAAAAACAACCTTACCCAGTTATCTCACCTATAACTATTAGGAGCTATTGGTAGGGTCGGGGGAGGGGGGGTGACATGTAGGCACACCTTATTTCTATCATAATGGATAGAAAGACTGCTTCCTGTGAGACTCCCGGTTCCTAAGACGTATCAAGATATAAGAGTCATAAAAGCATACATATGCTCGCATCCACACAAAAATAGCAGAAAAACATATTAAGTTAAAAATATCACCAAAAAAACAACTTAAAAAGCTAACGCACCTAAGACAACAAAATACTATAAAATGGTACATCTTCCCACCTCACCCCTCTATAAGTCCTTTACTTTAATTCTACGTCTTCACGAACTCTTATCCTCGACCATGTCCTCAGAGAGGTGTAGTATAAGATATCATTTCTAACTCGCTCTTCCTAAGTGAAGGGGTATGGTCCCAAAAACCTTGCGCATGCATATTGGACCATACCACAACTTCATCACAATAACCTGTTGAAAGGAACCCTGCGCGGTTGCGCACCAGTTCTAAAGTAGAACACAGAAGAAAGCAGTCATCAACATTCGCACGCCAGGATAGAACTAATCTAACATCCTTCCGCGGGCTCGTGCAAAGGAATAGTTAGATTTGAGAGCAAAATCCTAAAGCATCTCTGCGTAATTAAAGCTAGGACTTAGTCAAGAGAATTCCTTTATGTTGTAATAGAATTGACACGTGGCAAGAGGATGAAGGGTAACAGCTGTAAAACCTTCTACAAAACTTCATCGTGCATAAACCATTCAGTTACAACCGAATGGTGACGTGGCATCATCTTGAACGCTCATCTGGGTCACGATGATGGCACTAACTTGGAGAAGGATCCACACACATCCACTTTCCACGTGGCATCTCCCCAGCCACTGATCACGCCCACGACCCGTGTGCATAAACGGCACGTTAGTGATCAACGGCGAAAGGCATAACCGCTTACGAAAAATGCTTTCCGTTACTGCCTCCATCAACAAACTTTCCTGCCCAAATCCGCCTATAAAAAAACAACTCAGTTATAATCTCACAAGTTACATTCACTTCACTTTCACTACTACTTCTTATTCTTCATTGATATCTGTACTTATTCTCACGCCGGAGGGTGGTCACGGAGAGAACCCTCATTCTCCTCGTGGCGAGTCTAACGGCTGCTGTTTTGTAGATATCGTTCAGAGAAGAAGCTCAGTCAAACCCCGAATCAAACGAGAGGACCTACCCTTTTATGCAGAACGAAACCCCTGGTCTGATCGATTCCGGTCATTCGAACCACTGTTTCTTCATTGGCGCCCACCGATTCTTCAATTTTCATTCCCATCTTCTCGTTTTGATTCATTTCTTTCCAATCTCTATTTTCCATGGTAGAGACTCCGTTAAACCATCCATCAGGCCCTCGACCGACGAATTTCACTCATGATCCTCGTGTCGAAGGGATTGTGGAAGAAGCTTCCGATGATAACGAGGTCCAACACAACGTTAATCATCTAAATGACCCTGTTACACCAGGAGCACAACACGAGATCCCGATAAGTGCAATCTTACCTCCTTGTGAAACCCCGATCTCTTGGTATGTTAGGTCTCAGGGTGAATTGAACGCAGTCTATGCACAACTCTATGCACAGGCTACCCCTCCTGCAACTCAATCACGGAGATCTACATCTCATGTACGAGCACCGTCTGCACCATGTACATCACACTACGATGCACCATCATGAATGCCCATGGACGATACAGAAGTCTACTCCAGATCTCCAACTAGGTACGAGTCTACTCATTCTGAGTCACGACGAAGAGATTACCGTGATGAACAGTATTCCCATAGACGACAGTCAGTCCATTCTCGGTTGGGCCCGCGTTCTTACAAGAAGCGGGACACCCAAACCGACGAATACGAAAAAACATATCAGGAAGGTGATAACACAAACGTTTTCAGCCGATTACAGCGAGATCATGCAAATTACAATCCGAAAACCCGTGCGGTTTACAACACGGACGCAGATGTCACACCCCAACTAATGACGGAAACATCAGGGGATGGCACTGAGCGAAACAGATTGTCCAGGAGAATCCATAACAACTATTCGTTATAATATATTAAAGGTTCATGTCCCATACAACAAACATATAAAATAAAAATAGTTATTACAGACGATGTTCTCAAAGACATATATCCATTCCGACAACTCAGATTTTATTTAGTTTGTTTCTAGACTCCATCCTAGTCTTGATTCAGCAATTAACAAGCAAAGCATTCTAAGCATTCAAACACCTGTCACATACGTTAAAATAGAGGTCAATACACATGGTGTAAAGGTGAGCATACAAGTTTGATATAGTATATTAGAGTTCGAAATAGTTTACGCGTAACTAGCATGTAACATGTACAAAGTGAAGGCAAGTAGGTTATCGACAGAGAAATATGCACAGACGTGACTGTGAGTTGTAGAATGCGCAACACATATCCCCACTGGGACACGTGAAGTAAAGCCCTTAACAACCCCTGTCCACGACAGGTGCTGAGTCCAAACTATAGAACTATCGTTGCTAAGGTGTCAGGCAACAATCACTGTGTTAACATAACATACAAGCATTCATCGAATAACATGTAGCATGCAATAACGGTCAGCGTATAAATAGTGTTTATGTTGTGTGTCAATTGTGATTTGAATATTGATAACGTATGTAACACCCAAAAGTGCGTAAAGCAAAAAGGGATCGAGTATACTGACAGATTGTGTTTAACAAGTAAACACTCTCTTGGATTGAAGGGAGCGCTGAGAGAGATTAGCCTGAACAGTTAATGATAGCATAACGATAGCATAAACGATGGCAATCCGATCGGATGGCCAGTCAATCGGATGTCAATCCGTTCGGATGGTCATCCGATCGGATGGCCATTCGATTGGATTGACATCTTGTTTGGTAAGGATGTGTTTGTGTATGATGGCTTTGAAGTTTTCGTTGTAGCATTTAGAAAACAGAGAAGTATCTCTACCCTTCAGGTCGTTCGATCGGGTAGCGATCCGATTGGTAGGACACTTAGTGAGAACAAGTTCACAGCATGATTGTCACTAGATCGGATAGCAATCCGATCGGGTGGCAATCCATTGGTTACTGATTATGCATTGAACATGCTGACAATTGTTTAAGTGTTGAAGTTCCAAACATCACATGGTTGAATGGTCGCTCGATCGGATGGCAATCCGATCGGACGGCAATCTGTTCGACATTCAGATCTTGCAAGTTGAAGAAAAGTTAAAGTGTTGAACCTTCAAGTGCAATCCGATCGGACGACAATCCGTCCCGTGACCTGATCGCGTTGTTAACTTGAAGAATTTCTTAAGTTTTGCGATTTGCTCGAGACGATAGGACAACGTGTTAAACAACAGAACCCCATCATGACACAAGTGATCCAATCGAGCAGGAACCACCCTAATCCGGTCGGTAAACTATTCGAGACGATGGTTCATGCTTAACCCGAAGTCGGTTGTCTCTTTGATAGAAAACGGATCTTGAACCGACGCATTACTAAGAAGGAGTAGAAGATCAGAACAAACTCCGATTCTATCGGTTTTGAGTGCATTGAGTGTAAAAGAGTTGAAAGAAAGTTAGAAGACCTTCTTTTAATCCTTTTAACCATGAATATGTGTAGATCTATACGAAAACATTGGTTAATCTTGTGGAAATCCTTCAGATCTGAGTTGTTCTTGGTGGAATGAGGCCAAAGCTTTAAGTTAATAAGAACTCCATGATGACATCATCCTAGAACACCTCAAATCCACTGATTTCACGGTTAAAAGTTAAGATTCAAAGGTGAAAAAAGATAAAGAAGTGCGTGTAGATCATAGAAGTACAAGAGCTAGGTTGAAAACTTACAAGAATCGCGAGAAATCGAGAGAAAGAGTGCTTGAGTGCGGCTGGTCAAGTGAGAGTGCTGTCACATCACAAATGATGTGACAGGAGGGTATTTATAGGGTTTCCAAAAGAGGAAAGGGAGCATGGGTCGGATTGGTCACCGATCGGATGGCCACTCAATCGGTTGGCCACTTGATCCTTGTGTCCGGCGCGTTGAGTTTTGCCGTTTCGATTCGTGTGTTGAGCGCTGCGATGCATTTCGAGCGAGTGATGCGATAGATTAATAATAAACACACAAATACTATATCTAGCATACAATCATCTTAAATAACTGGCGTTTAGCGTTTGCGATTCGGTTGCGATAAAGCTGCGATTGCATTTCGATTAAACACCACAACACATAGACATACATAAACAAGCACAAGTAACACGTAAATAGAACACACACACGTAAAACAATATCCGAAACACATAATTCGAGTTGCGAATGCGATTGCGATGCGATAAGCGATAAAGCGATAAAACATGCGATAAATAGCGATTAAACCTCGATTATTAATCGATACTCCACATAATACAACAAAAGTAAATAAAATAAAAGGTTCGATTACAAGTCAAAGAAGTCAAAAAAGGAATTGAGCAAGGAGTGACATATCGCAATTAGCAATCTTTTCTTCCTTTGACTTCAATCTTGACTTTGACTTTGACTTTCGAAACGCGGGGTGTTACAGCCTCCCCTACTTAAGGGAATTTCGTCCCAAAATTAGGCTTTAGCCGTAACAAACAACTGCGGGTACTTCGCCTTCATGTCGCTTTCGAGTTCCCAGGTGAAGTCTGCGCCTCGTTTGCCTTCCCAGCGAACCTTTACAATGGGAATGCGTGAGCGCCTGAGCTTCTTGGTTTCTTGATCCATGATCTCGATAGGCTTCTCCACGAAGTGTAATGTTTGGTCCACTTGAAGATCCTCGAGTGGAACTTGTAAATCATGCTCAGCCAGACACTTTCTGAGGTTCGACACATGGAAAGTCGGGTGGACGTTGCTAAGTTCCTCTGGTAGTTCGAGTCTGTAGGCCACTTTGCCGATCCTTTCCATAATCTTAAAGGGTCCAACATATCGAGGCGCGAGTTTCCCTTTCTTGCCGAATCTGACCACACCCTTCCAAGGTGATACCTTTAGGAGTACGTGATCGCCAACATCAAATTCAAGGGGCTTGCATCGTCTATCGGCATAACTTTTCTGACGACTCTGAGCTTTCAACAGGTTGTCTCGAATTTGGAGGATCTTGTCAGTCGTTTCTTGTAGTAGCTCAGGACCGGTTATCTGCGAATCTCCGATCTCGTGCCACACAATAGGCGATCGACATTTTCTTCTGTATAATGCCTCAAACGGTGCCATTCGAATGCTGGAATGATAACTGTTATTGTACGAGAATTCGAATAAAGGTAAGTATGCGTCCCAATTACCACTGAAATCTATGACACACGAACGGAGCATGTCTTCAAGGGTACGAATCATTCTTTCAGTCTGACCGTCGGTTTGGGGATGGAAAGCGGTGCTTAGATTTAGCGTAGTACCGAGAGCAGATTGAAACATTTCCCAAAGACACGAGGTAAACCGACCATCGCGGTCAGAGATGATGTCGCGAGGCGTCCCATGTCGACAAATGATCTCATTGGTGTAGATTCGGGCTAATTTTTCTACCTTGTAGTCTTCTTATATCGGCAGAAAATGAGCAGATTTAGTCAAGCGGTCAAGGACAACCCAGATGCTGTCGTAACTTGATGGCGTGCGCGGAAGTTTCGTTATGAAGTCCATAGCTATACTCTCCCATTTCCACATAGGGATCTCGGGTTGGACGAGTAAGCTAGAGGGTCTTTGGTGCTCGGCCTTGACTTTCGAGCAAGTCAGGCACTTCGAAACATAGAGAGCGATATCTTTCTTCATGCCCAGCCACCAGTACTTGTAGCGAAGGTCCTGGTACATTTTGTCGGCACCGGGATGAATAGAATATCGAGACTTGTGGGCTTCGTCCATCAGAAACTGTCATAAATCGGTCCGCTTAGGGATCCAAATTCGGTCCTGATAATGGAATATCCCATTCAACTTATTCACTAGCTGGGCTCCATCATTGAGAATCCTTTCCTTCTTCAAAGTGCTTTCGGTGAAACAAGCATGTTGGGCTTTGCGGATGAGAGTTTCGAGATGATGCTGGGCTTGGACCTTACGAACGCTATGCAATTAGCTTCGTCTGCTAAGGGCGTCGGCAACGATATTTGCTTTGCCAGGATGGTAACGAATCTCACAGTCGTAATCGTTGAGAAGTTCCACCCATCGGCGTTGACGCATATTCAGTTCCTTTTGGCTGAAAATGTGTTGTAGGCTCCTATGGTCGGTGAAGACCGTACACTTAGTGCCATAAAGGTAGGGTCGCCAAATCTTCAACGCAAAAACAACTTCGCCTAGCTCGAGGTCGTGGGTTGTATAGTTCTTCTCGTGGATCTTGAGCTGACGAGATGCGTAGGCGATAACCTTGTCATGTTGCATGAGAACACAACCAGGACCAAGGTTCGAGGCATCACAATAGACAACAAAGTCATCGGTTCCATCGTGTAGAGCAAGGACGGGAGCATTGCAGAGCATATGCTTGAGGATTTGAAAGGCAGTCTCTTTATCAGTTCCCCAAACAAAAGGCTTGTCTTTGTGCGTGAGAGAAGTAAGCGGCACGGCGATCTTAGAGAATCCTTCGATAAATCGGCGATAATAGCCCGCTAGTCCGAGAAAAGAACGGACTTCAGACGGGTTCTTAGGTGTAACCCAATTCTTAACAGCTTCGATCTTCGCGGGGTCAACGTGAATGCCTTGACTATTGACAATGTGACCGAGGAATTGAACCTCCTCCAGGCAGAATTCACACTTGGAGAACTTGGAATAGAGTCGATTCCCTTGGAGTAGTTCGAGAACCAAACGTAGATGTTGCGCGTGTTCGGTTTTTGACTTGGAATAGATCAGGATATCATCGATGAACACGATGACGAAATGATCAAGGAATGGTTTACACACGCGATTCATCAGATCCATGAAAACCGCGGGTGCTTTGGTCAAACCAAAAGGCATAACAACGAACTCATAATGGCCGTAACGAGTGCGAAAAGCAGTTTTGGGTATATCCTCCTCTTGAATGTGTAGTTGGTGATAAACTGACCGTTGATCGATCTTCGAGAAACACGTAGCACCTTGCAGTTGGTCAAACAAATCATCGATTCGAGGTAGGGGATAGCGATTCTTGATGGTTAGCTTATTCAATTCCCTGTAGTCGATGCACATCCGGAACGACACATCCTTCTTTTTGACGAAAAGGACTGGTGTACCCCAAGGAGAGGTGCTAGGGCGAATGAAACCTTTATCAAGCAATTCCTGGAGTTGACTCGAGAGTTCGCGCATTTCGGACGGAGCGAGTCGATAAGCAGCTCTAGCAACAGGATTTGCTCCAGGAATGAGGTCGATGCGAAAGTCGATATCACGACTTGGAAGTAATCCGGGTAACTCATCGGGAAACACGTTAGGGAATTCACAAACAACGGGAACATTGTTCACTCCTGTATTTCCTTTCTTTTCCTCCTCCGCTACCACAATGTTAGCCAAGAAAGCTCTGTATTCCTTGTGGAGATACTTGCTAGCTTGGACACATGACATGAGCTTGAGACCTTTCGAGGGAGTTTCGCCATACACACAGAGTTGATCACCGTTTTCGAGCGAGAAGCGAATCATCTTATCGAAGCAAATAACTTCAGCATGGTTTTCGCGAAGAAAGTCCATGCCTACTATGACGTCAAAACTACTGAGCTGCATCGGAATAAGGTCTATAGGAAAGACGTGATTGTTGAGTTCGAGAGTACAATCACAGAGAACAGAATTGATGGCGACGGTTCTTCCGGTGGAAACTTCAACATCGAATGTCGAGGGGAGATGGGCGCGCTTACGATTTAAGAGCTTTTCGAATTCAAACGACACAAAACAGTTATCGGCTCCAGTATCAAATAAACACGAAGCATAAATACCATTCACAAGGAACCTACCATTGACCACATTGTTATCGGCTTGAGCTTGACGGACATTGATGTTGAAAGTGCGTCCGCGGGCTGCTGGCTGCTGTTGTTGCTGCTGTTGCTGTTGCTGGGGCTGCTGCTGTTGTGGCTCTTGCTTCACCACTCGATTTGGGCGCATGTTTGCGAAGTGGTTGGGATCACCACACGCGAAGCAAGCTCTAGCATGGATCGCGGGTGCAGGAGCCGCTTGTTGGCCTTGAGGAGCAGGAAGTAGAGCTTTTTAAGCCGAAGCTTGACCTTGAGCTGGAGCTAGAGCTTGACGTGGACCTGTACGACAATTAGCGGTGAAATGGCCGTACATGTTGCAGTGCACACAGTATCTGCAGGCGATTCCCACTGGGTGGTGATAAGTACAAGTAGGGCAAGCCGGGTGAGGACCAGTGTACGCACGCTTGGCCGATGGTGCGTTGGTGACCGGTGCCGCTACTTGGCGATGCTGAGGCTGCGGTTGAGCTAGAACTGATTGGAGCTGGGCAGCAGTGGTGACAGCGCAACTTTTTCTACTGTTGTTGTTGTTCTTCCTCTTGCGACGAGAGGACTTTGAAGATTGCAGAGCGGCAGTGGTTTCAGCGGTTGCAACAGTGGTGGCTTGATGCAGATTGTTGGAGGCTTTATCCCAGTAACCAGACTTGATTCGCTTGTCATTGATCTCAGCAGCGGGTAGAAAAGTTTCCTCGATGGTTGTTGTCTTTGCAGCTTGAACAAAATCAGCCACGCAATCCGGAAGAGCACGGATATATTTCTTGATGGTGATTTCGGGCGTAGTAACTTAGATAGGACAGATTATACTCAACTGCTTGAAGCAAGGAGTCAAACCAGTGTTGTCTCCATCTTTCTGCTTGATATGCCAGAATTCGTCCTCTAGCTTTTGGCGCTCGTGGGGAGGGCATAACTCTTGCATCATAACGTCCTTCAACTCATCACACGTCAACCCATAAGCTGCATCATTTCCGCGTTTGCTTCTCTCAGCCGTCCACCAATCTAAAGCTCGGGATTTGAAGATGCCAGTTGCGTTAAGAGTACGGAGATTATCAGGACAACCACTCTGGCGCAGGGTGACCTTGATCGAATCAAACCATTGGAACATGGCCGTAGGCCCATCTTCGATAGTAAATTCTTTCGGGCCGCAGGCTTTGAACTGTTTGAAGCTAAAAGTAGCTTTAGGAGCATCAGTCTTGGACTCTTCAGAAGACTTGCTAGCGTTTTCATTCAGCTCACTAACAATTTGGGGGATAACTTTCGCCATTTGCTTAGCGACGAGGGCGGCGATGCGTTTGTCATCATGATTGTGGCGAGCTGAGCGCGAGTGAAATGATCCAAATGATGACATTGTCTACAATAGACATCGCCTTAGGACTCAATCACTATTTCGATTAATCCTAACATAGTCTAGCGAAAAACCAAAAGCTACTTTACATATAAAGCTCAGGAACACGTATAGTCATGTAAACACATAATAACACAGGCACAGAATCACAGAAGAACATAAACACATAGGAGCACGTAAGCACGTATAGCACATAAGTATATGAGGCAGTCAGAACACAGAAACCTATCATTCAAAGTTCGCGCGTTCGAGAATAGCGATTGCGATCAGCGAGTACACGGCGAGTAGTATAACATAAGCGAGCAACATAGAACGTGATTATCCACCAGCAGCAGCGATTTGTTAGCGATTTGGGATAGATGTGCAGTGCGGGTCGTGTGCGTCAATCAAAGCGAAGAGCGAAAAGCATATAAATTTCCAAAATCGAAATACATGAGCAGATAAAACCACATAGAACACATAAAATGCACATACAATGACAAATATCAGAGTCAGCAGTTGCGGGCTCAGAATCGAAAACACATAATATCAGCAAATGCGAGATTGAAATCGGGGATAGATTGTCTAAGGCTAGATAGACGTCGACTACCCAAAGTGATTCGACTATTCACAAGGACCTTTGGTACACACTTTGGCTTTCGGGACTATGCTCTCGCCTCGATTTGGGCGAACAACACACATCCTCCTAGTTACAGTGTGACTTCAAGTCGTTGGAGTCAGTCGAAACTTTGGTGAGAGTTTTATAAAACTAAAAATAAGAATGGAACAAATCATCAAGCTTCGGGTTTCACCCCTAACTTAACTGTTTTGTTCTTGTTTTGATAAAAATAGACATGAAAATCTGCGTTAAAGTACGGATTTCACTCCTGATTCAGCGTAAATTCTCCAGTCTATAAATAAAAATGCGGGTCGAACAAGCGATTTAGTCGAGAGTTTGTGGTTTTTACACCTAATCTTGACCTAATCACTCGTTCATTTTTTGAAAATCAGAGTGCAGTGATAGTGTAGTGTGAGCTCGAGTCGATCGAGAAATAGCAAAAAGCTCGTACGGAACCCCTAACGGGTTCGCACAAGGCGGTCTGTTGGTACTTAGACTATAGACTAGGTCGTTTCTAAGACATCGACCCGGACTAGGTCGACTCTTGCCTAATTCCCTATAGTCATGGCTCTGATACCAATCTGTCACACCCCAACCGATGACGGAAACATCGGGGCATGGCCTTGAGCGAAACAGATTGTCCAGCAGAATCCATAACAATTATTCGTTATAATATATTAAAGGTTCATGTCCCATACCATAAACATATAAAATAAAAACAGTTATTACAGACGATGTTCTCAAAGACATATATCCATTCCGACAACTCAGATTTTATTTAGTTTGTTTCTAGACTCCATCCTAGTCTTGATTCAGTAGTTAACAAGCAAAGCATCCTAAGCATTCAAACACCTATCACATATGTTAAAATAGAGGTCAATACACATGGTGTAAAGGTGAGCATACAAGTTTGATATAGTATATTAGAGTTTGAAATAGTTTACGTGTGACCAGCATGTAACATGTACAAAGTGATGGCAAGTAGGTTATCGACAGAGAAATATGCACAGACGTGACTACGAGTTGTAGAATGCGCAACATATATCCCCACTGGGACACGTGAAGCAAAGCCCTTAACAACCCCTGTCCACGACAGGTGCTGAGTCCAAACTATAGTACTATCGTTGCTAAAGTGTCAGGCAACAATCACTATGTTAACATAACATACAAGCATTCATCGAATAACACGTAGCATGCAATAACTGTCAGCGTATAAATAGTGTTTGCGTTGTGTGTCGACTGTGATTTGAATATTGATAACGTATGTAACACCCAAAAGTGCGTAAAGCAAAAAAGGATCGAGTATACTCACAGAATGTGTTTAACAAGTAAACACTCTCTTGGATTGAAGGGAGCACTGACAGAGATTAGCCTGAACAGTTAACGATAGCATAAACGATTAGCGGCACGTAAAACGGTGCAAAGTACCAAGTGTCGGATGGTAATCCGATCAGATGGCCAGTCGATCGGATGTTAATCCGTTCGGATGGTCATCCGATCGGATGGCCATTCGATTGGATTGACATCTTGTTTGGTAAGGATGTGTTTGTGTATGATGGCTTTGAAGTTTTCGTTGTAGCATTTAGAAAACAGAGAAGTATCTCTACCCTTCATGTCGTTGATCGAACGGTTATTTCGATCGGGTAGCGATCCGATTGGTAGGAGACTTAGTGAGAACAAGTTCACAGCATGATTGTCACTCGATCGGATAGCAATCCGATCGGGTGGCAATCCGTTTGTTACTGACTATGCATTGAACATGCTGACAATTGTTTAAGTGTTGAAGTTCCAAACGTCACATGGTCGAATGGTCGCTCGATCGGATGGCAATCCGATCGCATGGCAATCCGTTTCGACGTTCAGATCTTGCAAGTTGAAGAAAAGTTAAAGTGTTGAACCTTCAAGTGAAATCCGATCGGATTGCGGTTCGATCGAATGGCAATCCGATCGGACGGCAATCCGTCTCGCGACCTGATCGTGTTGTTAACTTGAAGATTTGTTAAGTTTTGCGGTTTGCTCGAGACGATAGGACAACGTGTTAAACAACAGAACCCCATCATGACCCAAGTGATCCGATCGAGTAGGAACCACCCTAATCCGGTCGGTCAACTGTTCGAGACGGTGGTTCGTGCTTAACCCGAAGTTGGTTGTCTCTTTGATAGAAAACGGATCTTGAACCGATGCATTACTAAGAAGGAGTAGAATATCAGAACAAACTTCGATTCTATCGGTTTTGAGTGCATTGAGTGTAAAAGAGTTGAAAGAAAGTTAGAAGACCTTCTTTCAAACCTTTTTACCATGAATATGTATAGATCTATACGAAAACATTGGTTAATCTTGTGGAAATCCTTCAGATCTGAGTTGTTCTTGGTGGAATGAGGCCAAAGCTTGAAGTTCATAAGGACTCCATGATGACATCATCCTAGAACACCTCAAATCCACTTATTTCACAGTTAAAAGTTAAGATTCAAAGGTGAAAAAGATGAAGAAGTGCGTGTAGATCATAGAAGTACAAGAGTTAGGTTGAAAACTTACAAGAATCGCGAGAAATCGAGAGAAAGAGTGCTTGAGTGCGGCTGGTCGAGTGAGAGTGCTGTCACATCACAAATGATGTGACAGGAGGGTATTTATAGGGTTTCCAAAAGAGGAAAGGGAGCATGGGTCGGAGTGGTCACCGATCGGATGGCCACTCGATCAGTTGGCCACTCGATCCTGGTGTCCGGCGCGTTGAGTTTTGCCGTTTCGATTCGCGTGTTGAGCGTTGCGATGCATTTCGAGCGAGCGATGCATTTCGAGCGAGCGATGCGATAGATTAATAATAAACACACAAATACTATATCTAGCATACAATCATCCTAAATAACTGGCGTTTTGCGTTTGCGATTCGATTGCGATAGAGCTGCGATTGCGTTTCAATTAAACACCACAACGCATAGACATAAATAAACACGCACAAGTAACACGTAAATAGCACACACACACATGTAAAACAATATCCGGAATGCATAATTCGAGTTGCGAATGCGATTGTGATGCGATAAGGGATAAAGCGATAAAACATGTGATAAATAGCGATTAAACCTCGATTATTAATAGATACTCCACATAATACAACTAAAGTAAATAAAATAAAAGGTTCGATTACAAGTCAAAGAAGTCAAAACAGGAATTGAGCAAGGAGTGACAGATCGCAATTAGCAATCTTTTTTTCCTTTGACTTTAATCTTGACTTTGACTTTCGAAACATGGGGTGTTACAGCAGAGTATGATTACAACCTAATTTACCGACCAGCAGAAGCAGCTGAGAACTCAAAATTTTTAGGTGAAATCGCTCTAGCTCCCCTCGAGAAGGCGAAACTACCATCAAACATTGGAAAGTTCAATGGGATGATAGATCCAGATGACCATCTTCGTGTATTCACCAGCGCAGGCATGGTAGGGGGATGGACATTGCCTATGTGGTGTCACTTATTTGTCCAAACCTTGATAGGTGCAGCACGGTTATGGTTTGACAACTTACCGGTAGGAAAGTTAACATCATGGATAGATTTGAGAGAGAAGTTCCAGGTCCATTTTAGCCAGCAACGCAGATCTGTCAGAGACACCACCGACGTAATGAACATCTGGAGACGAGATAATGAAAGTTTGGTGTATTTTATAACGAGATACCACAAAGAGGTGTTAGAAATTGGCGACGTACATGAACATCTAATACGAGCACAATTCAAATACGTCGTACGTTGTGACGACATGATTAAAGTCTTATTAGGAACTGAGGGTCTACCAAAAAGTTGGGAAAAATTTATGGCCGCTGCCAAAGTTATGCTCAAACGGAGCGAAATTTAAGTTCCAACAGACCACCGCTACCACAGAACCGTCTGCAGGACATGAGTGGGAATAGCGGCAAGAAATTTAAGAAAAGTTGGAGGGACTCAGCCTGAGGCGCATACTCGTCTAATGACGCCCGCGCAACAAGTAACAAACTAGCAGCGTAGAAAGAAGCTGAGCAGGAGAACCGCGAACAGCAATGGACCCCTCTCACAAAAACTCCGGCGGAGGTACTCAGCACTGAGGATTACCAATTCAAAACTCCTCCGCCGATGAAAAAAAAAGAGGACAAGATCCAAACCTGTACTGCGAGTACCATAAAGATAACGGCCACACCACAAATAATTGCATAAGTCTCCGCACAGAAATCGAGAAGGCACTAAAAATGGGAACTTACCCATCTGCTTCAAAACGTGCGGAACGACATCAAACATATCACACACAGGGACGAGGGGCCGAGCAAAAAAGCTAAACAAACTTAAGCCCGAGCCAGATCAACACGCATGCAATAGCTTTCCTTCATGTTGGCCAAGTTCTTCAACTTACCAATCTATGACACAGGACTATTCGTATGCCCAAGTAAATTAAGTCTCAACTATTTATCCTAAAAAACAACTTTGTAACTATGGCCTCTAAGCCCTATCCAAAATCAATACAAAGTTTGTTATATTATTTCTGTGTTTATTTCAAAATGCATGCAATTTCTTTTGGTAAGTGCAAAAACACTATGGTAACCTAATACAAGTCTCATGAACGGTCTGCGGTCATAGATATCGCGCAAGGTCCAACCCTACGTTCACACATGAGCTTTATACCACCTTTATTCGCCTTACCTAAACAAAGTAATTGTACTCATGCAAGACATTGTAATTCAAACATATTTTATATTCGAAATAGTTACTTGCGCACCACACGCATTAACAAATTTTTTTTACATGCATGGCAGTGCATTGACAAAGTTACTTGCGCTGCAGCGCATTAATAAACCAATAACAGGGATCCACATGCCAAATCTATTAAACTACAAATGTTTAACACCCACGAAAACACAAAGAACCTAATCTTCGTCTTCATCGTCATCTTCTTCATCCGGGAACACTTCCTTTAATTACACCATAAAATCGTCAGATTACAGCGTAGCCGTAACTAGGTCCATCATAGCGAGGTGCAAAGTGTTGTATTCAACCTTGGCAGCAACATGAGCAGCTTCAGTATCAACTCCGTGCGTGGCGGACCTGCGGGTATCCCAATCTACCTTCATTGCATTAGTAACATGCTGGGTACATTCGGTATATCCTTGGGCGTACCCATCATTACGTGCAGTAATCAGCAAACGCGCAACCGTTTGATCCAACTCATTAGAATTAAGGACAGAATTGGCAACCTGCGCAATACAACAAGTGAGAAGATATATAACTACATCCAAATATTGCAAAAAAATGACACACTTACACTTATAATCCCGCGGTGCATCAGCCACAGCATGTCATCCCTCAACGGTTCAATCAGACTCTCCGCCGTTACCCGAGAAGTTTTAGAATTTTCCAATTTTCCTTCGGTTTCACTCAAGCGGTGGGAGGTCTCAGCTTTTTCAACTCGTTCAAGCAGCAAATCGTTTTTGGCAGACTCAAGCTCTGCCTTAATTTGTTCCTGCTCAGATAATAAAGGGGTGAGTTCGTCTATCTCCTTATCCTTAAGGGCAAGTGTGGCGCAAGTTCGTACCTCTCTCTATTCACTTCTCTCTTGATGAGAACGCGCTTCATCACGAGCTGCTTCAGCTTCAGCCTTCTCTTTCTTCAACCTCTCAATCTCAGCATCTTGCTTCTTCAGTTTCTCAATCTCTGCCTAAAGATTATTGATCACCTTGCGGAGGCCCATCTTCTCATTATTATCCTTCTCACAGATTTCTCTCCAGTGCTTTCGTTCTTCTGAAAGAAAAGTGGCTTCGGCTTCCGCCTTTCTTTTCCAACCTGCGGCAGACCACTCTTCAGTTTTCTGATCGCTCTCAAACTTGGCCCGATCAGCCTCCAACTTAGCCCTCAACAGGGCAACACGAGCTTCCTCTTCATAAGCTTTTTTCTTGGATGCTTCAACAGTAGACCATTCTTTATGCATACTACGCCACTCGCGCACTATACGATGGGTCGTAGAGGTGAAGCTAGCAGCTTCTTCAAGGTAGGCATGGTAAGACTGATCGTGAGAACGATCTTCTTGAAACTTCACTTCACTAGGAGGAAAGGTACCTTGTAACCAATCACGGCACACCTGCCAGTCGGAAAAAGTGTCGCCTTTTTTCAGTTTCCACACTGGCATGTGGATTTCAGAAGCTTTCTTCTCTGAGTACGAGCGGTAATAATAATCACCCGAAGTTTCCTTCGGGCAGATAGGAGAGTCCTCCTCATTATGCGCAAAGAAACCCTGATCACCAGAAGGGCTCCTAACAACATTCATCGGCGCAGAAGTAGTGGCAGAGGTAGGGATAGTTTCACCGGGTCTTTAGGAACTGACTTCCCTTTCTCTGGATCACGCGCCACAACTTCTGGAGACTAGGGCAAAGCACCATCAACATCCGCAGTTTCCGGATCCACAACATTCTTCGTTTCAACCTCAAAAGGTTTCTCAACTTCAAGATTTCCCTCTTCTACAACTTTCTCCGCCTGGGTTTCAACAGCCTTTATACCTTCTGGCTGCGCCATAACAGAGGCGCGAGATGGCGAAGGCGGGAGATCATCATTAAAAACAGCTGTCGGCTCTGCGCGTATAGAAGGAACTAGCAAAAGCAAACGTCATATTAACACATGGTCCAAGGAAACATTAGTTAAAGAAGATACTCACTTGGAGGAGGTTTTGCAATAAAGGCATCCAGATTGCCTCTTTTTCCAATTTTTCTTTTCGGTATCTACTTAGTAGGCTGCGCCTCAGCCTCAACTTCAACCTGCTTCCTTTTAACCGCCCTCGTTTTCAATAAAGGCTCTGGGCTTGACTCCAAATCGATGGGGTCCCCAGGATTCGAGGCAGAAATATCAGCAGGATCCCGAGGCTCCGCCTTTGGTTTCTTTGCAACTACAGGTGCAAGTCCTTCCAACGTATCAGACACCACTACATAATCACACCAGGAGTCAGAGGAATGGCGCGTACCTTTCTTCTCTCCCTTGACATTATTTGCCTTTGAAGATTGAGCCCTTGACACGTCAGTTTTCTTCGGCGCAATAACATCAGCCGGAATACGTTGTTTCTTCTTCTCATGGCCTATGCCCAGGTTAGTCAGCTCCCCCATTTTAAAGAAAATATTGCAATATTACCCCACGCGCAGAGACAGCAAAGAGTAATATTGCAATATTAATCAAAATAAAAAAAAACAAACTTACCAGCGCCAGTCAAAGGTTGCGCAGCCAGATCTTCATCCTGTGGAAGCGCAAATTCTTGACTATCTGTAAATACCAGAGTTCCTCATCAGCTCTCTTGGGGATGGTGGCCATCCTCCCATTCTCCCTTTGGTATGCAACAACATACAAGGAAACAACTACAAAAAGAAGCATAGGAACATATTCATTTTATCTATAAAAATAAGAAAACAAAAAAAGGTAAGGCGGTCCTAAATCTTACTTTTGTCACCATCCATATACACTGGTTTGTCTTCACGGTCCATCTTCCAATAAAGACTCATACCAGCAGCAACTAGGGCTCTCTCCGGAAGTTCAACCGATGGAACATCTTTCAAATCCTAGTACCAAGTATTCGAATGAGGAGGCTGTAGGGTCTCTACCACAACGTCTTCTTTGCCTCTAAAAGTCATCTTCATCGGAATCACGCCGGCTTTGATGAAGAAGAATTTCAGCTTCCAATCATGAAAAGATTTTGGGGGATGCAACAAAATTTTCTTCACCGACGAACGTTGGGCAAAAGAATAAAAGCCCTGAGAGCAATGCATTTGATACAACATCCGGAAACGATTAACCGTCGGCTCAATATACTTTAACCGACAAAGAAATTCAAAATGACGAATTCGAACCATTCTGATCGGGTGTAGTTGAGAAATATGAAACTTGTAATACGAAAGAATGTCAAGAAAAAACCTTATCACCGGCAAGCGGAAGTTGCCTTCAGTAAAGTAATCCCATAATAAAGTGATGTAACCAGTCGGAGCGTCGGCAGCCATCTGACCATCATCTGGGTAACGAACACCCCAACTATCAGGAAATTTAAAATTTTGAACTAGGCCGTCAAATATCTCTTTTGACCACTTCAATGGTGGAAGACCGGCTGACATTTCTTCTGAAAAATCTTCGTGACGTTCTCCGGTAGACATAAAGGGAAAAATTTGCAGACTTCTTCAAGGTAATATTGGGGAAGACGAAGGGAAATCAAAGAGCAAACAATTAAAAGACGGCACTAAAAGGGGTTATATACTCACCGCTATCAATGACCTAGAAAACCGTAATAGCCCCCTTTGCAGGAAAACACGGTTATCGAAGGATCAAGCAACCTCATGCGCGCGTGTAGGCCACGTTTGACGACGCACATTTATTAAATAACTGAAAATTGACAGCCTGTCATTGAAAACGTCACACATCAACAGTCAGAATAGTACCTTTCACCTACCAGGGGTTAAACTTTTCAAAATTTGAAATCATGAGAAATTCAACTTGAAGGAAAAGCATCTTCTACAAGAAGATTCTCCATATTTCGCGCCAAAACTTCACAAAGCAAAAAACACACACTTCATTTTATATAGTCCAGTACTCTACTTACTTGCATAAGAGCAAAACTGGACTGGGGGGACTTGAAGGGATATGGTCCCAAAATCCATGCGCAGGCATATTGGACCATACCACAACTTCATCACAATAAACCTCTTGAAAGGAACCTAGCGCGGCTGCACACTGGTTCTAAAGTAGAACACAGAAGAAAGCAGTCTTCAACATTCGCGCGCCAGGATATAACTAATCTAACATCCTTACGTGGGCTCGTGCAAAGGAACACTTAGATTTGAGAGCAAAATTCTAAAGCATCTCCGCGCAATTAAAGCCAGGATTTAGGCAAGAGAATTCCTTTCTGTTGTAACAGAATTGACACGTGGCAAGATGATGAAGGGTAATAGCTGTAAAACCTTCTAGAAAACTTCATCGTGCATAAACCATTTAGTTACAACTGAATGGTGACGTGGCATCATCTTGAACGCTCATCTGGGTCACGATGATAGCACTAACTTGGAAAAGGATCCACACACATCCACTTTCCACGTGGCATCTCCCCAGCCGCTGATCACGCCCACGATCTGTGTGCATAAACGGCACGTTAGTGATCAACGACGAAAGGCATAACCGCTTACGGAAAATGCTTTCCGTTACTGCCTCCGTCAACAAACTTTCCCGCCCAAATCCAGCTATAAAAAAGACAACTCAGGTATAATATCACAGGTTACATTCACTTCACTTTCACTACTACTTCTTCTTCTTCATTG
Organism: Helianthus tuberosus; assembly: GCA_030545235.1. NCBI lineage: Eukaryota > Viridiplantae > Streptophyta > Magnoliopsida > Asterales > Asteraceae > Helianthus > Helianthus tuberosus. The sequence goes on from CM060447.1 coordinate 66,086,409, forward strand.
AGATCTATACTTATTCTCACGCCGAAGGGTGGTCATGGAGAGAACCCTCATTCTCCCTGTGGCGAGTCTAACGGCTTTCTGTTTTGCAAATATCGTTCGGAGAAGAAGCTCAGTCAAACCCCGAATCAAATGAGAGGACCTTGTGACACCCGGCTTTTCAGGCCGTACAGTACAATTGTAACACGTGTTGTGAATAGATAAAAGGCCGTATTTGACTAATTCTGATGTATATATATGATATTTAATGTGTTGGTAAATTTAAACTTTGGTAAAAATTATGTTGGCAACGATAAAATAAACGCTTATCGCGTAACGATTAAAATGCGAAACGAACGTCGGTGACTACCCGATCAGTGTTAAAATCCTAAAAATAGTCTGTTATGATTAGAATAGTAATTTTAATCATATTCGTGAGGAAAAATAAATTAAAACGCTAAGAAACTCTATTTTTTCGAGTTTAAGCGCATACCGCGCGATACTGCGCGAATTAAACAAAATACTGTCAACGCAGCCAGTCAAGGCAACTGGTAATTATTTCAGTAATAATTTTGAGTGATTATTTTTATAGAATGATAAAAATAATTAAAAACACACTAAAACGAGATTAAAACGCTAGATAAAATACCCGGTATCCAGTATAATACCTGTTTTAATTCAAGTCCATTCCAAGAAGGTTTCAAGGTATTTTGAAGATCCAAATGTGTTTTCAAGGTGAAACAAGCTCCATAACATCAAAATCTTGACAAAACCCCACTTGAATCTTGAAGGTATAAAACTCACTTTAAAAATCTTATTCTTTTATTCTTGGTGATAAAGATGATAGTGGAAGGTTTCTCTTGATTCTTGGAATATTTCACAAACCTGAAACTAATAATAAATGGGTTTTAAACAAAATAAAAATGGAAGTGTATATATATGTATGGCCGTGAGTTTATATGTGTATGTAAATGATTGTGTTTTGATTTCGATTGAAAGATTTATGATAAACATGTTACTTGAAAAATAGGATGCATGTAAGAATCAAATATGTCATAAAGAAATGTTTTAAAAAGGTTTTCAATATTTGAAAGTAACATGATAAAGAATGAACTTTTGAAAGTTCATGTGAGTATATAAATTTCGTGTATGTGTATGTATATGTGTATGCATGCATGTAATTTTTAGTCATATACTCATAAATGTAAGAACACTTGCATTATGTATAAATGATTATGTATGAGTGATTATGTGATGATGGATGATATAGGTTAAAATTTGTAATAACATGGATTTAATATGTTCTTGAGTATGGTTAGATCATAAGTAATGATGTTGATGTTGTAAGAGTGCCTTAGATGCACATACATGAACATGCATGATGATATGAAAGCATGAAATGATGATTTAAACACGATTTGATAAAAATGATTTTTGATCAGATTATAACACTAAAATATGATTATTTTGAAGTGTTTAATGATATAAAACTTTGTCATAAAGTTTACTAGTCTTGCATGTTGTACTTGGTGCATTAGGAGTTGTAAAATACGTGAAATCACATGATTTATGTGACTTACACAAAAACTGAACTAATCAGATTATGATCACTATTTTAATCAGTAAATAACATGTATTGTGTTAACATATCAAGTCATTTCGAGTTGGGATGGTTAGAGAAACGTTTAACGCAAAACTATGCGTTAAAACGGTCAAAAATCGGCTTTCCGAACGATTTTTATGAAACCGATTTAGATCAGAAAGTAAACTGATATTTTTAGTACAAAAATAAGTATTTTAACTAATTTTAAGTTTACTTGGTGTTTGGTTGGTCATACGTGACTTCCGAAGCCCGAAAACGTTACCGAATCGCTAAAATACACATTTTTTTCAATATACACTAGTATGGGTAAAATTTTGGGTGAACCTTATGTGTTAAAATGTGTTATGTAATTTAAACATGATAATGTGAAAATATGTTAAGTTTTAACATGATTTTAAAGATTCGGATTATCCATGTATATTTGTGCGTTTTGTGCGGTAGAAACGGTAAAAAACGCGTTAAATGTGTAACTTGTTTGTCAAGCATGAAAATTGGTACATATAAAATATTTTATGTATATTTGCTTTAAAAATGATAAAATGGATAAGTTAACTAGATTTCGCGTGTTTCGATGATAAATTATGTGAACGTTTATGTATATATATTACGACGCACAAATCGTAGATATATTGCGTATAAACGGGAGTGTTAACGGATTTACACGATAACGGTCACCAATAAAATCGTTTAAGTCGCAAAAATATATATATGGACTCATATTTATATATTAACGTGCCAACATAATAAAAAATGATAATTTTTCGAGAAAATCTCAAAGTTATGTGATAATTCTAAGAAAATAGAGAAAATTAGTATTTTGTGTTATGTATATTGATTTAAAATCGTTCCTATATATATATATATAATAGGACGTGTAGAAATCAATCTCTGGGATTGCGCTATCTAAAATACGCACCCAAAGGTGAGTGTCACTAAACCCCTCTTTTTACTGCTTTGTATATATTTTGGGGGTAGAGCACGCCAATAAAAGGGTTTAATAATGTTTTTGGATTAAAACATACCTTTTAATATAAAATATATATTTTCATTGAAAATATATGGAGTTTGATAAGTCATACGTTTCGAGGTAAAACGTTTTTGATGAATGAATATTTGGAGAAAATTGGGATGGTATGGTGTTTCTGCGGCGAAACAGATCGTAAAGTTGGGACGGATGCCGGCCTGGTCTCAAGGGAAGGGGATTCGTACAACTTCGTGTATTAAATTTGTCATATTAGTAGGATATATATATATATATATATATATTGTACGTGAGGCAGACATCATATTGGTCTCAAAATGGACCTTGCGCCCATGATGTCGTTTAATCATTTAAGTATTGCACGCGAGGAATTGTTGGTAGATCTATCGGGTTGACAACGCCGTCGTGACTGGTCGCCCCGTGTCAAGTCAAATGTCGAATTGATATTCTGTTTATTGTCTAGCTTTGATTATCCCTGCATGGTAAATATATAGTTCGTATTGTCTAGCTAACATACGAGTCTGAAAATTGACGCTTTGAATTTAATATACAAAACCTGAGTAAGAGCTTTATTGTCGGGTTGTTGAACCGCGACGGAGGACCCATGGATTTTATTAAGGAAGTAAAATGGACTTTCTAAAAATTATATGGATGTTTTAAAATAAACACATAATCAGAAAGTTTTCCTTTGGGATGAATTGTTTGAATGTGAATATGTAAACTCACCTTCCTTTGTGTTGACACTTGATTTTAACGTGCTCTACAGGTACTTGAGTTCGGCTTCGGGATTTATGGCATATCTTGTGGTTGTTGATGCATGTTATGTCACTTAAATATGGTGGACTAACTTTAAAACTTTCTGGGACAAATGTAATAAGATCCGTAAGGATCAAAGACAATTTAACTATGTCGTGGTTGTGTCATGTTTTGGGACATCATGTTTAAAAACTTATGTTTTAATTAAGTTAATATGTCCAACAAATAAATGCATCAAACATCAAGATAGAAATGGGCACCAACTTCCGTCACCACTACGTTTTATATTCCGCTGCGACATTTTTGGGGTGTGACAGAAGTTGGTATCAGAGCCAATGGTTATTAGCGAACTAGATGTTTTTGGAGGAAAACACTAGACTTCAACCGAAGAATTTTGAGATTTAAAGTCCAAAATTCTCGAAGCCAAGATTTTTAAATAAACATGGAAAATTTTATCATGTAAGAAAACCCTTATGTGCTTACGTGCATACGTGATTTTCTGTTTATTTGGGGCCTTATGTGTTACTATTCATATTGATCACACACTTACTTTGTACGGTTACGATATGTCACGTCTCGGCCTATAGAGCCATTAGTAGTCCTGCTCACTGATACTGTCGAGCCTACACTTGAAGATTCCTTCGCCCGTTGTTACAGAATAGTCTATTCCGTCACTCGAGTCACGTGTTTTGCTACACATCTTTAGTCTACACACGCCGTAGGAAGAGGACTCGACCCGTTAGAGATATCGCATCGACTTCGAGAGCTGAGACATGTAAGGACCTGCAAAAATGTCCCACAACACTTCGTAAGTGAAAACCCGGACCCCAAAAACCCTAATCCTTGTGAAAAATCAAGAAATTCAAATTTGATGATCTGTCGCGGGCCGCGTAAGACTTAAGGAAAGCTTACGCGGGGCGCGGCAGCTTGAAAGTTCTCCGGATAAGCTTTAGGCCACGTGTCAGACATGTGGCAAACCTACACCATGACACGGCAGCCCTAGCCGTAGCTAGGGTGGCCCTCGCCAGCCGCGTAGGTTAATCTTCGAGTTTACGCGGGCCGCGTAAAACTCAAAATTTTGCTATAAATTGGACGTTGCATGGCCTGGCTTCTGTGTTCGAAAAATCCTTTCAAAACAGCAATTTTTTGCTTATATTCGAGTGTTTAAGGGTCGAGACGCTGCTACGATTACATGGTAATAACTCGATCACTGGTACGATACAATGTCCGATCGATTGAAACCGATCCGATGGATGTTTAAGTGCTGCCCGAATTTGGACTATACTTTGTCATTCGTCGTGAGGGTTTTGATTTCGTGAGTTTATCGTAAATGTTGTATTAAGTTACTAACCTAGTTTCGTGTGCATTGTTATTTAACTAGGTTACCAGGCTTAATCAGTAGGCAAAATCTGTCATGTTAAACTTGCAATGTGAGTCATTCTCTTTTTACCAAATTGTTTCCGAAACCCTATTTACTTTTAAAGTTATAATTACAGGGATTAAGTCTTTGTAGTCTTCAATTACAGCCGGTATGTGGAGTTTTGTATACATTACTTGATAATCGTCACCATTGGACAACGGGTTAGCCAATGGGTGATATGACCATAGTCACAAAACGGGTCGAGTGACAAATACCGTTGGGTAGTTGGTTGATATAAACATTGTAATCGCCCTTAATACTGTAATTTATAACAATGTGTCGTTTTATGCAAATTGAATGACTCGCCAGTATTTCACCACTGATAAAATCTTTATAAACATGTTTCAGGTGATTTATTGTGAACAAGGAAAAGTGCCGCGTAGCACTACCAGCTTGGATAAAGTGGCTCAGTAAATAAATAAACATGTTTTTGTAAACAGGGGATTTCCCAGTGAAATTCCTTTATTGTAAATTACAGGGTTTGTCCCGAAATACGAAATAAAATAAAGGAATGTTTTCAATTGTCACAACCCCCGATCCCTGTTTCCCCGGGAACGGGCAGACGTGAGCTCAGAGTTTGGTGGTATCAGGTTGTTTAGTCTCGCAGCGGAATTTACATCAGGACCGTAGTTAGGAAATGTTTATCAGAGTAAAACCACCTTCTTTATATTAATAATAACATGAGCAAAAACCCAAGTTTCTTATTACAATACATTATAGGGATAAACCCTATTTTATTGAATTTAAAAACATCGTTTATTAGGTAACTTTTATAGCCACATTTTCCCAAGCCTTCAGTGCTCTCCAGCTGGCTTTTCACTAATTGGCTGTTCACATTGTGTTACCTGTAACGTGTTTTAAAAACATTTGTTAGTCGGAAATACTGGTGAGTGAATCCCAGTTTAATTAAGAAACATTTTATCAATTAAAACAGTATTGAGAGCGATCACATTGTTTATTTCTACACAATTACTCATTCAGTATTTGCCACTCGACCGGATCTATGGCTATGGTCAAATTACCCATTGGCTAACTCGTCGTCCAATGGTAATGCACTGTCATTCAGACTTACTACTACTCGTAGTAAATTTTGTATACAAAACCCCATAATACTGGCAGTAATTGAAGAATTACAAAGACTCAATCACCGCTTAATTTCATAGTAAAACATTTAAGGTTGGGTAAAACATTACCAAAAACATTAACAAAAAGAGGATAAACTCACATTGCTGTCTTAGGCTTTTCGTAAGGGTTTCCTGAATATAATCTATAATTTATACAAATGTACATTGGTTAGTATCATAACCCTTTGAAAATATTAATAATACCCTCCCCGAGACGGCATTCCAACAACTACGTCGGGCAGAACCACGACAGTTGTTACGGAACCCTAAATCAATCGGGCAGCGTAACTGTTACGAAACTGGGGTTATAATACTTACAACGGAGCAGAACCTCGCTAATTAGGTGTATAATACCCAAAATATTATGTCTATAACTTCAGAATTCGTGAATGAGACTTGAGAATGAGCGACGGAAACTGAAAACTGATGCCTGCTATTTATAGTTGTGATATTGCATCCTGTCGCGGCCCGCGTGAAAGACAAGGTAACCTTACGCGGCCTGCGTCAACACTATAGCTTAGCTGAGTCGCCACTAGGCTTGACACGATTACGACACGTGTCGGCTTCTAGTGCGATCGCGTGTTATGAGTCCGCGTGGCCCGCGTCAACTTAGACGAGGTCTTATGCGGCCCGCTTGAACTAAAGGATTCAGCGGAGTCCATCAACACTTCCATACGGCCCGGGTGAATGTGTGGGGTGGGTTTATGCAGCCTGCCTCAACTCATATTTCAGGTTTTTATTTTATTTTTTATAAACTATAACATATATCAGGCTTGATTTTCACATACGGGGTATATTATAAGACATATTAGAATATTTTAAGATATAATAAGGTGTCGGAACTATTATAAGGGTGTTGGTTTTACTGAGGGTTGTTACATTCTCCCCACCTTGTTTTAGAGCTCGTCCTCGAGATCTACTGGAATAAATGCGGGTATTTCCTTTGCATTTCTGACTCTAGTTCCCATGTATACTCTGGTCCTCTTTTGGAGTCCCACTTCACTTTGACTAGAACTAATCTCTTATGCTTGAGATTCTTGACTTTCCTGTCTTCAATTTGCAGAGGTCTTTCTACGAATTTGAGTTGTTCATTTACCTCTATATCCTTAAGAGGTACTATCAATGATTCATCAGCTAAACACTTTTTAAGATTAGATACATGAAACACATCATGTATTCCTGCCATTTCCTCTGGCAATTGTAGCTGATAGGCTACAGGTCCTATTCTTCTAATAATCTTAAAAGGTCCAACATACCTGGGACTTAGCTTTCCCCGTTTGATAAATCTTACCACTCCTTTCCAAGGAGAGACCTTTAACAATACCTTATCTCCTACTTGAAATTCTAAAGGTTTGCATCGGTTATCAGCATAACTCTTTTGTCGATCACGTGCTGCTTTCAGTCGTTCCTTGACTTGAATAATCTTGTCAGTTGTTTCCTGTACTATCTCAGGTCCAGATAGTTGTTTTTCCCCAATTTCTGCCCAACAGACTGGGGTTCGACACTTTCGTCCATAAAGTGCTTCGAATGGTGCAGCATTGATACTTGTGTGATAACTATTATTATAAGAAAATTCTATTAAAGGTAAGTGTTCGTCCCAATTACCTCCAAAGTCAATTACACAAGCTCTAAGCATGTCCTCCATTGTCTTAATTGTTCTTTCACTTTGTCCATCTGTTTGAGGATGATAAGCCGTGCTTAGCTTTATCTTGGTTCCCATTGCCTTTTGGAAACTTGACCAGAAATGAGATGTAAAGCGACTATCTCTGTCAGAAACAATTGATAATGGAATACCATGTAAAGAAACAATTTCATTCACATACAATTTAGATAATTGTTCCATACTAATTGTTTCCTTCATTGGTAGAAAATGAGCTGACTTAGTTAGTCTATCTACAATCACCCAGATTGTATCATTTCCTTTCCTAGTCTTGGGTAATTTAGTAACAAAATCCATTGTTATAAATTCCCATTTCCAAACTGGCATTTCTAATTGTTGTAACAAACCTGAGGGTTTCTGGTGTTCAGCTTTAACTTGTGAGCAAGTTAAACATTTAGAAACATAGGTTGCTACGTCCTTTTTCATTCCTATCCACCAGAAATTTTTTCCTTAAATCCTGGTACATTTTATCACTTCCTGGATGCATCATATACTTAGATTTATGGGCTTCTTCTAATATACGATGACGTAAATTTCCTAATTTAGGTATCCACATTCTCTTTTCATGAAATCTCCAAATCCTATCTGTTCCCTATTTTAATTCTTTTAACATACCTTTTAATTTTTCAGAATCATCCTTGATTACTGACTCTTGTGCTTCTCTTATTTGATCATTTAAATCTACTTGAAGATTTAATTTAAGAGAACGTACCCTTTTTGGCTTTTCATGATACTTTCGACTTAAAGCATCTGCCACTACATTTGCTTTTCCTTCATGATACTGGATATCACAGTCATAATCACTAAGAAATTCCATCCAACGTCTTTGTCTCATATTCAACTCCTTTTGCCCGAAAACATACCTTAAACTCTTATGATCAGTGAATATGGTAAACTTACTACCATAAAGGTAATGTCTCCAAATCTTAAGAGCAAAAATTATAGCTCCTAACTCTAAATCATGAGTTGAATAATTCTCTTCATGATTCTTAAGTTGTCTAGATGCGTAAGCTATAACTTTCTGACGTTGCATCAATACACATCCATAACCTAATTTAGAAGCATCACAATAGACTACAAAGTCTTCAGTTCCTTCTGGTAATGCTAATATAGGTGTATGGGTCAATCTTTGCTTAAGAATTTTAAAGGCTTCTTCTTGTTTTATTCCCTATTCAAACTTAACAGATTTACAGGTTAGCTTAGTTAAAGGAATAGCTATTCTAGAAAAATCTTTAATAAATCTTCTATAATAACCAGCCAATCCTAAGAAACTTCTGACCTCGGTTGGTGACTCAGGGGTTTTCCATTTGGTAATTGCCTCAATCTTTGTTGGATCTACATGAATTCCTTCATGATTGACTAGGTGTCCAAGGAATTGTACCTGTTCTAACCAAAATTCACACTTTGAAAAGTTAGCATAAAGCTTTTCTTTTCTTAACAAACTTAAAAGTATGTGCAAATGTTTTGCATGATCCTCTTTACTCTTAGAATAAATTAGAATATCATCTATGAATACAATTATGAATTTATCCAAATATGGCTTACATATTCGGTTCATCATGTCCATAAATGCGGCTGGGGCATTGGTTAAACCAAATGGCATGACAGTAAATTCATAATGACCATACCTCATTCTGAATGCGGTTTTAGGAATGTCCTCTTCATGTACCTTTAATTGATGATATCCTGACCTTAAGTCGATTTTAGAGAAATATCGAGCTCCTTGTAGCTGATCAAATAAATCATCGATTCTCGGTAATGGGTACCGATTCTTAATCGTGAGTTTGTTTAATTCACGGTAGTCAATGCACATACGCATTGATCCGTCCTTCTTTTTAACAAACAATATTGGCGCTCCCCATGGCGACGAACTTGGCTGTATGAATCCTTTTTCTAACAATTCGTCTAATTGTTTCTTCAATTCTTGCATTTCTGCAGGTGCCAAACGGTAAGGTGCTTTGGCAATTGGTGATGTTCCTGGTAGCAAATGAATTCTGAATTCAACTTCTCTATCTGGAGGTAGTCCTGGTAATTCTTCTGGAAAGACATCTGAAAACTGAGATACTACTGGAATATCTTTTAGTTCTTTTCCTTTAGTGTTAGTGATTATAGAAATCAAATACACTATAGAACCTTTTCTCATACAACTTGCAGTTTTCATCACAGATAGGAATTTTGTGGATCTAAATGGCTTATCTCCTTTAATTGTGATCGTTTTACCTTTTGGTGAATTTACTTGGATTAACTTTTGATCACATAAAATATTGACTTTATTGGCTATTAACCAATCCATTCCTAAAACAACATCAAATCCTACCAGATTCATGGGATATAGGTTTGCAATAAATTTCTGATTTGAAATTTCTATTCTTGCTCCCTGCAAGATTTCAGAAATTCCTATAGTTTCTCCATTAGCTGTCTCTACTACGCATTCTAGTGGTAGTTTAGTTAATGACTGATTTAGAAATTTGCAAAACGATGTATTAATAAAACTTTGGTTTGCACCAGAGTCAAATAATACTTTAGCAAAAACATCATTAACTAAAAACGTACCAGCTATAACGTCTGGGATCATCTTGGCTTCTTCTGCAGTCAGAACAAATGCTCTAGCATTTTTAGTATTCTTGTTGTCTGGAGCTGGAGCTAATTTTAGGCAATTCAGCTTGATATGACCTTGTTCTCCGCAATTGTAACATACCCTGCTGTTAGCTTTCTTTCTACAGTTTTCTTCTTTGTGTCCCGACATTTTGCAAAAGTTACAATATATGGAGCATCTCCCTGAATGCTTTCTTTTTCAATACCTACAGTAGGGTACAGAGGTAGAACCTATATTTTTCCCACGGTTAGAATTTCCAGAACGAAATTCTTGAGTCAATTTCTGGGTTAGATTCCTCCTTTGATCCTCTTCTCTAGTACGGACTAACTCGTCAGTCAAGGTATTGGCTAATTCTACAGCTTCTTCTATGGTTTGAGGTCTAGCTGCCTTGACTACGTGTCTTATCTCCCCAATTAATCCCCAAATATAACGGGAGATTAACACTGGTTCTGGTGAAGCAAGAGTTGGCACTATTCTAGCATATTCAAAGAATATTTTAGTGTACCCTTTACTATCTACACCAGTCATCCTAAGATTTAGGAATTTGTTTGCTATCTGTTCTTTCTCATTGGGTGGGCAGAACTTCCTTTCTACCTTGTTTTTAAATTCTTCCCATTCCATATTATAGGTTTGATCACTTCCTCTTGTCAGGAGGATAGTGTTCCACCATTCTAGTGCTGCATTCTTAAACAAATTAGAAGCAAACAATATTTATCTTCTTCAGCACACTTGCTTATCCTTAAGACTGCCTCAGTTTTCTCTATCCAGCGTAATGTTGCAATGGCCCCTTCGTTGCCCGAGAATTCCATTGGTTTACAAGACCAGAATTCTTTATAAGAACAACCGTTAGGCACGGTTCTTCTTCTTTTGGGAATAGGCATTTGAAGTACAGGCCCATTGTTCACGCTGTTTTCTGGTTCAATTGGTCGCTTACTGCTATGTTTACTTTTATTATCAGCAACCTTAACAGTTTGAAGTATAAATGGCATTGCATCTATAATTCCCTGTGCTATTATGTGTTGGATAGCACTATTGTCCACTTGGTTTCCATTGTTATTGACACTCGGGTTATCATTAACCACGTTAATGTTACTCTGGTTATCGTTATTCAGATTTCCTTGATTTTCTTCATCAGCCATCTGAATTTTAAACATTTATCCCATATTAATATCACAAGATAGTAAGTAATATAATTGATCACATGACACACAATCTAACCAAAAACGTAGATCATTGCTACTATACTCTTTTTCATATACTATGCGTCTATTACACACTAGTACAGACATAAAGATTACAATACCAATAGAAATAAAATAGTAATATGCATCCGTACACACATATCTTATTTTATTTTATTCTATTATTATTATTACTACCGCTTCCTCCATTCTAACATTCATGGATATGGATTCATCCAAAAATCCATATTGCGCTCATCGTATTTCCATACGAGACGCTCTCCCACCTGACGCATTCTCTCACTGTTTTCTAAGATTTCCTCCCCGAAAGTCCTAAGTTCTTGCACGTTTTCTGCACTCATTGGGGGTGCAGGTTCTCAGACTGGGTTTGGAATCTGGGGTACAGTTTCCTGATATGGGGGTGACAGTTCATGAAATTGGTAAGGATCCTCTAATATCTCCCTAATATAATCATCTTGGTAATAGGGATCTAAAGGGTCCATACCTGGGTAAGCTTCTATGTTCTGTATGGGTGGATAATCCTGGATAGGGTAACGTTGCACAAAGTCCCTATTATCGTCCCACCAGGGGTCGTAAATCGGGTCTAGTGGATTTGGTGCAGGTACCCTTGGGATTTCTTCTGGGTTAAAATCGTGCATCTCTACTTGGTTCTCCGGATTTTCTATTTCCATGGGTTGTTCTGGGTTTTGTGGTTGTGGGGCTACTAATTGTTCCAAACTCGGGTCAGCAGCAGTTGTAGCTAAGATATGGAAATTAGCTAGGCTTCTATTTAGCATATCTTGAGTATGGGCATCTGTCTCTCGCTTAATAGCTGCTAAAGCCCTTTGCTGTTGCAATTTTCGCATTCTCTTCCTACGAGCAAAAGCTTCTTTACTGAACCATCCTTGTTTCTTAGTAGGAAATGGTTCTTCAGATTGAGCTCTAAAGGCAAATATTCCCTCCTCCTGATCAGCAGAATACCCTGAAAGGGCAGGCTGTGATGATGTACCTTCACTCCTAGGTGAATCAGCTAACTGACGATTCACATCTGATGGTCCTTGATCACTCATACTGAAAACTAACAAATAGTCAAATAACACATAACACATAATTACAGTTATGCATGTATTTCCTTATTTTATTTCCTAACATAAATTCAAAATTTAAGTGTCAGCAGAACACTTCTTTGGCTCAGACCAGTGGCTAGGCTCTGATACCACCTTTTGTCACAACCCCCGATCCCTGTTTCCCCGGGAACGGGCGGACGTGAGGTCAGAGTTTGGTGGTATCAGGTTGTTTAGTCTCGCAGCGGAATTTACATCAGGACCGTAGTTAGGAAATGTTTATCAGAGTAAAACCACCTTCTTTTATATTAATAATAACATGAGCAAAAACCCAAGTTTCTTATTACAATACATTATAGGGATAAACCCTATTTTATTGAATTTAAAAACATCGTTTATTAGGTAACTTTTATAGCCACATTTTCCCAAGCCTTCAGTGCTCTCCAGCTGGCTTTTCACTAATTGGTTGTTCACATTGTGTTACCTGTAACGCGTTTTAAAAACATTTGTCAGTCGAAAATACTGGTGAGTGAATCCCAGTTTAATCAAGAAACATTTTATCAATTAAAACAGTATTGAGAGCGATCACATTGTTTATTTCTACACAATTACTCATTCAGTATTTGCCACTCGACCGGATCTATGGCTATGGTCAAATTACCCATTGGCTAACTCGTCGTCCAATGGTAATGCACTGTCATTCAGACTTACTACTACTCGTAGTAAATTTTGTATACAAAACCCCATAATACTGGCAGTAATTGAAGAATTACAAAGACTCAATCACCGCTTAATTTCATAGTAAAACATTTAAGGTTGGGTAAAACATTACCAAAAACATTAACAAAAAGAGGATAAACTCACATTGCTGTCTTAGGCTTTTCGTAAGGGTTTCCTGAATATAATCTATAATTTATACAAATGTACATTGGTTAGTATCATAACCCTTTGAAAATATTAATAATACCCTCCCCGAGACGGCATTCCAACAACTACGTCGGGTAGAACCACGACAGTTGTTACGGAACCCTAAATCAATCGGGCAGCGTAACTGTTACGAAACTGGGGTTATAATACTTACAACGGAGCAGAACCTCGCTAATTAGGGGTATAATACCCAAAATATTATGTCTATAACTTCAGAATTCGTGAATGAGATTTGAGAATGAGCGACGGAAACTGAAAACTGATGCCTGCTATTTATAGTTGTGATATTGCATCCTGTCGCGGCCCGCGTGAAAGACAAGGTAACCTTACGCGGCCCGCGTCAACACTATAGCTTAGCTGAGTCGCCACTAGGCTTGACACGATTACGACACATGTCGGCTTCTGGTGCGATTGCGTGTTATGAGTCCGCGCGGCCCGCGTCAACTTAGACGAGGTCTTATGCGGGCCGCTTGAACTAAAGGATTCAGCGGAGTCCATCAACACTTCCATACGGCCCGCGTAAATGAGTTGGGTGGGTTTATGCGGCCCGCCGCAACTCATATTTCAGGTTTTTATTTTATTTTTTATAAACTATAACATATATCAGGCTTGATTTTCACATATGGGGTATATTATAAGACATATTAGAATATTTTAAGATATAATAAGGTGTCGGAACTATTATAAGGGTGTTGGTTTTACCGAGGGTTGTTACATCAATATAAACGATCCTGTTAAAATTTCCACTCCCAAATTAAATACTAATACCACGGGTTTTCTGTCTCGCGGTGTTCGAACCAGGAAACTGGGTCGAGGGCCGTGACAAGACAACGTCCGCTTTGAAGAAGTAGAAGGAGATTTGGGTCAATCGCTCTCACTGCGATCATCAGTTCATCACGTGACGAGGAGACTTGGAGACGACAAAGGGCAAGATGAATAACTTAGAAGGACAGATGGACTGGTATGATGAGGTGAAGGGCTTGGGTGACAGTGCTAGGGGTTAGATGCACTGGAGGATAGTTGAGCTAGAAGAGCTTGTTAGGAAGATGTTGGACTTCCAGGGATTGAAGCGTTAGTTGTTGTTTGTTTCTGTTGTTTCTTTTGTATATCTCATTTGATGAACCCTATTTATGGCTTCCATGCCAAATTTTCGGATATCTAGGAGGAAATTTCATATAGACTTGTTGCGGTTGTTGTAGAGACGCCGAATTTTGATTAGTCTTAGTACTAAAAACAAGCTTTGTAAATTTCTGGTATAAATATTGAATGGGTTCCTTTTTTTGTTTTAAAATTGTTCTCATTAATATGTAGATATTATACATGCGCAATGTTTGGTCCACTAGCATTTAATGATTGAATTATTTTTGGATATCGTCTTATGTTGATATTATGTTGTAATAATAGAAACGATGAAATGCCGCCAAAAGCGAGACAGGGTTCTGGACTACCTATTACCCCAGAGGAGTTGGCACAACTCATAGCCCAACATGTTAATACTGCCATGGAACAGCGCGATGCTAACCAAAATGATGGCCAGGAACGTGGATGTGGTGCTCACGGGCATGGTTTTGGTGGGACCCAGACCGGAAACCCTCCAGGTAATATAATGATCCGAAAGTTTTAGTAGTTTCTGTGTTATGATATAATCGGAGCGTAATCCTGATTTTTTCATTAACCTTGTGAACAGTATATAGATGTACACATAAAACAATCCAGGGTTGTAACCCAAGATCATTTACTACTACCCTATGCAATGACATGGCAACGGTATGCGTGATGTCGGGCCGTCATAGCGGATCGACCATTCAAATAATTCCGCATTCCGAGCCTAGATCTGGGGATTCGCGAAAGCGAAAGTCTGAGAGTTCGAGGAAGGAAACCGATGAGAAGCGTGACAGGAAACGCAGTTCGAGGAAGGCGTATGTAGCCAGCTCTAGCCGTTCTAGAAAGGATAATGCCAAGGATGGCAAGGGTGGTTCTGAGAGGAAGACTCACGGGGATGAGCGAAGAAAGTGCATCAGATGTGGTCGGACTAGGCATACGACTCGCGAGTGTTATGCTAAGAGTATATCGAAGGGAGATACACTCGAGGGATGCTACGAGTGTGGTGAGCAAGGACATTTCAGGAGAGATTGTCCGGAAATGAAGGGTCAGAATGCCAAGGGCAGAGTTTTCGAGATGAATGCTGGGAAGGCGCGTAATAATCATGCTACTGTTACCGGTATGATTCTGATTGATAACCAATCTATGTTCATACTTTTAATACAAAGCTGACTTGAGTTTTGTTTCGAAATACTTTGAACCATTTTTGTGTTCTCCGACAAGTAAGCTAAGTATAAAAAGTACTCTATAGAACTATCAATTGGCAAGCTGATAGAATCTAGTGAGGTCATTCGCGGTTATGGTATTTGGTTAGGTGATTATAGTTTTAGTATCGATTTATTACCAGTGGAGCTGGGGAGCCTTGATAGAGTTGTGGGAATGGATTGATTATCCAAGGACAAGCTAGGACTATTTGCTCGGAGAAGCAAGCAAGGATACCTCGTTTTGATGATGGTGAAGCGGTAGTTGTTCACGAAGACTGACCGAGCCGAGTGTCAAGTATCGAGTGTCGAGTGTTGAGAGTTGAGAGCCGTCAGTGTTATGAGGATGCTCATGTTGTTGCGGAAAGGCTATCCTGCGTACTTTGTTAACGTAGTGGATATGAGAATGATAGGAATGTCGAGCCAACTTCCAAAGCTACTAGACAAGAGTTTCATTCGATCAAGCTCTCGCTTTGAGGTGCATCTGTTTCGTCATGAGGAAGAAGGATGGATCCTTCAGGATGTGTGTTGGTTTCAGGGAGCTGGACGAGTTGACTATCAAGAATCGATATCCTTTCTACCGAGGATTGATGAATTGTTCGATCAAGCTACAGGGATCCAGCTGCTACACGAAGATCGATCTACGATCAGAATATCATCAGTTGAAGGTTGCTGATGAAGATATTCCAAGGACTGCTTTTCGAACATGATGTGGCCATTACGAGTTATTAGTCATGCCTTCTGACTAAATTAATGCGCCAGTTATATTCATGGATCTCATGAACAGGGTATGGAAACCCTAATCGGATAAGTTCGTCATAATATTCATCGGCAATATACTTGCCTATTTGCGAACCAAAGAAAATCATGAGTAACGTTTGAAGTTAACTATGGAGTTGGTGAAGGATGAGGAAGGTATGCATGTAAATCAGTCTAAGATTGGAGCAATCAAATGATGAGGAGCGCCAAAGACCCCGTCAGGAGTACGACAATTCATAGGACTTGCTGGATGCTACCGGAGATTTATTAAGAATTTCTCTAATTAGTGCAGTCTTCGACACTAATAACCCCAAAAGGAAAAGGGGAATTGATTGGGCAGAAAAGTAAGAGGAAACTTTTCAAACCCTTGAAAGAAGAATTGGGAGCGTGTATGATGGACTCCGAAGGAAGTTAAGATACTCATATGCCCTTGGCAGAGTTGTCTTACAATAATAGTTAACACGCCAGTATCCAGGTTGCTCCATTTGAAGCCTTGCATGGATGGAAGTGTTGATCGCCACTTTGAGCTAACGTGATAAAGGACAATTAACCAGACCTTAGTTATCTAGGAAACCAGCGACATGATTTTCCTGGATCGAGGGAAGGTTAAAAGTCGTCAATTGATCAATAGAAGGATTACATGGACAATTGAAGGAACTATTGCGATTCCAAATTGAAGATTTGGTTATGTTAAAGGAGCTATCTTGCAGAGATGCTATTAGGTTTAGCAGATAAAAAAAGAGCTGAGCCATAATGATTAGGTCCTTTCAAGAGCCCATCTTGAGTTGGATCAGTCTCTTATAGGCTCAAGCTACCATAAGGATTGAGTAGTGTACATGAAGTATTGTTTGGCCCAGTTTGAGAAAGTGTATAATGGATAATACACTGATTTTGTTCTTGTAGAGATTTATTTAGAAGATAAACAGAAGTTTATCGAAGTATCGTAGAAGCAGTACGTATAGCTAGAAGAGTTATGTTAATAACTGGAGAGGCGATTTTAATATTCTAGTAGTATATGTGATTTATTGGTTGTGTAACCCGTGGATACCTGAAATGAATGCAAGAAGGAAAGAAAACGAGTTTATGAGATTTGATTCTTTCGAGAGCCCATCTCGAGTTGGATCAATCGTGTGTAAACTCAGACTACCTCAGGTACGGGGTAATGTATATGTAAATATACGTATAATAAACCCAAAATGGTGAAATTTTGACTTAATCTTCTTGATTTAGTGCTCGTAAATGTTGGACCTTGGAAAGGGTGGAGAGCGTTCAGACGTGAGATTAGGAATTGAGGATGTGTGTAATATAGGTCTACGAAGATTCTTTGTAAGAATCAAAGTTTCTCGCAGAAAATACAAGACCACATTCATTAAATCTGTTTTCACTGTTTCCATCTAATGCGAAAATAAAACCTGTAGAATAAATTTTCGGGGACGAAATTTCCTAAACAGGGGGAGACTGTGACACCCGGCTTTTCAGGCCGTACCGTACAATTGAACACGTGTTGTGAATAGATAAAAGGCCGTATTTGACTAATTATGATGTTTATATATTATATTTAATGTGTTGGTAAATTTAAACTTTGGTAAAAATTATGTTGGCAACGATAAAATAAACGCTTATCGCGTAACGATTAAAATGCGAAACGAACGTCGATGACCACCCGATCAGTGTTAAAATCCTAAAAATAGTCTGTTATGATTAGAATAGTAATTTTAATCATATTCGTGAGGAAAAATAAATTAAAACGTTAAGAAACTATATTTTTCGAGTTTGAGCGCATACAGCGCGATACTGCGCGAATTAAACAAAATACTGTCAACGCAGCCAGTCAAGGCAACTGGTAATTATTTTCAGTAATAATTTTGAGTGATTATTTTTATAGAATGATAAAAATAATTTAAAACGCACTAAAACGGGATTAAAACGCTAGATAAAATACCTGGTATCTAGTATAATACATGTTTTAATACTAGTTTACATATATGTATATATATGTGTGTGTATGTACGTGTAATATGTATGAGAAATGTGAGACATGGGGGTTGAGTTGGCACACATGCAAGCCCTTTCTCTCTCCTCTCCCCTCCACTTATTGGCCATAAAGGGAGGTGGTATGATTATGTTTCACCAATATCTACTAATTCAAGAAACCATTTCAAAATCATTCCTTCTCTCTCTCTCTTGAACATACACAGCCAAACACACACACATCCACATTCAAAATTTTTGAAATCTCTTTGAAGATTCAAGTCCATTCCAAGAAGGTTTCAAGGTATTTTGAAGATCCAAATGTGTTTTCAAGGTGAAACAAGCTCCATAACATCAAAATCTTGACAAAAACCCACTTGAATCTTGAAGGTATACAACTCACTTTAAAAATCTTATTCTGTGATTCTTGGTGATAAAGATGATAGTGGAAGGTTTCTCTTGATTCTTGGAATATTTCACAAACTTGAAACTAATAATAAATAGGTTTTAAACAAAATAAAAATGGAAGTGTGTATATATATGTATGGCCGTGAGTTTATATGTGTATGTAATTGTTTGTGTTTTGATTTTGATTGAAAGATTTATGATAAACATGTTACTTGAAAAATAGGATGCATGTAAGAATCAAATATGTCATAAAGAAATGTTTTAAAAAGGGTTTCAAGATTTGAAAGTAACATGATAAATAATGAACTTTTGAAAGTTCATGTGAGTATATAAATTTCGTGTATGTGTATGTATATGTGTATGCATGCATGTAATTTTTAGTCATATACTCATAAATGTAAGAACACTTGCATTATGTATGAATGATTATGTGATGATGGATGATATAGGTTAAAATTTGTAATAAAATGGAGTTAATATGTTCTTGAGTATAATTAGATCATAAGTAATGATGTTGATGTTGTATGAGTGCCTTAGATGCACATACATGAACATGCATGATGATATGAAAGCATGAAATGATGATTTAAACACGATTTGATAAAAAATGATTTTTGATCAGATTATAAACACTAAAATATGATTATTTTAAAGTGTTTAATGATATAAAACTTTGTCATAAAGTTTACTAGTCTTGCATGTACTTGGTGCATTAGGAGTTGTAAAATACGTGAAATCGTATGATTTATGTGACTTACACAAAAACTGAACTAATCTGATTATGATCACTATTTTAATCAGTAACTAACATGTATTGTGTTAAAATATCAAGTCATTTCGAGTTGGGATGGTTATAGAAACGTTTAACGCAAAACTATGCGTTAAAACGGTCAAAAATCGGCTTTTCGAATGATTTTTATGAAACTGATTTAGATCAGAAAGTAAACTGATATTTTTTGTACAAAAATAATTATTTTAACTAATTTTAAGTTTACCTGGTGTTTGGTTGGTCATACGTGACTTCCGACGCCCGAAAACGTTACCGAATCGCTAAAATACGCATTTTTTTCAATATACACTAGTATGGATAAATTTTTGGGTGAACCTTATGTGTTAAAATGTGTTATGTAATTTAAACATGAGAATGTAAAAATATGTTAAGTTTTAACATGATTTTAAAGATTCGGATTATGCATGTATATTTGTGCGGTAGAAATGGTAAAAATCACATTAAATGTGTAACTTATTTGTCAAGCATGAAAATTGGTACATATAAAATATGTTATGTATATTTGCTTTAAAAATGACAAAATAGATAAGTTAACAAGATTTCGCGTGTTTCGATGATAAATTATGTGAACGTTTATGTATAAATATTACGACGCGCAAATCGTAGATATATTGCGTATAAACGGGAGTGTTAACGAATTAACACGATAACGGTCACCAATAAAATCGTTCAAGTCGCAAAATTATTAAAAAAATATATATGTGGATTCATATATATATATATATATATATATATATTAACGTGCCAACTTAATAAAAAATGATAACTTTTCGAGAAAATCTCAAAGTTATGTGATAATTCTAAGAAAACAGAGAAACTTAGGATTTTGTGTTATGTATATTGATTTAAAATCATTCCTATATATATATATATATATATATATATATATATATATATAATAGGACATGTATAAATCAATCTCTGGGATTGCGCTATTTAAAATACGCACCCAAAGGTGAGTGTCACTAAACCCCTCTTTTTACGGCTTTGTATATATTTTGGGGGTAGAACACTCCAATAAAAGGGTTTAATAATGTTTTTGGATTAAAACATACCTTTTAATATAAAATATATATTTTCGTTGAAAATATATGGAGTTTGATAAGTCATACGTTTCGAGGTAAAACGTTTTTGATGAATGAATGTTTGGAGGAAATTGGGATGGTACGGTGTTTCCGAGGCGAAACAGACCGTAAAGTTGGGACGGATGCCGACCTAGTCTCAAGGGAAGGGGATTCAGGGATTCGTACAACTTCGTGTATTAATTTTGTCATATTAGTAGGATATATATTGTACGTGAGGCAGACATCATATTAGTCTCAAAATGGACCATGCGCCCATGATGTCGTTTAATCATTTAAGTATTGCACGCGAGGAATTGTTGGTAGATCTATCGGGTTGACAACCCCGTCGTGACCGGTCGCCCCATGTCAAGTCAAACGACGAATTGATATTATGTTTATTGTCTAGCTTTGATTATCCCTGCATGGTAAATATATAGTTCGTATTGTCTAGCTAATATACGAATCTGAAAATTGACGCTATGAATTTAATATACAAAACCTGGGTAAGAGCTTTATTGTCGGGTTGTTGAACCGCGACGGAGGACCCATGGATTTTATTAAGGAAGTAAAATGGACTTTCTAAAAATTATATGGATGTTTTAAAATAAACACATAATCGGAAAGTTTTCCTTTGGGATGAATCGTTTGAATGTGAATATGTGAACTCACCTTCCTTTGTCTTGACACTTGATTTTAACGTGTTCTACAGGTACTTGAGTTCGGCTTCGGGATTTATGGCGTATCTTGTGGTTGTTGATGCATGTTATGTCACTTAAATATGTTGGACTAACTTTAAAACTTTCTGGGACAAATGTAATAAGATCCGTAAGGATCAAAGACAATTTAACTATGTCGTGGTTGTGTCATGTTTTGGGACATCATATTTAAAAACTCATGTTTTAATTAAGTTAATATGTCCAACAATTAAATGCATCAAACATCAAGATAGAAATGGGCACCAACTTCCGCCACCACTATGTTTTATATTCCGCTGCGACATTTTTGGGGTGTGACAGACCTACCCTTTTATGCAGAACTAAACCCCTGGTCTGATTGATTCCGTTCATTTGAACCACGGTTTCTTCACTAAGTTGGGTTCGGCCCGCCTCTACTCCTCCTCCCCTCCATGGTGAGAGCTTCTACTGATCTAATCGTAGCCGTCACGTGTCTCCTCCTGATATGCCCACACTATCTCAACCTCCCCCCTAATCTTATCTAATATACTAGCTACTCCCAATATTTTCCTAAAACCTCATTTCTTATCTTATTCAACCTAGTGTGCCCACACATCCACCTTAGCATCCTCATCTCTGCTACCTCCATCTGAAGCGATTGTGTCTTCTTGATAGCCCAAAAATATGTTCCATATAACGTAGTAGGTCTAACTATAATCCTATAAATTTCCCCTTTAATTTAGTTGGGTACCTCTTCTCGCACAATACCCCAGAGGTTGCTCTCCACCTACACCACCCAGCCTGAACACGATGGGCTACCTCATTATCTATTTCCCCATCATTTTGTACAAACGATCCTAGATACTTGATATTAGTTACCTACAAAACCACTTACCCCTCAATGGTGATCTAAGTGCCATGGTCATGGAGTAATCCTTAAACCTTTACCCTCTAAAGCTGCACGCTAGTCTTCTAACCTTGAATTCAGGCTTTGTTTACTCTCTGCCACTAACACATTGTCATCAACAAAAAGTAAGAACCACGGAATTATCTCCCGAATTAACTTTGAGAACTCATCTAGGACAACCACAAAAAGAAACTGACTTAACATAGACCCTTGAAGGAGTTTTACCTTCATAGGAAAAAATCAGTCTCCTCTATAGGTGCACGCACACAAGTTTCATTCCTAACACACATATCCCTAATTATGTCTATATATCTCCCAGGAACCCCTCTACACTCCATACTATCATAGCCTGCGTGGTACACCATCATATGCCTTTTCAAGGTCAATGAATACCATATGTAGATCTCGCTTCTTCTCCATAGACTTTTCCATCAATCTCCTTAGAATGTGTATTTCTTCCGTATTTGACCGCTCGGGCATGAAACCAAATTGGTTTAGTGAAACATGACTTTCTCTTCTTAGTCTAGTCTCAATCACCCTCTCCAATAATTTCATAGTATGACTTAGCAGCTTAATCCCTCTGTAATTCCCACAATATTGAGTGTCCCCTTAGTTCTTATATAAGGGCATTGTCACACTGCTCCTTCACTAACCTGGCATGCTTCCAGATTTGAAAATAAGTTTGAATAAGGTAGTTAGCCATTTAACTCCTTCATCTCCTAAACACCTCCACACACCTTAATGGGTATGTTATTCGGACCAACTGCCTTAGACCTCCCCATCTTCCTAGGTGCAACCCCTCACTTATCCCTGTGTTATACGCCAACAATAACAATTATTCCGTTGTCTCCTTTGAGCAATGGTGTTGTCCTTTTCTAGTTGGTTAGCCCTCCGGTCGTTGAAAAGTATATGAAAGTAGGATTTCCATCTCAATTTAATGTCATGATCATTAACAAAAACATGACCATCCTATCCCTTTACAAACTACACTACTCCTAGATCTTGTTTTCTACGGTGCCTAGCTTTGGCGATCCTGAACATATCATGCTCTATCCTATGTTTCCAAACGTGTATACATCTACTTATAGGTTGTGTTCTTTTCCTCTGCCACTGCCTTTTTCGCCTCCATCTTAGCCTTTTTGCGTCGTTCCCTAATCGTCGTCGCTCCTCTTCATCTGTGCACCCTAAAAGATCTCTAAAACTCCCTTGCTTATCCCTTATCTTGGTTTGCACTACTCATCTTTCCTGTTGTGACCCCTAGCATCTGTAATAACCATATATTTAAAATCATTATTCTAGAAATAAAAGAATAATAATAAAATATAATAAAACATTTATCTTATGATCCATCCTTATGTATATCAACCAAAACTATTATTATTATTATTTATAAATTATCCAATAGGAAACCCTAATTGAGACACCCAAGTAATTCTATACAAAACCTAGAATTTTCAGAACAATCGGAATCAGGATCAGGGCCCCTAAAACTCGGGGGGGGGGGGGGGGGGGGTAAACCCTAGTTGGTATTATCTTAACAGTTTTACGTGGAAATTTAATTTGAACGAATTGTCGACTCACCTGAGCTAGTTGGACACGTACCTACCCTACCCTAAAATGTTACCCCTCGCGCCACGCGAAAGGAACAAGGAAACCTGTCGCGCCACGCGACAGGGACCATTTTTCAGCTATATATAGTCGGCTGTGGGACTTGATTCTGGGCACAAAAACGACAAAGAAACTCAAAATACACGCTGAGATATCGTCCAATTACTCTCAAAACACACACGAATCACTAATTAGTATAGCGAGGTGCTGCAGAACAGGGTAATAACTCGATCGCTATTACGATTCATTGTCCGATCGATCAATATATCCAATGGATGTTTAAGTGCTGCCCACATTAGGGTTATACTTTGTCGTTCGTCGTTAATTCGATGGATGTTTAAGTATCATACTTTGTCGTTCGTCGTTAATTCGATGGATGTTTAAGTATCGCACTTTGTCGTTCGTTGTGAGAATTTGATCTCGTGAGTTATCGTAAAGGCTGTATTAAGTTACTAACCTAGTTGTGTGCATGTTATTTAAATTAGGTTAAAAGACTAATCAGTAGTCTAAACTCTGCCCGTATAAATCTGAAATATTATCACAAGGTAGCATCACTTTGGAATTATTAAGGTACGGATCCTTACCCCACTCCTTATTGCTTCATATTCAAATTGTTATAAACCACTAAATTACTATATCTTTTAAAAAACTCCTCACGTCTTTGATTATCGATTCATTTGACAGTCCGTTCGATTCCTATTCTAATCATTTGATTTAGCTTTCATGTCATGCGATAGTATTATGTTGTTATACTCATTATCGCATGTTCCAATATATGTTCCGTTTTGTTATGAAAATAAGTTTTATAAGTCATGTGAATAAGACCATTTGTACTATGATACCCTGAGTATCGCTTCTCGTGGAGTGTCCCACGAGCATGTTGTTGCGGTATCGACATCATGTGCTCCACCCGTGACGGAGAGATCAGTTCACGGCGTCTCTTAAGTACAAGTGTGGTACATAAGGCTATTAGGAGGCGTATGGATCGATCCTAGGATTTAAGTATAAGGAGGTGGATAACGGGTATGCCAATTCGCCATCTCATGTGATAATTATGCAGGAGTAGCTACCTGTGTATTGTCACGTTTTAAGTTTGCTCATGGGTACATCCGTAAGATATGATTATGAAATTATGTTCTTGCATCGTATCATTTTCGCATAAAGTTCCATCCGGATAAGATTTCATATAAAGCGTTATTTGTTATTTAAGCCTATAATTCCGTACTGAGCATTCGGCTCATTCCGTAAACTTTTTGTATATACAGGACCACAGGTTACTTTGGGCGGGGAAAAGAGAAAAGAATAAAGCCTAGGAATAAATCTGAAGATGTTAGTTAATGAAGTTGAATGTCTCCGCATGTATAATTAACCTTAAAAATAGTTGTTATGTGGTTGTATCCTTGTCAAATAAATAAATGGAATTATGACTTTTGTTTATGATACTACTGTTATTGTGACACGTCAGCCCTTCCGGGTTGGGGTGTTACAGCTATGGTATCAGAGCAAAGGCTCTTTCCTGTAGAAAACTTGAAGATAGTACTTAAAACCTGTGAGGAATGGGTAGATATCTATGATAGGATTCAACTTGGTCTCTTATTTGGTTTAATTCCTATGTCTATTCTTATAGATGCCTCCTCGTCGTCCGCTACGTAGGAGTACTCGTACTAACCATGTACGTAACAACACTTCTTCGAATGAGACTCCAGTTGATCCAAACATAATTAATGCTATCAACCAGGCTGTTGCCGGGTTGCTTCCAAACCTTGTTGCTCAAACAGCTGAGACCGTTATTCAACAAACTCGTCATCCAGAACGTAATAACACGAATCCAATCTCTGGTGAAGAAATTCGTGAGAATACCACGAACAATACTACTTATAGTATAGACATATGGATTAGTAAATTCCAAAAACAAAAGCCGAAATCCTTTAGTCACGCTACTAATCCAGTCGAAGCAAGAAACTGGATAGCTCATATTGAAAAGATCTTCGGAGTTCTTGGAGTTCCGGAGCAATACAAAGTTAGATTGGCTACCTACAAACTTGAAGATGACGCACAAACTTGGTGGGAAGGATATAAGCAAGTCAAAGGAGGGGATAATTTTGACGCTAATCTTTCATGGGTCGACTTTCGTAACATCTTTTACGATAAGTATTTTTCGACCGCTGATAAAGAAGCTTATATCAGGGAGTATGCAGTGATTCGACAGGGGAGTGATGAACCAGCCTCTGAGTTCATTACTCGATTTTCAAGGTTGGCTAGTATTGTAGGAGAAGTTGCAGGATCAGCAGAAGTCTAGGCAGAAAAATGCAAGTGGGTAGTCAATGATCGAATTCGGAAGTCGATCATGTACATGAAATTTAAGGATATCACTGAAGTTGCTGATGCAATCAAAACTTTTGAATTCGAAAGGAAAGAATTTTTATCTCGAACTGGGGATAATAAGAAGAGAAATAGGTAAGGACAATTTAAGCAGGAAATCGGCCAATCATCCACTACGCCATAGCATCAAGACCGCAAAGTGCAAGGAAATCAAAACTATGGAAATCAGGCACGTCCATGGCAACCTAGACTGCAAAACCCGAGGCCTGCTCAAAACCAGATTCAGTTGTATGCAGAACCTATTAGAGCTCAACCACTAAATCAACATGTAAACCCGAATCAAATTACATATCCTCTATGTAATACTTGTGGTAAGCGACATCAGGGCGTATGTCACCGAAGTACAGGAGCATGCTTTAGATGTGGCCAAACTGGACACATGATTAAGGAGTGTACGAAGAAAGACACTAAGAAGAATAACCGACCAAACGTTACACCACCCAATGTTGGAGGAAGAGTTTTCTCACTTTCTGCTACTGATGCTGCTAATGCCCCAGGTACTGTGTCGGGAACCCTTCAGCTTGGTAAACATAGTATCTATGTGTTATTCGATACAGGAGCGACTCATTCTTTAGTATCCCACTCGTTTACTAAGTACCTTCCGATAAGACCAACTCTCTTAAATCATACTTTAACCATTTCCATTCCCATGGAAAATTCATCCGTAATCACTTACGTATATAAAGATTGTCCGATCCGTATTGAATCTATTGTGTGTAAGGCAGACCTATTTCCAATACATATGTGTGACTTTGATGTTATTCTAGGAATAGATTGGTTGTCTCGACATCATGTAACTATAGATTGTCATTCTCGCCGTGTTATTTTCGGTAATCTTCATCATCCTGATATTATATATCAGGGAACTCAAGCTCATAAATCTCTTAAAATTATCTCTGCGCTCAAAGCTCGAAAATTCATATCAAGCGGCTGTGCTGGATTCCTAGCATCGATTAAGGATACTTCTGCTAGTGTTAAGAGTATCGATAGCCATTCCGTTGTTCGTGAATATCCTGATGTATTTCCGGATGAACTACCGGGATTACCACCTGACCGTCAGGTAGAATTCACCATCGACTTAATCCCTGGCGCCGAACCTATTTCTAAAGCTCCATACCGTATGGCTCCAATGGAACTGAAGGAGTTGAAGGAACAATTGCAAGAATTGTTAGATCTAGGATTCATAAGACCCAGTGTTTCACCTTGGGGTGCTCCGGTCTTATTTGTGAAGAAAAAAGACGGTAGTATGCGCTTATGTATTGACTACCGAGAGCTGAACAAGATTACTATTCGTAACCATTATCCTCTGCCTCGCATTGATGATCTCTTTGATCAACTTCAGGGGGCTCAGTTCTTCTCAAAAATCGACCTGAGGTCCGGGTACCATCAGCTAAAGATCAAGAATGATGATGTTCCCAAGACCGCCTTTCGTACTCGTTATGGTCATTACGAATTCTTGGTTATGCCCTTTGGGCTAACTAATGCACCCGCAGTCTTCATGGATTTGATGAATCGCGTATTTCACAAATTCCTAGACAAATTCGTAATTGTTTTTATCGATGACATTCTGGTATATTCCAAGAGTCGTGAAGAGCATGAAGCACATCTACATGTAGTACTTGGAACCTTGCGGCATGAGAAGTTGTACGCTAAGTTTTCCAAATGTGACTTTTGGCTTAGCCAAGTGGCATTTCTAGGTCATGTCATATCAGCAGAGGGAATTATGGTAGACCCAACAAAGGTTGAAGCTATTACAAAATGGCCAAGACCCACTTCTGTTACCGAAATACGAAGTTTCTTGGGTCTTGCTGGCTATTACCGAAGATTTGTTGAAAGATTCTCGGTAATTGCTTTACCACTCACAAAACTCCTAAGGAAAGGGGTGAAGTACTCATGGAATGAGGAACAAGAGAAAAGCTTTGAAGAATTGAAGAAACGACTTGTATCCTCTCCGATACTCGCTCTCCCTTCGGGATCAGGAGGTTACCAAGTCTATAGTGATGCCTCAAAGAAAGGATTAGGTTGTGTGCTAATGCAACATGGGAAGGTTATCGCTTATGCCTCCCGTCAGTTGAAGCCTTATGAAGTTAACTACCCTACACATGATTTAGAACTAGCCGCAGTCGTTTTTGCACTTAAGATTTGGCGACACTATCTGTATGGTGAGAGTTGTGACATTTTTACCGACCACAAGAGCCTCAAGTACATATTCACGCAGAAGGAGCTAAATATGAGGCAAAGAAGGTGGTTAGAACTTTTAAAAGATTACGACGCAAATATTCAATACCATCCAGGTAAAGCCAATGTTGTAGCTGACGCGTTGAGCCGAAAGAATTCCAGGACTATATCTTGCTTACAAATTCAGCCTCGTATTATGAGGGATCTCGAAAGAATGAACATTTGGCTTCAGGTTAGTAAATCTAATGGATATCTAGCTAGAATGCAGATTGAACCCGACCTCATATCACGAATCAAAGATGCACAAAAGCAAGATGGAGAACTTTGGGCAATTGTGCAAAATCTTGAGGTGGGTAAGCAATCTGAATTTCGTATAGACCATCATGGGGTGATTTGGTGCGGTAAGAGACTTTGTGTACCCGATGACTCCACCCTTCGTGAGTCATTGTTAGCCGAAGCTCACAGCTCACCATTTTCAATTCACCCAGGATCTACTAAGATGTATAGAGATTTAAGACAGAACTTCTGGTGGAATGGCATGAAAGAAGACGTTGCTCGATACGTAAGTAAATGCCTCACTTGCCAACAAGTGAAAATTGAACACAAACGAGCAAGCGGTCTGTTGCAGCCATTGGATATTCCCATATGGAAGTGGGATGAGATCACAATGGATTTTGTTACCGGTTTGCCTAAGACTTTCAAGAAAAATGATGTTGTATGGGTTGTTGTCGATAGATTGTCGAAGTCAGCACATTTTCTACCGATTCAGCAAGGATTTTCGGTTAATAAGTTATCCGAAATATTTCTTCAAGAAATTATTCGACTCCATGGCACACCAGCTTCCATTGTTTCCGATAGAGACCCACGTTTCACCTCACGATTTTGGAAAGGTTTTCAGGCAGCTTGGGGTACACGACTGAAGTTTAGTACGGCTTTCCATCCACAAACAGATGGGCAGTCAGAACGTACGATTCAGACCTTGGAAGACATGCTTCGAGCATGTGCACTTGAATGGTCTGGAAACTGGGATGAATATCTATGCCTTGTTGAGTTCGCCTACAACAATAGTTGGCAAGCAAGTATTGGCATGGCACCTTTTGAGCTTTTATATGGTCAGAAATGTCGAGCACCGATATGCTGGGATGAAGTTGGAGAAAAGATTATTGAAGGGCCAGAACTAGTTCAGATTACAAATGAAAAAGTCACTATGGCACGAGAAAAACTGAAAGAAGCTCAGAGCAGACAAAAGAGCTATGCAGATCAAGATAGACGACCACTCGAATTTAAAATTGGTGACCACGTATTCTTAAAGGTATCACCTTGGCGTGGCATTCGTAGATTTGGAATTAAAGGGAAGCTTAGTCCCCGTTTCATCGGTCCGTTTGAAATCCTTGAAAGAATTGGAGAAGTATCATATCGACTGGCTTTACCGCCTCAACTCTCTCACGTTCATAATGTTTTTCATGTCTCCTCGTTAAGAGGATATAATTATCATCCACTCCATGTCATTAGTTATCCGTTACTTACAATTCACGAAGATTTGTCCTACGAAGAAGAACCAGAAGCCATCTTAGATCGACAAGAAAGGGTTTTGCGTAGGAAAGTAATTCCGTTTGTTAAAGTCCTTTGGAAAAATCACTCTGAACACGAAGCAACATGGGAATCTGAAGAATCAATTCGATCTCTATACCCTAATCTATTCTCGCAATAGAATTTTAGTCAAGATAACGGTGAATCTTGCTCTTTGATCTATGTTCAATTGTTTCTGCTTATGGTCATTCATGCTTTGCTTTATGTGAATATATCTTAGTTATGATTAAACATGTTTATGTAGGAGATATCAGTATCAATAAGTCATTCTTGTTATCTGCAAGTATATGTTGATTTTCTGCATGATTAAATATGTTATTAAGATATGTAGTGGAAGAACCATTAGGATATGATGGTAAGGTAATTAAGAATTTTGGTCATAAACGTAATTATGAATTTCAGATACACATGTGTGTTTAGGAGATTCTTGTTATATAAGTTAGTAACTCTGCTATGAAAATTCCGTTTCCGTTACTTATGCGATAGGTTATATTCTTATTTGAAAAATTTCGAGGACGAAATTTCTTTTAAGGGGGTAATAGTTGTAATAACCATATATTTAAAATCAT
Organism: Helianthus tuberosus; assembly: GCA_030545235.1. NCBI lineage: Eukaryota > Viridiplantae > Streptophyta > Magnoliopsida > Asterales > Asteraceae > Helianthus > Helianthus tuberosus. The sequence continues at coordinate 66,116,901 of CM060447.1, forward strand.
TATTCTAGAAATAAAAGAATAATAATAAAATATAATAAAACATTTATCTTATGATCCATCCTTATGTATATCAACCAAAACTATTATTATTATTTATAAATTATCCAATAGGAAACCCTAATTGAGACACCCAAGTAATTCTATACAAAACCTAGAATTTTCAGAACAATCGGAATCAGGATCAGGGCCCCTAAAACTCAGGGGGGGGGGGTAAACCCTAGTTGGTATTATCTTAACAGTTTTACGTGGAAATTTAATTTGAACGAATTGTCGACTCACCTGAGCTAGTTGGACACGTACCTACCCTACCCTAAAATGTTACCCCTCGCGCCACGCGAAAGGAACAAGGAAACTTGTCGCGCCACGCGACAGGGACCATTTTTCAGCTATATATAGTCGGCTGTGGGACTTGATTCTGGGCACAAAAACGACGAAGAAACTCAAAATACACGCTGAGATATCGTCCAATTACTCTCAAAACACACACGAATCACTAATTAGTATAGCGAGGTGCTGCAGAACAGGGTAATAACTCGATCGCTATTACGATTCATTGTCCGATCGATCAATATATCCAATGGATGTTTAAGTGCTGCCCACATTAGGGTTATACTTTGTCGTTCGTCGTTAATTCGATGGATGTTTAAGTATCATACTTTGTCGTTCGTCGTTAATTCGATGGATGTTTAAGTATCGCACTTTGTCGTTCGTTGTGAGAATTTGATCTCGTGAGTTATCGTAAAGGCTGTATTAAGTTACTAACCTAGTTGTGTGCATGTTATTTAAATTAGGTTAAAAGACTAAACAGTAGTCTAAACTCTGCCCGTATAAATCTGAAATATTATCACAAGGTAGCATCACTTTGGAATTATTAAGGTACGGATCCTTACCCCACTCCTTATTGCTTCATATTCAAATTGTTATAAACCACTAAATTACTATATCTTTTAAAAAACTCCTCACGTCTTTGATTATCGATTCATTTGACAGTCCGTTCGATTCCTATTCTAATCATTTGATTTAGCTTTCATGTCAGGCGATAGTATTATGTTGTTATACTCATTATCGCATGTTCCAATATATGTTCCGTTTTGTTATGAAAATAAGTTTTATAAGTCATGTGAATAAGACCATTTGTACTCTGATACCCTGAGTATCGCTTCTCGTGGAGTGTCCCACGAGCATGTTGTTGCGACATCGACATCATGTGCTCCACCCGTGACGGAGAGATCAGTTCACGGCGTCTCTTAAGTACAAGTGTGGTACATAAGGCTATTAGGAGGCGTATGGATCGATCCTAGGATTTAAGTATAAGGAGGTGGATAACGGGTATGCCAATTCGCCATCTCATGTGATAATTATGCAGGAGTAGCTACCTGTGTATTGTCACATTTTAAGTTTGCTCATGGGTACATCCGTAAGATATGATTATGAAATTATGTTCTTGCATCGTATCATTTTCGCATAAAGTTCCATCCGGATAAGATTTCATATAAAGCGTTATTTGTTATTTAAGCCTATAATTCCGTACTGAGCATTCGGCTCATTCCGTAAACTTTTTGTATATACAGGACCACATGTTACTTTGGGCGGGGAAAAGAGAGAAGAATAAAGCCTAGGAATAAATCTGAAGATGTTAGTTAATGAAGTTGAATGTCTCCGCATGTATAATTAACCTTAAAAATAGTTGTTATGTGGTTGTATCCTTGTCAAATAAATAAATGGAATTATGACTTTTGTTTATGATACTACTATTATTGTGACACGTCAGCCCTTCTGGGTTGGGGTGTTACAGCATCTCCTTCGCCACATGAGTAATGGTGGTCAGCATAACCTCCCACATTCGATTTGTGTCCCAACCAGTCGAGTCGAAGTAGTTGAGATGAGCCTATCTCTGAACGCTGAACACTGAACGCTGCAATCTTGTCGCCTTTCATATTTCCCCACCTTATCCTAGGTCGCATGTTCCTCTCCCCTTCGGTCAATTTTTCTTTCATGACTATATCCGCCACCAATAGACGATGTTGAGCCACTGTTGTCCCCCCTGGTATAACCTTGCAATCTTTCTACCATTATCAGTCTCATCAAAAGATAGTCGATCTGTGTGCTACATCCTCCGCTCCTAAAAGTAATCAACTGTGATTCACTCTTCTTAAAGAACGAGTTTATAACACCTAGATCGTGAGCCAACGCAAAGTCTAGAAGATCCCTACCAGGGTCGTTCCTATCACCATAACCAAATCCCCCATGCACCAACTGAAAGCCGCCATTGTCCTTACCAATGTGGCCATCAAAATCACTCCCTATGAAAATTTTATCCTCCATAGGTATGTTCCTCGTGGCCAAGTCTAGACAATCCCAAAAATCTTTCTTCTCATAATCCCTTAGTCCCACTTGGGGTGCGTAAGCACAAACTACCACAACTACTTCCTCTCCTAATACTAGCCGCAAACTCACAATACTATCATTGTGTTGTATCACTTCAACTACATTTTTGTATAATTTCATAGCTATTAAAAATCCTACCCCATTCTTTATTCAATCCTACCCAGAATACAACAAAACCATGTGTATTTGTCTTGGAATATAAGAAAACCATGTGTTGAATGACTATAATTTTCTCATCTTGCCCGTTGACATCAATACGTATCCATGAATATATATATACCGTGTGAAGGGGTGTCATTCGAATAAAGTTTCGCCACTGAGGGGTGTTGCTCTTAGATTTCAAATGATTTAATTTGATTTCCAACCTGCTTGTTAGGATAAGAAATATTTGACCCGAGTCCCGACCAGAAAAAAAAGTTTTGATTTTTTTTCTTCTCATTTCAGATTAATTTTTTGAACTCCCTAAATCAAACCTATGTTTTCGTACCATATAAGATAAACTGAAAATACTAATTATCAAATGCAATAAAGGCAAAGCACCTAATTTCTTTTGGAAGTTTTGTCTAAAAGCTTCTTTCTTTTGTTTTGTGGGGTTAGTCCCCTACAAAAAGGATGCATTGGCTTTATTTTTGTTGGTGGGGTCTTGTTCAATTCTTTCAAACACATCATGTGCTCGTATGGTTAAGGCTCATATATGTGAATGTGATGGTCCAAGTACTTATTTTGTTAATGAAAATGTTCAAATTTAAATCAAATTTAGGATTAACTTATTATTTTAGAAGAAACGTAACATGGTATGTTGAACTTTCAATAAAGATAACATGTTATTGATATTATTTCTATCAATTAAGGTAACATGTCATGCACAATTTAACAATATTTATAATCAAATACTTTGAATGTTGTTGTTAGCACCCGGTTAATCCATGTAATTTATATTGTTCTTCAACAAGGTAATTGGGAGATTTCCACGTAATGAAAAATCCTAACCCCCTTCCTTTCTTCCCCGACGCAAATACTACCTCCACCACACCGACTGTCTCCTCCAACGACACACTTTTGCCCTTGCTCGTTCTTTCTTCCTCGACGACACATACACTAAATACCAAACACATATCAAATTGATTTCTAATTTGGTTCATATTGTTTTAGTTTTATTTGGCAAGTACATATGACTTAAGGTTTGTACATGGACATGTAATTTATGTTTAATGGATGGATTCGAATCTTGCGTTTTATGTCTGATTATATGTTTGGATCGACATAAGTGTTTGTTTGTACGTGTTTATGCGTGTTCATGAACCATAGATAGTCGTCAACTAGGGAGATGAGAAAAGATGTGACACGTGATTCAACGTATCTTTAAGTATTATTTTGATCATGTTACAAGAAAGTATACTTTTTAATAATTGAAGACCCATTATACTGATTTGTGAGTTGGCATGGCTTAAAAAACAACTATTTTTCTTTTCTTTAGGTATTTAAAAGTTATATATTTCCAAACTATAAATTAGAAACATGTTTTTGCATTATATACTTGTAACATGTGCATTGGGAGCCTTTCAATTTTTTTTTTTGTATTTTTCACTTTCAATCCAATTGTTTTTTTGTTTTGTATTTTAACCCCTTTAGCTTTTTTAGATTTAACCCAAAGCTTTTCAACTTCTCAATTTAACCCTACTTTTTTATTTTCAACTTTGGTCTCCTCGTACTTTTCATCTTTCGCAAGTTTTCGTTTTACGTTTCGTTCTAAATTTTGCGAGTCTATTTTTCTCCGTTTGACAAGTTTGTCGCAACGCGCGGATCCTAGATCGACTTAGTTATTCTTTTCTACGTTTTACGTTTTTGCCTAATTGTTTCGCATTAACACGCCACAACGGGCGTGCATGGTTCAACGATTTTACGTATGTTTTTTGTTCGGTGTTATGTTTTACTTTTTTATTTAATTTATTTTTACAAACTCTTCTGATGTTGGTATTCGCTGGCAGTCGTTTGGCATTAGTGCCACTTAGCACAATTTTACGAACGTATTTAACCTATTAAGTTTATTACTAATAATTTGTTTTAAGTTTACCGTTATACCTCCTTTAGTTAAGAAAAACAATTTTTTTCACTTGTTTATTTTTATGTACGTACCAGTATAAATTTGATTTGCTCTATGTGTCGACATAAACTTTTTCTGGAAACGAGTCAGGTCAAATATAATACGTTTTCGTTTAAAATAACATTTTTACGTGCATATTTTTATGTACGTTTCGGTTATATTTGAGTTGGTGTATGTTTCGACGTAAACTTTTTTACGAAACGAGTCAGGTGATGTTTTGTAAATTTTGTTTCAAACCGAGTGGAGTCAAATTATGGTTTCTTTTTTCCATATTTTCAAAAGCTCTAATTCATCTCTTTTGATTATACGTGTCAGCTTTTCCATTATACGCCTTACATTTTCTATGTATGACTTGGGTCACATATAATACGTTATGATTGTACGGTATAAATTTAATTTACTTTATATTTGATACAATTGTAATGCTTATATACGTTACATTGAGTTCAAGCAGATAAGTCGAAACGTGTGTTGTCATATGGTTAAGGCATCACATAACGTTTGGACTAATCCATTCGATGTTTGCGATGTACCGCGCCGCAACGCGCGCAGGTGTTATATCTAGTTTTCCTATATTATATATCAAATCAAACAACAAATAGATAAATAAATGTTGGTTGAATATATGTCACTAAAGAACTAGGAGATTGAGTAGTCTATGTCAATGAAACCACAAAGTCTAATAATCAGGAGACGTGAACCGTACGTGAGCGGTGGGCTGGTGGTCATATGGCAATGACACCCCCACCACTCTATCCCCCATGACCACTTGAGACATGACCCGATATTACTTCACACTTGCACGACTCAATCTCATCCATATACAAAATATGGTCCAATAGTTCCAAGCAATCATATGTAACTTTATAATTATTGTATTTACTTTTCTTTACAAACACGCAAATGTTTTTTAAGTATGTTTCTACAAGAAGGACGAAGTATGAAAAAAATCATATAGGTAGCGTTGATTCTATAGGGTTTTGGAAAAGGCTCTTGTCTCTTGAAATGACTGTTAGATTAAGAGATTTCACTAAAACTTTATAGTTACAGTTATTATTGTTCTTAGACCCGACCCAAATAGGAACAAAATAGGCAATAGATAGTGTAATTAAAATGTATTCTCTTTGACATCAATTTATTCTTGCAACAATGTAGGATGTGGGTGTATGTTTTGCTTATAAAATGTATTCTCTTTGACATCAATTTACTCTTGCAACAATGTAGGATGTGGGTGTATGTTTTGCTTATAAGGTTGTGGGTGTGGACTCGGTATGGGACAGGAAGGTGGTACGGAATGAGTGATGTGTCACTGAGACAAAAGTAAGATGGTAGGGACTAGGGAGTGATGAAGATTTTGATGGTGGAATCGAGGTGGTGGTGTAGCGACAAAGAAGATGCAGATAGAGAGGAAGCCGAAGAAAGATAGAAACCTCATGTGGCACGTAGTACCGACGGGAACACCGCCCCTGCCTTCGGTAGCGCTCAAGACCTTCATCCTGAGCTTTTTCCTTCTCGTTCACAACCCTTGGTCTAACTAAGTATATCTTTTGTCACCACTTTGTTCACTTATATTCTTTTAAATTCTTTAAACTTAACATTTTGTTTAACAACTAGTAGATGCCCCGCTCGCGTTGCGGGGCGATGGCCGAATAATTCTCAACCAATTAAAAAAAAGACTAATATAATTTTGCTAGGAAAAAAAAAACAAAAACAAAAACGATGATAAGACCGTAATTTTGGGCTCAGGGCAAAACTGTATTTTTTCAAGACTAATGAGCCAGTGTTAGGCAACTCCTTGACACGAAAAAAAATTAAATCGAGTAAATCAATTAAAAAAAAACCTTTATAGTTTTGCAAAAAAAAAAAAAAAAAAAAAAACTAAAACGATGGGAAAAACGTATTCGGGGATAAATCGTAAACTAAATGGACCAATGGGGAAGTGTCAGGAAGCTGCCGGCATGAAGTAATTTTACACTGGGGACTAAATCGTAATTAAACCAGGAAAACAAACAAAAACGATGGAAAAAATGTAAATTTAAGTTGAGGGCAAAATCGTAACCTGGCTGTGAGAAAAAAAAAACTAATGGCGAAAGTATCAATTTATACGGGGCAAAATGGTAATTTTTAGCCGATGGGAAAATTAGAATTTTTAGCCGGGAGTAAAAGCTTAAATTTATTTTTAAGCGTGGGCAAAAACATAAATTTGATCTGATGGCAAAATCGTTAATTTAAGGGAAAAAAACTAATGGCAAAACTGTAAACTGAAACGGCTCAAAATCGTAATTTTTACCGGGGGCAAAATTGAAATATTTAGCTGGGAGCATAAGTGTAAATTTATTTTTAAGCGGGGGCGAAAAATAATTTTTAACTGATGGCAAAATCGTAATTTTAAAGGGGGATAAAATCATAAATTTGTTGGGCACCCTGGCACTATTGAAGTTGCCGCCCATTTTGCCCAATAAAGGGCCTTAACTATTGAATTCTGACGTCATCAAGTTATGTTTGTAGTAGTTGAGAATTTTAGATGACAAACCAAATAAGTACTTTTTATCATGAAAAAATGTTTAAGTGTAGGGTTGTAATCGAACAAAACGAACACGAAAAGGCTATGTTCGTGTTCGTTCGTTAAGGAAATTAACATGTTTGCGAACTGTTCACGAACGCATACCAAACATAAGTTTATGTTCATGTTCGTTCATTAAGGAAATTCAGTTGTTCGCGAACAGTGGTCTCGAACACAAAAGAATAAAAACGAACGTAAATAAACATTTAAATTGAAAATAAAAAAAAGCATTGCTAACCTTAAACATTGAGCATAACTGCATAAGTAGTTAAATACAATCATCAAATGATAAATCAAAACAATGTCTCCTACAACCATCAAACGATAACTAACTTAGACATAATTATTCAAAACTTAACTAACTTAGACATAAGTATCCCACAAGATGTTTTGAATGTCCAAATTTTAGCTAGCTTATAAAAAAAATAGGGTTTCAAGTTTTCAATATGTTCAGATAAAAAGTTTATTATTTATTATTTTTTAATATAATCAAACGAAAACGAAGGAATGTAAATGAACGTAACCAAACATATTACCAAACATTCACGATTGCAGTCGAACGAACGAGACTTTTTTCGTGTTCGTTCACTAAGCTAACCGAACGTAATTTTTTGTTCGTCTTCATTCGTTAAGCTAATCGAACGAATATAAACGAACTTCCCGCCAAACAATTCACAAACTGTTCAGTGAACGTTCGATTCATTTACGGGCCTATTCAGGTGTAAACTTTTACTTGAGGCTCAGAAACATGACCATTCATGCCTATAGATATAACTAAGAAAAGGTCATCCTTTTAGTTTTACAAATTTCATTGATCATGTAACTATAAAGTCAAGTGACTTATGTATTTTTAACTTTAAAAATTAATCATGTAACTATAAAGTTAAGTGACTTATGTACTTTTAACTTTAAAAATTAATCATGTAACTATAAAGTTAAGTGACTTATGTACTTTTAACTTTAAAAAAATCTTCGTTTGTTATGCTTATATTTACATTAACCTGCAACAAGGACTTTATCATTCATTTTTACAAGTTTCTTCAGTTTTAATTCAGATAAAAAATATAAACTTTGTTTTTGCACAATAAGTAATAATTCATCAGTTTTATTTGGTTACCGTTTACTAAGAATAAACAAGCTTAACAAGGGTTTATTAGTTCGTTTTTTTTAATTGAACGGTTGTAACTATATTTTACGATAAAAATATTATTTAACTGCTGTTAAACCAAATGACATCAATTTTTATTTCTATTTTGTGTCACCCTTTGTTTATTTGTTTAATAAAGACCAACACTTTGTTTTTTTTTTCTTTTTAAAGGCGCCAACCAGAAAATCCTTCTGTTATTTTCGGTTTTAATTTCACAATTTATAATTTTCGTACAAGACATCTACAACAATCTAAAATAATTTTCGTACAAGACATTTATAACAATCTAAAACTAATAAACTAAAATTTGACTGCAAACTGTCTTGTATTCATAGGATAGAACTTTAATTTTAATTTTAAAACAATTGTATTTTCTTTGGATAAAACTGATTTAAGAAAAAAGTTATCAAGAAAGATGATTAAAAAATTTAAAATTTGAAAATTAGGATATGACGAATTGGTTATTATTTAAAGACTACTTTTTATTTAATCTTAGAAGTTACCTTCCACTACAGGTTAGATCTTTTTAAGTAGTTTGTTTCATTCCAATCAATATGGTAAATTACATTAGGATAGTAGCGGACAACAAACTGTGTCGCCATCCCCTTCTGAATAGAAAATTCTAATCTACTAAAAACGAAGTCTCGCCTCTGAGGGGTCGAAAAGTTAATGTGGACCACACGCTGAACTCTAGCTAAGAACTGAACCGCCTCCGACGCCAAGGAGCCGAACGTGTCAAACGCCAGGGGACAAAGACATGTTGATTATCGTCACAAGCTTTCGCGTGCTTTTCCACCTTCTTTGACTCTGCTTTCAGTACCGCTTGCCCCACTACAAAACCATTTTCCCGGAACCCGGCGAGGGGGGATACACCTGTGAGATCGACACAAGCATGTTTTCCGCCCTCCCAACCAAAAACTAGCACGTCAGCCGGGCGTAAGGTGGACCTCCCTTCCACCGGGTCTGTAAGAAAGTTAACCGGTGCCTCTTTCTTTGCCGAGATCCCTGCTCGACTGATAATATCCATTAACGCGTCTCGAACAAAGTCATGACGATACTTAAACCTCGGCAACTATAATATATATTAACGTGTCTCGAACAAAGTCATGGCGATACTTAAACCCCGGCAACTACAGTGTAACGCATGCTCCCCGTATTTATCCAGGCATGCTTTACGGCAGACTGGGCAATTTTCATCATTCGAGAACATGGGAATCATCAGACGGTACTTAAGGGTTGACCGGTACTCCACCGTTGACATATGATGACCCAGACCTTCAATAGGAATAACAGTTAAGAAATCCTGAGCGTGAGGCCTCTGTAGGCATTCAATGGTGGCTTTCTAGCTGGGGGACAAATGGAAATCTTCTCCCAAACTTTGTGCGATTCGACAACAAAGGGCATTCGCCAAAGTTTTATGTGGCTTTTTGGGGGGCGGTGTCCTTATTAGAGAAACCGCCAAGATCAAAGTCAGGGAGAGATTCATGCAAGCATTCCAAGGCGCTGCCATAATACGGGTCAGTATTAGCAACCCCACAGTTACGTAAGATGTGGTCCTTCAACTCCCAAGATTGAGACCTGGAAGCCACAAAGGCATAGGCAGCCACATCCCGGGACGAGAGAAGGCCCAACCCACCAAGCCGCATCGGCAAGGTCACTATCCGCCACCGGAGTTCACCAAAAAAAGGCCCCCCACATACGACAATGTCTTCTATTGCCTCCCGAATACCTTTATCAAAACATGAAACAACAAAATCCACAAAGGGGGGCTGGCAAGTTCGCAAACCAAATAGCAACTTTGCAACCCCCGTAGAAGATCTAAGCAAGAGGGGTTCGCTTTGAGGATCCCGCAACAAGGGAAGGTATCCCATAATGTCAACAGCTCGCGTTGCTTTCTTAGCTGCTAGACCACTAATAAAACTGATTGAAAATACATAATTAGTAGTTTTCTTTATCTACTAATATATACACCCTTAAATTCAATTCATAATATATATTATAGATTTTCGGTATAGAGGACTTAATCCTTAACTTTATAGAGAAAAACGCATTTTTATTGCATATTGATACCGTTAGATTACAAGCATTTGATAAATAACCAGTAAATAGTAACCAAATATATATATCTTCTATTTTAGGTCACTTAACTTTAACATTTATAAAAAGGTTCACAATTATGAAAGATTTTTAAACTCAAGTGTTGTTGTAATAAAAAGTGTATGATTTTTAGAGAGAAAATTACGTGTACCCAATATTATGAAAGTTAGGATATTTAAATTATGAATTTAGTTCTCTAGTTTCATTAATTTAAAGGCAGGTCTATCCTTTACGGCTTCGATCCCTGAAGCGAATGCTACTAGTGTCAAACCATTAAGCCCTACCATGTGTTGCAATTTGCAAATATGTTTGGTCATCTCAACTTTAAAATCTTCTTCACGTGATTTTCATATTCCCATCATCTTTCAATATTTTCATTCACTTAAAAGATTGTTCCAACATTAAAAACTATAGCAAGTTTAATCATATATACTTTTTCTCAAAAATCCAATCAAAGTTCAGTTGCTTAATGATTTTATCAATGTTGTTAATTTGAAAAAGTAGAGCACAATTTTATTCATTCATACATCAAACTCGTAATACAATAATAAACCCTAAGGGTCTGTTTGGTATGAGGTAATGGAATTGACGAGAGAATGGAATGAACGGGGTAATAGAATGGAGAAGAGAAATAAATGGAACATTACCATTCCACTGTCATGTTTGGTTATACATGCAGGAAAGGAATGAAATATTATAAATATCGAAAATACCCCTGCCTTATATGTATACGTAATATATAAAATCATTTATATGATTTTAGAAATTTTGACTATTTCACATTTTCATTGACATATGACAAGAATAATACGATCATAATCTTCATATTTATAATCATTTAAATAGATCAATTCAATAATCCCAAGAACAACTTCAACTTCATACTTGTATTCTGCTATTTAATATTTACTTCAAAATCTCAAAACTCAAGAGCAACTTCTGGAATTAGAATATATGGTGGAAGAACCAATTCAACCAACAGTAGCGTATAAACATCAAAAAACATAATTTCTTCAATACAAGTAAATCAAATTTTTATCAAGTGAAATTAAGCTTTGAGTAAACACCATAACTTGGTATGAACACATGGATTTCAAAAACAGACATACAAGATCGCTCTGTGTCAATATATTGTTCAAATGGGGATCTAACTTACAAACGTATCGAACACTGATTACAAAAAAAAAAAATACTATCTTCTTTGATACCGCGAGGACGTTCTTCCAGCACGGCGTCGATTTTGTCCTACTTTTGGCGACGCCGCCACCGGTGGGCGCTAGGGCCTTGAAAAGTGCGCCGGGCGGTGTGGTCTTTTCGTGGTCCACATAGCCGATAGTTCTGATGCTGACATGAGGTTTAGTTCACTCGAATTTCCAAGAGTAATTTGGACGGTGAGAGCACGACGGCGGTGAGAGAGTAACCACCGGAGTTAAACAAAGTTGTGAAGAAATAGGTGGGTGGGGGATTTGGAAACAACAATGGAAGAAAATAGTAATTTTGAAGACACCAGTAATTTGGAGGAAGAAGACGAACCGAGATGACGAGGAAGGGTTTTTTTTACAGAGGTGAGATTATGATTCGGGGAAGATGGATAGAGTGAAAGGAGGGGAGGGCAAAATCGACATATAGATAAAATATGGAACGGAATGAAAAAAAAGAAGGGGGGGGGGGGGGGTCGCAGGAATACTTTAGATGGAATGGAATGACTTAGGTAATGCTTGATTACATTCCATGTGCCAACCAAACAATCTTATTTTCATTACTCTTGAATGGAGTATTCCATTCCCACCCTGATTACCTCATACCAAACACTATCTAAGGCTCATATAAATTAGGCCGGACCTAAAGATAATTTGTATTTATAACAAATAAAATCAAAGTCAATGAATTAGTAACTAAAACTACGTGTTTTCGGGTGAGAGGTGAAATAAGAGATGTGTGAATTTGAGAGTTGACGAGGTATGACTCGGACCGGTTAACCCGACCATCATCACCTATTATTTTATTATAAATAATCCATTACACACGTTTATTGTAGAATGTTCTATTCTGCATGGATAAACTACGTAACCAAATCTCCAATATTTTGGGAAGATCATTCAAATCCCTAACTTATCGGAGTACATCCTAGTTTATGGGAAACCCTAATGGTAAACTATAAATAGAGGTAAACATCAAAGTTACGATTCATTCTGCCCTCACCTACTCTCTCTCTACATACTTTCTTACTCCCAAATACCGAGACTTATTCTCATGCAGGAGGGTGGTTACAAGAATAACCTCATTCCTGTAACGAGTCCTAACGGTGTTTTGTTTTGCAGTCAGCTGTTCGGATCGCCAAGAATTGAAGTTTTAGTCGGAGCCTTACCGTTCAGGTCAGTGTTTCTTCATTGGCGCCATCCGTGAGACCCTTTCGGTAACACCAATTAACTTAGACCCAATGGCAAGCGATTAGAACACGACAACAACACCAGGTCAGGCAATGACAACCAGTTGTAACAACCATAAATTTGTTTTGCGATTTTCATTAAATAAATCACAATTACTGAGTATTTATATTTAATTGTTCATGCTAAATACTGGTTTATTAAAAACTTTTACAATTTAAAGTGATGCAACGTAATGTGGTTTAATTCATCGTTTTAGAATAACGGCGAAACAACATTGCGGAAGCTTTGTTTAACGTGTGTTCGGTTCTTGCTCGATGCTTGATCTTCATCCGGAACCCTCGACATTCACCTGTGATCAAAACCAACTTAAAAGTCAGTTTTGATAATTAAATAACTAATACAACAAGGAAATTAGGAAAATCCAACATTGATATCTTGATCTAAAAACAAATACTTGAATCTGGCCTCCACCGTAACTTACGGTGGACACCGTAAGTTACGGTGGCCCCTGAATTAAAAATTTTCCCACCGTAACACAGGAGGCAATCACCGTAACGATTTCAGCCCCACCGTAACTTACGGTGGGCACCGTAAGTTACGGTGGCCCCTGTATCATACCTTTCCATTTTGCCGTTTTTGATACGAAAACTTCCGTATCTTTCAATCCGCTTGTCCGTTTGACCTACCGTTTCTTCCTACGTGATTGTAATTTGATTCTCCACATTATGGAGTCAAAATCCAACATTTGATTTAACAAAATTTCAGACTTTTAAGTCTTCGGCTTATTACCCATTTTACCAAATTTTGACCCGTTCGATTTTTTTATCAAACAAACATGTTTATATGATCCTTAAACTCATGAAATTCATAATTTCCATATCTCCTATCATATAAATTTCAAATCACGGGATTCTTACATAATAAAAACCCGTTTACGCTCAAGTTCTTATTTTGACCCGTTTAGAGCGAATTATGTACATTTAAGCATCAAACTCTCTCTTCTCTTTCTACACTTCGTATTCTCACTTTTAAATAGCCTCTTATATTCCACCACAACTATTTTTGTGGTGGATTTAACATAATGAACCACATTCCTAATTTTTACCCTTAGGATAGTCATTTTACGTGATTAAACCGTTCATAGGCATTTGACCCCCAAAGTTGATGCCTGCAACTCTTACATGTGTCTAAGAGTTACATGATGATAATACTAGTATCTAAACGACCTCTAAGGGTCGTTTGCCCGATTTACCTATCAAGGGCATTTTCGTCAACTTATTTCTTCCTTTTTACGACATTGGTCCCTTTGCTAAGGTATTTGACCAACATTTCATTTTAAACCATAAATCTATATAAGTGCGTATCTGGCTCGAATCAACATTTTAAACCATAAATCTATATAAGTACTTATTTTCTATGCCAAAGCTACTATTCGACTTCATGATTTGTTAACTTAGCTTATCAAAAAGTTAACTACTTTTTGATCACTTGGTTTACACAATCAAGTCTAGATTAACTTTATGCTTTGAACCCTTATCGGTTCATACTTCGCACAATTTGTCATATTATTCAATTACACATTTCTTTCAAAATTTCAACATATTAGTGTTCATTTAGACATTTTAGCAAACACCTTGTGGGCATGATTCCATACAATTTAAAAATCGCGTTCTTGACTAACTATTTAACCATGATTTAAACATCATTTCACATGTTCATGACAATCTTCATATCAACAAATCTGGATTTGCTTCATAGAGCTCAAATACACTAAGTTAACAAAGATAATCCTAGTGTTTAACCTAATTCTACAAAACCCACTTGACACATGAGTGTATGATCATGAATTCACAACCATGAACATCAATTCAACAAATAAATGACTAGGGTTTACTCCTAGACATAGTTTCATCCCTAATTTCATCCAAACAACGAACATGCAAGCTCAGATTCGAATCTCACAAGTTCATCTAAAATTTAAGATAGAACCACATAGTAAAATTTTGCATACCTCATGATCCCTTTACTGAAGTGATCACTAATCTATGCTTGGATTTCGATTCGGGCTTGATTTGCCCCTTCAATTTGATGAATTTCTGTGTTTTAGGGTTGAAGTTTGAGACCTCCTCCTTGGTCTGGTTGAAATCGCAGAACACACCACGTATGTGTGTGTGTTTTGTGTTTAATATTTGATTTAATTGAAACTTTAATTCATTTGCCCATGTCTAGTCCCTCCACTTTACACAAGTTATTTAAAGGGTATCTTAACCACATTTGTTCTATTATGTCAAGACATTAACTAACTAGGTTAATATTCCTAGTTACTTGGTGGGTCCCGGGAGTTATAATCCGTTATATTTTAAGTCCCGTTAACTCGGGCTCTTATAAACTCAATTCCTTCAAACTTTGCTTCGCTTGTATTTAATATTAGGATTTCTTATTTAATTCCAAATATTTACCGGGTTATTTTTACTACTAACGGTACTTTACCCGTCTTTTAGTATTAACGGAGTTTGATTACCAAACCCGTTTTCGGGGTGTTACAAGTCTACCCCCCTTAGAGAGGTTTCGTCCTCGAAACCTTTTCTTACATAATTCATTGAGTTTAAACTCAATGTATTTGATCCGAGAAATCTTTTAAACATTACTTATATTTTTAACCAATTGTTAGTATTACCAGATAAGTATGGTAACATCTTTTTGGTCACTAGTTGTCTACGTATCTCATACGACATAGTGCAACTTGAAATAACGTAATCTCGTTATTTCCACTAGTTTAGTTAACTTAGCGATATCCATCGCTTTCATATACTATCGAATTCTTTATGAATACGTTACTTTGACCCGTTTAAAGGTCTTTAGTGAAATCTTTCACTTTTAGCAACAAATTCTTTTGTTTTCAAATTTATTTATTCGGTTCAGTTATACCGAATCTACCGCTTACAAGCAAACCAAATTTCTTGATATGAATTGCTGACCTTAACCGGTCTCACTAACTAGACTTATTAGTCAAGTTATTTCTACCGCTCGCTTGGTTATAATGTGATTCTACCTCACATTGCATTTCTTGACCGTGATCGTGTCACATCATGTTTAATTCATATCAACCTTTTATTTTCGAAAACATCACTTTTTCGAATATATCGTCTTGCGCTTATTAGTGTCAAGACTTGTATCCTTCATGCTTACTAATTAAATTCCTATCAGAATTTATATTCGTAAAAACGTTATTTCTTACTAAAACCAAAGTTTTAGTTTTAGGATCTTCTCTTTAACTTTTGTCAGAATTATGGATATTGACAGTCCATAATTTATTCTTTTACAGTCTTAGTTTTATGCGGGGATTCTCAACTGATTCCCTTGCTTTATCTAATTAACCCGTAGGTTTTATCACTTAGCCTTATGGGCTATTTTGATTAGACTTTCACCTCTTTAGGGCGAAGTCCTTATAATTTCTTTCTAATCATGACCTGTGGGTCGTTTTAGTCTCCTAGACCTTTCATTTGTTTATAACCCTAAAGGTTATGTTGATCCCGTAGATCACTCCTTACTCATGTCATTCTTAAAATACATGTTTGGTGTCAAGGCACCCTGCTTTTGTTCGAAGAATCATTTGGTTTCAAGCTTAGGTTCCGTTAACCTTGATTGTAGTTTCATGGCTACAATTGTTTTCTTTCGGACAATTTTCCTACTTATGACTTCTCACGTCATTTATGCGTCAGTTCTTCTTATGCTTACTATTATTTGATTTGCATATATTTTTATTTGGTTATGTCCCATTAACGGGCTCATTACTCTTTTGCATTTAATGCTACCTTTATCCCGCTTGCGTTTACTCATGCCGTTCGGCATGATATTATATTCAGCCCGCTCAACTTTAAAATAGTTGAACATAATTTATTCAAAATTTTCTATTTACATTATCTTGTCGTCTTTTAGTTATAACTCAAAACCCGAGTCTTTTAACTTTCCATCCGAGTTCCCGTTTCTCGGTCTACGCATGTGTTAAATTCTTACCCATCAACCGGGTGTTTTACCGAAGTCGTTATTATTGCAACCCTCCCGGTATGCATTAAGACCTCGCTTCATTTTTATATTCTGACTTTGTCCTCGAGTTTGGCGTATTACAAAAACGACCCGTTTAGCGACATATTCGCATTTTCCGGGTTCGAGTGTATGTACATCCCCCCCCCCCCAATACATGTCTACATCATTTTACATGTTTGCATTTTCCGGGTTCGAGTGTAAGTACACCCCCTCCCAATGCGTACCTTAATTATTTTACATGTTTCTTTGTCCCTTCTTTCAGGCTCATTATCCTAATGTAATACGCTTCCGTCACCCGGTTGTGCGTTTACATTATTATCAAATATTTTGCTCATTTGATTCATTTAGGTACTTTTTAAGTTAGTCCCATTCACCCCGCCCTTACTACATCGGATGTAAATGTGTTCGCTATAAGAAGCTCATGGTATCATATGCCACTACTTACTTGGCCAGAGTAAGCGATTAACACATGACACACACGACCCTTTTATAGTTTTCACCTCACGCCCTATGTAAGTAACGCCTCTATTTAGTTTTCTTGGAAATAATATCCTGGATAGGTATTCTATTCAGGTTTTTCCAAGTTTCTAATTTACATATGCAACAATCATTCTCTACATGTTTGTTGCATATTGTTATTTGTGCGATTATATTTAAAAGCGCGCACCTGGTAATGCTTGCCCCGACGGGTGTTCCTTGCCATTAACCCTGTTCGCGGTCATTACACAATTTAGTTCTTGGTGAGCATGCTCCTCTTGTCATACTTCGGATCGTTCCTCTATCATATCCGTAAATTGGTTCAACCCTTGTCATCTTTAAATGCAAGTGTCCTTCAATTAAGACATTCACAAAAGTTAATAATTTCAATATTAATAAATGCACGTATTGTAATACAAAGCTTTTTACTGTACGTGATTTCGTTAACTATACTAATCATTTTCGTTGGTGTAACGTGTATTACACGATACCCTATGTGTTGTTCACAACACTTAATCATACTAGACCATTAACATACTTGTACTTACCGGATTTGCGATCAAGCCTTGAGCCAAACACCAATCTTTATTAAGAGCATAAGGTTTAAGTCCAAGCATAGTTTTCCCACCATACTTGAATCTCTTAAACCAAGGCTCTGATACCAACTTGTAACAACCATAAATTTGTTTTGCGATTTTCATTAAATAAATCACAATTACTGAGTATTTATATTTAATTGTTCATGCTAAATACTGGTTTATTAAAAACTTTTACAATTTAAAGTGATACAACGTAATGTGGTTTAATTCATCGTTTTAGAATAACGGCGAAACAACATTGCGGAAGCTTTGTTTAACGTGTGTTCTGTTCTTGCTCGATGCTTGATCTTCATCCGGAACCCTCGACATTCACCTTTGACCAAAACAAACTTAAAAGTCAGTTTTGATAATTAAATAACTAATACAACAAGGAAATTAGGAAAATCCAACATTGATATCTTGATCCAAAAACAAATACTTGAATCTGGCCTCCACCGTAACTTACGGTGGACACCGTAAGTTACGGTGGCCCCTGAATTAAAAATTTTCCCACCGTAACACAGGAGGCAATCACCGTAACGATTTCAGCCCCACCGTAACTTACGGTGGGCACCGTAAGTTACGGTGGCTCCTGTATCATACCTTTCCATTTTGCCATTTTTGACACGAAAACTTCCGTATCTTTCAATCCGCTTGTCCGTTTGACCTACCGTTTCTTCCTACGTGATTGTAATTTGATTCTCCACATTATGAAGTCAAAATACAACATTTGATTTAACAAAATTTCAGACTTTTAAGTCTTCGGCTTATTACCCTTTTTACCAAATTTTGACCCGTTCGATTTTTTTATCAAACAAACATGTTTATATGATCCTTAAACTCATGAAATTCATAATTTCCATATCTCCTATCATATAAATTTCAAATCACGGGATTCTTACATAATAAAAACCCGTTTACGCTCAAGTTCTTATTTTGACCCGGTTAGAGCGAATTATGTACATTTAAGCATCAAACTCTCTCTTCTCTTTCTACACTTCGTATTCTCACTTTTAAATAGCCTCTTATATTCCACCACAACTATTTTTGTGGTGGATTTAACATAATGAACCACATTCCTAATTTTTACCCTTAGGATAGTCATTTTACGTGATTAACCCGTTCATAGGCATTTGACCCCCAAAGTTGATGCCTGCAACTCTTACATGTGTCTAAGAGTTACATGATGATAATACTAGTATCTAAACGACCTCTAAGGGTCGTTTGCCCGATTTACCTATCAAGGGCATTTTCGTCAACTTATTTCTTCCTTTTTACGACATTGGTCCCTTTGCTAAGGTATTTGACCAACATTTCATTTTAAACCATAAATCTATATAAGTGCGTACCTGGCTCGAATCAACATATAGACCCGTTTTATACCTCGCGTTAATTAACCAACATTCTATGGCGTCGCAATTATCCAAATTGCTAATCAATCCTGATAACATACGACTTGACAATCACATTAGTCGATATTGTCAAATGGTGTTTCATCACCATTTGACCCGTTTGGACTTTAAGACCAAACATTTACATAAATTAGAATAAAAGCATGGTTTTAGATTTCCAAATTCACCCATTTGCCCCGTTTACCATAAACCATGGTTTTTATCATTTATACTTGTTCCGGCTTGTATCGGTCGTGTCGGAACCCTTATTTTGGGTATTACATCTTTCGCATTTATAGTTTATAAAATAAACACATGTCCTACATAAGGGTGTAAGTTTTACTTACCTTGCATTCTGAATACGCTTTTCTTCTCGTGCTTGGTTCGTTTGACCGCTTCTTTCCCAAGCCTCCACCTAGCTCGTTAGGCGTCAAACTATTGTTAATCATTTACAAGGCGGTTAAATTAGTCATAAGAAAATCACGACTATTCCACCTCACTTATTTTCTATGCCAAAGCTACTATTCGACTTCATGATTAGTTAACTTAGCTTATAAAAAAGTTTACTACTTTTTGATCACATGGTTTAAACAATCAGGTCTAGATTAACTTTATGCTTTGAACCCTTATCGGTTCATACTTCGCACAATTTGTCATATTATTCAATTACACATTTCTTTCAAAATTTCAACATATTAGTGTTCATTTAGACATTTTAGCAAACACCTTGTGGGCATGATTCCATACAATTTAAAAATCGCGTTATTGACTAAATATTTAACCATGATTTAAACATCATTTCACATGTTCATGACAATCTTCATATCAACAAATCTGGATTTGCTTCATAGAGCTCAAATACACTAAGTTAACAAAGATAATCCTAGTGTTTAACCTAATTCTACAAAACCCACTTGACACATGAGTGTATGATCATGAATTCACAACCATGAACATTAATTCAACAAATAAATGACAAGGGTTTACTCCTAGACATAGTTTCATCCCTAATTTCATCCAAACAACAAACATGCAAGCTCAGATTCGAATCTCACAAGTTCATCTAAAATTTAAGATAGAACCACATAGTAAAATTTTGCATACCTCATGATCCCTTTACTGAAGTGATCACTAATCTATGCTTGGATTTTGATTCGGGCTTGATTTGCCCCTTCAATTTGATGAATTTCTGTGTTTTAAGGTTGAAGTTTGAGACCTCCTCCTTGGTCTGGTTGAAATCGCAGAACACACCACGTATGTGTGTGTGTGTTTTCTGTTTAATATTTGATTTAATTGAAACTTTAATTCATTTGCCCATGTCTAGTCCCTCCACTTTACACAAGTTATTTAAAGGGTATCTTAACCACATTTGTTCTATTATGTCAAGACATTAACTAACTAGGTTAATATTCCTAGTTACTTGGTGGGTCCCGAGAGTTATAATCCGTTTTATTTTAAGTCCCGTTAACTCGGGCTCTTATAAACTCAATTCCTTCAAACTTTGCTTCGCTTATATTTAATATTAGGATTTCTTATTTAATTCCAAATATTTACCGGGTTATTTTTACTACTAACGGTACTTTACCCGTCTTTTAGTATTAACGGAGTTTGATTACCAAACCCGTTTTCGGGGTGTTACAAGTCTACCCCCCTTAGAGAGGTTTCGTCCTCGAAATCTTTTCTTACATAATTCATTGAGTTTAAACTCAATGTATTTGATCCGAGAAATCTTTTAAACATTACTTATATTTTTAACCAATTGTTAGTATTACCAGATAAGTATGGTAACATCTTTTTGGTCACTAGTTGTCTACGTATCTCATACGACATAGTGCAACTTGAAATAACGTAATCTCGTTATTTCCACTAGTTTAGTTAACTTAGCGATATCCATCGCTTTCATATACTATCGAATTCTTTATGAATACGTTACTTTGACCCGTTTAAAGGTCTTTAGTGAAATCTTTCACTTTTAGCAACAAATTCTTTTGTTTTCAAATTTATTTATTCGGTTCAGTTATACCGAATCTACCGCTTACAAGCAAACCAAATTTCTTGATATGAATTGCTGACCTTAACCGGTCTCACTAACTAGACTTATTAGTCAAGTTATTTCTACCGCTCGCTTGGTTATAATGTGATTCTACCTCACATTGCATTTCTTGACCGTGATCGTGTCACATCATGTTTAATTCATATCAACCTTTTATTTTCGAAAACATCACTTTTTCGAATATATCGTCTTGCGCTTATTAGTGTCAAGACTTGTATCCTTCATGCTTACTAATTAAATTCCTATCAGAATTTATATTCGTAAAAACGTTATTTCTTACTAAAACCAAAGTTTTAGTTTTAGGATCTTCTCTTTAACTTTTGTCAGAATTATGGATATTGACAGTCCATAATTTATTCTTTTACAGTCTTAGTTTTATGCGGGGATTCTCAACTGATTCCCTTGCTTTATCTAATTAACCCGTAGGTTTTATCACTTAGCCTTATGGGCTATTTTGATTAGACTTTCACCTCTTTAGGGCTAAGTCCTTATAATTTCTTTCTAATCATGACCTGTGGGTCGTTTTAGTCTCCTAGACCTTTCATTTGTTTATAACCCTAAAGGTTATGTTGATCCCGTAGATCACTCCTTACTCATGTCATTCTTAAAATACATGTTTGGTGTCAAGGCACCCTGCTTTTGTTCGAAGAATCATTTGGTTTCAAGCTTAGGTTCCGTTAACCTTGATTGTAGTTTCATGGCTACAATTGTTTTCTTTCGGACAATTTTCCTACTTATGACTTCTCACGTCATTTATGCGTCAGTTCTTCTTATGCTTACTATTATTTGATTTGCATATATTTTTATTTGGTTATGTCCCATTACCGGGCTCATTACTCTTTTGCATTTAATGCTACCTTTATCCCGCTTGCGTTTACTCATGCCGTTCGGCATGATATTATATTCAGCCCGCTCAACTTTAAAATAGTTGAACATAATTTATTCAAAATTTTCTATTTACATTATCTTGTCGTCTTTTAGTTATAACTCAAAACCCGAGTCTTTTAACTTTCCATCCGAGTTCCCGTTTCTCGGTCTACGCATGTGTTAAATTCTTACCCATCAACCGGGTGTTTTACCGAAGTCGTTATTATTGCAACCCTCCCGGCATGCATTAAGACCTCGCTTCATTTTTATATTCTGACTTTGTCCTCGAGTTTGGCGTATTACAAAAACGACCCGTTTAGCGACATATTCGCATTTTCCGGGTTCGAGTGTAAGTACATCCCCCCCCCCAATACATGTCTACATCATTTTACATGTTTGCATTTTCCGGGTTCGAGTGTAAGTACACCCCCTCCCAATGCGTACCTTAATTATTTTACATGTTTCTTTGTCCCTTCTTTCAGGCTCATTATCCTAATGTAATACGCTTCCGTCACCCGGTTGTGCGTTTACATTATTATCAAATATTTTGCTCATTTGATTCATTTGGGTACTTTTTAAGTTAGTCCCATTCACCCCGCCCTTACTACATCGGATGTAAATGTGTTCGCTATAAGAAGCTCATGGTATCATATGCCACTACTTACTTGGCCAGAGTAAGCGATTAACACATGACACACACGACCCTTTTATAGTTTTCACCTCACGCCCTATGTAAGTAACGCCTCTATTTAGTTTTCTTGGAAATAATATCCTGGATAGGTATTCTATTCAGGTTTTTCCAAGTTTCTAATTTACATATGCAACAATCATTCTCTACATGTTTGTTGCATATTGTTATTTGTGCGATTATATTTAAAAGCGCGCACCTGGTAATGCTTGCCCCGACGGGTGTTCCTTGCCATTAACCCTGTTCGCGGTCATTACACAATTTAGTTCTTGGTGAGCATGCTCCTCTTGTCATACTTCGGATCGTTCCTCTATCATATCCGTAAATTGGTTCAACCCTTGTCATCTTTAAATGCAAGTGTCCTTCAATTAAGACATTCACAAAAGTTAATAATTTCAATATTAATAAATGCACGTATTGTAATACAAAGCTTTTTACTGTACGTGATTTCGTTAACTATACTAATCATTTTCGTTGGTGTAACGTGTATTACACGATACCCTATGTGTTGTTCACAACACTTAATCATACTAGACCATTAACATACTTGTACTTACCGGATTTGCGATCAAGCCTTGAGCCAAACACCAATCTTTATTAAGAGCATAAGGTTTAAGTCCAAGCATAGTTTTCCCACCATACTTGAATCTCTTAAACCAAGGCTCTGATACCAACTTGTAACAACCATAAATTTGTTTTGCGATTTTCATTAAATAAATCACAATTACTGAGTATTTATATTTAATTGTTCATGCTAAATACTGGTTTATTAAAAACTTTTACAATTTAAAGTGATACAACGTAATGTGGTTTAATTCATCGTTTTAGAATAACGGCGAAACAACATTGCGGAAGCTTTGTTTAACGTGTGTTCTGTTCTTGCTCGATGCTTGATCTTCATCCGGAACCCTCGACATTCACCTTTGATCAAAACAAACTTAAAAGTCAGTTTTGATAATTAAATAACTAATACAACAAGGAAATTAGGAAAATCCAACATTGATATCTTGATCCAAAAACAAATAGTTGAATCTGGCCTCCACCGTAACTTACGGTGGACACCGTAAGTTACGGTGGCCCCTGAATTAAAAATTTTCCCATCGTAACACAGGAGGCAATCACCGTAAGGATTTCAGCCCCACCGTAACTTACGGTGGGCACCGTAAGTTACGGTGGCCCCTGTATCATACCTTTCCATTTTGCCGTTTTTGACACGAAAACTTCCGTATCTTTCAATCCGCTTGTCCGTTTGACCTACCGTTTCTTCCTACGTGATTGTAATTTGATTCTCCACATTATGGAGTCAAAATCCAACATTTGATTTAACAAAATTTCAGACTTTTAAGTCTTCGGCTTATTACCCTTTTTGCCAAATTTTGACCCGTTCAATTTTTTTTATCAAACAAACATGTTTATATGATCCTTAAACTCATGAAATTCATAATTTCCATATCTCCTATCATATAAATTTCAAATCACGGGATTCTTACATAATAAAAACCCGTTTACGCTCAAGTTCTTATTTTGACCCGGTTAGAGCGAATTATGTACATTTAAGCATCAAACTCTCTCTTCTCTTTCTACACTTCGTATTCTCACTTTTAAATAGCCTCTTATATTCCACCACAACTATTTTTGTGTTGGATTTAACATAATGAACCACATTCCTAATTTTTACCCTTAGGATAGTCATTTTACGTGATTAACCCGTTCATAGGCATTTGACCCCCAAAGTTGATGCCTGCAACTCTTACATGTGTCTAAGAGTTACATGATGATAATACTAGTATCTAAACGACCTCTAAGGTTCGTTTGCCCGATTTACCTATCAAGGGCATTTTCGTCAACTTATTTCTTCCTTTTTACGACATTGGTCCCTTTGCTAAGGTATTTGACCAACATTTCATTTTAAACCATAAATCTATATAAGTGCGTACCTGGCTCGAATCAACATATAGACCCGTTTTATACCTCGCGTTAATTAACCAACATTCTATGGCGTCGCAATTATCCAAATTGCTAATCACTCCTGATAACATACGACTTGACAATCACATTAGTCGATATTGTCAAATGGTGTTTCATCACCATTTGACCCGTTTGGACTTTAAGACCAAACATTTACATAAATTAGAATAAAAGCATGGTTTTAGATTTCCAAATTCACCCATTTGCCCAGTTTACCATAAACGATGGTTTTTATCATTTATACTTGTTCCGACTTGTATCGGTCGTGTCGGAACCCTTATTTTGGGTATTACATCTTTTGCATTTATAGTTTATAAAATAAACACGTGTCCTACATAAGGTTGTAAGTTTTACTTACCTTGCATTCCGAATACGCTTTTCTTCTCGTGCTTGGTTCGTTTGACCGCTTCTTTCCCAAGCCTCCACCTAGCTCGTTAGGCGTCAAACTATTGTTAATCATTTACAAGGCGGTTAAATTAGTCATAAGAAAATCACGACTATTCCACCTCACTTATTTTCTATGCCAAAGCTACTATTCGACTTCGTGATTAGTTAACTTAGCTTATCAAAAAGTTAACTACTTTTTGATCACTTGGTTTACACAATCTAGTCTAGATTAACTTTATGCTTTGAACCCTTATCGGTTCATACTTCGCACAATTTGTCATATTATTCAATTACACATTTCTTTCAAAATTTCAACATATTAGTGTTCATTTAGACATTTTAGCAAACACCTTGTGGGCATGATTCCATACAATTTAAAAATCGCGTTCTTGACTAACTATTTAACCATGATTTAAACATCATTTCACATGTTCATGACAATCTTCATATCAACAAATCTGGATTTGCTTCATAGAGCTCAAATACACTAAGTTAACGAAGATAATCCTAGTGTTTAACCTAATTCTACAAAACCAACTTGACACATGAGTGTATGATCATGATTTCACAACCATGAACATCAATTCAACAAATAAATGACTAGGGTTTACTCCTAGACATAGTTTCATCCCTAATTTCATCCAAACAACGAACATGCAAGCTCAGATTCGAATCTCACAAGGTCATCTAAAATTTAAGATAGAACCACATAGTAAAATTTTGCATACCTCATGATCCCTTTACTGAAGTGATCACTTTACTGAAGTGATCACTAATCTATGCTTGGATTTCGATTCGGGCTTGATTTTCCCCTTCAATTTGATGAATTTCTGTGTTTTAGGGTTGAAGTTTGAGACCTCCTCCTTTGTCTGGTTGAAATCGCAGAACACACCACGTATGTGTGTGTGTTTTGTGTTTAATATTTGATTTAATTGAAACTTTAATTCATTTGCCCATGTGTAGTCCCTCCACTTTACACAAGTTATTTAAAGGGTATCTTAACCACATTTGTTCTATTATGTCAAGACATTAACTAACTAGGTTAATATTCCTAGTTACTTGGTGGGTCCCGGGAGTTATAATCCGTTTTATTTTAAGTCCCGTTAACTCGGGCTCTTATAAACTCAATTCCTTCAAACTTTGCTTCGCTTGTATTTAATATTAGGATTTCTTATTTAATTTCAAATATTTACCGAGTTATTTTTACTACTAACGGTACTTTACCCGTCTTTTAGTATTAACGGAGTTTGATTACCAAACCCGTTTTCGGGGTGTTACACCAGTCATTCACCGTCAACGACAATTTCTGTGGTCACTGCTACTCCGGCATCACCAGCGATAACCAGGTCTCTGGACTTGGAGTTTGAAGCAGAAGCCCCGCCTGGGTTTCAGAGGTCTCCCGCCGTCTCCTATGGGCCGGTGACCGAAGATCCTTTATCTTACACCGCCTGGAAATTACGACAGGTGGCTTCGACCGTAGAAACCACTACTGTTTCTACTCTGGTATCAATTACAACTGCACAGACCATACGTCACAGCACCAGGCCTATGATCACATCTGCAGCTCCAGGAAACGTTACCCAGGAGATGAGTATGTCCCAGTATTATCAGCCACCTCTTACTTACGCTATGCCCCCGCTGTATTCCGCAGCACTTACAGCAGCACTATCCACGCCACCCCATCAGCCAGTGGTCATGCCAGCTGGAATCATGAATGCTCCGATCACGCCCGGGAATCAAACTTATTTTTCAGGCTACTATTATGCTCCCCCTTATGGGTATCTGCCACCGTACCACAATCAGACATATTCTCCACATATGACAGCACAAAGTTATACACAATAGTCGCCATACGCGACCTACATGCCACCTTGGTGGTCGTTCCCTACCCCACAGCAGACTTATGGTCAGGCCCCACCTATAGCAGAACCCGTTTATAACAGGGGAAATGTTAGGATCTAAGTTTGTTATGATTGTGTTTTGTTTGAGGAATTAAGAAGATGGATATGTAATTGCAACGGAAATAAAATGAAAACAAACTTTCACACACAATCAAATAGGAGAAAATCTTTCAACACACATTTTAACATAGAACCGAATGATTGAATTTATTTCAAGATTCAATTACAATGCATGCATGTATCACAAACTCCCCCTCAGCCTGAGCTCACAGTGATTGTTCGTACAAGAAGACAAGTGCTGAAAGAGCTAATAGAACAGTACAAGGTACATTTCTATTTATAGGCACGAGCAAACCACTGAAGCATCTTGGCTGACGTCACCATGAAAGTGACATCTAACTTCCTAACAACCTGAAACTACTGATCTAATACAAGCACTGTTTAGCTAACTACTGATTACAATACATTACAAAAAGGAAAGACTAAACTAC
Source organism: Helianthus tuberosus (assembly GCA_030545235.1). NCBI lineage: Eukaryota > Viridiplantae > Streptophyta > Magnoliopsida > Asterales > Asteraceae > Helianthus > Helianthus tuberosus. Next base: position 66,144,438 of record CM060447.1, read on the forward strand.
TGCTTTCTCCTTCCACTGTTGTGACTCCAACAGTACTTTGTTTCTTCAGCAGTGCTTGACCCATAACCGTAGATTGATCATCAGGGCTTTAGTCTTCATCAGTTTTTATACTTGATCAGTTGTTTGTAGAACAGCAGTTGTATAAAGGCAGTGGATACAGGCCATCAGTTGTTAGAAACACTTTCAAGGGGAAAGTTGGAATACAGCAGTACTTATTCCGGATCCACTGCCCTGATCCAGTTTTGGCTTTAATCAACTGTTCCTTTGGTAGGGTTCAATCCCAACAATCTCCCCCTGGAACAGATGATGCCAAAACTCTTCATTATTCAGGATCTTTATTGCCTCATCAAAAGTTCCCTGACTTGCCCTTTGAATTGTAATTCAAAGTTCAGAGAATCTGTGTCATCCTCATCCCTGCATAATGTAAGATCAAGGAGATCTTGCAGATCTTCAACACCCAGGCCCAATGCTTGTTCCCTTGATATTTTCTTCACTTCACCACTGGATTTGATCAGAGTCAATACGTGGGTCTGTTTGTCAGATTTCCACTTTAGTATTTTTTGAATCCAGTGGGTTTCTTGGGAGAGGCTTTATTGAAGATGAGTTTGGTGATGGTGGCCTGGTAATAACTGGCTGAGCAGTGCTTTGAGCTTGAGCAAGTTCAGCATTTTTAGCTATCATCTGCTTAATGACTGATTTTATAATATCATCACTAGCAGCTATATCCTCTGGTGTTTCTGCATCCATCTGTTTTTGTCTCCTTCTTTGATAAAGGATGGCACCAGGTGGAGCAGTGGCTTTCCTGACTTGCAGTTTTTGTGGTCTAGTTGAAACCTCTGCTTCAGGGTAGACAGGCTTTTGTGGAACACTTGGATTCTTCTTTCTCAACTCTTCCCGCTTTTGGTAAGAAGCCACTACTTTTTCTTCTTTCCACCTTGTCACCAGATTTCTTGACCCAAAATCAGCAGTGATAAGTTCCTCTTTCATTCTCTTCAGCTTTAACACTTTATCAGGCACATTTTTCTTGTAATTTGCCCAACCACGAGGAGTATGTTTAACTTTGTCTTTGTTCATTTTTTCAATCCTTTCTAACTCTTCTTTGAGTTCACCCACTGTCCATTCTTTATATTGAGCTTTGTCACCCTTGTACCTTTTGAAGGCCATAATGTGCTCAATATAATCTTTTCTCAAGGTTTCATCATCTCTTTTTGATAGTTGTTGACAGAGATTCTTTGAAAACCTTTCCAAGGTACTGACTTGAGTAAGCAGGAATTGATAATATCTTTGGATTTCCTTGTCAGATTTACCCTTTGTGTTTCTTTTGGAGATATCCTCTGCTTGTTGACCTTTCAATTTCAAGTATTCTTCAATATTGTTAGGTCTTAGATATCCTTGAAGAGATGGCAAGCTCCTTTTATCAGGGTCATCTTCAGAATCGAAAGACTTGATCTCTTCTCTGACTGCAAGCTCTAAAGGATACTGAATAGCTGCAGAAACAATGGCAGTGTTTGGGTTAAAGACTTGTGCTGAAGAGAGTGGAACAGGGTTTGGAATAGTAACAAGTGACAATGGTTGTGAAGATGCTGGTGGTGGTGAAGAATCTTCATCTTCCAAGGTTATCCTTCTCCTTTTTGGTTTAGGAGAGGCTGGTGGTGTTTTGGAGGGTTGTGAAGTGGTGATTTGAGTGGTGGTGATTGAAGTGGAGGGTGGCTGACTAATAGTTGTTGAAACAACTTACAACTGATGATGTGTCACCAGCTGTCTTCTGCTTTTTGGCAGGAGGCTGTTTTGGTGGTGAGGATGTTTTTGGTGAGGCAGTGTTTGTAGTGGGAGCAGTGGTTGTGGTTGAAGTGGTGGTTGTTGGGGTAACAACTGCTGAAACCACTGAAGTACCAACAGTTGTTGATACAACAACTGTTAGTTTGGAGGTTTGATGTGAGGAGTTTTTGGGAGGTTGAGAAGCATGTTTTGTTTGTCTTAGTAGGCTGCTTTCTTAGTAGCTTAGGATTTTCTTCATCCTTAGGCTCTGAAATACCCTGAACTTCCTTTGCCATAAACATTTTCCTTTCTTCTTTAAACCTGGACTTACCATTTGCCTCCATATCCCTTTTTAACCTTTCCTTTTCATCAGCAAGGGAATTTAGGGTCACATCAACCTTTTTAGACCCATCTGGCTTAGGGATGTTTGCAAGCATACTTGAATTGTCAGGTGCAATGTACAGACCATCTTCATACCCCTTTTTCTTCAACTGCTTCATTTCCTCCCCCTTTTTGGCATCAGCTAGTGGTTGGTTGTCCACAAAGATGATACAGGGAGGAGTAGTGCCAGTGGTGTTCAATAAATGTGCCTTGATTGCCTTGATATATGCCTGAGTATCTTTAAACCTTGCTTCCATAAGATTTTTGATCTTTTGCACTTGTATCTCATGTTGTTGATCAGCATATTGTCTTTGTTGGATGAGCAAAGGTTGAAACAAACTCCACAGCTCATTTGCAGTAGGAACAGATGATGGAACAGATGTTGGAGTTGGTGCAGCAGTGGATGGTACATTTTGTGCTTTCAACAACTGTTGCAGCATGTCTTTGATTTCTGCAACAGATGTATCAAGCTTGTCAACTCTATCCATCAATTCTTGGTACATTAAACCATCACCCAAGTTAATAGGACCATCTGATTTCCCACCGGCAGTGGTTGTATCAGCAGTTGACTTAGGGAAATAATTCCAAAATTCATCCACTGATGCCCCTTGTTCTTGGTACTAGGGACTTCTTTCTTCGGGTCTAGAAACCAGTTTTAGTGAACCAGTGAAAACTGGAAACACCCTGGTTCCAAGAGAAGAAATTGCCTTCAAGGGAGTCTCACTTATGAAACTACTATCCAGATGTAAACCAGTGGGTTCAACATCTGTAGTAGCTGCTCCACTTGAACTACCACCAAGAGTTACATGTAACTCAAGGGGTGTAACCTCCTCAGATGTTGGTGGGTTAGCAATGATTGAAACACCAGACCCAATCACTTGTTGTTGGGATTGAACCCTACCAGAGGAACAGTTGATTAGAGCCAAAACCGGATCAGAGCAGTGGATCCAAAATAAGCAGATGTTATGTTTATATTCTCTCCCCTTGAAAGTGGTTTCAACATCTGATGACCTCCATCCACTGATCATTTACAACAACTGCTGACTTACAACTGCTGATCAAGTCAAAGACTGATAAAGACTAAAGCCCTGTTGATCAATCTACTGCTACGGGTCAAGCACCGCTGAAGATATCAAGTACTGCTGGAGTCACAACAGTGGAAGGATAAAGCAGTAGTTTAGTCCTTCTTATGTAATGTATTGTAATCAGTAGTTAGCATAGCAGAGTTTGTATTAGATCAGTTGTTAGAGTTTGTTAGGAGGTTAGATGTCACTTTCATGGTGACGTCAGCCAAGATGCTTCAGTGGTTTGGGCGTGCCTATAAATAGAACAGTACCCTGTACTGTTCTATTAGCTCTTCATCACTTTTCTTCATGTACGAACAAATACTGTAAGCTCAGGCTGAGGGGGAGTTTGTTACATGCATGCATATTGTAATCGGTGATTGGAATAAATTCAAGCATTTGGTTCAATGTTAAACTTGTGTGTTAAAAGCATTTCTCCTGTTTGATTGTGTGCAAAGTTTATTTCCATTTTAATTCCGCTGCATTACTTGTTCATTTTCATCTTAAATCAAATGTAAAACACAATCAATCCAAACTCAGATCCTAACAATTGGTATCAGAGCTCAGATAGTCAAATTTGATTTAACAATCATTTTGACATAAATAGTTCAGCTCACAATCGTTGATACTGATAGTTGTTCGTTTTGTTGAAAAATAGAGTAAGGTTTAATCACGATCAAAGTTGATTAATCAGTACCTGTAAAACAACCAGGATGACATCACAATCACAAGATGATAAGAATAACATCGGTTCACTTTTCAAACCACCCATGCAGAAACGAAATGAATACAATATCTGGGAGAGAGGATGGGTCACATCCTTGCTCAACAGAACACTGGATGTTGAAGATCAGTTGTTTTTGGGCCCCATGTTCCTATGGTGCCAAGTGCTGAGGATTCCAAGAAATTCGAACCTAAAAAACCTGAAAACTATACTGAAACTGATTTTCAAAAGTTTGAATTGGATGCCAAAGCATTTAGCATCATTGCATCTGCATTACCCAATGAAATCTATGCTGGGCTGTTACATTGTAATAGTGCCAAAGAGTTATGGGAAGCACTTAAGGAACAATTCGGGGGAACGGAAGAAGTAATTGAAAATAATAGGGAAATTCTGAATCAGCAGTATGAAACCTTTTGTCACATCAAGGGTGAATCATTGACTCAACAGTTTGAGCGATTCAGTTGTCTCATTAGTGAGCTAAGACTTGTTAAGGTTGTATTTCCTAATTCTACACAAAATAGCAGGTTTCTTAGATCACTACCTGAAAAATGGGATACAATTGCCTTTGTTACTAGAAACTCTGTTGAGTTCAAAGATCTGACACTGACCCAACTTCATGGTAGACTCCTGACATATGAAAGGGAGTTAAACCAGAAAAAGAGGTTGCAAGAATCTGGAAAAGTTGTATATGATTATTCATTTGGCAGCACAGCTCTTCTGGGTCAAGATGAGTCTGGCAGCAGTAAGGATCAGAGTTATGATCATTTTATTGACATAACTGCTGGGGGTAATTTCAACTCTGATCCTCACTCATCCAACTTTGCTTTCACAGCAAATGGAGAAAGCCAGATCTCTGATAATCTGTCTTTTGAACTCAATGATTTACAACACTTTGATCCCACTGACTTAGAAGAGATGGACATTTTGCATCAATTGGCTTTGCTTAGTGTGAGAACAAGCAAATTCTATAAAAGAACAAGGAGAAAATTCCCAGGGTTACATGGGAATTTAAAAGTGGGGTTGGATAAGTCAAAAATCAAGTGCTATAAGTGCAATAGGCTAGGTCATTTTGCTAGGGATTGCAGAAGTAAAACCACTGGTCCAATTATTACTCATCCTAGCTCAAACCCTAGACCACAACATCAAAGCACTGTGCACTATACCCAATATACCCCTGCAACCCTTGTTAACACTGCTCACTATGCTGCAACCCCTGTGCCTGTGCATTATGTTCAAACCACTATTCCACAAATTCAGTATGTTCAAGCCCCTGTCCTTCGGGCATAAGTGCAACCTGTTGCACCTCAACAAGCTGCTCCCGCAGTGGTTCAACCATATCAACAAAGCTTTTTCACCCAAGGTTTTGTTGACTGGAGCAGTATGCCTGATGAGCTTGGTGATGAAAATTTTGCACTCTATGCTTCTAATGATACTTTTAATGATGAATTTTGTCTTATGGCATTAGAGTCAATACCATAATGGGTAGAAGTTGAAGGTGAACAGCTAAGTGCTGAAACAGTGGATGAAGTGGCTGAGGTAGTGGTTACTGCAGTTGCTGGTGAACTACTACTGGGAGAAAATTTAGAAACCCTGATTGAACCACTGTTTGACCCCTGGTCCAAAGAAGACAAAGAAGAAAAAGAAGAGAAGAAAGAATGTGAGAAAGAGGAGAGAGCTGATGAAGAAAGTGATCATCAATGTGATTGTGCCATGATGGCTGCTGCCAAGGTATCACCTCAGGTCCTTGAAAATCTGTGTTCAGACAAATGCATTATTGCATTTGCCAACATTAAAGAGGTGAATGAAAACCTTAGGGATAAAGTTTTATCTGATGAAGTCAAATTTGAAAAGTCTTTAAAAGAACTTAAAAACAAGTTGGCTGAAAAAGATAAAGAAATCTGCAATCTTAAAGAAGAGCAAAGCATAACCAAAAACCAACTTCAAACTATGGTAGAAAAATACCAAGTTTGTAAAAAGGAGTTGGAGTCCACCCAAATCACTTGTGAAAGATGGGTGGAATCTTGCAAAGGTTATGAGGTCATGCTTGAAAAACAGCTTGAAAGCAATGGCAAATTTGGGATAGGATTTAGAAAATATGATGAAATTGATAACACTGCTGTAAAACAAGCTGGTTCAGTTGAAATAACTCCAACAAATAAGAATGGCCATGAAATCAAAATTACTGATAAAAATGGCAACAAAATCACACTTGAAAGACCATTGGGTTCTTCAACCTATGAAGAGATTGAAGAATATCAATTTAAACCCATATGGTCTGATGAGTGTGACATTCTTGAAAATTTTAAACCAATGGACTTCACAACCACTGATGGTGTAAAGGCTCCAAAAGCAAAAGTCATTCCTCTCAAAGACATCCCAACAGCAGTTAAAAACTCTGTTGCAAAGGAGTCTGAAAAGAGAAAGAAAAGAGAAAAGATCAAAAACTTGTTTTGTGATTTTTGTGAAAAGAAGAATCATCTAACAAAAGACTGTTTTCATCTAAAAGCATATGATCTAAACAAAACAAGTGTAATTGTACCTGCTGAGAGCTGCACCATATGTGGTAAATCAAACCATAAAACTCAAGAATGTGTGTATCTCAAATCATTTGATGTGAAAAAGAATGAGTACACTGCAAAAACATTCTTGAGTTCATCAAGTTCATCTGTCAAGTTCACCAAGAACCAACCACTGTTTGTGCCAGTCCAAACAGCTGTTACAAAACAGCTGAACCAAACATCTGTCAAAAGAGATGTTCAGGTGACTGATGCACCCCCTGCCAATCAATACAGAAGAGGTAAGGGACAACCACCATACCAAAGGATCCCACATGTTTATCAGCAGATCATTGGGCAAGACCCCCAACAGTGGTTAGAGAGAAACTGTCCTAAAACTGTCCAAACCCCTGACCTAACCACTGCCCATCCACCTGAACTTAACCCAGACACTACTGAGACCCCATCCAAAGCCATATTGGCTTTGGAGATCTTAATGAACTAATCTTTTACTACATGTGCAGGGAGCTTCTGCATGCTTAGATAGTCTTTGGTATGTAGATAGTGGAGGCTCCAGGCACATGACAGGATGTAGAGCCCTTCTCAAAGATTTCAAAACTCATGGAGGCGGTGATATATCCTTTGGCAATAATAGTAAAGGGAAGGTTCTGGGGTCTGGTACTGTCCTATCTGGTAAAGTTAAGTTTGAAAATGTCAATCTAATAGACAATCTAAAATTCAACCTGTAAAGTGTCTCTCATATGAGTGATAAGGGCTATGGCTCATTCTTTACATAAGAGTGTTGTAGGATTGTTGGACCAGAAATCGTTGAAAAGATTGAAGCAATAATAAAAAATGGAAAAACACAACTTGTTGCTCAAAGAAGTGGCAATGTTTATGTGGTGGATATGTCAAAAGAGAGCCCCAGGACTGATGCCTGTCTGTTCTCAGCTGCCTCAAACAAAGAGACAGAATTATGGCACAAGAGATTGGGGCACACAAATCTCAAGACAATCACTGCTATTTCAAAACAGGGGTTAGTAAGAGGTTTACCTCAAAAACTGTTCACCTGCTCTGAGCATTGTGTTTCCTGCCTAAAAGGAAAACAACATAAACGCTCATACAAATCAATTGAAGAGTCCAAAACAACCAAGTGTTTGCAAATGCTTCACATGGATTTGTTTGGCCCAGTTAAAGTCATGAGTATTAGGAAGAAAAAATATTGTTTAGTTATTGTTGATGACTTTTCTAGGTTTACATGGACTTACTTTTTACACTCAAAAGATGAGACTACAGGCATTCTGCAAGACTTTGTGAAACAGGTTGAAAAGCAGTTTGAATTGCCAGTAAAAGTCTTCAGGAGTGATAATGGCACAGAGTTTAGAAACAAGGAGTTAGATGATTTATGTGTGTTAAAAGGAATTGTGAGACAATACAGCATTCCAAGAACACCAGAACAAAATGGGGTTGTTGAGAGAAAGAACAGAACTTTGATTGAGGCTGCCAGAACCATGCTTGCAGATTCAGGTTTGCCATTAACTTTTTGGGCAGAGGCAGTAAACACTGCTTGCTATGTCCAAAACAGAGTTTTAATTAACCCCAGGCATCAAAAGACTGCCTATAAACTGCTGTATAAAATAAAGCCATTAATTTCATATTTCAAAGTTTTTGGCTGCCCATGCTTCATTTTAAACTTAAAAGATTCTATCTCTAAGTTTGCAGGCAAAATTGATTATGGTTATCACCTGGGATACTCAACCACTGCTAAGGCATACAAAGTGTTTAACACAAGGACCTAAACAGTGGAAGAGACTTTGAATGTAAAATTCAATGAACTTTCATCATTGAAAATCCCAGCAAACCTTGCAGAATTATTTGATCTTGATAAATTTACTTTTGAAAATACTGCTGTCAAGACTAACAGTGAAGGTCCATCAGAGGATTCATCATCAGACTATGGGTATGAAGTCATCATTCCTCAACAAAAGTCTGTTTCAATGCGAAGAGCAGCAGATGTTCAAAACAGCTGTCAAAGCTCGACCACTGCTACCTCAACAGTTGTTGACCAAAGTAGCCCATTAACCCCTGCCTCCACATCATCAAACACTGTTGATAGTCCTCCATCAGTGGATAAAAGTCAGCATGTTTTTACACCAGTTCCACCTATTCCTCCACCTCCATTTGAAGCCACTGCTGGATCATCAAAGTCACCAGCAGTGGTTAGCTCAGAAAATTCACATCTGCAGCCCTCACCAACAAATGCCATTGTTCCATACAAAGGAGATCTATTCTTCTTGAAGTCTCATCCACCTGACCAAATCATTGGAAACATCAGTGAAGGGTGCTCACAAGAAGCCAATCCCAAAACATCTGTCTTTTTGCTGGTTTCCTATCTCTCCATCAACCAGTCAAGTACCAAGAGGCACTGAAAGACAACAGCTGGGTAGAAGCCATGCAAGAGGAGCTCCAACAGTTCAAAAGACAACAACTTTGGGAGCTTGTACCACTGCCAGAGGGTGTAAGTCCTATTGGCATAAAGTGGGTCTTCAAAAAACAAAACTGATGAAAGGGGTATTGTTGTCAAGAATAAAGCTAGGCTTGTGGTTCAAGGGTTCAGACAGGAAGGGGGCATTGACTATGATGAAACATTTGCCCCTGTAGCAAGACTTGAAGCTATCAGACTATTCTTGGCCTTTGTTGTCAACCACAACATCAAGGTGTATCAAATGGATATAAAATGTGCATTCCTCTATGGTAAGATTCAAGAAGAGGTTTATGTTTGTCATCCTCCAGGCTTTGAGGATCCATTTAATCCAAATCATGTCTACAAGCTGAATAAAGCTTTGTATGGCTTGAAACAAGCACCGAGAGCCTGGTATGAAACTCTTTCCACTTTCCTACTATCCATTGGTTTCACAAGAGGTAAAATAGACAAAACATTGTTTTTAGAATGGAGAGGAAAGGATTTGATGATTGTCCAGATTTATGTGGATGACATCATTTTTGGAAGCACATGTAACAAAATGTGTTAAGAGTTTAGGCAACTCATGATAGGTGAGTTTGAAATGAGTGCAATGGGTGAACTCCAGTGCTTTCTTGGTCTCCAAGTTAGGCAACTGCAAAATGGCACTTTTATCCATCAAGGCAAATATGCCAAAGAACTTTTAAAGAAATTTGAGATGGATGATTGTAAACCATGCAGAACACCCATTGCAACCAATAAAATTGTCATGTCTGATGAAAAGGATGATTTGGTTGATCAAACTCTATATAGAAGCATGATTGGGTCTTTATTGTACCTAACTTCATCTAGGCCAGACATCATGTTTGCAACATGTGTCTATGCAAGATCCCAATCACCCCCTAGAAAGTCTAACCTTATTGCTGTAAAAAGGATATTCAGATACCTAAAAGGTGCTCCCACACTTGGTATCTGGTATCCAGCAGATGGAAATATCAAGCTTTCAGGTTTCTCAGATAGTGACTTTGCTGGATGTGACAAGACAAGGAAGTCCACTTCAGGCGGGTGCCAATTCCTAGGCAATTGCTTAGTGTCTTGGCAAAGCAAAAAGCAAGCAGTTGTTTCCACATCCACTGCTGAGGCAGAGTATATAGCTGCTGCAAGCTGTACAGTCCAACTGCTTTGGCTTCAAAATCAATTGCTGGATTTTGGTATCACTGCCTTAAAGACACCTCTCATGTTGGACAGTCAGGCAGCAGAAAATATCATCAAAAATCCTGTCTCTCATTCAACCACCAAGCACATTGATATCAGACATCACTTTGTGAGGGATTGCTATGAAAAAGGTTTGATTTCTCTGCACCATGTTCCAACTAAAGATCAGCTGGCAGATGTGCTAACCAAAGGATTAGACACATCCACCTTGGAAAACTTGATCTCTAGGATTGGCATGCTAAACATGAAATAACAAGCAACATCTTGTTTTTCTATGAATAAAAGCATTAAAATGTTTTCAGAAAATAAAAAATCCATCCTTAAAAATAGCTAAAAAATGCATTTTTCATTAAATCCTTAAAAGTCTGCCATAACCACTGTTTTGTTCAAATATCTGTTCCACAGAAAGTTGTCCACTACTGAAAAGTCAACCCTGTTCTCTCATTTCCTTGGTAATCACTGTTGTTCAAAATCAGTGTTTTATCCACTGATATGCTATCCACTAATAGTTAAAATCAACCCACTGTTCTCATTGTTACCGTTACAACCACTGTTATTCCTTCATCAGTGGTTTCATAAAACAATTGTCCTCCATTATTCATCCGGGGTTGGCACGTGGTCCGTACATGGCGGTCAGATATTTTGTAACTGCTGCCACGTCAGCGTTCACTTTTTCCTTTATAAAACCCTCCTCAAACCCCCCAAACAGGGTTTTACACTGTCGAATTGAATTCTAAAATTCCTTTCTCAAAGCAGTTTCCATCTTTTTCTCTCAAATCCATCTTTGTCTTCTTCTTCTTACAAACCACTCATGTCTTCTTCTCCAAACTCACCATCTTCGTCTTCTCCACAAGACACTCAAATGGCCTCAAAACCCATTGAAATTCCGTACAAAGCTCCTCACAAATATCTGGGTCTCCTCACAAAACCCGGTAACATCGATATCTACGATTCCATTATTGATATCATGTCGTCTTCAAAGTACAAAACTTTGTTGACTGCCGATGCTCCGATCTTCCTGGCAACCCAGAGAGAATTTTGGAAAAATATTTCCCTTGAACTTCAAGGTAAAACAGCAATAGCCATCAATTCCTCCATAAAGGGTAAACCAGTTTAAATCACACCACAATCCATTTCAGAAGTCTTTGAACTCGATGATCAGCAAGGTAAAACTTCTTTTCCCAAAATCGAGTATAAAACTGATTTTCTTGAGAGGGGGTATGCTGATGAAATGAAAAAGGATACCTTACAAATAGGTAGTTTTCCTCCTGCAACAATATTTTTATTTCATACCCTCTTGATGTGTGATTCAAATAAAACAACTGCTTTTAATGAAATACCTTTAAAGATCCAATACATGGGTTATGCTATTCTACAAAACGAAAATTTTAACTACTCCCACGAGATCTTTAATGATTTAGTTAAAAATGTTGATAAAAAACAATTCTTACTATTTCCAAGATTTCTAAGTTATTACTTTCAAAAGAAATTTGGTAAGGATGATGCTCATGTGCTCACACAAGGTGAATCTTTTCAAATAAACAGCTTAACAGCTGAAACTTTTACAAGATTATCAACACCTTCAAAAACAAAAGCAGGGGTCCCTGAGCAGAATTTAGCAGCTACCACTGCTCCTCAGGTATCTGCTACCGAGCCCACTGCTCTAGGTGATCACAGCAGCAAAAAAACTGCTGTGAAACCCACACCTAAAACCACTAGAAAACCACGACAAAAGAAAACTCAAAAGCCCCCCAAACCCAAATCAAAGGCAACTCTGGAAGATGAGATACCAGAGCAACTGCCAGTGACAACACAAAAGTCACAAGAAACCACTGCTGCTACTTCCTCACAGCAGATGGTAGAAACATCTCAACCCATGCCTCAAACTCCTCCTGCTTCTTCTAAAAAAGAACAGGTTGTACACATTGGGACACCACAATATGATGCTCTAGAATCACTTGATTCTATCATCCACAGCCCACTTCCCGGGGCAAATTTGCTTTCTACACCAACCCTCACCTCCACAATTCCCCCATAAACAAAACTCTTGTTGGATGCTCTTGATTTGAACTAGACACAACCCAGTCCTTCTCACTCACCGGTCAATGAGAATATACCTCAACAAGTGACTGGGTCTGGAATTTTAATCATTGCTAACCCACCAACATTACCTGAGGAGGTTACACCCCTTGAGTTACAAGTAACTTTTGGTGGTAGTTCAAGTGAGGCAGCCACTACAAGTGCTGAACCCATTGGTTTGCACTTGGACAGTGGTTTCATCCATAAGACTTCCTTGAAGGCAATTTCTTCTCTGGGAACATTTGTGTATCCGGTTTACACTGGTTCACTAAAAAGTGTTTCTCAATTTGAAGGAAGAGGTCCCCAGTACCAAGACAAAGGGGCATCAGTGGATGACTTCTGGGATATATTTCCTGAGTCAACCACTGTTACAACCACTGCTAGTGGGAAATCAGATGATCACATTAAGTTGGGTGATGGTTTAATGTACCATGAATTGACGGCAAGAGTTGACAAACTGGATACCTCTGTTGCAGAAATTAAAGATATGCTGCAACAGTTGTTGAAAGTTCAAAAGGTACCAACCACTGCTGCTCCAGCTCAAGCACCTGCACCACCACCTGCACCTGCTGCAAATGAGCTCTGGAATTTGTTTCAACCATTGCTTATCCATCAAAGGCAGTTAGCTGATCAGCAACATGAGATTCAGATTCAAAAGATCAGAAATGCCATAGATGCAAGGTTTATGGATACTCATGCAGACATTAAAGCTATCAAGGCTCACCTGTTGAAAACCACTGGCACTGCTCCTCCCTCTATTATTCTGGTAAATGAACCACCACCAGCTGATGCCAAAAAGGGGGAGAAAATAATGCAGTGGAAGAAAAAGGGTTATGATGATGGTCTTTACGTTGCACCAGACAATTCTTGCATGCTTGCAGACATACCCTTGCCAGATGGTTCTAAGAAAATTGATGTCACCACTGATGCAATTGCTAAGGCAAAAGCTGATGTGAAAAAGGATAAGGAGGCTAAGGATAAAGTAAGATTTGCTCAGCAGAAGAGAGCTTTTATGGAGCTGAATGAACAGGGTACTTCTGAGCCTAAGGCTGATCAGGAAAGTCCAAAAACTGAAAATCCTGAGCCCAAAAAGAAGCAGCCCACTAGAAAAGTGAGGCAACCCAAACACACACCATCCAGACCCACAAAGCACACTCCCAAATCTTCCAAAAGCTCCAAAAATCCATCTCCCAAACCAGCAGTTGTTAAGACTTCTGCTGTATCAACAACGGTTGATACTTCAGTGGTTTCAACAACTGCTAGCCAAACAACTGCCACCATTTCAACACACACCACTTCAACACACCACAACCACTGCCTTACCACCACCACCTAAAATCACCTCACCACCAAAAACATCATCATCACCACCTTCACCTCCTGCTAAAAAGCAGAAGACATCAAATGTTACAACATCTGTTGTAATAACAACAGTGGTTGAAACACCAGTTGTTTCAACAACTGTTAGTCAGCCACCTTCTACTACAATAACCACCACTCAAATCACCACCACTGAATCAACCAATACACCACCAACCTCTCCTAAGCTAAAAAGGAGAAGGGTAATTTTGAATGATGATGATTCTCCACCAACACCATCAACTTCACAACCTTTGTCACTTGTTACTATACCAAATCCTGTTCCACTCTCATCTGCACAAGTCATTAACCCAACCACTGCCATTGTATCTGCAGTTGTTCAGTATCCTCTAGAACTAGCAGATGTCAGAGAAGAAATAAAGTCTTTTTTACTCAGAAGATGATCCTGATAAAAGGAGTTTGCCATCTGTTGAGGGATATCCAAGGCCTAAAAATATTGAAGAATATTTGAAAGTAAAAGGTCAACAAGCAGAGGATATTTCCAAACAAAATTCAAAGGGTAAATCTGACAAGGAAATTCAAAGACACTACCAGTTTCTTCTGACCCAAGTCAATACTTTGGAAAGGTTTACAAAGAACTTATGTCAGCAATTGTCAGAGAGAGCTGATGAGACCCTAAGAAAAGACTATATTGAGCATATCTTGGCTTTCAAAAATTACAAGGGTGACAAAGCTCAATATAAAGAATGGACAGTTGGTGAACTCAAAGAGGAGTTGGCAAGAATAGAACAAATGAATAAAGACAAAGTCAAGCATACTCCTCCTATCTGGGCAAATTATAAGAAGAATGTGCCTGATAAAGTGTTAAAGCTAAAAATAATGAAAGAGGAACTTATTACTGCTGACTTTGGGTCTAGAAATCAAGTGATGAGGTGGAAAGAAGAAAAGGTGATTGATTCTTACAAAAGGCTGGAAGAACTAAGGAAGAAAAATCCTAAAATTCCACAAAAGCCTGTGTATCCTAAAGCAGAGGTTCTAGCTGCACCATAAAAGCAACAAATCAAAAGATCTACTGCTCCACCTTCTGCTATCCTTTACCAAAGAAGGAAGCAAAAGCAAATGGATAAAGAAACAACAGCAGATAAAGAAGCTGGGGATTATGTTGTTAAAGAAGGGCTTAAACGAATGATTGAAGAAAGACTTGAGTCTGCACAAGCTTCAAACACTGCTCAGTCAGTTGTTACCAGGCCACAATCTCCAAATTCCTCATCCAATAAAAATCTCCCAAGAAACCCACCAGACTCAAAAGTACTAAAGTGGAAAACTAATAAACAGACCCATGTACTGATTGTGATCAAGTCCAGTGGAGAAGTGAAGAAAATATCAAGGGAACAAGCACTAGGCCTAAGTGTTGAAGATCTGCAGGATCTCCTTGATCTTCCACTGTGCAAGGATGAAGATGACACAGATGCCCTAGACTTTGAGTTACAACTTAAAGGTCAGATAAGGAACTGCTGATGAGGCAATAAAGATCTACAATAATGATGGGTTTTGGAATCATCTGTTCCAGGGGAGATTGTTGGGATTGAACCCTACCAGAGGAACAGTTGATTAGAGCCAAAACCGGATCAGAGTAGTGGATCCAAAATAAGCAGATGTTATGTTTATATATTTTCTCCCCTTGAAAGTGGTTTCAACATCTGATGACCTCCATCTACTGATCATTTACAACAACTGCTGACTTACAACTGCTGATCAAGTCAAAGACTGATGAAGACTAAAGCCCTATTGATCAATCTACTGCTATGGGTCAAGCACTGCTAAAGATATCAAGTACTGCTGGAGTCACAACAGTGGAAGGATAAAGCAGTAGTTTAGTCCTTCTTATGTAATGTATTGTAATCAGTAGTTAGCATAGCAGAGTTTGTATTAGGTCAGTTGTTAGAGTTTGTTAGGAGGTTAGATGTCACTTTCATGGTGACGTCAGCCAAGATGCATCAGTGGTTTGGGCGTGCTTATAAATAGAACAGTACCCTGTACTGTTCTATTAGCTCTTCATCACTTTTCTTCCTGTACGAACAAATACTGTGAGCTCAGGCTGAGGGGGAGTTTGTTACATGCATGCATATTGTAATCAGTGATTGAAATAAATTCATGCATTCGGTTCAATGTTAAACTTGTGTGTTAAAAGCATTTCTCCTGTTTGATTGTGTGCAAAGTTTATTTCCATTTTAATTCCGCTGCATTACTTGTTCATTTTCATCTTAAATCAAACGTAAAACACAATCAATCCAAACTCAGATCCTAACACTTTTTGGGGTATATTCTCATTTTCAGGTGATTGAGAAGAACTGGTTTGTGTCTGGGTTAAATCAAGAGCATCCAACAAAAGTTTTGTTTGTGGGGGAATTTGAGAAGTGAGGATGGGTGTGGAAAGCGAATTTTGCCCCGGGCAGTGGGCTGTGGATGATGGAATCAAGTGATTCCAGAGCATCATAATTTGGTGTCCCTGTTCTTACAACCTGTTCTTTTTTAGAAGAAGAAGGAGGAGTTTGAGGAACGGGTTGAGATCTTTCTACCAACTGTTGTGAGGAATTAGCAGCAGTGGTTTCTGGTGACTTTTGTGTTGTCACTGGCAGTTGCTCTGGGATCTCATCTTCCAGGGTTGCCTTTGTTTTGGGTTTGGGGGGATTTTTGGATTTATTCTGTTTTGGTCTTTTTGTGGTTTTAGGTGTAGGTTTCACAGCAGTTGTTTTGCTGCTGTGATCACCTTGAGCAGTGGGCTCAGCAGCAGGTGCCTGAGGAGCAGTGGTAGCTGCTAAATTCTGCTCAGGAACCTCTGCTTTTGTTTTGGAAACTTTTGATACCCTAGTAAATGTTTCAGGTGTTAGGCCATTTATTTGAAAAGGTTCACCCTGGATAAGCACATGAGCATTATCCTTTGAAAATTTCTTTTGAAAATAGAAGCTCAAGAACCTTGGAAACAGTAAAAATGGTTTTTTATCAACATTTTTGACCAAATCATCAAAGATCTCCTGGGAGTAGTTAAAATTTTCTTTATGTAAAATAGCATAATCCAGGTATTGGATCTTCAATGGCATTTCATTAAAAGCAGTGGTCTTATTTGAAACACACATCAAGAAGGTATGGAATAAAAATCTTGTTGCAGGAGGAAAACTACCTTTTTGTAAGGTGTCCTTGTTCATTTCCTCAGTAAAATCAGTTTGATACTCGATTTTAGGAAAAGAAGTTTTACCTTGCAGATCATCGAGTTCAAATACCTCTGAAATGGATTGTGGTGTAATTTTAACCGGTACACCCTTTATTAATGAATTGATGGCTATTGCCTTGTTATCTTGAGACTCAAGGGTGGCATTTTTCCAAAATTCTCTCTGGGTTGCCAAAAAAATTGGAGCATCAGCAGTCAACAAAGTTTTGTACTTTGAAGACGAAAGAGCATCTATGATGGAATTGAAGGTTTCAGTATGACTGGGTTTTGTGAGTAGACCCAAGTAGTTGTGGGGAGCTTTGTATGGAATTTTTGTGAATAATGGAAGACAATTGTTTTAGGAAACCACTGATGGAACAATATCAGTGGTTGCAACGGTTATAATGAAAGCAGTGGGTGATTTTAACTATCAGTGGATAGCCTATCAGTGGGTAGAAAACATTAATTTTGAACAACAGTGATTACCAAGGAAATGAGAGAACAGGGGTTGACTTTCAGCAGTGGACAGCTTTTAGTAGAACAGATGTTTGAACAAACCCGTGGTTATGGCAGATTTTTAAGGATTTAATGAAAATTTCATTTTTAGCTATTTTTAAGGATGGATTTTTGATTTTCTGAAAACATTTTAATGCTTTTATTCATAGAAAAACAAGATTTTGCTTGTTATTCCATGTTCAGCATGCCAATCCTAGAGATCAAGCTTTCAAAGATGGATGTGTCTAAACCTTTGGTTAGCACATCTGCCAGCTGATCTTTAGTTGGAACATGGTGCAGAGAAATCAAACCTTTTTCATAGCAATCCCTCACAAAGTGATGTCTGATGTTAATGTGCTTGGTGGTTGAATGGGATACTGGATTTTTGATGATATTTTCTGCTGCCTGACTATCCAACATCAGAGGTGTCTTTAGGGCAGTGATACCAAAATCCAGCAATTGATTTTGAAGCCATAATAGTTGGGATATACAGCTTGCAGCAGCTATATACTCTGCCTCAGCAGTGGATGTGGAAACAGCTGCTTGCTTTTTACTTTGCTAAGACACTAGGCAACTGCCTAGGAATTGGCACCCTCCTCAAGTGGACTTCCTTGTCTTGTCACATCCAGTAAAGTCACTATCTGAGAAACCTGAAAGCTTGATATTCCCATCAGCTGGATACCAGATACCAAGTATGGGAGCACCTTTTAGGTATCTGAATATCCTTTTTACAACAATAAGGTTTGACTTTCTAGGGGCTGATTAGGATCTTGCACAAACACATGTTGCAAACATGATGTCTGGCCTAGATGCAGTTAGGTACAATAAAGACCCAATCATACTTCTATATAGAGTTTGATCAACCAAATCATCCTTTTCATCAGACATGACTATTTTATTGGTTGCAATGGGTGTACTGCATGGTTTACAATCATCCATCTCAAATTTCTTTAGAAGTTCTTTGGCATATTTTCCTTGATGGATGAAAGTGCCATTTTGCAGTTGCCTTACTTGGAGACCAAGAAAGCACTGGAGTTCACCCATTGCACTAATCTCAAACTCAGCTGTCATGAGTTGCCTAAACTCTTCACACATTTTATTACATGTGCTTCCAAAGATGATGCCATCCACATAAATCTGGACAATCATCAAATCTTTCCCTCTCCATTTTAAAAACAATGTTTTGTCTATTTTACCTCTTGTGAAACCAATGGATAGTAGAAAGGTGGAAAGAGTTTCATACCAGGCTCTTGGTGCTTGTTTCAGGCCATACAAAGTTTTATTTAGCTTGTAGGCATGATTTGGATTAAATGGATCCTCAAAGCCTGGAGGTTGACAAACATAAACCTCTTCTTGAATCTTACCATAGAGGAATGCACATTTGATATCCATTTGATACACCATGATGTTGTGGTTGACAGCAAAGACCAGGAATAATCTGATAGCTTCTAATCTTGCTACAGGGGCAAATGTTTCATCATAGTCAATGCCATCTTCCTGTCTGAACCCTTGAACCACAAGCGTGGCTTTATTCTTGACAACAATACCCATTTCATCGGTTTTATTTTTGAAGACCCACTTTGTGCCAATAGGACTCACACCCTCTGGTAGTGGTACAAGCTCCCAAACTTGTTGTCTTCTAAACTGTTGGAGCTCCTCTTGCATGGCTTCTACCCAGCTATTGTCTTTCAGTGCCTCTTGGTACTTGACTGGCTGATGGAGAGATAGGAAACCAACAAAAAGACAGATGTTTTGGGATTGACTTCT
The DNA here is from genome assembly GCA_030545235.1 of Helianthus tuberosus. Taxonomy (NCBI): domain Eukaryota; kingdom Viridiplantae; phylum Streptophyta; class Magnoliopsida; order Asterales; family Asteraceae; genus Helianthus; species Helianthus tuberosus. The sequence goes on from CM060447.1 coordinate 66,163,405, forward strand.
TGTGAGCACCCCTTCACTGATGTTGCCAATGATTTGGTCAGGTGGATGAGACTTCAAGAAGAATAGATCTCCTTTGTATGGAACAATGGTATTTAATGGTGAGGGCTGCAGATGTGGATCATCTGAGCTAGCCACTGCTGGTGACTTTGATGATCCAATAGTGGCTTCAAATGGAGGTGGAGGAATAGGAGGAACATGTGTGAAACCATGTTGACTTATATCCACTGTTTGATGGCCTTTGTCAACAGTGGTTGATGAGGATGGGCTACTTTGGTCAACAACTATTGATGTAGCAGTGGCTGAGCTTTGGTAGCTGTTTTGAACATCTGCTGCTCTTCCAAATGTAGCAGACTTTTGTTGAGGAATGACAACTTCATACCTATAGTCTGATGGAGGATTTTCTGATGGACCTGCATTGTTAGTCTTGACAGCAACACTTTCAAATGTGAATTTATCAAGATCAAATAATTCAGCAGGGTTTCCTGGGATGTTCATTGATGAAAGTTCATTGAACTTCACATTCAAAGTCTCTTCCACTGTCTTAATCCTTGTGTTAAACACTTTGTAGGCCTTAGCAGTGGTTGAGTATCCCAGATGATAACCACAATCAATTTTGGCTGCAAACTTTGAGTTAGAATATTTTAAAACTTTGAAATATGAGATTAATGGCTTTATTTTATACAGCAGTTCATAGGCAGTCTTTTGATGCCTGGAGTTGATTAAAACTCTGTTTTGGACATAGCAAGCAGTGTTTACTGCCTCTGCCCAAAAAGTTAATGGCAAACCTGAATTAGCAAGCATGGTTCTGGCAGCCTCAATCAAAGTCCTGTTTTTTCTTTCAACAACCCCATTTTGTTCTGGTGTTCTTGGAATGTTGTACTACCTTAAAATTCCTTTTGACACACAGAAATCATCCAACTTCTTATTTCTGAACTCTGTGCCATTGTCACTCCTGAAGACTTTCACTGGCAAGTCAAACTGCTTTTCAACCTGTGTAACAAAGTCTTGCAGAATGCATGCAGTCTCATCTTTTGAGTGTAAGAAGTAAGTCCATGTAAACCTAGAAAAGTCATCAACAATAACCAAACAATACCTTTTCTTCCTAAGACTCATGACTTTAACTGGGCTAAACAAATCCATGTGAAGCATTTGCAAGCACTTGGTTGTTTTGGACTCTTCAATTGATTTGTATGAGCTTTTATGTTGTTTTCCTTTTAAGCAGGAGACACAATGCTCAGGACAGGTGTATAGTTTTTGAGGAAGACCTCTTACTAACCCCTGTTTTAACAAAGCAGTGATTGTCTTGAGATTTGTGTGCCCCAATCTCCTGTGCCATAATTCTGTCTCTTTGTTAGAGGCAACTGAGAACAGTCAGGCATCAGTCCTGGGGCTCTCTTTTGACAGATCAACTACATAGACATTGCCACTCCTTTGAGCAACAAGTTGGGTTTTACCACTTTTTATTATTTCTTCAATCTTTTTAACCATTTCTGGTCCAACAATCCTACAACAGTCCTTTGTGAAGAATGAGCCATAGCCCTTATCACTCATTTGAGAGGCACTCAGGAGGTTGAATTTTAGATTGTCTATTAGATTGACATTTTCAAACTTAACATTACCAGATTGAACTGTACCAGACACCAGAACCTTCCCTTTACTATTATTACCAAAGGATATATCACCCCCTCCATGAGTTTTGAAATCTTTGAGAAGGGCTCTACATCCTGTCATGTGCCTGGAGCCTCCACTATCTACATACCAAAGACTATCTAAGCATGCAGAAGCTCCCTGCACATGTAGTAAAAGGTTAGTTCATTAGGGTTTCCAAAGCCAATAAGGCTTTGGATGGGGTCTCAACAGTGTCTGTGTCAAGTTCAGGTGGATGGACAGTGGTTAGGTCAGGGGTTTGGACAGTTTTGGTACTGTTTTTCACTAACCACTGCTGGAGGTCTTGCCCAATCAGCTGTTGATAACCAAAGGGATGCGTGTTCACTCTTGGTTTAGAAGGCTTTTTGTAAACCTCATAAACATGTGGGACTCTTTGGTATGGTGGTTTACCTTTACCTTTTTGGTATTGGTTTGCAGGGGGTGCATCAGTCACCTGAATATCTCTTTTAACAGAGGTTTGGTTCAGCTGTTTGGTAACAGCTGTTTGGACTGGCACAAACAGTGGTTGGTTCTTGGTGAATTTGACAGATGGATTTGATGAACTCAAGGATGTTTTTGCAGTGTACTCATTATTTTTTACATCAAAGGATTTGAGATACACACATTCCTGAGTTTTGTGGTTTGATTTACCGCAGATGGTGCAGCTCTCAGCAGGCAAAATAACACTTGTTTTGTTGATATCATATGCTTTTAGATGAAAACAGTCTTTTGTTAGATGATTCTTCTTTTCACAAAAATCACAAAACAGGTTTTTAACTTTTTCTTTTCTTTTCTTCTTCTCAGACTCCTTAGCAACAGAATTTTGAACCACTGTTGGGATGTCTTTGAGAGGAATGACCTTGGCTTTAGGAGCTTTTACACCATCAGTGGTTGTGAAGTCCATGGGCTTGAAGTTTTCAAGAATGTCACACTCATCAGACCATGTGGGTTTAAATTGGTATTTCTCAATTTCCTCAAAAGTTGAGGACCCCACAGATCTTTCCAGAGTGATTTTGTTACCAAGTTTGTCAGTTATCTTAACTTTTTGGCCATTCTTGTTTGTTGGAATGATTTCAACAGAACCAGCTTGATTTGCAGCATTGTTTTCAACTTGATCATTTTTTCTAAATCCAATGCCAAATTTCACATTGCTTTCAAGCTGTTTCTCAAGCATTATCTCAAAACCTTTGCAAGATTCCACCCATTTTTCACAAGTGATTTGGGTGGACTCCAACTCCTTTTTGCAAACTTGATATTTTTCTATCATAGTTTGGAGTTGGTTTTTAGTAATGCTATGCTCTTCTTTTAGACTGCAGATTTCTTTATCCTTTTCAGCCAATTTGATTTTAAGTTCTTTTAAAGACTTCTCAAATTTGACTTCATCATTTAACACTCTATCCCTAAGGTTTTCATTCACCTCTTTAATGTTAGCAAATGCTATGATGCATTTGTCTGAACACAAATTTTCAAGAACCTGAGATGATACCTTAGCTGCAGCCATCATGGCACAGTTACAAACATGCTCTTTCTCATCAGTCACCTTTTCTTCCTTTTCACCATGGTTCTTCTCTTCTTCTTCAGCCCAGGGGTCGGACAGTGGTTCTATCAGGGGTTCTGAATTTTCTCCCAGCAGTATTTCACCAGCAACTGCAGTAACCACTGCTTCAGCAACTTCATCCACTATTTCAGCACTTAGTTGTCCTTCTTCAGCTTCCAGCCCTTCTAGTATTAACTCTAATGCCATAAAACAAAATTCATCATTAGGAGCATCATTAGTAGCATAGAGTGCAAAATTTTCATCACTAAGCTCATCAGGCATACTGCTCCAGTCAACAAAGCCTTGGGTGAAAAAGCTTTGCTGATCTGGTTGAACCACTGCTGGAGCAGCTTGTTGAGGTGCAACTGGTTGCACTTGAACCTAAGGGACAGGGGCTTGAACATACTGAATTTGTGGAACAGTGGTTTGAACATAATTCACAGGAACAGGGGTTCCAGGATTTGCATAATGTGCAGTGCTTACATGGGCAGCAGGGGTATATTGGGCATAGCGCATAGTGCTTTGGTTGTTTTGTGGTCTAGGGTTTGAGCTGGGATGTGTAATAATTGGACCAGTGTTTTGACTGCTGCATTCCCTAGCAAAATGACCTAGCCTATTACACTTTTAGCACTTAATTTTTGATTTATCCAGCCCCACTTTTAGATTCCCATGTAGCCCTGGGAATTTTCTCCTGTCCTTTTGTAAAACTTGCTAGTTCTTACACTTAGCAAGGAAAGTTGATGCAAAATGTCCATTTCTTCTAAGTCAGTGGGATCAAAATGTTGTAAATCATTGAGTTCAAAACACATATTGTCAGAGATCTGGCTTTCTCCATTTGCTGTAAAAGCAAAATTGGATAAGTGAGGATCAGAGTTGAAACTACCACCAGCAGTTATGTCAATAAAATGATCATAACTCTGATCCTTACTACTGCTAGACTCTTCCTGACCCAGAAGAGCTGTGTTGCCAAATGTGTAGTCATCTGCAACTTTGCCAGACTCTTGCAACTTCTTTTTCTGGTTTAACTCCCTTTCATAGGTCAGGAGTCTACCATGAAGTTGGGTCAGTGTCAGATCTTTGAACTCAACAGAATTTCTGGTCACAAATGCAATTATATCCCATTTTTCAGGTAGTGATATAAGAAACCTGTTATTTTGTGTTGAATTAGTAAATTTAACATCAACAAGTCTTAGTTCACTAATGAGACAACTGAATCGCTAAATTGTTGTGTTAATGTTTCACCCTTAACATGACAAAACGTTTCATACTGCTAATTCAGAATTTCCCTGTTATTTTCAATTACTTATTCATTCCCCCTAAATTGTTCCTTAAGTGCATCCCATAATTCTTTGGCACTGTTACAGTGTAACAGTCCAGCATAGATTTCATTAGGCAAAGCAGATGCAACTATGCTAAATGCCTTGGCATCCAGTTCGAATTTTTGAAAATCAGTTTTAGTATAGTTTTCAGGTTTCTTAGGTTCGAATTTCTTTGAATCCTCAGCACTCGGCACCATTGGAACATGTGGTCCAAAGATAACCGACTTCCAACATCCGGTATTCTGTTGAGCAAGGATGTGACCCATCCTTCTCTGCCGGATGTTGTACTCATTTCGCTTCAACATGGGTGGTTTGAAGAGTGAACCGATGCTATTGTTAGCATCTTGCGATTGTGACGTCATCTTGGTTGTTTTACAAACACTGATTAATCAACTTTGTTCATGATTAAACCTTGCTCTGTTTTTTCAACGAAACTAACAATAATAAGTATCAACGATTTTGAGCTGAACTTTTACGTCAAAATGATTGTTAGATCAAATTTGACTGTCCTAGCTCTGATACCAATTGTTAGGATCTGAGTTTGTTATGATTGTGTTTTGTTTGAGGAACTAAGAAGATGGATATGTAATTGCAGCGGAAGTAAAATGAAAACAAACTTTCACACACAATCAAATAGGAGAAATGCTTTCAACACACATTTTAACATAGAACCGAATGATTGAATTTATTTCAAGATTCAATTACAATGCATGCATGTATCACAAACTCCCCCTCAGCCTGAGCTCACAGTGATTGTTCGTACAAGAAGACAAGTGCTGACAGAGCTAATAGAACAGTACAGGGTACTGTTCTATTTATAGGCATGAGCAAACCACTGAAGCATCTTGGCTGACGTCACCATGAAAGTGACATCTAACTTCCTAACAACCTGAAACTACTGATCTAATACAAGAACTGTTTAGCTAACTACTGATTACAATACATTAAAAAAGGAAAGACTAAACTACTGCTTTCTCCTTCCACTGTTGTGACTCCAGCAGTACTTTGTTTCTTCAGCAGTGCTTGACCCATAACCGTAGATTGATCATCAGGGCTTTAGTCTTCATCAGTCTTTATACTTGATCAGTTGTTTGTAGAACAACAGTTGTATAAAAGCAGTGGATACAGGCCATCAGTTGTTAGAAACACTATCAAGGGGAAAGTTGGAATACAGCAGTACTTATTCCGGATCCACTACTCTGATCCAGTTTTGGCTTTAATCAACTGTTCCTTTGGTATGGTTCAATCCCAACAGGAAACACTTCAAGGCCTCGCCTTTCTCCTAATGAGGGTCCCAGCACCCAACCAAACCTTACAACGTCCCAGGCTCCAGTTACTCAAGTAATAAGCCTAGATGGGGCGTATCAACATATACAACCCATCAACGTGGAAGACGATGACCTCACCAGGCCTTACAAACCAGCGGACGCTACATTCAAGTCCAAATTCACGAGAAGAATCGCCTAAGCTCCAATCAAGGAAAAACCTAAGATGCCTCAAACAGTGGGTAAGTACGACGGTTTGAGTGATACTGATGACCATCTAAATTTGTTCAAAAGTTATGTGGAGGTAACATGCTGGTCTATGCCTCTCTGGTGTAAGATGTTTGTCCAAACGTTGGTTGGGGCTGCGCGTGTGTGGTGGGATGGCCTGCCGGTGGGGGAAATTGATAGTTTTGAGGATCTCGTATCCAAGTTTCAGATACAGTTCAGTCAACAAAGGCACCATACAAAAGACAGAAATGAACTCCTCTACATCCGTCGACGAGATAACGAGATGGTGGAAAGTTTCATAGTTAGGTTTAACAAGAAGAGCCTGGCAATCCCAGGTATAACCAACGATTTGGCTTGTGGTGCTTTCTTATAGGGGGTGAATGATGATGAGCTGCTAAGAATGTTGTGTGGAAGGGATGGCGTACCCTTAACCATAGACGAGATCTTAAGAATAGCCAAAGAGTACGTAACACAAGAAAATAATGTGGCAGCAAGTCACGCTGCCAACCGAAAGAATGAAGCACACAAAGGCCAAGAGGATAGGGAACAGCGGAACTCCAAAGGTAAAAATAGAGGGGATAGGTTCCAAAATAGCGACCGGGCGGACTCACGATACGATAGGTCCAGGAGCTCTTTTTCAAGAAACGAATCATCTTCCAGACCAAGGTCTGACTACCCTAACTTGAGCAAAACACCCGTAGAAATCCTTGCTTTTGAAAACCTGAAACTCAATCCTCCTAAACCGCCGAAGGACACGCCCAATAACGACACCAGCAAATACTGTAAATACCACAAGGGCAATGGCCTTGACGCTAGTGACTGCTATCAGCTAAAGAAGCAGATTGAGTATTATGTGAAAACCGGGAAGTTGGCTCACCTGGTTCGGGATATAAAGCAGGGCCCTCCCCTCAGCAAGGATGACACGGAGAAGGGGGCAGGAAAAAGGCAGCGTGAACTAAACATGGTATACGCCGATAAAGGGAAAGGGGTTAAACGGAGTTTCTCCACCCTCGAACCCTGTATGTTGGCAACTATGACGGTCGAACCGCGTGTTGAGGACTTAAATCTCACCACTGACCCCCTTATCATATCAGCTGCAGTGGGTGATTATAACATGAGAAGAATATTGGTTGACACCGGAAGCTCTAAAGACATAATATACGAAGACTGTTACAACAGGATGCAACCTGAAGACAAAAAGCTGCTTGAATCGGTTGCACGCCCCTATAAAGGGATTCACCGGGGAGAAGTCACGCTGCCAACCGAAAGAATGAAGCACACAAAGGCCAGGAGGATAGGGAACAGTGGAACTCCAAAGGTAAAAATAGAGGGGATAGGTTCCAAAATAGCGACCGGGCGGACTCACGATACGATAGGTCCAGGAGCACTTTTTCAAGAAACGAATCATCTTCCAGACCAAGGTCTGACTACCCCAACTTGAGCAAAACACCCGTAGAAATCATTGCTTTTGAAAACCTGAAACTCAATCATCCTAAACCGCCGAAGGACACGCCCAATAACGACACCAGCAAATACTGTAAATACCACAAGGGCAATGGCCATGACGCTAGTGACTGCTATCAGCTAAAGAAGCAGATTGAGTATTATGTGAAAACCGGGAAGTTGGCTCACCTGGTTCGGGATATAAAGCAGGGCCAGCCCCCCAGCAAGGATGACACGAAGAAGGGGGCGGGAAAAAGGCAGCGTGAACTAAACATGGTATACGCCGATAAAGGGAAAGGGGTTAAACGGAGTTTCTCCACCCTCGAACCCTGTATGTTGGCAACTATGACGGTCGAACCGCGTGTTGAGGACTTAAATCTCACCACTGACCCCCTTATCATATCAGCTGTAGTGGGTGATTATAACATGAGAAGAATATTGGTTGACACCGGAAGCTCTAAAGACATAATATACGAACACTGTTACAACAGGATGCAACCTGAAGACAAAAAGCTGCTTGAATCGGTTGCACGCCCCTATAAAGGGATTCACCGGGGAGAAGGTCGACCTAATTGGCCAAATCAATTTCCCAGTGACCTTTGGTCTAGCTCCTCGCGAAAGAACCATACTTCTTACTTTCCTTGTTGTTCGTGCTGAATCATACTAATTGGAAGGTATACCTTGGGGAAGCTAGATGCCGTAGTGTCCACAGCGCGGGGGTTCATGAAATTCCCCACATCGATAGGAATAGCCACGGTCCATCGGGACAAGGTGAGAGATGTTTTAGATACCAAGAGATGTCGTCAGGGACCCACCGGAGCAATCGGTCCATAAAGATGGGCTCTAAGCACACGCCACCCCGAACAAACGATCACAATCGGAGATAGCCTATCTCCTGAGACCAAAAACAGCTTAAAGCAACTGCTAAAAAGAAACGCCGACATTTTTGCTTTCTAACATTCCGATATGACCGGGATACCTCGGGATATGGCAGAACACAGGTTAGCCACCCTCCCAGGAATCAAACCGGTAGTCCAGGGGAAACGAAGCATGGCCCCTGATCGAAGAGAAGCAGTAATCAAGGAAGTAGGAAAACTGGTCGAAGCTGGAATTCTTCGAGAAACAAAATATCATACATGGGTGTCAAACCCTGTGATGGTCAAGAAGCCGACGGCACATGGCGGATGTGCATTGACTTCAAAGACTTAAACAAGGCCTGCCCAAAAGACGCCTATCCATTGCCTGAAATGGATTTCAAAATCGACTTTTTGGTCCCTTTCCGGTACAAGTGTTTCTTAGACGCCTACCAGGGTTACCATCAGATCAAGATGTCACGAGAGGACGAAGAAAAAACAGCGTTTCACACCGATATAGGCACTTTCTGTTTCACCAAAATGCCTTTCAGTATACGCAATGCCGGGGCCACCTATCAACGACTCATGGACAAAGCCTTTGAGAAGCAAATTGGGCGAAACCTGGAAGTATACGTCGACGACCTGGTTATCAAAAGCATGGAAGAGAAGCAAATTCTCAAAGACATCGAAGGAACCTTCCGAAATTTGAGAGAATACAACATAAAGCTAAACCCCAAGAAGTGTTCATTCGGGGTGGAAGAAGGCAAGTTGCTGGGGGTGGTGGTCACCCGGGACGACTTCAGAGCCAACCCAGAGAAAATAACTGCAATAATGCGAATGACTTCACCCAGAACTTTAAAAGAAGCACAGGCGTTAAATGGGCGATTGGTTGCTATCAACAGGTTCCTAGCAAGACACGTTGAAAGGTCTTTGCCGTTCATAAAGATGTTGAAAGACTGCCTCAATAAAAACAACTTCAAATGGACCAGTGAAGCAGAAGAAGCCCTGCAAGACATGAAGCGGTTCATAGAGAAGTTACCTACGCTTACAACACCATACCCAAAGGAACTCTTGAAGATGTACTTAAAAGCGGCCCATAACGCCGTGAGCGCGGTACTTATGGTTGAAAGAAATGGCAAACAGACGTTGATATACTACATTGGTCGGGTGCTAGCGGGTCCTGAAACACGGTATCCCACGCTGGAAAAATTCATATTGGCACTGGTTCACGCCACCCGGCGCCTCAGAAGATACTTCCAGGGCCACCGGGTACAAATCCTAATGAACTATCCCCTGCAGCAAATCCTCCACAAGCCAGAAATTTCATGGAGACTAGCTAAATGGGCAATCAAGTTGGGGGCCCTGGACATTGAATATCGAAAACGAACAGCGATCAAAGGGCAGGTGATCGCGGATTTCTTAGCAGAAATTCCTGACACAGAAGTGATCCAAGACCCAGTAGTCAATGACATACCGAAGTCCAGTGCATCCAGGCAAACTTGGAAGTTGTACATGAATGGATCCTCCAGCGGAAAGGGGGCAGGCGCGGGCCTCATGCCAATAAGCCCAGATGATGTGAAGTTGATGTACGCTTTGTGATTCGACTTCGAATGCTCCAATAATGAGTCAGAATACGAAGCGATATTGGCGGGTCTGAGGATGGCCCAATCTATGGGGGCGACGAGGGTCGACGTATACGTTGACTCTCCACTGGTCAACAATCAAGTGAACGAGACTTATGAAGCCAAAGATGAAACAATGGCAAAATACTTGGCTAAGACCAAGGAACTCATAGCCTCTTTTGACAGTGTCACACTCAATCATGTTCATCGCGGAAGAAATCAAATAGCTGATGCCTTGAGCAAGTTAGCTACATCAGGTATGGAAACGGAGGTGAATGTGGAAACGCTCTAGTCACCATCAATAGAACACCGAGAAGTCTTCGCAGTCACAACTGAAGAACCGTGCTGGTATACTCCCATCCTGAAGTTTCTCACAAAAGGAGAATTGCCATCTGCTAGAGGCGACGCCAAAAAGATACAAACGAATGCCTTACAATATGAAGTGCAAAGCGGTATCCTATACAGGAAGTCATACCTAGGACCGCTATTACGATCCGTGTCCACTTCAGAAGCCACATACTTGACCAAAGAGATACACGCCGGCATATGCGGTATTCACGCCGATTCGGACTCCCGCTATACCTTGTAAGTGACAACGGAACGCAATTCACGGACAAAGTCCTACAAGACTGGTGTAAGGAGTTGCAGATCCAACAAATTTTCACTTCGATTGCACATCCTCAAAGGAACGGTCAAGTGGAAAGGGCAAACAGAAGCCTGTTGGATGGGATCAAAAGAAGGTTAGGCTATGAGGGAAGTTCGTGGGTGGAAGAATTGCCAAACGTCCTCTGGGCACACCGGACTATGCCCAAGACAAGCAACAATGAAACCCCGTTCAACCTAACTTATGGCACGGAAGCAATGATACCGGTAGAAGTAGGGCTACCTTCTCTAAGACGCCTAACAACTGATGATGACAATGATAGGCTCTTGCGGGAAGGCCTGGATCTGTTGGAAGAACGGCGTGAAGCGGCCTCCATCAGCGAAGCAAAATATAAGAAAGCCTTAGAAAAATATTATAATCAGCGCGTGGCTCAGCAAATCTTTAAGGAGGGCGATTATGTCATGCGGGATAATGAGGCGAGTAGGGCGGAACCCACAGGCAAGCTGGGGCCCAACTGGGAAGGTCCTTACATAGTCCAAGAGGATCTAGGCAAGGGAGCCTACCGCCTATCAAGACTTGATGGCACAGCGGTTCCACGAAGCTGGAACGCTACTCAATTAAAGAAGTGTTACATGTAGACTTCCGCCCCTAACGGCGGAACAGACAATCTCTCTTTTTCTTTGCAAGTGTAATCCATCATATACGATGTCTCTTTCTTTTATCTGTTATTGATTAATAAAAGTTTTCTTTTCTATCCACTTGTCATCTACATGCACACAAAATATTACCATCGCATTTGAACTGCATATTACGGTACAAAATATTACCGTCGCATTTGAACTACATATCACGGTAAAAAACAACTCTGACACGAAATGTTTTTTCATAATAACAAGGTTAGATGATCAAATTATACAGCTCTAAAAGTGGGTATCTTGGTAATAGATACAACAACCACTACAAAAAATAGGTATTTTGGTAATAAATACATACAACTCCAAGGGGTGAGGATCAATGATCAAGTTGTCATCATTCCCCTCACCAACCGGAGAAGCTGTTATCCTCCGAGAACCAACCGGGTTTGTACATCGACGACCACTTTGACGTCGTTCATATACCCTTCTACATCGTCGTAGCTGCTCAGGGGGAAACGCTTGCATTAGGGTGTCTGCTGTCCAAAGCACAACACCTGCACCAGCCTCAATTCCAGCAACGGAAGGGCCATCATCCTTGATACCCTTGCCGGACAAATTCATACACGATACAGTATTGAGGGAGTTGACCACATCAAACTCTCCACACCCCGTTGTCGTATCCGGCACTTTATCCCGGAGACGAACCATAGCTACAGCAATGTCGAGGGTCTGTAAAATGTCGGAAACTTTCCGAAGACGGTATTTACGGCTCATTTTTTAACTTACCAAATCTGGTAAAAAGCAAGGGTCAGTATATAAAGGGTAAAACAAGATGACAGTCATGGCGACAGCAAAATTAATAAGAAGTCATGATTATATGTCTAACCGCCACCCTTTGAAAACGGCGGCGCTACCATAATGATGGATTTCATTAATTGTTCCTGACAAACATCGAGTGCTCACACGCACCCCAACAAAATATAGTTTTACAAAAATATCTAAGGAACAGTACAAAAACGAAACAAACAGACACTTATTAGGCGTAACGATTCCACGCCATCTTCAGCCACTTTGTTGGTCAAATCAACATAAGCTGGCAGCGGATCGTTGCAAACCGCCTCCAGTGCATCAGCCATATCTGTTGTTAGCTTGCCTCCCTCCTTTTGGAATCCTGGAATAACCTTATTCGTTTGATGGCAGCTAACATAACCTTCATAAATGCCAGCATGCTGGCCTGATTTGTAAGCAGCAGTGGACAGACGATCCAGGAGGGCAACAAAAGGTTCAAACTGGCGTAAATACTCGAAAGCACCAACTAAGCCTTGGGATATCAGCCAGTTCCTATCACCCTGAAGCCAAACGATTGGTCAAGCTATCCACCTCAGCGTTGGATTGGTCCAAAGCACTTTTCGCCTCCTTGAGACGCACCTGCTGGGCGGTGGAAGATTGCAGAAGTTGATTCTTTTCAGAGACAAGGGTGTCACAGATTTGTTGGAGCTCTCTAAGCTTCTCCTCGTGCTCCTCAAGTTCAGCTTGTTTGGCCTAGGCCTTGGCCTCAGACGCCTCCAGCTCAAGGGTTAAATCTTGGTACCTCTCCTGCACCTGATAAACAAAATCGGTGTCAATACGGAATCTTTCCACCTCAACAGATAACTCAGACCTAACCTTTCGGGCTTCATTAGCGGCTTTACATTCTAACTCCTCTTGAACAGTTCTAGCACGAGAAAGGATACTCTTTTTCTGCTATATCGCGGGCCCATACTACCCTCTCTTCAGCAAGATGGGCAGTTACCCGTTTCAGATCCTCCTCAGCCTTTCTCCAACACAAATCGGCCCCATCCTCACCAAATTACTGGGAATCCCAGCACATACTGGGAAGATAATGATCATTAAACAAACAGGCCCCATCCTCACCAAATTACCTCTGGATCTACCAGTGTCACTAACGGTTGTTTCCTTGGCACCTGTTGACTCAACCCCGGCGGAAGTGGTAGGCATTTCCTTCCCGGACATAGGGAAATCGCCAATTGGAGAATCAAATATCGACACGGGGGTGGAACTTGAAAACAACGACGTTGAAACAGGACTTGGTGTCATCACAACGGACGCAGTGAACAGGGGCAGCGGCATAGAAGAGCCAACAGGGAATGCACTTGCCTGGGATATCAGATCAGCAAGGGAAACACTCTGACCGCCGGGGGCAGAAGCACTAATCTCCCAGAAGTCAAAGGCATTGAGGATCCACCTTCAACTTGGGTTTCAGGAAGAGCATCTGCATCAAAGCAAACATTTAGAAACCAAACGAAGGAACATAATCCTACATACACAAAACAAACACATACCAGCATGTAACAACTGGGCAGCTTTGGTTGCTTGAAAAGTTGATAAAGACCGTAGGGTGGGGACTCATAACAGAAGGAGCGGAAGTAACAACCACGCCCTCCGGGGCCGTATACACACTAGCCGCCATGGGCGAGGCAGTCACCTCCAGGGTGACACTATTCTTCCCGATTATCCTTATACGGGATGTTCTCTTTTTCTCTTCAAGGGACACTCCGCTCCCACCGCTGGGGGGAGGATTAGGAACCTGAGCAGATGAGCCCGCTAGGATGGCAAGAATGAGAAAATGCTCAATGTGAATCTTCAACACATCCACCACGCGGTCCGTGGATCTCAGAGCAGCATGACGGGGAAGGTCAATAAAGTCAAACAACGACCATTCACCTAATGACACCCACACAATCAACATATCAGAACAAATACAGCCTGCAGATTAGTCAACAGCAAATTGATACTTACCATTGTCAAACCTTTGAAAGGCAGGATAGAATCGCCTATCATGCCATAACAAACTCATCCCAACTATCACCAGTGCACCCTCAAGAATAACCTAGCACTCGGAAAGGTGCTTGCTTAGTTTCTTGAATAGAGCATTCTCAATGTATGCATCAGCAGGTGGACCCTCATCTTTAAACTTTTCCTTGGCTCCTATCTCCCTCTAGTGCATCTCCCTGGGGATGACGCCAACGTCTATATAGAAGAATTTCTTCTTCCAATCTTTAACCCTGGAGCTTGCAGGGACACTTCTCAGGCAAGACACTCTGATGTCTCGTCAATCGAAGGTGAAAAAGGGGGATTTCCAAACAAGAATGAAAAAAGACCTAAAAACTAAGATCTCGGGGATATGACCCAACGTTAAACAGGAAAACTCGAAGTGACGGAGTTTCACCAATCCAGGAGGATGCACCTGGGAGATATGGATCTGGTACTCGTCAAGAACAGACTTACAGAACTTTGTAATCGGCAGTCGGAAATTGCAGAACTTGAAAAAATCACTAAACATAGTGATTTTCCCCTGTTTCAGAGGAAACATCGTATCTTTGTTTGACGGCAACATCGGATTCCACTCCGGTTTAATGTCATATATTTGAGAAGATTGTTGAACGATATCGTTCCCCACTTACAATATAGAACATCGGAACTTGCTTGTGCGGAGGAAGATTCACCGGTTTTTGAAGCCATTGTGTACAATCAAGAACTCGTAGGCGATGAAAGAAATGAATGAAATGGTGAAAAATCCCTAATGGGACAACTATTTATGGAAAAGGTAAATAACCTTTCAAATTCAAAAGGAAATGCAAACGAGATGGCGACGCGTGGCAATCCTGAGCATGTACAACTATCATCCTAATAATGATCTAACTGTCGCACCCTTTCACATCACCGCCATAATTCAAAAAGCATTGTACTTCCATTTGAGAAATATGTGCCCAGGATGTATTCTGACTTTTTCTCTCTCTAAGTCCGATCTCATGAATTTCATCTCATAACTTCGGACTGGGGGGACATGACGAGGTATGACCCGGACCGTCTAACCCGACCCAGTCATCACCTATTATTTTATTATAAATAATCCATTACACACGTTTATTATAGAATGTTCCATTCTACATGGATAAACTACGTAACCAAATCCCCAATAATTTGGGAAGATTATGCAAATCCTTAACTTATCGAAGGACATCCTAGTTTATGGGAAACCCTAATGGTAAACTATAAATAGAGGTAAACATCAAAAGTACGATTCATTCTGCCCTCACCTACTCTCTCTCTCTACATACTTTCTTACTCCCAAATACCGAGACTTATTCTCACGCCGGAGGGTGGTTACAAGAATAACCCCATTCCTGTAACGAGTCCTAACGATGTTTTGTTTTGCAGTCAGCTGTTTGGATTGCCAAGAATTGACGTTTTAGTCGGAGCCTTACCGTTCAGGTCAGTGTTTCTTCAAGAGTTATGAGATCTCGACATGTAGACAGTAATTTAGATCCCCTCTACAATTTGTGACTAGTTTGGAGCTGCATTAGAAACTTCAGAGCATTTGCTGGTTGAATCTTCACTAGCAAACGAGGCGTGGTTGAAGGTTTCATCATGGTGTAATGCCGGTTATGACTTACAGACAAATTGAGGTTCAACGAAAAGGTTAACAAAAACACAGGGTTTTTTTTAAATGGGTTTAAACATTTCTTTCTTTACATTGTGGCACATATGGTGTTGGTTAATTAGAGTTCAAACGTAGCACTCAACACACGAGAATTGTGAGAATAACCCACGAACCTTTTAATATTAATCAAATGAAAAACTGAACAAATAAGTACAATAGCCCTACACCTATATTTATACTAAAACTATCATTGCTAAACAAGTTATCCCAACTAAACTCAAACTCTAAAACTAATTATACTAAACCAATACTAACTCTAATACTTAATAAATTAATTAATAAATTAACTTTTTTTAAAGATAAAGCGAACTTTTATATTACCAACCGAGGTTGAGCCCATAACAACCTGCTACCGACCCGGATACAATTTACATTTACTACACCAGAAAGAAAAATACATTCACCAAAACTTTTACATTTGTATGTTGAAACTACGCCACTCCTCCCATGTTATGTTTTTAAACTTTGATCGATACACCACGCAATCGTACGCCATTTCTTTGATTTCTTCCACTAATCTCTGTTTGTTTACATTTCCACCTTCGAATCTTTTTCTATTTCTAGCGTTCCATATACTCCACATAGTCAAAATGTAAACTGCGTGAATAATATACTTCATATTCTTTGAAACATTCATCTCGTTGACACTTTGCAGCTTCTTTTCAAGTGTAGGTTGTGACTGCCCCACGTCACATCATCCAATTGTGCAGCTGCTGCCAAACTTCCACCGCAACTTTGCAATTCAGAAGAATGTGGTACGCTGACTTAGCATCGTGCTCACACATAACGCACCTGTCATTTTGTACATGGATACCCCTTGATCCCAATGTATCTGCCATAGGAATCCGTCATGACGTCGCTCTCCATACGAATAGGCACGCTTTTGTGTTGCAATCCTGTTCCACATAAAAGTACTACCTACCAAGTTCAAATCCAAACGATCCATCAATTCCTGCCTCAACGTTTTGATCGTGAATCCTGACCCTGGTTTTTCTTTCTAGCACCACGTGTCACTTGTTGTACCGATGTCTTGTTGCACCAACAAATTATTTAACTACTCCATTTCAATCTTTTCCTCCTCTTCACTAGGTATCCTAGCCCATCTCCAATCCCATATGATACTCCCTCCCACCATGCCCCCTCCCGTTGTGCTGTAACAATCTTTTACCCTACATCTTTTATCAACCGCCAACTGGTGTAATAAAGGAAATTGGTCTCGAATTGTTCCTCATGCAATCCAATTCAAATTCGCATTTATATTAACCCCATACTTTAAACATCTCTATCCATTCCCATTATTTCCTTCCAAACCCCCACATTTGTTTTTTAGCGGAAACAATACTACATTTCTGGAATTATAATGCAGTGATTTAATTACTTTTATCCATAATTGATTGATTTCGCTTTTAATCTCCACCATCATTTTACTAACAAAGCCATATTTAAGTCCTTTATGCCCTTACCCCTAACCCACCTAATTTTTCCGAAGCTACAATTTTTTCCCATTTTACCCACCTTAATTTTTTATTTGACCCGACTTACCCCCATAAGAATTTCCTCTGAACCCCCTCTAAAGTTTTGATTATTACCGCAACTGGAGCTTTATATAATGATAGATAATAGCTTGGTAAACTACCAAGTCCCGCTTTACCCAAGGTTAGTCTCCTGGTGAACGGTAATAATTTTGCTTTCCAAAATGATAATCTTTTGTTAAAAACGTCAGTAGTCTCTTTCCAATTTGTTATCCTATTCATCTTTGCCCCCACCTTTAATCCTAGATTACTATTTAAATTCAAGAGTTAACTGTCATTTTCATCCTTGTGGTTTGTTAGTTTTGCCATTTCAGACCAATTTTAAAAAATGCACCAGTTTCCTCCCTGACATACTGAAAACGTGCCACTTCTGTCCAAAAATTAGAACCCAGTTAAGTCAGACAGGTTAAATGAAGGGTTTTATTGTCAATTCATAAAATAAGGTGAAAATAAAAGATATATGAATTGACAATAATACCCTTCATTTAACTAGTCTGACTTAATTGGGTTTTAATTTTTGGACTGGAGTGACACGTTTCTAGTATGTCAAGAGGAAACCGATGCATTTTTTAAAATTGACCTGAATTGGCAAAAGTGAACAAACCACAGGGACGAAAATAACAGTTAACTCTAAATTCAAACTAAAAATTATCTCTAACTATTTAAATAATCTTTCATATATCAAGATTAATTCTTCGTATGGAAGACGTGGAATGATAAAACATTGGATCGAACGTGATAATGGAGGAAATTTAAGTTAGCTCATGCGTATGGATGAAGCATATAGCAAAGCTTAACTTGGTAGAATGAAATGACTAGTATAGTTTTAATGTAAGAATGTACCTTTTGTAACTTGGTTTTGTACATTCTAGCTCCTTGCTATAAGTTAGCCTTTTTTTTAATAATATATCATTTACCTTAGTCGTTAAAAATATCTAATATGATTTTTTTGATGATTTTAAAATGAAAAATATAAAACTGCAATGAATGTTTGTAGCTTATCTAATGATATTTCAGTGTCTTGTTGTGACAACAACGATAATGTCAATTTGTCCTGTTGGTGGTTATCCGTTTGGCTATCATCTAGATTTATATTTATTTAAGAAAAATGATTGGAAGAAACTATAATACCAATTTCCATGGGCAGCTATAATGGTGGTGTGTGGGGAGGACCTCCGCACAAGACCTGTGATTTCGATGGCCTCGCGATTTAAATAAAATCCAATATATGTATGTTATTTTTTTAAAATAGCAAACAAACACATACCAATTCCAATATAGACCCATTTACAAATAATTTTTTATGGTTTAGAATTTAGCCCATTGACATTAAGTTTATTGAGCCCAATACTAATTTGATTTTTTTTTTAAATACTAATAAAACATTATGGAATGACACATTTTTTCGAGCTCGAATAAGGTACGTGAATTCTCAGAGACGCCTCTGCCAATTACCATTTTCATATATATATTTTACTAGGTTATAACCCCGTGTGTTACATGGTTTGAATAAATGATTTTATATACTAAATAATAAATCAATATATCTTTAAAACCTCATTTATTTCACAAGTTGAATAAATGAAATTTTATATATTAAGGGTATGTTTGTCAAAAGTAGCTGGTAGCTAGTTGCTATAGCTTTTTAGATATATTTGGTGTTTGGCAGAGTAGTTGTAACTTTTAATAAAATATATAAAATGACCAAATTGGACATAACTAAAAAATTAAAAAGTTTGTGCATTAAAAAGTTCATCATTTTTAGAGGTTAAAATAGTCATTATTTCCCTAAAAGCTTGTAGCTCCTTCTAAACGCTACTAGTATGAGCGTTCAACTAAAAGCTTCAATCTCATAACCTAAAAGTTTCAAGCTCCTTCAACCAAACAAGGCTTTTTATTGAGTATGAGCTTTTTCTTAAAAGCTTAAAGTTAGAAGCTGCTAAAAACTCCATACCAAACATACCCTAAATAATAAAAAGTTGGAGTAGGAGTTTGCTACAAATGCAATATTTCCTACAAAGTGTAGGAAGCCATAAGACAGTGACATGCAGTGTTGTAAAAGTCGCTAGGCGGTCCCTAGTCGGCCGACTGGGGAGTAGGGAGTACTCGGAGAGTACGTGGACATGGTAACTATAAAGAAAATTAATTGTTATATATTATATATATGTTAAAATAAGCATAATTCATGTCAACTGAGTATAATTTAAAATGAAACATGTTTAAAGTTTAAATATTCTGAATACAAGTCCGACTAGTCTCAGTACAAGGTCGAGTAGTCCGAGTACAAGGTCGAGTAGTCCGAGTACAAGGCTGAGTATGCCGATGTTGACCGATTTTGACTAATTAAAAGTCAACAAACCACGTCGGCCGACTGGGGAGTAGGGAGTAATCGGAGTACTCGGAGACTACTCGGGGAGTACGTGGACATGGTAACTATAAAGAAAATTAATTGTTATATATTATATATATGTTAAAATAAGCATAATTCATGTCAACTGAGTATAATTTAAAATGAAACATGTTTAAAGTTTAAATATTCTGAATACAAGTCCGACTAGTCTCAGTACAAGGTCGAGTAGTCCGAGTACAAGGTCGAGTAGTCCGAGTACAAGGCTGAGTAGGCCGATGTTGACCGATTTTGACTAATTAAAAGTCAACAAACCACGTTGACCGCCTAGACCGACCTTTTCCGACTATGTCCGACTAGGCGCCGACTAGGCCGACTAGGCGCCGAGTTTGACCGAGTTTGACCGAGGCCGACTAATTGAGTCCGCCTAGGAGGAAGTCGCCTTGGAATCCGACTTTTACAACATTGGTGACATGTGGCAATTAGGTTTTTTAATTTAAAAGGCATTAAGGTAATTTGATAATTATTTTATTTATGGAATATATTTTATTATTAACTAACTCATGAAAATTTTAAGGAAACTTAATATCTCATTGATTTCGTATTGGAGGTTATCAAAATTATTATAGGTTATCATTTCATGCGATTTTCATATCTTCTTTGTAAATCAATTGCCTGTTAAAAAATAATGGCTTCTTCAACAAGTTCTTGACGATGTGTTTTACCTGTTAAAAGGTTAATGTTAATGTGTTATAATCACTTGGTATTAAATGTTGTTTTAATTAATGAAACGCAGTTCACTGAGATATATTGGTATTGTGTTTTAGCAGTTAACAGTTAATAAACGCAGTTTACTGAGAGAGGGTTGAGTTATAATACAAAGTATTTAAAAATAAGAAGGGTAAGAAGCCACCAGAGAGTGACAAGTGTCCTACAAGGAATTAAATGGAAAGGGTAATTTTGTCTACAAGAGGAAAGAGAATATGCACATGCAAGTCCCATGTTATTCCCCCCCCCCCTAATTTTTAAACGTCCGTAACTTTTTTATACATCATTTGTTTTTTAAAATTATACCATAAAATCAATCGTTTTTTATCTTTAATATGAGTACCATATTGTTATATTTTTCAAAAAAAAATTCAAAAACCCAGTTGCATATTACACAATGGACATGATGTAAAACACAATGTAAAGTAGATAAAAAACACAATCAATGACAACAGATAAAGACACAATGGACAACATACTAAAACACAATGACCATAACGTATAACACAATGGCGATAACATATAGCACAATAAGTATCAGACTAAATAAAAACACAATTGATGACAACAGATAAAAAACACAATTAATGACAGCAGATAAAAGGCACAATGGAGAGCAGATGAATACACAATGGAAAACAAACTAAAAACACAATACACAATGAACAAAGATAATAAAAAAATTGAAAAAATTATTAAAACACAATGGACAACATATTAAAACACAATGAATAACATATTAAACACAATGACCTGAACTAATAACACAATTTATAGAAAACCCAGATATAACACCATCTTCATTGTGTCATATATTGTGTTATAGGTTCTTATAAAAACGCAATGGATAGAACCCAAATTAACATTGTGTTATAGGTTTCGATAATAACATAATGGACATGATGTAAAACACAATGTAAAGTAGATCAAAAACACAATCAATGACAACAGATAAAGACACAATGGACAACATACTAAAACACAATGACCATAACGTATAACACAATGGCGATAACATATAACACAATAAGTATCAGACTAAATAAAAACACAATTGATGAAAACAGATAAAAGACACAATTAATGACAACAGATAAAAGACTCAATGGAGAGCAGATGAAGACACAATGGAAAACAAACTAAAAACACAATACACAACAAACTAAAACACAATGAACAAAGATAATAAAAAATTGAACAAATTATTAAAACACAATGGACAACATATTAAAACACAATGAATAACATATTAAACACAATGACCTGAACTAATAACACAATTTATAGAAAACCTAGATATAACACCATCTTCATTGTGTCATTTATTATGTTATAGGTTCTTAAACGCAATGGATAGAACCCAAATTAACATTGTGTTATAGATTTTGATAATAACATAATGTATAAAAACTCTACTGACCAAAACCCAGTTAAAATACACAATGACCTGAACCTTTAACACAATGCAAAAAAAAAAAAAAACCCTAGTAAAAATGAAATTTTTTATTCTATTTTTATATGATAATATGGTACTCATATTAAAGATAAAAAAACGCTTGTTATTATGGTGAATTTTTTTTAAATGTCGTATGAAAAAGTTATGGACGTTTTAAATCGATGGGGGAATTGGCATGTGCCTTGCATGTGGAGAGAGAAAATCCATAAATATAGGATTCCCTTTATGCCCTTCTATTATCTTCTTTTCCTTACAACTAATCTCAACCCTTCAAATCTAAGATCAATGGACTAGAATCCTTCTTACCCTTCTTATTTATTTTATCCTTTGTATTTGATCCTAACCCTACTGGGAGATATTGATGTGCTTTACCAGATAAAACACGATGTGACGAACCAGATGAAATACACTATATTGACGCTGTGTTTTATCTGTTTCTAGTTTCTTCACATTATGTTTTATCATAGTGTTATGTTTTACTACTCTTGAAGTTGGATACTGGATGTGTTTTATAGTAGTGTGTTTTAGTGATAAAACAAAATGTGACGAACCAGATGAAATACGAATTGAATGTGCTTATATTTCAATCCGAATTTGTTATCTTAATCCATGATTCTAGCTATTTTGGTATGAAAAAGGTTTTCTATAATTGGTTTTAGAGAGAGAGAGAGAGAGGGAAAATTGTAACACCCCGTGTTTTCATAAGTGAAAGTCAAAGTCAAGGTCAAGGTCAACGATCGATTTCGCGCGACTTGACTCGTAGAAATGTTTTTGCTTTATTTATATTATGTGGAGTAAGTGTCGTTCATTACAATAATCGAATCATATTAACCGTATTTCAATCGACCTACGACTGCGAATAATAGGAAGTAACAATGCGATAAAGTTAATCAAGCTATGCTAATCGAATCGACATCAAATCGTAACTCGAGCTATGTATTTTACTTGCCGTTATACGTGTGTGTGTGCCTTACGTGTTGTCTGTGCATGTTTATCTATGTTTTGTGGGAATCAAGCGAACTTAATCGAACTCGAAGTCTAACTCGAAGGTAATCAAACTCGAACCCGAATTCCGAATCGAACCGTATCATATACGAAGTAGCTGGGACTAAAAGTAATTTGACTAGGAAACCCTATCGAATCGCTCGCAATCGAAACCGAATCGCCATCGCACCCGAACGCACCTTTTCAGTCGACATCCGCACGGATGACCAGTCCGCACGGATTAACAATCCGGGTGGCCTGCAATCCGCACGAACCACCCCTTTCCCCTTTTAGCATCCTATAAATACCCGGTCACTCTCCAAACTTTCCACTTTTGGCAAGTGACGTCCGAACAGCACGCATTCTTCACTTTTTCTCAGATTTCTCTCAATCCAGGTAAGATCTTGCTCTAATTCTTGTACATTCTTGATCACTACACAATCCTACACCTTTCTACCTTTCAAATCTCAACTTTTAACCACGAAATCATCAAGATTTGAGGTATTCTAGGGTGACGTCATCATGAAGTTCTCATGAACTTCAAGTGTGACCTCATTCCACCAAGAATAACTCGGATCTGAACGATTTCCACAAGATTTCACAACAACTTCACCTAAATCTAACTTTTCTAAAAGGATGAAAGAGTTGAAAGAAATAAACAAGTTTTCTCCTTCTTTTACCCTCAAAAGACGGTGCGAATCAGATCCGTTCTAGTCTCCTACTTAATGATAGTGATGCATTAGTCCTAGATCTGGATTCTACCCGCCAGACACCTGATTTTGAGTTAGACCGGGATGGCCGTTCTAAACCGCTGACAGACCGAGTTAGGGTGATTCCTGGCCGGCTTAGTCATCCGGGTAAGAACGCGATTTCAAATGGTTGCCACGAAGTCAGAACGTCTCGATAGAACGACAAAGGCAACCAAGGGTAGCCGGACGGAACAACCAGGACGAGGAAGTTGTTCGCGCGAGTGAGTTGTCCGCACGGACAAGCAGTCCGCACGGACAAGTTGTCCGCACGAACAGACAACTCGGACGGGTTGTCACCCGGGCGAGCTACACTTGGGACCCACATTCAAAGCGAGGTTTGAGTATCGACGAATGAACAATCCGGACGGACGACCTCTGAATGGATTACTCTTCGGATCATGAGATACTAAGACCTTGAATAAAATTCAAACAATGTTCATCCGCACGGCCAAGTTGTCCGCACGGACAGACTATCCGGACGGATTGTCTTTGTCCGCGCGAACAGACTGTCCGGACGGACTACCATCGTCCGCACGGATTACCATCCGGACGGACTTCACCAAGTGACTCACCTTTAAGGTTGTGTCCGCATGGGCTACCATCCGGACGGATTGTTGTCCGCGCGACCGGCTTGAAGGATAGAGATACTTAGATGTTTTCTAAATGCTACAACGAAAGCTCCAAAGCACAAGCCATCATACACAAACACATCTCACCCATAGGAAGAAACAATCCACTCGAATAGTTATCCGCACGAACATGTTATCCGCACGGGTGACTCGTCCGGACGAAGTGTAATCCGCACGGATTACATATCCGCACGAGTAACTTTTCCGCACGGATAACAATCCGCACGAGTGACTAATCCGGACGGATTACCACTCGCACGAATAACTTGTCCGTACGGATAACAATCCGCATGAGTGGCTAATCCGGACGGATTACCACTCGCACGGATTACTAATCCGCACGACCCGTCAACCTACCCACACTCATTCTGTACTGTTTTCCATGTCACTTATCTTTACGCTATCGAATCTATTCAGGCTAACTGTACTCGCTGAAAAGCGCTCCCTTCAATCCATAATCGCTGTGAGTATACTCGAACCCTTTTTGCTTTTAGCACTTTTGGGTGTTACATACGTTACGAATATTCAAACTACAACTATCACACTACACAAGCTATTTTAACGCTAAACCATTAACGCATGTTATACGTGGCTTATGAATGCTTGTTTGTTATGTTTACACATGGAATGCTGTCTACCTGCCTTAGCAACGATAGTACTATAGTTTGGACTCAGCACCCGTTCACACGGGGGTTGTTAAGGATCTTTTACTTGCATGGATTACGGTGGTAATCATGTATTGCAAACTGCCTCGGGCAGTCAACTCGCAGTCATTGGTATCGATGGATCTATGTCGATAACTAACGTGCTTCATTTCGCTATGTGTACGTGCTGGTTATGCGTAAACGAATTTGAACTCTATATGCTATTATCAAACTTGTATGCTCACCTTTACATTTTATGTATTGACTTTATTTTAACGTATGTGACAGGTGCTTAGGTTGCTATTATGCTCTTTGTGCTGTGATGAACTTGAAGCTAGGAACTGGAGTCCTAGAAACCAACAAATAAATTAGTTATGTTTAAATCTGAGTTGTCGGAACAGAATACTTGTCTTGATGCTTGTCTGTAATAATTATTTAACTATTTGAGGTACGGTATGGGACGTATTGCTTTAATTGAATGGTAATGATAGTTGTTATGGAAACTTCTGGACAATCTGTTTCGCTCAGTGCCATGCCCCGATGATTCCGCCATCAGTTGGGGTGTGACAAAAATCATGAGATTGTAGGGGGATGTGTTATTTATGACAGTCTTTTGAGTGATTTAAAACACGTAAAATGACAAGACTACCCCTAACCTATTATGACAATTAATTAATGACACATAAATATTACAAAAATGCCACTGGCTTGATCTCAACCATTAAACACACTTATCGGATGCCTCAGATCGCTTCCTACACTTTGTAGAAAAAAGACACTTTGCGTAGGAACGCCACTCTATAAAGTTATATTTATAAGAACCATATGTATTGTACGGGTTGAATAAATGTAATTTTATATACCAAATAATAAAAAAAAGTTATATCTTTAAAACCATGTGTATTACACGGGTTGAATAAATGTAATATTTTTACCAAATAATAAAAAACAGATCTTTAAAAACCCTCGTGTATTACACGGGTTGAATAAATATGATTTTACATACCAAATAATAAGAAAATTATATTTAAAAAAACTAATGGATATACTCGGTACGCGATATATATAGTGATTGCGGAGATGATTATAGAATAGAAGATACAGTGCTCAAACATGTGATTAAAGTTGCAAATAAGCAACCATTGGAGTGATAAATAATAAATTATATTTAAAAAACATGTAATAAATCTATTCTATATACGAAGTAATATTGAAAGTTATATACAATTTGTTTCAAAATTATGTAATCAAATCGATATAATAATATTAATTAGAAGAGATTAAACTAAATAATATTTAGTAGGAGAGTTATTTATAAATAATAATTATCCATAAGAGATTGAGAAAATCAAAAGATACATAACCTAATATGATGACAACTGTTGCATGAATAATTTTTTTATTATATAATAGAAATAGATTGTGTTATTTATCTCAAGTTATATTAGTTTTGATAAATCTGAAGAATGCATTTAGTAAAATTAGGTATATGACAATAGTAAACCCAATCATATTTTTTTCTAAGTCATTGGTAAATGTCATTGAAAATAAATTATGCATGCCTGAGTTACATATTTTAAGCATTTAAAATAATTGTACTATTGGACATACAATGAACTATTTTTAATTAATAAAAATTACGAGAATCACATAATACATTTATACAATTTTTTTTAACATGGTCATGGTTCCGTAATCATTTACCCTACTATTTTTTTTTTTTTTTCAAACTATCATCATATCTATCAAGTGATATTTACAAATATATTAGGTTGGGTTTTAGAGTGAATACTAGTGTATTTGTGAACTGAGTGAACAAATGCTGGCCATTGATTTATACACATGTATAACTAGGATTTCATCATCAAATCGTAAAGTAAACTAGTGTATTTCATCATCAAATCCTGACCATTGATTTAGACACGTGTATGGCCAGAACTAGTTCGCTCAGTTCGCAAATACACTAGTGTTCACTCTTGAACCTAATCCTATATTATACACTTGTTACAAGTTCAAACTTGAAATTGGTTTTATATCAAATAAGCCGGTTAGAAATATTCATAAAACATAGGTTATTATAGAATCAAGTTGTAACATGTAGATGAAAAAACACATAAAAAGTCAATAATTTAACTCCTTAAAGAAGATAGCTTTAAAGCTTCCATGCCTTGCTTTTACGCACACCCAAAAAGCTCTCATTACTAATGGATTACTCTCGATTCTCCTCTTGAATTCTACACTACTAATGGAATTCAATTCCTTTACCAATTTCTCTACTCTTTCTTCGCAATCACACCCTCTATTCTCCACAATTGTTACTCTATACACTTTAATTCTCCTTTATGCACCATCCTTGTTTATTAGAATTCTTCTTTCTCCTGTTCTCAATTCCACCGGAATCATACTCCTTTTCCTCCTCAAGTTAGGTGCCAATGAGAGATTGGAAAAGGAATCCAATTGTTTCCAACCAAAAGTTCTTGATGAACAACTTGCTTCTTTGGAACAAAGGTTTCTTGACTTGGTGGATCGAAATCAAACCCAAAAAGAATCCCATCAAATGCAAGCGGAAGTCGAGCATGATTTAGGCCCGGGATTGAATCCCCAAGATGATCATTACAAATGGGAGTTACTAGATAAATATTCCATACAATCATCATCACAAGTGGTTGATAAAGGAGACCCAAGAATGGAATTGGATTCCAAGCAAGTGAATGCAACAATGAAGTTTCTTAAATGGAACATGAAAGCACCATTAGAGATCATATATGAAGCATATGAAGGAGAGGAGGAGGAGGAGGAAGAAGAAGAAGACGAAGACGAAGATAATAATAACAATAACGAAATGAACATGGTTTATAGGGATAAACACTTCTCGGGAATCGAGAGATATCCATCGTTATCGATGTATTACCCCGAGAGTGAGACAGATAGCTCGTCAGATGATGATTTTCCGATGAACAAAAAGTGGGAAACACACGAGAGCGTGTTTTTTAAATGGGAAAAGGAAGACGAGGATCGGGAAGAGCTTATAGAGATTTCGGTAGATCTTTACAAGAAGAGAAGTATCGAATTATGCCGTGCCGAGGAAGATAATTTGATCGAAATCGACATTTTTCAGGAGAGAAATTGAAATTCTAAGGGGAGCATATATTCGATCGACCTGAATTTTAAGGTATAGATTTGGTGACATCTAACATATTGATAAATAAATAAATAATTTTTTACTTAAAAATGCAAATGTACTGGGGATTTTGGACACAACAATACTTGGTTTGCAAAATAAAGAATAGAATTTTTATAAATGCCAATAATATTTGCTTGACTAAATGTTGGATATGTTTTTCTTTTATCAGTTCTCATAGATTTGTACTATTGAATCTAAATTTCTTGCAACTATATCACTAAATAGATCATTAACGTTCAAAACAATTTATATAGATTAACGGTGTTAGATTCAATCCCTAATACTGATTTATTTATATAGAGTGTCTAGTATATTATTCATTTTATCATATAGTATCCATTAAGTTCTTCTTTTGTCACCTTTCACTTTCTTGTGATATTTTTCACTTTCTTACTTTCTTGTGATATTTTTCACTTTTTTTTTTTTTTACTTTCTTGTGATATTTGCAACTATGTCATAATGTGTTTTAATTGCATTTGGTTATTGTTCGTGACCGTGTGACCTTCCACTATCTTATGGCATTTGCAATTATATCATAATGTTATTTTTTTATGCAAGACAACAACATTGAGTAAGGCTCACCATGCCATAAGAAGAGAGGTTCAAAGCCTAAACTGGTTTGTAACTGAAACCCGACACGAAAATGGTTTGAACTCTATGGAGACCCAAGCCGGTTCCAACTTGATTGAATGTAGGTGATAGGTTTGAGAGCGATTAGCAACTCACTCCTTTTAAACTAGTTTGAACCCAAACCAAACCAGTACAAAACCCTCTCAAAACAGTTTTGACTGAACCCGGTCGAAAAAACTGGTCAACGAACCGATACAACCCGAAACCGGTTTTGACTTTTTATTGACCAACATAAACCAGTTTGAACCTGGATCATGGTCTAGCATCGACTTTTTTTTTTATCACCCAATCTGATTAACGCTTGACCATAACTCATTACTATGATACGTGAAGTGATCTCAATATGGATATTTTAATATTGGTTCATGACAAGTATGTGATTTTTCTTGCAAACTCTTACCATAATCATCTTCATGAATATACACTATTAATTTTCTAATTTTCTAACAATTTTCTAACATTTTTATTTTTGTTATAGTTGACTTTTTTTTTTATAGTTGACGAAAGAACATGAATAATAATTTTAATTTTTTATAATGATATATAGTTTTTAAAAAAAAATATTATTTGATATTATAATAGTTTATTATTATCTTTACTTTTAAGTTTTAACATATATTTTTTCCTTTATCATTTATTTTTGTTTTTAATAATTCTTTTTTTCTTTTTTAAATCATATTTCCTTTATAAATCAATTTGATATTTATTTAATAATTTACATACGTTATTTTTTTCCCTCGACATTATGGTATAAGTTTTGTTAAAAACGAACTTGAGTATTTATTCTAGCGGTTTGACTTTATAAACAGCATGGTTGATTTTCAAATAACGTTTGTTTTATATTATCATTTGTTTCGTTACACGACGTCAACAAGACAAGTTTTAATTAAAAGTCATTACACGAAGGATACCAATACATAAAATTACGAATAACATTAACAAACTAGTTCTATACCCGTCCGGTGGACGGGTATATTAGTGGTATAATAACAAAAGGGGATGAGAATCAAGATACAATAAACTTACACATTAGTTTTATAACTGTTCGGTGGGCAGGTACTTTATCTTAATAATATGAAAAAAAGATTTTTCTCTCAATTATAAACAAAATCACAAAATGTGTCAAATAAGTCTTTAAGAGCAAATAAGAATAAGTAGATTTGTTACGTTCTAGTTGCAGATAATCACTTTCACAAACAAAAAAAAGATACCAGGCCTTACAGAGAAAGAAAAATATAAGTCTTGAGTAGACCATTTCTAGAAGCAAGAATGAAGGTGTATTTCTTAATCACTTGGAAGCAAGAATGAAGGGGTATTTTCCTTGTTTCATTTTCTGCAACCCCATAAATAGCGACTTTTATACAGTTTTAGCTTACTATGCAAATAGTAAACTGAACCTAGATGAAGTCTGGCTTCTTTGCATTGCTTTGATCTCCAAAAATGATCTGAAAAGGATAAAAATATGCCGAGGGCGACGCAATGGCACTTCGTGTCCTGCACCTAAGACTATGACGGATGTCATTAAGATATTCAGAGAATTACTTGAATACATATATGAAATTGAAAGAATATACAACTAAAGCTCATTACCTTCCCGTTATCATACCACGCTAACCAGCTGGCGATTGTTGAAATATTTAATGCATCAATTGAGTATCTTGTTGCGGTGAGAAGAACAAACGAATCAGTTTAATTGAAACCATTATCAACATCTTACCTATTGTAAGGAGCAAATAGTAGTTTTTTTTAAAAGAAAGCAAACACGTATATTTAGTAACTGACATATCATTAAAACAAAACAAAAATATAATAAGTATAGGAGCAAAATTTCTAATAATACGCTTACACCATTTCTGAGTAAGTTGGAATGGGAGTAGTGGCCCGAAAATCCGCTTTACATCTACCATAAAAAGCAGTCAGTTTGAGACTTCTTCAACTGTAGCAGGTCTCTCTTTCTGCAGAAGATGCACTTCTTAAAAATAGTTGGAATTTTTGGACAGAGTTTGTCCTCAACCTGATTTGACTTGTACCAGAAATTATTTATTTTGACTCGAACGAAAGCAATGCCGAATAAAAATATCAGTGATGCATGATTAACATACCCTACTTTTCCCAAGGAGACAAGGTGTTATCCACAGCAACTGCCAACCACCATTAGTATGCTAAAATACTTAAAAATGTGTTAATTATTTCTAACAGTGATGATCAACCACAAATTATATCAATTACATTGAGCTACATAACTTTAAATATGAACGACATGTGTGTGTATTAATGTACTCGTGTGAAAATCTTGCTAATAGCCATCGTGAAGCATTTGTAAGCACACCCCCTTAGATAGCCTAATGAGATCATCGCATTTGGTAATTTTATTACAAGCCCAATACCCTATGTAACACTTTGACCCGTAGAAGACCTATAAATTCTAATAAGCGATTAAATCACAGTTCGAAACACCCAGAGTGTAATTCACATCTACCTTAACTCCACAAATAAACAACAAACTTTTTTTTATAAAAGTACGTCCTAGGTGCCCTATCCCGAATGGGTGTGCACCAAGTGGCGTGAAAAATGGTGCAAAGTAGAATCTGCCACACGTGCATGCTTGCTTCATCTTCGAAGTTGACCGAAAATCACAACTTGACCTTTTATAATTAAAAGATGAAAAATTGGTTTCCATACATGTTTTGTCACACCCTCATTTCCCGGTGGGCCCGAACTTGGGGTAAATGACAAATTGATATAGATACACAAATAACACAGCGGATGTCTTGGGAATTTAAATTACTATTACAAATTATAAGTGTCCGAATGTTCAAAAGATTATACAGACGGAAGTAAATAATTGATCCACAGGCGGATCGAAAACAAAATGATTATGTAACAGACTACTAGGCTTCAATGCATGGAGTTACAAATTCCACTTAAGCATTTACCGGGCAGCTTCCAGCCTATTTAAGTAACTTGCAACCTGCGCTTAGTCTTTTGAAGATACGCCAGTTTACACTGGTAAATACAAATAACCTACACGTTTTGAAAATATTTCAAAATCATTTTAAGTGTACTAGGCACATGTATTTTCATAAATAACTTGGGATAAAATATGTCTCTTGTATTAAGTATTTACATGCTTATCAATACATATGGAGCCCGATACTAAACATCGATAACATAATTAACCAACACGTCACTTTAACCCATAAAGGATATCCCCAATATGGGTAAGAAAAATATTTTATGATAGCATTAGCATCTGTTGGGTGTATGCCTACACCCTGTGCTTAAGTCGTGGCCATTTGCAATTAAATGAGCCGAGAGATATCCAGGACACGGTCGTATTAACCCTCAATGTTTAAGTTATTAAGAAAAACGAATAAAAACGGGTTATATGAATTTTTAGTCACAATCCGACATTGATCCCATACCCGACCAAGCGGTAATAATTTACCGTGTCCCAAGCCCATATAGGGAAAATAGGTTAAGAGTATTTACCTTGCTTAAATCTTACAATCCAAGATATAAATAAGCACAACCGATCAAACAAAATAACTAGCAAGGTTTGCAATTTATTGGACGCCCTAGTCTGGAATGAATGGTATAATAACCAATTGAAATGTTAACGGGTCCTATTCAAGTCATAGACTTGGACCGGTTAACTTATAATATAAAGAAAATAGTACGGTGCGCTAGATTAAGCGGTGACCGGATAAAATGTAGTTTAAACCCTCACAAGTATTAAGACTTGTATAATATGGGTAAACAAATATACATTCTGTGTTGTAAAACAACGGTCTATTAGCAACCAATATACAACTATAATAAACATTAGAGAACAAGACTATATAGATCATGTAGAGGATAAGAACATGGAAAATAAGGGAATGAGAATCCTTTTTATTTTGATATAAACATCATATATAAATGCCAATATATATAGGCACTATGACATTGATACAAACATAAATGTGATATGGGAGTTGGTAATGTGGATAGTCACTAATAAATAATATATTCATAACACTCTCTCTTGACTATCCACATGTGATAAAAGCAAGGGGTACATTATTCTTTTAATATGCTTGGATATGCTGCCTCGTTAAAAACCTTGCCAGGAAAACCCAGTGGGACAAAACCTCAGCTAAGGGAAAAAGAGTGCAGCGCGTATTGTCTTACCCTGATACTTCTAGATCAGGTATGTTGCCTCGTTAAAACCTTACTAAGAAAACCCAATGGGATAAAACTTAGTGAAGGAAAAAAAGTGCAACTTGTGTAAAACTTCCCCTCATTATAATATGTATCATTTAAGTAACAGATGCCAATCTTCTATGAAGGTTGCTGAAAACTTTTGTAGTATGTGATTTATCGCTTGATCCCTTGATGTGCAATCCTTTAATGAACACTGATATATAATCTTCTCTAGTTGCCTCCTTTTGTAAGTAGATACCATAAGATCCATGAATGTGTTTTGTCACATTCCCTGCATTTACAAAACTAACCAAACTTGTTGACGGGTTAGTAAAATATGAACCCATATTGTTTGTTTCTTAATAGTATAGAAAACATAAGTTTTACCCATTACATTATCTCCTCATTGTACACCAGTTATATCTTGTCAATAAATTCATAATATATGTTCATGAATAACTAGTAAGATATATTAATACAATTTGTATTTAACTATGGTACTTCTGGACAATGATCTTTGCTTCTTTGGTACGAGATGATAATACTTATTTTCTATATCAACTATCTGGACATCATTAAATGTACTTACATCATAAACTTTGTCCGTATGAAAATGTCCACCATCTTCTAGATGTATTATGATTGATGGATAATAATAATAATAATACAAATGCTTATTCTACATATCAAGCCACATATTTGCAATACCATCTTTAATTTGAAAATTCTTCCTTTAATAATTGAGCTCATTTTTATCTTTTCAGGAGATTCAATGATATCATCAACATATATTAGAATACTCATAAACCTCATATTGTTCTTTTAATGAAAACAAATGGATTCACTACAATTTATGTATTTCTCTCTTTGCTGAGCTCATTAGTAAGTCGATTATACCACATTTGAATCGACTATTTTAGTCCATACTATCTTTTTTTAACTTTATAAATATACATTCTCGTACTCCTTTCCACTTTGACCAACAATGTTTGTGCATACACTCTTTAGGAGTGTTGACACGCAAACCTCCTCTTTGATTTTATATTATATGCAAGGATATCTTAAACACTTGCTTCATTTGTAAAATCCATAATGCACCATGTTTGTACATTGTGTACATTGAGATGTCATAATAACCAGGTACACATTTTCTATGTATCTTTATTGGAGTATTGGTGCACAATAATTACATGCATAAGGTGTTTCAATTAACCTCTTAAGCACTCAAATGCTTTAGGATACTCATGGGGAGTTCCAGTTATATTCAATTCAATACAACATGTATACGTATTCAGATCCAAATTTATATAATAATCATAATATTCTCGAGAACTTATTTTATATGACTTAGTATCAAGTGATACATAACTTTCATAAGACGCATGTCAATTCTCTTTTATATATTACCAGACTAATAAGATATTGGAAAGTCAAAACATCCACAATGGGAGAATACGTCTCCTCATAATCAGTCATAAGTCTTTGTAGAAATTCTTGTGCCACCAATTTTGACTTATATCACTTAATTTGATTTTCACATGATTCGCGTAAAAGACACATTTGTATCCAACATATTTTACAACTTCAGTTGTATGGACTGTATTTTCCATAAACTTTCCATTTCATTAGAGAACTAAACTCTGCCTTATTTGCGTCTTTCTATTTTGGCCAATCGTTTCTTAATATTCATTCATAGGCAGATCTTAAATCTGATCCTCATCATTTAATCATTTTAAGCGCTACATTATATACAAAAGTATAACAACGTCGACTTTTATTTCGATTCCATACATATCTTAGACATGATACAACTTATTGAGATCTGTTTATTTTCAGGTACCTGAGGTTCTTCTTGAACCATCATGTCTATTGTCTCTTCAGTAGATCTTATTACTATAACCTCGACTTGACCATCTTAATTACTTGCTCCAATTTTCGAGGAATTTTATTATTGGAATCGACTAGTCTACCACGCTTCAGGTGTGCAATAGACTCATTACAAAATATGTGGTTGTCCTCTTGGACACAAATATAACTGGAGCATAAGCAGTTGATTATGTGACTTACATAGTCACTCTATTTAGGTCAGTGAACTTGTCTGGTAATTTGTTCTTTAATATTGGTAAATGAATTATACTTTAAACTTCTAGTTCATAGTTTATAGTCTGAGGATCAAGATGACATGATAATTCATTTCACTTTTCACTTTCCAACTGCTTGTCATCTCCCCCCTAATGTTGGGAACATTCATTCACTAAAGTGAAAACCAATGAGCCATAAACAAATTTCTCACTAATGGCTTTAAACATTCAATCATAGATGATTATTTATACCCAACATATTTTCAAACTTTTTAGAAGTTCCATCTTTGTGCGGTGTGGTGGATGAGTTTCAATATATGTCGCACAACCAAAATCTTTGATGAGACATCTTTGGTTCCTGAACAAAAACCAACTGTATGGGGAGAATATAACTTATTGGCTTGATGTGAATTGATGGTACTATATATAAAATTACATGTACCTAGATGAACTTTTGCTCCTCTCATGATCATTGGCTCTGTAACCAATAGTAATCTGGATTAATATGCTTGCTATCACATTAGCTAAGCCACAATCACACAAGCTTCAAGTTGTGGATTTGATAACCATTTAGACGATGCATCGATTTCAAAATACTAAATGGTATCATGTCGGGATACACATATTCCCTTATTATTTCCAAATATTTAGGGATCTAAACCATACTTTAGTTGGTATATCATTAACTTCTCTTGAGAGCAAATATTGCATGCACTTTAACAAGAATAATCTTGTAGTTCTTCATTAAATTTCACATCATTATTGACTCGGTGTGGTCTAACCGATCATGCCAATGAATCAAATAATCATGATTCATAAACCTTTGATTTATGATAAATATCATAAGATGTGAGATAACAATGTGTTCTTATAATCACTCCCATAATTCCTCATTTCTAGTGGTCAATCTCATTGTGACCATTATTACAATTTTGATAGTCGATCTCATTATTAACTTGGCTATCTTACAACTTTTGATAGCTGGATCTCATTAGTAACATGATCACCATTTTAAGTTTCTTAATTACATCCATCACCCCGACATTTTCAAAGATCTTATAATCATATTCACTTCAAGGAATGATGTAAACCAACCAAGTTTCATGGTTCGGACAAACGGAGATGAAATCATTTCAAAGTTGTTATCCTTGTTCCATAATATTGCTACTTTAGCATATTTGAGATCGACAAATGAAAATTGTTTTATCCGATTTTACCTTGTAAATAATCTTCTCTTTGCATAACACCATAGAGAAGTAATTACATGTTCGAATCATATAAGGTCTAACATCGTATGACCTTCTACAAACTCAATATGAGATTTAGGGAGTATGACATCTCGGGTGTCATGTCTAAACTTTTGATTCTCTTTTATGAGAGATATTAAATCATTTTAGATGATCTATTGAATGCTACAAATGAGTATATGATAACATATGAAATACACAATATAAAACAAAGTCGAATTATATAATACATGGCATCATAATATAATATGTGATCACATAAAACAATTTATTATTATCAAAATATGTGACCACATAAAAAGTTGGTATGAAAACTTTATGAAATATGCGTTTTCATCACACTTAAAAGCAAATATTTAAATGATATGTATTACTTGTAACCAATTAATATTTCCACTTTTGATAACATCATTTAAGATAGAAAATTCATTAATTCTATTGTATCCATGGTTCAATCATCTCCATCGAAATCGGCCACAAGACCAAAAACGTTTGTACAAAATAGTATTTGTATGAAATACAATTTCATATGTTGAATCAAAATATTAATAACATTACTTGTTAATCTTGAACTTGTAGTAATACCGTATTTTTAAAGCACTACACCATAAAAACCTTTTGTATTTCTTAAATTTTGTGTAGTATTTATAATCATACAAACCACACATTGGAGCACGTATCTAAGATACTTCATAGTATTCTTTGGAACATAAATGTATATTTATATAATTCAAGTAGAAACATAAAAAGTATTTTAGCACTACATTAAACAACTAAAAATTTCACGGTAGCAATTACTATTTCATGATCCCTTAAATAGCATTGAATTTCAATTCCATTATTTATCAAGACTTATAAATCTTTAAAATGATGTGAAAACAATAATTACCATTTAAGAAATATAACTTTCTTGAAAATCATTTACTAACATTTCAAACCCATTTGTAAAGATTATAAAACTAAATTGAAAACAAACTTGCGTTTGCTGACTAAATTAATTTATATTAATAAGATAACTAATTTGCTTTTAATTAGAACAAGATGAGGACATTTTTATTTTTCCTTAGTGATGTAATTGTATCCTCTTAAAAATTAAATACAAAATATACGTGACTTGCTTCTCTTGTATTTTCTCATCTAGTAGTTGCCTCATTTAGAGATGGGCGGATCAAACGCCATCACCCACAAGTCATCTTCCCCAAGATTATTAGGGTATTAAAGAAAACATAACAATTGACATTTAGTGATAAACTAGAAATGGTCGAGAAGTATTAAAACCTATAGCCCTTTTATATTTCATACAATTAAGCCAAATATGAAATTAATACACATTAAGGAAGTTACAAATATCATAGAAAGACAACCAAGTCAAATGAGTGGAACTTAAAACTGTTATATAAGTTTGTCAATAGATTTCAAAATTTTTTCGAGTTTTATAAATATAAAATAAATGCATACCTTGTCCAAATGACATTTTCTCTGGTTGTATAATATATAATATATAATCAATAATAATGAACATGGTTACTTTAATATAGATGCATCACATATACGATTAAAGACCCCTTACAGATTTAATGAACCTGTGTCTTACATTTGAAATATAAAAAGAACTTTCAAAGTTTGGACCAATATATAGTAAGATTATTTATAAAGACATACTTCCCTTATACTACATATATGGGGATGAAAGAAAATACTAACTTAAACTATATATTTAATTAGTTATTTAATATAAAACACAAATGTCAAATTGATTCTCTAAGTAAAATATTTATTGTATCAGAGTGCATTTCTCACAATTACATAAAGGTCATTGAAACGGGTATTTAGAAAATAATAATATATGACAAATCTGGATTCTAGCTTAATCTAGATTCTTTGATTCACATACGAAATACAAAACTCAAATATAACAAAACAAAAAAAATCTTGAAACATGTAGTAATAGAATTATATCCACAACCATTTAAATTATAAAATATTTAGCTATAATATGATTTGGAAAAAAAATATCCATAAAAGTAATTAATTATGTAGTAATAATTAAAATTTAAATCTCAATAGTCTATTAATCATGTTTCTCCAACAATTTTGCAGTGCCGTTTGCTTCATCGTTAGCCGTAACGTGACCCGACCCTATTACGGCTTATCGATTTATCTTCATATCCTTTTCTTATAGATAAATAACTGAATCCCCATTGAAAGCTCACACGATACTCAAATAAATTATTTAAGAAAGATGTAATAGAAATCCAGGCAAAAGACTATTTTAGTAATATTACATCTTCCATTGATTATAAATCTTCCGTTATATATTTATCCTTTATATGTTATCCTAATCTATTTAATCATCAAAAATCAAATAAACAAAATAAAATAAATAAAGATTATACTTACCAATGGAAATTCAGGGAAGTCCATCTCAATCATAAGTTTTGGATCCATGACAATATTTACTGCTGCTGAATTAATATTAATCTTATTGTTGAACGGGCGGAACTAAGATCTAAAATTCATAGTCTTCTATTCGTCTCCATGACTCCATTCCATTTGCTCCCATAACGCATATTGCTATTTAGTGGTTCTAATCTAAACTTAACTCATAGAATAAGTTGAAGGAAAAAGGGGATCAAATGATTGAATAAAGAAAGGTAGATGGGTTTTTGAAACGAGCACTTTCGTGCTGATAACGTGTTGTAAAACAACGGTCTATTAGCAACCAATATACGACTATAATAAACATTAGAGAACAAGACTATATAGATCATGTAGAGGACAAGAACATGGAAAATAAGGGAATGAGAATCCTTTTTATTTTGATATAAACATCATATACAAATGCCAATATATATAGGCACTATGACATTGATACAAACATAAATGTGATATGGGAGTTGGTAATGTGGATAGTCACCAATAAATAATATATTCATAACATTCTGGAATTTATAAGAATTTGAAGGAGTTTGGCCCAATTCGGTTAACTTAGGTAAACTAAGTTACATAAGTCAACCGTACGCGCATAGGCGGTATCGGGTGATCGTATGAGTCATTCACAAGTTCATTATGCTAAAACATCTTAGTTATGTTACCAAGTCAGTAGGTTATCCATATTTTATGTTCATTATTCTATACCACTAAATTTAATATAAACTATTTAAATAAAATAAGGATATATATTTGTATCCATTGGAACATTTAATGAAATTGTATAGGGATTTAAATATTAAATCTCTGGTCATATGTATATATATTTGTATATATTTGTATCCATTGGAACATTTAATGAAACTAGTGGGAAACCCGCGCGTTGCGGCGGAGTCAACAATACGTCACTTGAAAAATAGCAAAACATGCGAACTTGGGTTGGGATGAGTTAGGTTTGTCAACACCCGAACACATTTATCCCTTTACACAACTAATTTTGTTGGGTTTCAAGCTTCAATTACACTCAAAACAAACTCACGAACAGGAAACTTATGTTACTGCTTGAATATCCACACTTTTATTCATTGCCAAACCATACATATATACACACATTTAGCTACGTAAATGAAGGAAACCAACTAACCACTAAACCTACGACTCAGTAACTCTAACCATGACTCAAGACCCACTATTTGACCATATAAAAACATAAATAACTTTTCTGTCGATTCATTTGACCCGTATCCGATTACGAAGCTCCATTTCCGGTACCCGAAAACCCATATTAAAACCCATCAAGATTAACCTACACTCACCCCCTTAATCTTGACCCGTTTCTTCCTTTTTTTCCTTGCTGAATATCCTTCCTTTCTTGCTTAGCTTGCTCTTCGATCGATCAAATCTAACAATCACTTCCGACTGTTTCTTCTTCTCTTTTGTTTAAATCACACATGTTCCTTGCTCGTTTCTTGCCACCACATTGGTGATTTCTTGCTTAATCGGTTCACACATCGACTCGACTCAACTCGATTTGCTCTTGCATCTTGCTAGATCACTTCTTAATCTTGCTGCTTTCTTTATATTTCTTCCATAGTATTAGATAAAAATATACATATGCTTACTTGCTTCATCAGCCACTATAGCTTTCTAACTAATCCATAAATCAAGACTCGTGTTTCTTCATGCATCAATCAGTTAACATGTGATTTTTTTTTGCCATCTCGCACTGCAATAAAAAGGAACCACACAGTTTGACCTTCAACCAAAAAATTAGTCACCGCTTAAAAACTATTTTCCTTCTTCTTGGTTAAGAACAAAATAGCGCCGCCTTTTCTTCTACACCAGTAGCCTTCTAATTTCTTCCTTGTATGTACCAGCCGACATCACAATGTTTCTTGTACGATTTGCTCACACCTACAGCCACCCTTGAAGCTTTGGTTTCCTTTGTTGAGCTTCTTCAGTCAGCTGCACTGTCTTATTCAGCATTGATTTACGCTGCGTATTGTCGACTATATCTATTAGTAAAAATAAGTTTTTTAAAACTACAAATTTGATAGTGATAACTTAAGAATACCTTTCCGCCATTGCTTCCAAGAGCCATGTGATAAGGCATGCTGCAATTATAGGCCAGCGTTCCATATTCTATTACATTAACAATTTATAAACAATCAACATAACATGTTAATGGGTCGACCCACTTGACTCGAAACATATTGAAGGTATTCATGCCTACAGACAACTCAAAACTTGCATACAATATAGATCAATCAACCCCAACCTATGATGCATTGAATTTGTTAGAAGATTAATATGTTGGGGCTAAGCCATGCACTACCAGCCAATGTGAGTTGGTGCACAAGCATCCATTTTTCGTAAAAAAAAAAAAAAAAAAAAAAACCCTACCTGTAAGAACCACAATGGTGTATAAAACCTCCTACATACCAGATTTGAAAACTCAAGATAACCATTTTTGTTTTAGTTGGCTTATTACACAATATGTAAGAAGGAAGTAAAAGATGTCCACCAAGCATATGCGTTTACTAATAGGCTTCCAGCATCCTTTCCCTTAACATGGCTTCTGCTTTCCTCACTTGCTTCACTGGCTCAATCACAAACAGACACATAAAGTAAAGAAGCCAGTTTGTGTAATGGGTCAAAACAAAACTCGGGTAAAGATATGTAACTTTGGGCAGGTCACGTTAGTTTCATAACATACACCGTAGGAGTAAAACCCTATATAAGAACTAAGAACAAAAGATATGATGTAGTGGCTGGTGGTCCCTTGTCACCTCCATTAAATATTTCAACAACTCATCAACAGTTAAAATAAGCTGAAATAATAAAGACAAAAAAAGAATTACCTGCAAGACTCCTTAATAGTCAAAATAGAAGCTCCTTTTCTGTTGCCCAACTTTGATCGAAGCCCGAACCGCTCGTTGCGCCGGGTGCGCTTGTTTACATTTGCTCCCCTTTCTAGAAGAAGCCTTATTATATCTAAATTACCTTTCTTTCATTCTTATTTGATTTAGATGGTGGAAATTAGTTCATGCCCGTCCTCCCCTGTTCGACCAGCCTTTACCTGTTTGCCCAACTTTGATCGAAGCCCGAACCGCTCCAAAATCTACCAAGAACGAACCCAACTTCACCTATGATGACTTCGATAGATGACCACGTCCCTGTGAGGTGACAGAATAATCGATAACAATATGATAATGTCATTAAATGGATTTTGAAAGGAAAACAATTGTACCTGGCACAAAGAATCACATTTTAGTTGTCATACCAGCAGCAATGATACCCCCCCCCTCTATTTTGGAGTCAACTAATAACTAACTAACAACACTTTTATTATAAAGGAAACAAAAATTAAACAGATTCAATGTTTAAATATATCAATTAAACAACCACTCTATAAGCTTGAAGTGTGTGTTTACCACTTCTTTTGTAGCAAGGCCAACATGATCGCCTTATAAGCTAAGCACAAACCAATTGTCTTCTGTGCTGATGCATCCAATGCCAACAAAATGCCCTTGCGTGGCTGTAATTTGAAAACTAACATCAGAACTCAATTTTGATTCAAATACATATTCAAGTTTAAACACATTCCACAAATTGCAGACACACATACTCAATATATCAATCAATGAAAATATTTAACCTTCGATGTGTACATTGTTCAAGACCCTAGAACTCATGAATTCGATTGTTAGCATCCACCCATGCCGCACCCGGTATCCATTCGTGCAACCCGAACCCACGAACTCGATCACTAATCATCTTGATCCGTAGTACTAACAATTAAAAAAAAACAGATTAGATGTGAGGAAGGTTACCTGAATTCGATTGACTGAGTTTTCATGTGAACCACCAGTGCCCTGTGAGGAAGGTTACCTGAATTCAATTGACTGAGTTTTCATGTGAACCACCAGTGCCCCCTAAGCCCTAATCACACACGCTTCAATTTTGGCATCCAAATAGGAATTAAAACCCAGGGCAATGAGGGGATGTGGAAGGACCCTTCAATTTCGTTTGAACGGAGGCAGTAGATACATACTGCTCAAAAATACCATGATCGGAAACTTGCCAATGATCACACCGCCGTCTAAATCATTGCTCCGGCATCATCTTCGTGCTCGTGCCAAATCCCAATGATCGGAAAAATCATCGGTCGCCAGAGGTCTACGATCTCTCCCTTCTCTTTGTTCTCACTATGTCATGGCCTCCAAACGTAGATGGTTCAATTGCAGGAGGAAAAGAAACGATTGAATTGCCTGAGGAGTTAATTGTAGGGTTATTGCATGGATGAAATCCCTAAAACACCCTTAAGGTGTCTTAAAATTTTGGAAAAAGTGCAATTAAAAAGGCTTTATTTTCTTATACATATTGTTGTAAAGTTTGTACGCCATGTAAAATTACAATTTTGTACGTCACTTCTCCTTTATATAGTATTATAGATGTATAGGGATTTAAATATTAAATCTCTGGTCATATGTATATATATTTGTATAGGGGTTACAGTGTATACACCCAAATAAAATCCTACAAAAACTAATATAGTATATTAAATTTATAAGATATATTTAATAATTCAATATAGTAATGTAAAAATAATGTTAATTATAAGCTATTGCTACTAGGGCACAATTCCCCCGTGCTAGTAGTCATGCTACTATTGGCTAACTTTTTGGCTGAGTGTCAAGTAATGTATAAAACCCCCCATACCGGCAGCTATTGAAGAATACAAAAACTTAATTACTATAAGTATAACTGATAAACATTTAAGGTTTTGGAAAGCATTTTTAAATATAACTGTATCACAAAAAGGTGATACAAAGAAGAATGACTCACTTTGTAACTTTAGGGTTCAACTAAAAGACTCCTGGTATAATCTTGGGTATAACTCATGAGCTATTTAATAAAATATATAATGCACTCGTGTTAAGTATAATAACCCAAATTCAACTTTATCAATACGTCACGAGACAGAACCCCAACGTACTTAATCGGGCAGAGCCTTGACATGCGTTGCTGGGTTTCTAGATCAATCGGACAGGGTATCGACTCAGTGATCAGGGGTTAAAACACTAAAAACGGGGCAAGCCTTTTTAATATTTAAAGAAAGAATAAAAGAAAAAAAATATAGAATGAGAGAGAAGGGCGAGAGGCAAAGAGAGCAGAAGAAGTGGTCAACTTTCAACTTACACTTCCTCCTATTTATAGTAATGGTGAGTTTGGAGGCCACGCCTCATGTCCTCCTGATTATTTCAATTCAAAGACACGTAGACACACATCATTAATTCATACATTTTATTATTTTATTTTTATAATTAATTCAGCTTCTTCACTTATTTGGCGCTTATAACTTCTAAAATATGACGTTTTATAAAACAATGAATATGTCATTAGAATGAGAATATTTTTGTCTGCAGTTTGACCCAAGTTTCATTAAAAACTAAGTACGTTCAAATATAATGTATTTTTATAATTTAATTATTAAACGGTTCTTAGGTCCGTCTAGGTACTTCATATTTCTAACAATCAACTTACCCGTACTCTACCCGTTTAATAATATAAGTTTTTGTATACTTTATTTAAAAAATGGAAAGATTACAACTAGTTTGACAGAAAATAATATATTTCATTTTCTGAGCTAAATTGTTTTGTGCCATAGAAAATATATTTGACAAAGTGATATCATGAGTTTTATAGTATATACTTTATATACACTACTAGTTTAGTGTCACTAGTTGAGAGAATGATCAACAGTGATATGACCAAAGTCACTAGTTGAGAGAATGATCAACAGTGATATGACCACCGTCACGGGAATTGCTTAGTGACAGATACCTTTAAATAATAGTAAGATATACTTTATATCTACTTGATAAACTGCACTATTGGACAAAAGTTAGCCAATGAGTGATATGACCACCGTCACATCGAAACTGCCACCATGTGACAAATACTGATTGAGTTTTTGGGTAAATATAAACAAATGTACAAACCCTTGATGCTCTGAAGTATAACAATATATTTTTGTAAAACTGAAATGAACTCGCCAGTATTTATTACTGATAAAATGTTTTCAAAACGCATCTCAGGTAAATTGCTATAAAGGTAATAGAAGCCAGCTATGGAGCACTGAATGCTTAAATAAAGTGGCTATAAATACTTGAATAAAAGAAGAAATTTATGT
The DNA here is from genome assembly GCA_030545235.1 of Helianthus tuberosus. NCBI lineage: Eukaryota > Viridiplantae > Streptophyta > Magnoliopsida > Asterales > Asteraceae > Helianthus > Helianthus tuberosus. Next base: position 66,208,125 of record CM060447.1, read on the forward strand.
TTTATTTATTTGGGGTTATCCCTATAAAAATAATTGAATTGAATATGGGTTTTAGCCCATTTATTTAATATTAAAATTTGGTGTTGTTATAAACTCTGAAATTATTTCCTAACTATGATACTGATGAAAAAAATTTCTGCTGCGTATTTAATAAACACAGATACCACTTGACTGGTTCACGGCTCTCGCTCCCAGGGTGGGGTCGAGGGTTGTGACATGAAGCTTGGTAAAATACGTAGAAACGGACGTACCATCTTGTTTGGCATTTGTGAGTGCTTGCTTCAGTTCATATGCACGGGGTGCACTCTCCTTACCAAACCTCTCCTTAAGATCCGACCAAATCTCGTTTTCCGTCGTAGCATACTTAACGCTCTCACGAATATCTCTTTCCATTGCGGTAGTAAGCCACCCCTTTATCATGGCGTCACATCTCATCCATTCCATGTATTTCGGTGACTCATTTGTCGGCTTCTTGATCGTACCGTCTATGAACCCGATCTTGTTTTTGGAAAAAAGAAAGTTTTCCATCTCTTGTGCCCTGTCAATATAGTGGTTGTCGGACAGCGCGTCATTAACTTGCATTTGTCGGGATAGCCGGATGGGTGTAAGTAGTACGGGGAATTGGTATCAACGGTGACACCATCGGGTTTGGCTGGTTGTTTGTCTCCCATGTCACTGGTGTTAAAAGGTTTTTTTGTGTTTATGGTCTTTGATTGATCGAGCAGTTGTGATCCCGCTCTGACACCATATAAATTTTGGTACACAAGATGTTTTTTGTGTTCTGTGTATATTCAAAGCATTGGTACAAGAGATTATATACAAGAAGCATTGTTAGTTATCTAGGGAAACTGAATAAAAAGGAATAATGTAAATCACGTAAATGGTGCAGATCATGTAAATGGTGGAGTGAAAATAGTTTCCTCCAATACTCTTCCTCGGTGGTAATTTAACAAGCCTTCGGCGTATGCGCTCTGATACCAATTGTTGGATACAACTAGATCAATTAAGCAACAATAGCGACATACAAATTTTGTTGGGAACTACCAACGACGTTCGGCGCTTATTCCCTTGATAATTGTTACCCTGGTATGTATTTCGTCCCCTACCTCTTCTGTTGTGTCGACCTCGACCGCGTTGTTCTTGAGCCTGAAATCCTCTTCCTCATCCTTGTTGCTTGCGATCTTGATCACTGTTTTTCTTTGCTTAATTATCGCTAGCCAAATACATAAGTTTCCACTCTTTTCCACAATAGCTTCTCGGCCCTTCCTTCTTTCTTCATATGTTTTTAACTTCCCAATATATTCCTCGAATGTCATACTATCAAGATCTACGAAATGTTCGCTGGGGGCCTCGATTGCTATGAATTTGTTGTGAACACTATCCAACAATTTTCTCACAATTTCCTTTTCCTCTATGTCGCCACGGAGGTTGTTAAGCCTTGTGACATACTCGAAAATCTTACCAGCAAAGTCTTCTATTGAATCAGTTTCAGCCATCTTTAGTTGATTCAATTCCCTTCTTAACGTCACGAGTCTTGCTTATTGTACGCGGACCGCTCTGAGATACCTTACGCGTAAAGATTCCCATATTTTCACGTGCACTCCAATTTCTTGCGACATGAAGTAACACGTTTTCTGGGAACGCTTCAATCATAATAGCCCTCGCCATCTTGTTCTTCTTCTCGACTACGACTTCATCAACCGCTTCCGATAGTCCTTGCACATCAAGTAAGGATTCCATGATAATGTTCCACCTGTTGTAGTTAGTTTTCATGAGTTCCGGGCACTGCAAAGAGGTTGTGGAGTGCTCTCTTGGTGGCAACATCATTGCACGGTTTTCATCTTCACCGTCTGCCATTCTTTGATTCGTCTAACGAGCAACAGTGTTTCAAGATTCCAGAAGTTAGGCTTCTCCTGCCTTTGGCTCTGGATGCGTGCTGGTTATTCTCCACAGTCAATGTTGAATCAACGAGTTAATGGCTGGTTATTCACCCCAATCGATAACGATTACAACTCGATGCTTTGATGCCAATTTTTGGAACAATATATAACAACCCTCGAAATATTTTTCTGACACCCTAAAATATATTAAAATATTCCCATGTGTCTTAAAATACACCCCGTATGTGAAAACCGAGCTCAAAATACATTATATCATTAAAAATAAAATAAAAACAAAAATAATTAGGCCGTGGCGGGGCGCGACCCCTTGCCTTTAGCCTACACGGACCGCGACCGGGTGACGGCTGGCGTAACCCCAAGCCGCCACGTGTCAGCATTGTGTCGACCCTACTTGATGACCGGACCAATCTATAGCCGTAGATCCCTACGTGGCGGGCCGTGAAGGCCCTAGCCTTCCTTCGTCGCGGGCCGCGACGGACTCGGATTACAGCCCTATATAAGAGGGCATCGGGCTTCAGTTGTTCGTCGCTCATTTCTTTTCTTTCTTACGAAATTTCACATAGATAAAGTAATTTATGGGCATTATACCCCCCTAATTAATGAAGTTCTGCCCCGATGTAAGTATCATAACCCCGGTTCCATATTAGATATGCTGCCCGATCGATCCAGGGTTCCGTAACGGCTGTCGAGGTTCTGCCCGACGTAGTCGTTGGAATGTCGTCTCGGGGAGGGTATAACTAATGTAAATAATGGGTTATTATACTAACATATGTACATTTGTGTAAATTATAGATTATCACCAGGAAACCCTTACAGAAAACCTAAGTCAGCAATGTGAGTAATCTCCTTTTTATAAATTGTTTTTACAAAACCTTAATTATTTTACAATGCAATTAAGCAGTGATTGAGTCTTTGTAGTTCTTCAATTACTGCCAGTATGTTGGGGTTTTGTATACAAAATGTGGAACACGTTACCATTGGACAACGAGTTAGCCAATGTGTAATATGACCCACCAGTCAGGATTGACAATACTGAATGAGTAATTGTGTAGAAATAAACAATGTGATTGTTCTCAATACTGTTAAAGATTAAATGTTTCTTGATTAAACTGGGATTCACTCACCAGTATTTCCACTGACAAATGTTTTTAAAACGCGTTTCAGGTAACAAAATGTAAAAGCCAATTAGAAGAAAGCCAGCTGGAGAGCACTGTCGGCTTGGAAAAATGTGGCTATAAAAGTTACATAAAAGACGCTGTTTTAAATTAAATAAAATAGGGTTTATCCCTATAAACATGTTGTAATAAGAAACTTGGGTTTTACCCATGTGTTTATTAATATAAAATATGGTTGTTTTACTCTGATAAATATTTCCTAACTATGGTCCTGATGAAATTTCCGCTGCCAAAATAATAATAATGATAGACAAAATGATACCACCACAACTGGTCTTGCGGCCTCCCGTTCCCGGGATAAATAGGGGGCGGGGGTTGCGACAGAAGGTGGTATCAGAGCGAAGCCACTGATTCAGCCATAGAAGTGTTCTGCTGACATCAATACTATTTAAATTGTTAGGAAATTTATCTGTATTTTATGAGTGATCAAGGACCTTCAGACGAGTATCGTCAATTGTCCGATTCACCTAGGAGTGAAGGTACCTCTTCACAGCCTGCCCTCTCTAGGTATGCCACTGATAATGAAGAAAGGATGTTTATCTTTAAGGCTCAGTCTGAAGAGCCATTCCCTCAGAAAAAGAGAGGATGGTTCAGTAAAGGAGCATTTGAGCGTAGGAAAAGAATGCGAAAGTTGCAACAGCCAAGAGTCCTAGCAGCCGCTAAGCGAGAGTCAGATGCCCATACACAGGATATGCTTAATAGAAGCCTAGCTAATTTCCATATCCTATCAACAACTGCTGCTGACCCAACCCTGGAACAATTAGTAGCCCCACAACCCTTACCTTTATTCCCCACTCAGCCGATGGAGATAGAGGATAACCCTGAAAATCAAGTAGAAATACATGATTTCAACCCTGAGGAGATACCTAGGATGCCACCCCCTAATCCCTTAGACCCGGATTATGATCCATGGTTCGATGATCATAGGGATTATGTGCCGCGCTATCACCTAAACGACGAACCCATGCCAAACTTAGCAGCCTATCCAGGTCTGGACCCTCTAGATCCCTACTACTAGTAATAACGATGAATATATTAGAGAGATTTTAGAGAATCCTTACCCTCAGGAGAATCCCATGCCCCAGTACCCGGACCCAGTACCAGCACCTGCACCCCCAATGAGTGCAGATAATGTGCATGAGCTCCAAACTTTCGGAGAAGAGATCTTGGAGAGTAGTGAGAAGATGAGGCAGGTAGGAGAGAGACTCGTCTGGAAGTACGACGAGCGCAATATGGATTACTGGATGAACCCAGACCAGTAAAGGAGGTAGTGGAGTTGGTAATAATAAAATAATAATAATAATAATAATAATAATAATAATAATAATAATAATAATAAATGTTGTAGTATAGCCCACTTTGTGGTTAGCGATGCATAGTAGTATTGTAATTTTTAATTCCAGTATTAGTGTGTATTTGACGCATACTATAATAGAAAGTGTAAAGTCGCAATGTTCGATGCTTTTGGTTAATATGTGTGTTGTGTGGTTGTTACCCAATTTGTTAATTATTTTGTGATATTAATAATTGGTGAATGTTTAAAATTCAGATGGACGACGAGGTAAACCAGGAAAACCAGAATAACGATAATCAGAGTAACATTAACTTGGTTAATGAGAATCCGAACAACAACAACAATAATGGAAACCAAGTGAATAACAGTGCCATGCAGCATATAGTGGCACAAAGGATAATAGATGCGATGCCATGTATTATCAAAACAGTTAGGGAAGCCGAAAATAAAAGTAAACATGATAGTAAGCGACCCTCTGAACCTGAAAATAGCGTGAACAATGGACCCGTACTTCAAGTGCCCATTCCCAAAAGAAGGAGAACCGTGTCTTACGGTTGTTCTTATAAGGAATTCTGGTCTTGTAAACCAATGAAATTCTCGGGCAATGAAGGGGCCGTTGCATCTCTACACTGGATAGAAAAGACTGAGGCAGTCTTAAGAATAAGTAAATGTGCTGAAGAGGATAAGATAATGTTTGCTTCAAATCTGTTTAAGAATTTAGCACTAGAATGGTGGAACACTATCCTCCAATCTAGAGGCAATGATAGAACTTACAATATGGGATGGGAGGAGTTTAAAAACATGGTAGAAAGGAAATTCTGCCCTCCTAATGAAAAAGAACAGATAGCAAACAAATTCTTAAACCTTAGAATGATTGGGGTAGATAGTAAGGCTTATACTACATTATTCTTTGAATACGCCCGAATAGTACCAACCCTTGCTTCACCTGAACCAGTTTTAATCTCCCGTTACATCTGGGGATTAATTGGGGAGATTAGACATATAGTCAAGGCAGCTAGACCTCAAACCATAGAAGAAGCTGTAGAACTAGCCAACTCCTTGACAGATGAATTAGTCCGTACACGAGAAGAGGATCAAAGGAGGAACTTAACCCAGAAGCTGACTCAAGAATTCCGTTCTGGAAATTCTAACTGTGGAAGAAATGTAGGTTCTACCTCTGCACCCTACTGTAAGTATTGCAAAAGGAAGCATTCAGGAATATGCTCCCTATACTATAACTTGTGCAAAATATCTGGACACAAGGAGGAAGACTGCAGGAAAAAGATTAGCAACAGGATATGCTACAACTGCGGAGAACAAGGTCATATCAAGCCTAACTATCCAAAGTTAGCTCCAGCTGCAAATACCAAGAATACTAAAAATGCTAGAGCATTTGTTCTGACTGCAGAAGAAGCAAAGATGATCCCGGATGTGATCATTGGTACGTTTTTAGTTAATGATGTTTTTGCTAAAGTATTATTTGACTCTGGTGCGAACCAAAGTTTTATTAATACTTCATTTTGCAAACTTCTTAGTCAATCATTAACTAAACTCCCACAAGAATGTCTAGTAGAGACAGCAAATAGGGAAACCATTAGGATTTCTGAAATCTTGCAGGGAGCAAGAATAGAAATTTTAAATCAGAAATTTGTTGCAAATCTTTACCCCATGAATCTGGCAGGATTTGATGTTGTATTAGGAATGGATTGGTTAATAGCCAATAAAGCCAGTATTTTATGTGATCAAAAGTCAATTCAAGTAAATTCACCAAGGGGTGAAAAGATCACAATTAAAGGAAATAAGTTCTCTAAATCCACAAAATTCATCTCTGTGATGAAAACTACAAGTTATATAAGAAAAGGATCATTAGTGTATTTGATTTCTATAATCACTAACACTAAAGGAAAAGAATTAAAGGATATTCTAGTTGTATCCCAGTTTTCAGATGTGTTTCCAGAAGAGTTACAAGGACAACCTCCAGACAGAGAAGTTGAATTCAGAATCCATTTGATACCAGGAACCGCACCAATTGCCAAAGCACCTTACCGTTTGGCACCCGCAGAAATGCAGGAACTAAAGAAACAGTTAGACGAATTGTTGGAAAAATGATTCATACAGCCAAGCTCATCACCCTGGGGAGCACAGATTTTATTCGTTAAAAAGAAGGACGGATCAATGCATATGTGCATTGACTACCGTGAATTGAACAAAGTCACGATTAAGAATCAGTATCCATTACCAAGAATCGATGATCTATTTGATCAATTGCAAGGAGCACGATTTTTCTCTAAAAACGATTTAAGGTCAGGATATCATCAATTAAAGGTACAGGAAGAGGACATTCCTAAGACCGCTTTTAGAACAAGGTATGGCCATTATGAATTTACTGTCATGCCATTTGGTTTAACCAATGCCCCAGCTGCATTTATGGACATGATGAACCGAATATGTAAGCCATATTTGGATAAATTCATAATTGTCTTTATAGATGATATTCTTATTTATTCAAAAAGCAAAGAGGAACATGCAGCGCATCTGCACGCTCTTCTAAGTTTATTGAGAAAAGAAAAGCTTTATGCTAAGTTTTCGAAGTGTGAGTTCTGGTTAGAACAGGTTAGAAGTTTCATGTAGATCCCACCAAGATCGAGGCGATTACCAAATGGAAAACCCCTGAGTCACCAACTTAGGTTAGAAGTTTCTTAGGATTGGCCGGTTATTATAGAAGATTTATTAAAGATTTTTCTAGAATAGCCATTCCCTTAACTAAATTAACCTGTAAATCCATTAAGTTTGAATGGGGACCAAAACAAGAAGAAGCCTTTAGAATTCTTAAGCAAAGATTAGCCCATACACCCATACTAGCGTTACCAAAAGGAACTGAAGATTTTGTAATCTATTGTGACGCTTCTAAGTTAGGTTATGGATGTGTATTAATGCAACGTCAAAAGGTTATAGCTTACGCCTCTAGACAACTTAAGAATCATGAAGAAAATTATTCAACCCATGATCTAGAGTTAGGAGCTATAATTTTTGCCCTTAAAATTTGGAGACATTACCTTTGCGGTAGTAAGTTTACCATATTCACCGACCATAAGAGTTTAAGGTATGTTTTTGGGCAAAAGGAATTGAATATGAGACAAAGACGCTGGATGGAGATACTTAGTAATTTTGATTGTGATATCCAGTATCATGCAGGAAAAGCAAATATAGTAGCTGATGCTTTAATTCGGAAGTATCATGAAAAGCCAAAAAGAGTATGTTCTCTTAAGTTAAATCTGCAAGTATATTTAAATGATCAGATTAGAAAAGCACAAGAATCAGTAATCAAGGATGATACTGAGAAATTGAAAGGAATGATTAAGGAATTAGAACAAGGAACAGATGGAATTTGGAGATTCCATAAGAAAAGAATGTGGATACCTAAATTAGGAAATCTACGTCACCGTATATTAGAAGAAGCCCATAAGTCTAAGTATACGATGCATCCTGGAAATGATAAGATGTATCAGGACTTAAGGAAGAATTTCTTGTGGATAGGAATGAAAAAGGATATAGCAGCATATGTTGCAAGGTGTTTAACTTGTTCACAAGTCAAAGCTGAACATCAGAAACCCTCAGGTTTATTGCAACAGCTAGAAATGCCTATATGGAAATGGGAATTAATAACAATGGATTTTGTTACTAAATTACGCAAAACCAGGAAAGGTAATGATACAATCTGGGTGATTGTAGACAGGCTAACTAAGTCAACTCATTTCTTACTGAAGGGGTAAGGTACCAAAAACCTTGTAACAAGTACTTAAGACCATACCACAACCTGGTCTTTAGCCCTTTTTGACCTTGTGCGGCCGCGCACTGGTCCTACATAGAAGGCTTTAGAGACAGATAGCAGACAACACTTGCACGCCAAAAGGAAATCATAAATCCTTGCGCTTTCCTCTATAAACAAAGGATGAAAATCCTAAGTTAAACACTTCCGCCTAATAATATCCAGAATTGGATATTATTTACCCAACTGGTGCCACACGATAAAGAGTCACACAGGATTATGGCAATAACCTTCTAGAAGGACCCAATCGTGCACCACTAAACGGTTACAACCGTCTGGACACGTGTCATCACCTCAGGCATCCCTGAAATCATGATGATGGCATGAAATTGGAGAGAAACCTCCACTTGATCACTTTCCACGTGGCAAAACCCCAGCCATAGATCTAAACAGCGATCCGTGTGCACTCACGTCGGATCGAGAAGCATAACGAAAGGATGTGTAACCTCTTACGGGGTTAGCATCTTCCGTCAGCATTTCACCAACGAGTTTTCCCGCCCAAAACTCTCGGCTATAAATATGAGAACAATTCAGGTATGAAAGTCAAGTTACACACACTTCGTCAATACTTCTTCTTCTTCATAAACACCTACTTATTCTCACGTCGGAGTCGGGTCAAGGAGAGAACCCCCTTCTCCCCTTGGCGAGGCTAACGGTGTTTTGTTTTGCAGAGTTTATCGGAGAAGAAGGTCAATCACATCGAATCAAACGAGAGAAACAACCCCCTTTATGCAGATCTAAACCCCCTAGATAATTTGATTCCGGTCAATTATCTAGTGTTTCTTCATTGGCGCCCACCGATTTCTCTATCTCATCCAATTTTCTCTCGTTTTTTAATCTACCCTGTTGATTCCATTTGCATATGGAAGAGACGTCGTCTCATCGGCAAACCGGCCCTCATCCGAATGTCGGAAACAACTTTCAGGTTGAAGGAATTCCAGAGGATGCCTCGGATGACAACGAGGTGCAATCCAATCGTGTGAATGAACCTATCACTCCGGGGATACAGCCAGAAATCCCTGTTCACTCAATTCTGCTCCAGGAGAAACTCAAATCTCCTGGTACGTCAGGTCTCAAGGGGCACTAAATGCAGTATATATACAGCTGTGTGCACAGACTGCTCCTCAAACTCAGTCGCGAAGGCCAGGATCTCGTGCTCATACTTCTCAACGTGAGGGCCCGTCTCACATCGAAGACACAGAGGTATACTCCAGATCTCCGTCGAGATATGAGTATACCCAATCTGGGAGTCATCGACGAGAGCATCGAGATGAGTCACACTCCCACCGGAGAGCATCAATTCACACTAGGTTGGGTTCTCAACGAAATACCTACACCAGTGAAGATGATCCAACCTATCGCATAGGTGACAACGTCAGTGTGTTTAGTCGGTTGAACTATAACAAGTGTAAACCCCGTGCGGTTTACAACCCCGAGGCTGAACACAACTATGATTTGATTTACCGCCCTGCGGAAGCAGCTGAAAATTCAAAGTTCATCATGGAAATAGCTTTGGCTCCGCTTGAGAAAGCTAAACTACCGTCCAACGTGGGTAAATTTAATGGGCTGACAGACCCTGATAACCACTTGAGGGTTTTTACAAGCGCAAGGCTAGTAGGTGGTTGGACTCTACCATTATGGTGCCATCTTTTCGTACAGACCCTTACTGGCGCTGCAAGAATCTGGTTCGATAATTTACCCATCGGTAACATCACATCATGGAAAGATCTGCGCAAGAAATTTCTGACTCATTTCAATCAACAACGACGATCTATCCGAGACACATCAGATGTGATGAACATTTGGCGTCATGACGACGAAAGCCTGGAGGACTTTATCACCCGATATAACAAAGAAGTACTGGAGATCGGGGGAGTCCACGAACAACTGATTCGCGCACAGTTCAAATATGCGGTCAGATGCGATGATATGATCAAGGTCCTGTCTGGGACAGAAGGCCTCCCGAAGAGCTGGGAGAAAGTAATGGCAGCAGCTAAGGTTTACGCACAAACAGAAAAAAAACCTTACCACTAATAGGCCGCCACCACCACATAACCGACCCTCCGACTTAGGCTCAAGTGGCGGGAGGAAATTCAAGAAGGGATGGCGCGATTCTGGCTCGGGAAACCATTCATCTGAGGATGCTCGGGCAACGATCAATAAACTTGCCACGCAAAGGGAAATCAAACAGGAGAACAGGGAGAGGCAATGGACTCCCTTAACTAAAATCCCCGCGGAAGTTTTAAGCACTGAAGATTATCAGTTCAAGCCACCGATCCCCATGAAAAATAAGCGTGGACATGACCCAACCCAGTATTGCGAATATCACAAGGACAGTGGCCATACCACCAACAATTGCATTTCCTTGCGCACCGAGATTGAGAAAGCCCTTAAAAGCGGCGAGCTCACACATCTGCTACAAAACATGCGCAAGGAAATAAAGCAGATAACTCGAGGCGAGGAAGGCCCGAGCAAAAGGGCGAAAAACTAAGAAGAAACTCTATGGTCTCCGCGCAGAAAGACACGATTTATCAAGAAAAAACGGGAGAATAGAGTAAGTTAAGTCTCGTATATTTATTAGCAAACTTTGTAATGGCCTCTGTGCCCTCCCCCGAAATAAACAAGCAAAGTTTCTATTATTCTTGTGTTTGTTTTACAAAGTGCATGCAATTTCTTTTAGTAAGCGCAAAAACATTATGGTAATTACAAAACAAAGCCTCATGAACGGTCAGTGATTACGTCACAAACGACCATAAGTTCACACATGAGCTTTATACCAACTTCATTCGCCTTACTCAATCAAAGTAATTGTATTCATGCAAAATATTGTAAACTAAAAACACACGACATACTATTCTCGGCGTACAAATACGCCTTAAAAACTATCAAACACGGCAGTGTTTTAGTTACTTGCGCAACAGCGCACCAACAAAGAAAGGGATATACATCCCAAATATTACAGAAAATTGTTCAATACAATTTCAAAAGAACCTACACTAAATCTTCACCTTCATCCGGAAAGATTTCCTTTAGTTGTGCCACGTGATCATCAGATTGCAGCGCAGCATTTATAAGATCCATAACGGGAAGCTGCAAGTTGTTAAATTCTGCCTTCAAAGCTGCAAGCGCGACACTAGTATTAACACCATAAGTGGCGGATTTGGTAATATCCCAATCAACCTTGAAAGCGCTATTCATATGGTGAGAACATTCAGCATAGCCTTGGGAGTATCCATCCTTCCGCGCGGCAACTACCAAACGCGCTACAGTTTTATCCAGCTCTTCAGAATTCAACACTGACTCAGCAACCTACAAAAACGAAAGATAAATAAAAGGAAAGCGCAAAGCAGTCCCGTAAAAAGGAAAAAGTAACTTACACAGGCAATCCCGCGCTCTTTCAACCACAGCATATCACTTTTCAGAGGTTCCAACTCGCTCTCTATAATTGCCCGCGCCGTTTCAGAAACTTCAAGTTTTTCTTCAGTCTCAGTCAAGCGGCGTGAGGTCTCAGTCTTCTCGGAACGCGCAAGTTCCAAGTCCTTTTTAAGTTGTTCCTGGTCAGAAAGCAAAGCAGTGAGTTCTTCTAACTCTTTATCCCTAAGCACAAGGGTGGCGCGAGCTTGTACCTCTCATTGCTCACTCCGCTCCCGGTGAGAACGCGCCTCGTCACGAGTAGCCTCAGCTTCAGCTTTCTCCTTTTTCAGTCTTTCAATCTCCGCATCCTGCTTTTTTAACCTCTCAACTTCAGCTTTGAGATTGTTAATAGCATTACGAAGGTTCATCTTCTCAGAGTTGTCTTTTTCACATATTTTCTTCCAATTCTTACGCTCCTCGGAAAGAAGAGCAGCCTCGGCCTCCGCTTTTCTCTTCCAGCCCGCAACGGACCACTCTTCCGTTTTCCGCTCAGCTTCAAACTTGGCCTGATCAATTTCCAGCTTAGCTGTTGGATCGTCGTGTGACCCTAACGAGTCAATCTGAGTAGTTCATCATCAAATACAAAGGCGGAATCAATGTAAATGATGTCAACACAGCTTGTTCCTTTCTAATCTTTATCTATTACTGATTTCCTGAGCTTTTACAGATCTGGTTACAATTCGGCAGCACCTCGGCTCTCAAACATACACATGTAATTCCGCTTCAAATGACACAACAACACACCTATATATAGAGATGAGATTCCGCTTGAACATGACATGTGAGTTTCAAGCGGAATAAGTAATTTCGCTTGAACATGTCAATGTTCATTTCAAGCGGAATTATCTTGTTGATTTCGCTTGAACTGTACATTGATACTTTCAAGCGGAATCACCCACTTATACATATAAAACCCTAATTTCTACCTTGTTGTGTGCTCGTTTATCCTTTCTAGACATAAGACTCGATTAAGACGAAGTTAACAGACACTAGTGCACCAACAGACTCCCCCTTGGATGTTGACGAAGTCTTCGGCGTCGAGTCTTTAGTCTTTGTCTCTTCCCAAATTGTCTTGACATTGTAAAAGCTTCCTTCAATTCTTCTATCAACAGCTAGCATGAATCACAGAATCTGAATCTTTAATATCTTCAAGCTCCCCCTTGAATGTAGATCCAGGAACAGCATCTGACTTTAAGTCTTCAGACTCCCCCTATCAGTAGGCTGGGATTTTGCTTAGCTGCTTTCTCAAATTCATACATGTTACATGCACAATCTCTACCTAAATATAAGATATATGACAATAACAGTTTCAATTCAATACTTACCATTTTACCTCAATTGATGGTTTTATCAGAATTAGAAATCCACTTAAGTATTCAGGTCCAAATTAATGACCCTGATTACTCAATTTGTCTACCAAGTCCAACTTAATGACCTTGATTGACCTGAGATAAATCACACTGACTATTGTTCAACTTTTTCAAACAATTTCTGAAAAATTTACAAGTTTCAACTTAATGAACTTGTTTATACTTTTCATTTTCTCAAGTTTAACATGATTAGCTCCAAACTCATCCTCCAGCCCAGAAACTTCCTGCATTTGCTTCAATTCGAATCTGAAGATCAACTCTCCACTTTGGTTTGTCGGAAAATAAAGCAGAAATGAAAAATCTTTTTGAATTTTTAATAAAGTTTCTAAACTAGAAATGAAATACAGAAATAAAATGCAGTAAATGTAAACTATTTACAAACATATTTTTGGCGAGCGTGTTAGGGAATCATATCAGCTATTCGACAAGTCACAAGTACCGTTAAGCTTTAAATTCATACTCAGAATTAAACAATTCGCTTAGATTGTTGATATACTGGTCCACTTAAATTCTTACACAAATTTCAATCTGTCCAGGATACGGATTAGGTGAATTAGAGATTTAAACTTATTCATGTGTCCCACCTCTTGAATATACACCCGTATCCAGATCCCAATATTCAGTCTTAGAGGTGAGTATACCACAGATGATATCTGTAAAGGGTTAAATTGCGAAAGCGTGAGAGCTCAGGTCAGAACTTCCGTTCAGCAAAGAGATGACGGTTCGACTTTAGTGGGTCCCCTTTAGAGGATTTTTTTTACAACAGCATTGATTAGCAATTTTATTGTCTTATCATTTTATGCTGAGGGCGACGCTATATTTCAAGCAAGCGGTAAAGTATTCTCCGGGGACTAGGCCATTGCTTCCGCATTATCAGAAGTCCCGGGATAATACCCCAGATATCACTGAGTATAAAGATCTAGTATCTCAGAAAGAGGGATCTTTCAAACGAAATTTCAGGGGTTACCTATATATCCAAGTAGTGTTCCCCACGAAATAAGTAAGTAAAGATTTAGGTTTATATCCCGAACAACCCTACTAAATGTGTAAAAACCTATCGGCACATCATCAGCAAGACTGTTTAAGACTTTTTAAACATTACATATCTTTAGCATACCGTAACTGTCAAGCCGATGTACTATTATTTTCCCTTTTACACAAGCTCTTTTCTGGTTTTCTGTTGTTTTTGGATTTTGAAAATATCTCATTTTTTTGTATTTTTGAAATTTTTTACTGTTTTTGTATTTTCTGAAAATATTACCCTATACTCTCCCCCTAAATACCAAAACAGGTAAAAAAATCGACAAACCATTGCAGATTGCTTCTCAACATCATCATCTACAATGTTATCCTCATCAACGCCAATAATCTCCTCCAACACCGATAAAAGCTTCATACCGTTCAATTTTAACAAGTATTGAAAACGAGTTTTATCAAACGCTTTGGTATGTAAATTAGCTTTTTGATCGTCAGTGTGAATTTTCTCAATTCGTATCAACTTCTTCCCGAAGCAATCGCGAATGAAGTGATGACGAATTTCAATGTGTTTCGTTTTAGCGTGATGAACAGGATTTTTTGTAATGTTAATCGCTGCCTCATTATCAACAAAGATAGGGGTGTTTAGAAATTGCAAACCGTAGTCGCGCATTTGTTGCTGGATCCACAAGATCTGAGAGCAGCAACTGCTAGCAGATACATACTCAGCTTCACATGTGGATAAAGCCACAGAGGTCTGCTTTTTGCATTGCCAGGTGACCAATCGTGGTCCGAAAAACTGGCTCCCCGCTGTTGTTGATTTAGCGTTAACTTTGCAGCATCCGAAATCAGAATCAGAATACCCTTCGAGCGTGAAATCGCCATCTCTTGGATACCACAACCCCAATGATGGAGTTCCTTTCAGGTAGCGTAATATCCTTTTCACAATCACCATATGCGAAGCTCTAGGATTAGACTGAAACCGCACTGCGAGGCAGGTTGGATACATAATATCGGGTCTTGAAGCTGTCAAATACATTAACGAACCGATCATAGAACGATACATCGTTTCATCTACCTTCTCTCCAGTGAGATCAGGGTATATCCCATGGTTTGTCGCTAATGGAGTGGAAGCTGGAGTAGAACCTGGCATCCCGAATTTCTCCAAGATATCATGAACATACTTCGTTTGATGTATGAAAATTCCTTCGGGTAGTTGATCAACCTGCAGTCCCAAAAAGAATTTCATCTCACCCATCGATGACATTTCAAATTTCTGCTTCATAACTCTTTCAAAATCTTTGCACAGATTTTCATTCGTTGACCCAAATATGATGTCGTCCACGTATATTTGAACTATCAGAAAATGTCCGTCGACCTCTTTGGTGAAGAGAGTGGCATCCACTTTTCCACGGATGAAGTTGTTGGCTAGCAGGTGTTGAGACAATGTCTCGTACCAAGCTCTCGGGGCCTGGTGTAAACCATACAACGCTTTGTCTAGCAAATAGACCTTGTCTTTGTGGATTGGATCGGTGAAGCCCGGTGGCTGACCGACATATACCTCCTCTTTTACCTTTCCATAGAGAAACGCCGATTTAACATCTAGCTGATAAACTTTGAAATTTTTCCAAGATGCAAATGCTAGGAAGATTCTGATTGCTTCTAGTCTTGCAACTGGAGCGTACACTTCAGTGAAATCTATACCCTCCTGCTGACTAAAGCCCTGGACTACGAGTCGAGCTTTGTTACGAACAACAACTCCTCTATCATCCCTCTTGCACTTGAACACCCACTTGGTGCTTATCTTCCTTTGACCATCAGGCAAGTTTACTAACTTCCACACACCTAACTTCTCAAACTGACTCAACTCTTCTTGCATGGCATTGACCCAAGAATCTTCAGTTAGCGCCTCTTTGTAAGTTCGCGGTTCAATCTGTGAAATAAAACAACTAAGTGAAAATTCAGTTTGTAAAGGAGCAACTGTAGAATAAAAACAAGTAAGGCCTTGGTCAATTTGTCGTCTAGTGCGAACGCCTGTCTGCAATTCTCCAATGATCAATTCTTCTGGATGATATGAAAGAGTTCTCGGCATCACCTCGCCTGGAACATCTACCTCGCCTTCCAAATTTGTGACATTTTGATTTGCACCTTGTTCATCGACTGGAACTGTTTGACTTGAAAACTGGATCTGCTCCCCCTCAGAATCTGAATCACCATGATCAAAAACTGGTCTATCATCAGATTCTTGATTATCGTTGACTGCCGTCTGATTATCATGAGCAACTTCATCTTGTTGAATATCATCATGTTCTCCAGCATTGCTTGGACCTGCTTCATCATCATTTGAAGTTTGTCGTGGTCGTCTTGAATACTCAGCTGGGAACCTTTCCTGCGATGACTCATACTCTCTCAGAATATCCAACTCGTCAAAAAAATCTTCTTCTTCCTTTTCATCTTCCATGTCAAACGAATCCCATAAAGTATCGTAATGAAAATGCCATGAATCTCCAGGATTCTGCGGTGGCATTGTATAGCCTTGACATTCAACATTGTATGCCTCAATAATCTGCTTTAAGCTTGGAACAAAGACTCACTTTTGTGTACTTGAGTAACCCACAAATATTCCCTCAATGCTCTTTGCACCAAATTTACCGAAAGGTTCTAGAACTGTGCAGGGAGACCCAAACGGTTCTAAATACTTCAGGTTTGGCTTGCGGTTGTTCATTAGCTCGAAACATGTCTTGTTGAATTTCTTCACTGTGAGAACCCGGTTGAGCGTATAGCACGCAGCTGAGACTGCTTCTGCCCAAAAGTTGACAAGTAATTTGGAATCAGCAAGCATCGTCCTGGCCGTTTCGATTAGTGTCCTGTTCTTTCTTTCAGCTACTCCATTCTGCTGCGGAGTGTAAGGAGCACTAAATTCATGCAATATACCTCTCTCATCACAATATTCTTCCATCTTGTTGTTCTTGAACTCAGTACCATTATCACTTCTGATTCTTCTGATACGCCTTTGGTACAAGTTTTCAATTTTTCTGAACAGCGCCATTAAACTATCAAACGTCTCATCTTTAGACTTCAGAAATGATACCCATGAAAATCTGGAATAATCATCAGTTACTACTAGACAGTAGAGATCCCCGGTAATACTTTTGACGTTTACTGGACCAAACAAATCCATATGGAGCCTCTCTAATGGTCTTGAGACTGAGTTGACTTTCTTTTGAGGATGTGATTTCTTCTTTTGCTTGCCTTTGATGCAGCTAATGCACTCCCCTTCCAGATGAAAACGTTTCACATGAACACCCGTAACTAAGTCATTGTGCACCAAGTGATTCATTTTTCTAAGATGTATATGACCCATCTTCCGGTGCCACAATTGTGATTCCTTCTCCGTTGCTCTGGACACAAAACAGCTAATGCA
Organism: Helianthus tuberosus; assembly: GCA_030545235.1. Taxonomy (NCBI): domain Eukaryota; kingdom Viridiplantae; phylum Streptophyta; class Magnoliopsida; order Asterales; family Asteraceae; genus Helianthus; species Helianthus tuberosus. The sequence continues at coordinate 66,225,507 of CM060447.1, forward strand.
CTCCCCTTCCAGATGAAAACGTTTCACAGGATTTGTTGTTCCTTTCTAGACATAAGACTCGATTAAGACGAAGTTAACAGACACTAGTGCACCAACATTAGCCTTCAACTGGGCAATCCGGTTTTCTTCCTCAGCAACTTTCTTCTTCGACACCTTGAAAGCATCCCACTCCTTGTGCATACTATGCCATTCGCGCACTATACGATGAGTAGTCGATGCATGAAAAGTAGCTCCCTCAAGGTAAGCATGATAAGTCTGCTCATGAGAGCGGTTTCCTTGAAATTTGATTTCCCCTGGCGGAAATATTCCCTGCAACCAGTCCCGGCATACGCGCCAATCCGAGAAAGTATCACCCTTCTTCAAATTCCAAACAGGGGCATGAAGCTCGGAGGCGTCTTTCTCCGAATAAGTTCTGTAATAATAATCCCCCAGGGTTTCCTCTGGGCGGATAGGAGAACTTTTGCCAGCATCAGAGAAGGAGCCTTGGTTTTTAGCAGAAACCTCCTCGATATTCTCAGGCGTAAAACCAGAAACTTTAGAAGGAAACGCTGTCACAGGAATTTCTTCCGCAGTTTTCTTTTTCTCATCAGCAGGCTCAGAGACCCGGGGGTTACCAGCGTCATCAACACCTTCTGAGCTCACAACCTTTTCGGTTTCCACAGCAACATCAACAGGCTTGTCAGCCTCAACAACCTTCTCCACACCACCCTCAGGAACCTCAGTTGTCTTTAACTTATCAGCAACAGTAGAATGCGGAGGAGAGGGTGGGAGTTTTTTGTTAACCACAGGAAAAGACTCTGTGGGACTAGGAGAAGTTAGAATCGCTGCAAAATCAAAGCCTATAAATAATCAATGCACATAGGAAGACGACAACAAAGATAACACTTACTTGGAGCAGACTCCGAGATAAAGGCGTCTAAATTGCCTTTCCTAGTGATTTTCGTCCTCTGAGTTTTCTTTGCAGGCTGACCTTCTGCCTCAGTACCAGTCTGTTTTCTTTTTCCTGCTTTAGTCCGCACCAAGTGCTCAGGACTCGACTCCAAATCAATGGGATCATCTGGGTTGGATAGAGGGATGTCAGCAGTATCTTTGGGCTCCGGTTTTGGCCTTCTAATAACAACTGCAGGCGCAAGACCCTCCAAAGAGTCAGAAACCACCACATAATCACACCAGGAATCAGAAGAACGGTGCATACCTTTCTTCTCTCCCCTAACATTTTTTGCCTTAGAAAATTGAGCTTTCTCAGCTTCATTCTTCTTCGGCGCAGAAGTTGAAGTCGCTGCGTGTCTTTTCTTCTCGGGGCCAATGCCCAAATTAGACAAATCACCCGCTACAACGCAGAATAAAGTTTATTCAGACGCGCAACAAAAGCAAACAGTAAACCAATATGCACATAGCTTACCAGCACCAGCAGCAGGCTGAACAGACAGATCCGCATCCCGCGGAAGAACAAAATTCTTCACAATTCGATGGTACCAAAGCTCTTCATCAGGCTTCTTCTGAATGGTACCCATCTTTCCACCCTCTCTCTTAAATGCAACTACATACAGTGAAACAACTGCAGAAGAGGAGGAGCAAGTTCAAAAAAAAGGGGGGGGGAAGGGGGAGAAAGCAAAGGGGTAAAAAGGGCAAGCCCCCGATCTTACCTTTACCACCCTCCGTATACACTGGTTTGTCTTCCTGGTCCATCCTCCAATTCAAACTCATACTAGCACCAACAAGGGCTTTCTCCGGTAAAGCAATCGATGTAACGTCTTTAAGATCTTGGTACCAATTCTCGTCAACAGGGGTTTGAAGGGTTTCAGTAGGGACATCCTCTTTTCCCCTAAAAACCATCCTCATCGGAATCACCCCTGCCTTAATAAAGAAAAATTTTTGTTTCCAATCGTGGAAAGATTTTGGAGGATGCTGCAAAATTTTCTTGGCAGAAGCCCTTTGGACAAACGAGTAAAACCCTTGGGTACAGTGCATTTGGTGAAAAACCCTAAATCGAGGAACCGTCCGTTCAATATGCATTGTCCGACACACAAACTCGAAATGCCGAATCCTAACCATGCCAATAGGGTGCAGTTGGGAAATGTGAAACTTATAATACCCAAGAATTTCAAGGAAAAATTTTGTTACAGGCAAACAGAAGTTGCCCTCACAGAAGAAATCCCAAAAAAGTGTGATATACCCGGCCGGAGCGTCTGCTGCTGTCTGACCCTCCTCAGGGTATAGGGCACCCCAGTTCTCCGGGAATCTAAGGTTTTGAACCAAACCATTGAAAGTTGCTCTGGGCCACTTTAACGGTGGAAGTTCAGCAGACATTTCTTCGGATAAGTCTTCTTGGTGTTCTCCGGTTGACATAAGAGGAAGAAATGACAATTTTTTACTTAACGGATAATGAAGAAAGGAAGGGAAAAGTTTTCAACAAAGCAATGATTAACAGAAAGGGGCAATTCAAACAAACTTATATACGCACCGCAATAAATAGCATCGGTAACTGCCATAGCACCTTTTTCGGATATCACAGTTACCCAAGCGACAGGAGCGAGTGAGAATCAACACAAACGCGAGTTCACGCGCTTGCAAAGCACGGACAGTAAGGGACGACTGACAGTGACAGCCTGTCACTCAGTCCTTACTGTACCGGCCCCATCTAAAGTCAAAAATTTTCAGAATCTTTATAATAAGCAAAGTAAATCTTCTCATAGGAGATTCCCTACTTTCGCGCCAAAGAGCATTTCCCTCTCATAAGTCCAGTGCTCCACTTACTTGCATAAGAGCACCACTAGACTGGGGGGACTTGAAGGGGTAAGGTCCCAAAAACCTTGTAACAAGTACTTAGGACCATACCACAACCTGGTCTTTTTGACCTTGCGCGGCCGCGCACTGGTCCTACAAAGAAGGCTTAAGAGACAGATAGCAGACAACACTTGCACGCCAAAAGGAAATCATAAATCCTTGCGCTTTCCTCTATAAACAAAGGATGAAAATCCTAAGTTAAACACTTCCGCCTAATAATATCCAGAATTGGATATTATTTACCCAACTGGTGCCACACGATAAAGAGTCACACAGGATTATGGCAATAACCTTCTAGAAGGACCCAATCGTGCACCACTAAACGGTTACAACCGTCTGGACACGTGTCATCACCTCAGGCATCCCTGAAATCACGATGATGGCATGAAATTGGAGAGAAACCTCCACTTGATCACTTTCCACGTGGCAAAACCCCAGCCATAGATCTAAACAGCGATCCGTGTGCACTCACGTCGGATCGAGAAGCATACCGGAAGGAAATGTAACCGCTTACGGGGTTAGCATCTTCCGTCAGCATTTCACCAACGAGTTTTCCCGCCCAAAACTCTCGGCTATAAATATGAGAACAATTCAGGTATGAAATTCAAGTTACACACACTTCGTCAATACTTCTTCTTCTTCATAAACACCTACTTATTCTCACGCTGGAGTCGGGTCAAGGAGAGAACCCCCTTCTCCCCCTGGCGAGGCTAACGGTGTTTTGTTTTGCAGAGTTTATCGGAGAAGAAGGTCAATCACATCGAATCAAACGAGAGAAACAACCCCCTTTACGCAGATACAAACCCCCAGATAATTTGATTCCGGTCAATTATCTAGTGTTTCTTCACTTACCAATGAAAGAAACTTTCGGTATGGAACAGTTAGCTAACTTATATGTAAATGAAATAGTTTCATTACATGGAATTCCTCTATCAATTGTTTCTGGCAGAGATAGTCGTTTTACCTCTCATTTTTGGACAAGTTTCCAAAAAGCAATGGGAACCAAGTTGAATCTAAGCACCGCTTATCATCCTCAAACGGACGGACAAAGCGAAAGGACAATTCAGACAATGGAAGACATGCTTAGAGCTTGTGTAATTGATTTCGGAGGTAATTGGGACGATCACTTACCATTGATAGAATTTTCTTATAATAACAGTTATCACATAAGTATCAATGCTGCACCATTCGAAGCACTTTATGGACGAAAGTGCCGAACGCCAGTCTGTTGGGCAGAAATTGGAGAAAAGCAACTATCTGGACCTGAAATAGTACAAGAAACAACAGACAAAATCATTCAAGTCAAGGAACGACTGAAAGCAGCACGTGATAGATAAAAGAGTTATGCTGATAACAGACGAAAGCCATTGGAATTTCAAGTAGGAGATAAGGTGTTATTGAAAGTCTCTCCCTGGAAAGGAGTGTTAAGATTCATCAAAAGGGGAAAGCTAAGCCCCAGGTATGTTGGACCTTTTGAAATTATTAAAAGAATAGGCCTTGTAGCCTATCAGCTACAACTGCCAGAGGAAATGGCAGGAATACATGATGTATTTCATGTATCTAATCTCAAGAAATGCTTAGCTGATGAATCACTCGTAGTACCTCTTAAGGATATAGAGGTAAATGAACAGTTAAAGTTTGTAGAGAAGCCTCTACAGATTGAAGACAGGAAAGTTAAGAATCTCAAACACAAGAGATTAGTTCCAGTCAAAGTGAAGTGGGACTCCAAAAGAGGACCAGAATATACATGGGAGCTTGAATCAGAAATGCAAAGGAAATACCCACACTTATTCCAGTAGACCTCGAGGACGAGCTTAAAAACAAGGTGGGGAGGATATAACAACCCTCGAAATATTTTTCTGACACCCTAAAATATATTAAAATATTCCCATATGTCTTAAAATACACCCCGTATGTGAAAACCGAGCCCAAAATACATTATATCATTAAAAATAAAATAGAAACAAAAATAATTAGGCTGTGGCGGGGCGCGACCCCCTTGCCTTTAGCCTACGCGGGCCGCGACCGGGTGACGGCTGGCGTAACCCCAAGCCGCCACGTGTCAGCATCGTGTCGACCCTACTTGATGACCGGACCAAGCTATAGCCGTAGATCCCTACGTGGCGGGCCGCGAAGGCCCTTGCCTTCCTTCGTCGCGGGCCGCGACGGACTCGGATTACAGCCCTATACAAGAGGGCATCGGGCTTCAGTTGTTCGTCGCTCATTTCTTTTCTTTCTTACGAAATTTCACATAGATAAAGTAATTTCCGGGCATTATACCCCCCCCTAATTAATGAAGTTCTACCCCGATGTAAGTATCATAACCCCGGTTACGTATTAGATACGATGCCCGATCGATTCAGGGTTCTGTAACGGCTGTCGAGGTTCTACCCGACGTAGGCGTTGGAATGCCGTCTCGGGGAGGGTATAACTAATGTAAATAATGGGTTATTATACTAACATATGTACATTTGTGTAAATTATAAATTATCACCAGGAAACCCTTACAGAAAACCTAAGACAGCAATGTGAGTAATCTCCTTTTTGTAAATTGTTTTTACAAAACCTTAATTATTTTACAATGCAGTTAAGCAGTGATTGAGTCTTTGTAGTTCTTCAGTTACTGCCGGTATGTTGAGGTTTTGTATACAAAATGTGGAACACGTTACCATTGGACAACGAGTTAGCCAATGTGTAATATGACCCACCAGTCAGGATTGACAATACTGAATGAGTAATTGTGTAGAAATAAACAATGTGATTGCTCTCAATACTGTTAAAGATAAAATGTTTCTTGATTAAACTGGGATTCACTCACCAGTATTTCCACTGACAAATGTTTTTAAACGCGTTTCAGGTAACAAAATGTAAAAACCAATTAGAAGAAAGCCAGCTGGAGAGCACTGACGGCTTGGAAAAATGTGGCTATAAAAGTTACATAAAAGACGATGTTTTAAATTAAATAAAATAGGGTTTATCCCTATAAACATGTTGTAATAAGAAACTTGGGTTTTACCCATGTGTTTATTAATATAAAATATGGTGGTTTTACTCTGATAAATATTTCCTAACTACGGTCCTGATGAAATTTCCGCTGCCAAAATAATAATAATGATAGACAAAATGATACCACCACAACTGGTCTCGCGGCCGCCCGTTCCCGGGACAGATAGGGGGCGGAGGTTGCGACACAATTGGATCAAAAATATCAAACGAACGCCAGATATTGTGAGAAACGCACTCACGACTCTTTTCCTTTTTATTGAAATCAAATCACCACACAATTATAAGACTCGTAACCCCATATTTTTATATTAAATATTACTTGATCACCTAGCTACCTATCATTTTCAAATATTGACTCCTAATTAGATAAATACATCAACAAAATCTAGACTTTAACAAACGGGTTTGTGGCGGGCCAGGCGATAACCAAGGCAGATGCAGGCAAAGTAGCTAAGCACGAAAAAGCTTGCATCGAGAATCAGTACGTATTCGTCCCGTTCGCTTTCGATACCTTTGGCGCTCTCGCCCCTGACGCGGTGCGATTCCTCAAGCGGGCTCAGCAGGTGGTAAGCAGTAACACCGCGCATGTTAAGGGGTGGAATTTTGTGTTTAGCAGCGTAGGGTTTGCTATTCAGAAGGGGGTAGCGGTGCAACGTGTTGCTCATCTACCTGCCATTAGTCTGTAATCGTCTCTGTTTTAAATAATTCGATGTATTTATGCTGGAAAAATAAGAAGTATAATAATATAATATACTTTTCTTTACCCATAAACATAAAAAAAGAACTTTTAAATCAAGATTAATCCAACAATGAAGACTTTTCCTCTAACTGAATACAATTACCACAAATAAGATTTGAGGAAAGTGTTTCTAAATGCTTCATCCGTTTGGTCTCATCTCTAAATTCATTCTTATTCCTCTTCTTGTTAATTTCACAGCCCAAGAAAAACATCAACAACTCAGTTTATCAATAATGAAACGAAAATTAAAAGTTGCAATGTCCTTTGTAACAGTAGTGATACGTATGTCAATTGTGCACATATGCTTTCCATACCCCTTAAATGTTTGATCTAAAAGACAAAACTAGGTAAACCCTTAAGTTATAGTATTGAATAATCCATATTTTATATTATGTTGACTTTAGTTCAAACCTATGCTCTATTTTGACATTGCTCACTTCATGCCTTCATGGGTTCACACCCATTGCATTTCATGAGTTCTGTTGAATAGTTAATTAATGATCTTAAGGTTTCTCTAACTTTGATGTTCAAGAATCTTAACTACATCATATTAGGTGTTTCTCAGATTTTGAAAATGAAAAAAATCAAATAATTGTTTTCTTAGTTAATGTATCATCAAGCAAAATATAATAAAGACCAATCTATGAAATAAAACAGAAACCAAACTATTTATAACGGTTCAGTTTGATTTTGAATTTCAACGATTTGGTTTCGGTTTTTGATAATCAGAAAACCGAACTAACGGTTTGGCTCTTGATTTGCCCTAAAAATCGTCAAAACTAGACCGTGAACACCTTATTATCATACTTAAGGATATCTTACTCAGGGCCATCTATCAGGGGTGCATGAGGTGCCTGCGATCAAGGCCAAAATGAATATACGGCCCGGAAATTTAAAAAAAAAAATATATATATATATATATATATAGGGAGAAGATCATGCGAGAACCACCTCTTATTGCGAGAACTGCGAGAACCAATGTGAACACAACAAAAAATGCCTAAAAATAGCTAAAAATCACACAAATTTTTTTTTTTTTAATTTTTTAATATTTTTTATAAAAAAATCGCTACTTTTCGAAGCCAAAATTTTTTTTTAATTTTTTTGCTTCTAAAAGTAGCGATTTTAACATAAAAATAATAAAAAAAAAATTAGATTTTTTTTTATTTTTTTAGGTTTTTTGGGGGTTTAGTTTTTAGCATTTTAGCTTGGGGTGGGGGGGTTAGGTTTTTTTTAGGTTTTAGTTTTTAGCATTTAGCTTGGGGGGGGGGGGTGGGGGTTAGGTTTTTTTAGCTATTTTAGGTTGTGTTCACATTGGTTCTCGCGGTTCTCACAATAAAGGTGGTTCTCGCATGAGCTCCTCCCTATATATATATATATATGGGGGCGCTAAAATAAAAACCACCCCCAGTTGTAAAAACCGCGAGAATCACTCTCCACCAATCAGATAATGACAACCAAAAGGGTAATATAGTCATTTAATCAAAACCATCAAATCATCTCTCTCTACTCATTAAAGTCTCTTTTTAAAGTCTTTTCAATTTCCCTCTCTTTAATTTCTCTCTTTTCACATTTCTCTCTCCTCTTTTTGTTACTTTATAAAAAAGTTTTTGTAAAAAAAATTTTGCTAAAAAAATTTTAAAACCGTAAACGTAAAAAATGTAAAAAAGTTTAAAAACGTGTGTGTAGAAAAAGCTTTTTGTAAAAAAGGTTAAAACCGTAAAACGTCTTCGTATAAATTTTTGTCTTTTGTAAAAAAAGTTTTTATGAAAAAATAAATTTGTAAAAAAATTTTGGTAAAAAAGTTTTTGTAAAAAAAAAAAGTTTAAAATCGTAAAAAACGTTTTCGTAAAAAAATGTAAAAAAGTTTAAAAAACGTGTGTGTAAAAAGTTTTTGTAAAAAAATTGTAAAAAAGTTTTTTTTGTAAAAAGAAAATTTAAAACCGTAGAAAAAGTTTCGTAAAAAAAAGTTTAAAACTATAAAAAAAATTTAAAAAGGTGTGTAAAAAAACGGCGCGTAAATACGCGGCGTAAAAAACGGCGCGTAAAAAAAGAACGTAAAAAACGATGTGTAAAAAACGGCGCATAAAAAAACCGGGTCATAAAATGACGCGTGAATACGGGGGCGTAAAAAATAGCGTAAAACGGTGCGTAAAAAACGGCTCGTAAAAAACCGGCTCATAAAAACATTTTTTTGTAAAAAAAATCCTGACAAAAATTGTTTTTTAGTAAAAAAAAAATCAGCGCATAACAACGGGGCATAAAAAATGGCTTGTAAAAAACCGGGTGATAAAACGACGGGTAAATAAGGGGCGTGAATACGGGGCGTAATAACGGCGCGAAAAAACGGGACGTGAAAAACGGCGCGGTAAAAAACGGCGCATAAAACCGGGTATAAAAAAACGGCGTGTAAAAAACTGGTCGTAAAAACGGCGAGTAAAAACAGGGCGTAAAAAACGGGGCGTAAAAATGGCGCGTAAAAGCGGGGCATAAAAACGGCGCGTTAAAAAAACGACGCATAAAACCTGGCGTAAAAAAACGGCGTGTGAAAAAGCCGGGCTTAAAAACGGCGTGAAAAACCAGCGTGCAAAAAATTGTTTTTGTTTAAAAATCTGGATCTAAAATGGTTTTTAATAAAAAATTCAGTTTTAAAAAACAAGTAATATAATAATACAAAAAAAGTAATACAAAAAGACAAAAAAGAGTAAATTTACAAAACTACCCTTTTGCATTAAAATATTAAAAAAATAATAAGACAAAAAGTATTTAATATTAGTTTTAATTACTTTTAATCTCATCTATCCATCTTGAAGATCTAATGGTTGAAAAGTGGTTCTCTCGGTTCTTACAACTGCGGGTGGTTTTCATTTTAGCGGCCCCCTATATATATATATATATATATATATATATATATATGGTCGGGATTTGGAGAAAACGGTGAAAAGTGTGAGAATGGTGAGAACGATTATGGATCGTCCGATCAAAACAATCCATGGACTAGATTGCGCGGTGGCGTTTTCGTAAATAACATCAATATTATTAGGTGGGACGCGCTTCATTAAGGGTAAAAAGGTCTATTTACCCTCATATTCAAAACACCATCATATGATAAAACGCCATACAAAAATAAAACGCCATTAAAAACAAAACGCCACAAATTAAAAATAAAACGCGTTGAATATTACAGGAAGATGAAACAACACAAATAACTGAATTTCAGTTATTAACATTTATTAGAAGAAATTCCCTCCTAAATTACGCGCCAAAACATCATTATATAAACAAACGTAAACCATAGCTTCCATAATCACTTCAATCTATCCATTTTCTACAAAAAAAAAAAAAAAACGTTAACCAAAAACGCCAAAAATGGCAACAATCGTTTCGTGGAGATACACTCTGGGGATCAGGCGATACGTCATCCATTTTGACAACAGAAGGATGGTGTATGTTAAGACGATCAGGGCTATTCTGAAGATGGAAGAAGAGATACAGAGGCAAATCTTATCCATTGGCATTGCTCTAGACAACCAATGCCATGAAACGCATATGCTTATGAAAGCATTAACCAACAAATTTGGACCAATCAAAGGAAATGTGAAGCCAGACCCTGTCATGACATCATGGCGTTTTGTTGATGAAACAGACATGGTAACGATTACATACGACAGCGGAGAGCAGCAAGACTACTGGCTAGAGAACATCATGACAAAGCAGCGACTGGGTTTCATGGAAGAATTGCATAACGCCACCTGTACCAACCCAGAAATAGACTCAAAATTGGAGTTAATGCAAGGCATGTTCAGGTGGAGGCTTCAAAATCTTCAGGAACAAGAAGCTGATGAAGATGAATGTGATAACATAGATGAAGATCAAGATGAAGACTCCGAGGAGGAAGAAGATGACACAAGTGATGGATACTATTCAGATAAAGTACCTTCTGACGAAGGATTTTATTTTTTTTCCTCTTTTTTTTCTTCTATGTAATCTTTTTTTAAAGATAATTAAATGATATATTACTATCTTTATTAGCAAAACGCCAAAATAATACTAAACATGGTTTACCCTAATAAAACGCCATAAATAACAAAAAATATTTTCCTCCTTACTATTTTATTTACTCCGTTATTGTATTTTGTCATGATAGTCTGCATAAGACCATTTAAAAAAAACGCCAAACTTAGAAGATGGGAAGTCTATAACCTATAAAACTGATAAAAGCTGATCAACACAGTAAATACAAAAATACAGTAACTGAAAAGACAGCTACTTTATAACTATCATTTATTACAATAAAAAATCTCTCCTAAACTACACGCCAAAAAACTCATATAAGAGAGGGGTCTATACACAATGAAATTAATCACACACAGAAAAACACAAAAACGTCATATCCTCTAGAAACCACTCCCTTTAAAACGCCACAGATGTCAAAGCTTTCACTTAAATGCATTCTTTTTCTGAGGGGGTTAACTCAATAATATTTTGCTGGATGAGATGGACAAACATTCAAGAAAACGAGACTAATGACAGTGATATGCCATCATGTGAGCTTTCTTCTTGATGATTATAGGCATGTAAGAAAGGGTTCAACTAAAGTGTAAAATGCTATTTTGGACTCCATTATTACAAATAGCATCAAGCAAGAGTTGATCTTCAATGACATGCCGCCAAACAATAATATCACACCAAAAAACATGATGCCACTAAGCAGCTTCTTCTGAAAAAGACGGGGTTTATGTATGAAATATGGCAACTAGCAAAACTATTCAAAAAAGGTTCAAAACGCCAAAACAAATTCAAGAAGATAGAGCCTGATGACAGTGAAGATTCGGAAGAGAAATTAGATTACAATTTTTTATTATTTTAGATTTCATTTTATATTGTTTTGATATCAAGTTATATGTTGATTTGTTAACTAGTTCTCCATAAAAAATAACATTATTATATAAAACGCCAAAAACTACAAACACCAAAAAGCTAGAAGTATGAAAACTGGGAGAAAAGTTGCTGGCAAAAAACCTTGTAAAGGTTATTAAACGCCAAAAGATTCACTAAACGCCAAAAAAAATTGGTCTTATTGTAATCTTATGCAAATATTAGAGACTAGTAGTGAATTATTATACAAAACGCCATAACGCCAAAAAAATTAGCCAGAAAACTCTATAACGCCAAAAAATTATATATGTGACACAAAAACAATTAATTCAACGCCAAAAAGTTAAAAAAATAGGATTAATGCCAAAAAAAAAACTTAGACGCCATAAAATATTATACTGCGTTGGGAAAATAAAAGAAGAATGAAAAGACAAAAAAGCCCCTCCGCCCTTCTCTATGACGCAGGACACGTGTTAGGTCAGAAAGCGTTCTCACCGTTCTTACACTTTTGAGTGTTTTCTCCTGAACCCGTTTCTATATATAGAGTAGGGTTCGCACGGAAAATGTGTTTTTCCTAGAAAGTCTAGGAAGCGATCTGGTCCATCCGATTGGTGTGTTTAAGGGTTGAGATTAAATCAATGGCAATCTTGTAATATTTGAGTTTAATTAATTGATTGTTTTAAATGAGTAGGGGCAATTTTGTCAATGGCCGTGTTTTAAATCAATTAGATAACCGCCCAGTTCCTAAATTCAAGCGATTTTCCCCCCCTCTCTCTCCAAACCCATCTTGGAAACCCCAATCCCTACCAAAAATAACTACAATCATGGAAGAAGATAACTTTAGAAACGATGGAGATCACCGGATCAAATTAAAACACTTCTCCATCTCCACCATCTCCGAGTTCATCATCACCATTCAAATATTGTTCTTATCATCTCCGTTTTCTTGACGATGTGTTTTAACAGCAAGCAGATTCATACAGTTGTGTTTTAGCATTCAGATTCATACAGATGTGTTTTAACAGCAAACAGATTCATACAGTTGTGTTTTAGCAGCAAGCAGATTCATACAGTTGTGTTTTAGCATTCAGATTCATACAGATGTGTTTTAATAGCAAACAGATTCATACAGTTGTGTTTTAGCATTCAGATTCATACAGATGTGTTTTAACAGCAAACAGATTCATACAGATGTGTTTTAACAGCAAGCAGATTCATACAGTTGTGTTTTAGCAAGCAGATTCTTACAGATGTGTTTTAACAACAAACAGATTCATACAGTTGTGTTTTAACAGCAAGCGGATTCATACAGATGTGTTTTAACAGCAAGCAGATTCATACAGATGTGTTTTAACAGCAAGCAGATTCATACAGTTGTGTTTTAGCATTCAGATTCATACAGTTGTGTTTTAGCATCCAGATTCATACAGATGTGTTTTAACAGCAAGCAGATTCATACAGTTGTGTTTTAGCATTCAGATTCATACAATTGTGTTTTAACAGCAAACAGATTCATACAGTTGTGTTTTAACAACAAGCAGATTCATACACTTGTGTTTTAGCATTCAGATTCATACAATTTTGTTTTAACAGCAATCAGATTCATACAGTTGTGTTTTAGCATTCAGATTCATACAGTTGTGTTTTAACAGCAATCAGATTCATACACTGTGTTTTACCATCTTTATATTGTGGGATCTATAAAAAAAATTGACTTTAGCCCTGTAAACTGTTAAAACACAGCACCAAGAACATGCTGATAAATTCCAGTAATCTTCTGAACAATGGAATATGCGATGTAATGTGACATGGAATTTTAGTTAATGAACACATTGACTTCCAGATTTGAATTCGAAAATAATAAAAATTCCGAAAATCATGGAATTTTAGTTAATGAAGATACATTCCAAAAATAAAATTAAAATGTGAAATTACATGATAGCTCTTCTACTTAAAATCACTCAATGACACATGTCCAATTCTTATTACTTCCTAGACTTTCTAGGAAAAATAGACTTTCCACCCAACTCCTACTATATATATATATAAAATCCCGGATGTTTGTATAAATAAGAGTCTGCTAAAAGACCCAAAGTTTTCTAACTAAGGGCCTGTTTAAAAGTTAAAAAAAAAATGGCCCTATTAACAAGCCCAAGTGACTAGTCTAAACAAAAATAAGGGCCTGCTAGATTAGGGAAATGAAAGAAAACGTCGCACTGTCGCAGGAGTATAGTATATCGCACAGGGAATTGGGACGAGGGAAACTGGAAACAAAACGTCGATCATATGTTTTTGTCGTTTTGATTTCCTATGTTTTTTATGTCAAGCGTTTTGGATTTCATAATATATAATTAATATGTGTGATTCTGATTTCATATACTATAAAACTTCATGTGATTGAATGAATGTTTTTGGTTAATATTTAGAAATTATCCTTCCCGTTCCTAAATACAAACACCTATACGGCCATAAAAAACGTAAGAAGAGGAAGCTAGAGGAAGAGAAAAGAAAGACAGACGAAGTAAAACAAAACCGAATACACAAGTTTTTTTCAAAAGAAACTCAAAATTCTGGTTCAAACTTGAGTGACGATAATGTGGGTGAAGAAGATGTGAACGTAGATGAAGAACCACACTGTTCGCTTAGCAAATAGGTTCGATAATTTGATCATTTTTGCTACACTATTTTTGTTAATTTGTTTTATCTATTTCATAACAATTATCATAGTATTATGGGTTTTTAGTATTTATCTATTTGATTAAATGATTGATAAGTTTATATTATATGAAGATTTGCAAATAAGGCTCAAATTTTTTTATCTTGAACAGGGTCAAAAATATTTTTGTGATTTTCGGAGACGGTTACTTATTATAATTTGATAATCCTAAATTGAAAATATTATTACTTAATATCTATAGATATAAGTATCTATTTAAGTGAGTATTTAATGTACTTTATTGGTACCTAGCTCATAACTTTTTTTTGAACGGCAAAGATTACATAAACACTCATCCTAAATTACATCAATTCTACCCCATGCCGAGATTTGAACTCTGGTATCTCCCCAAGAGGCACAAAGCCTCTACCACCCCACCAAAGTGGTGATGGCAAGCTAAATGTTTATCGTGCTCAACCTAACACCACTCCACAAATGTTTATCGTGCTCAACCTAACACCACTCCACAAAACAAAACACGATATTCTAGCCCTTCCATGGCATTTATCACATTAATATAGTTATATTTATAACGAGTGTCGGTATGGTAACAGTAAGTAACAAACCGATATCGGTGAAGCAACATTGGTGTCGGTACTGATATTTGGTTGTAGTTTCCGATCGATGTAAAACACATGTTGGTATCCCTTCAGGCATATCTCTTCCGTTTGCTACACCGGGCGTTGGTATCATACTACTACCGTAACAAACCAAACTCATAACGTTAAAAAACCGAATCAAAACCTACCAGAAACCCGCTGCAAAGCACGAAAAATCCCACTAGTTTTATTTAATAAAACAATTATTCTCCGGAACTTTTGCTTATAGCCAACTTCTAACGATATTCATAAAACGAATATTCATTTTCACGTCAGCCAAAACACACAAAAATATATAAAAAATGAGCAACCCGGACCTTTCTCGTGTTTGAACGAACAGGAAAATAAATAAATAAAAAAATAAAAAAAGGCGCAGACCACGTGGCGCGATCTCCAGCCTGTAATAATTGACTCCAAAGAAAACGGAATAATCCCTTTCCGTTCACCGTCACAGATATCCACGTGTTCAATTCTCTGTCATCCACGTCACTAGCCGCCCCGGGGAAGATTCGCCTCTTTCCGACGAAATAGCGTAGAATAGTTGTAAAAAGTACAATTACAGCAAAACACTTCCAACTTTCTCTCTCTCTATATTCACATGTGTATATTTGTGTATGTATAGGTGGACGATCGTGTTGCTGTTGTTGAAGTTTAGATCTGAAATTGTGAGAGTTTGACTAATTTTGAAGACAGCAAATGAAGAATTTGAGTTTCTACAAGAGGTTCTCGAGCTCCTTTGGTGAATATCCTTCCCTATCGAGGTTTCTGGTGGTTTTTGCCGTGAGGTATTCCGTTAATTTAAGCTTAATTTGTTCGATTTCATTGTTGTTGATCGTACTTTTTGATTCGTAATCATATATGACTTTTTTTTTTTATTAATTTCAGCTTAATTTCTCCAATTTGACAGTTATTATTGGTTTCCAATCATCTAGGACGTTTTTAGGTTTAGTAGTTTCAGCTTAATTTCTTCGATCTGATAGTTATTGATTGTAGTTTTTTTTAATTAATTTCAGCTTAGATAGTTGTTGATTGTACTTTCTGAGTCGCAATGATCTAGATGTTTTTGAGTAAATTAATTTCAGCTTAATTTCTTCAATTTGATAGTTTTTTATCATAATTTTTAATTCACAAACATCTAGGATCTAGGCGTTTTTATGTAAATTAATTTCTTCAAGTTGTTGATAGTAGTTTTCGATTCACAATCTAGGACATTTATAGTGAAAACTGAATAAGATAGTTGCAGGCTTGTTCAATTGTTCATTAATTTTGTTACATCTTAATGTTTGAGTTTTGTGATTGAATTATTGCAACTTGTAAATGATGTTACCTGTTTCTGATCATCAACTCTTAGGTGTTTGAATGAACTTTAGTGTTAATATGTTGGATTATGGTTCATATTCATCATTCCAATCCTTGATTTCCAATTATTTATGTGATTATAACTTTAGTGGTGGGGGTCTGGTGGCTTATTCTGAGGCGAATAATATACAAAGTGGTGCGAAGATCGATGAGTTACCGGAGGCAGGTAGTGAGAAAAAGAGGGTAGTGGTACTTGGAACTGGTTGGGCTGGAACAAGTTTCTTGAAGAATCTCAAGAATCCTTCATATGATGTTCAAGTGATATCACCAAGGAATTATTTTGCATTCACGCCTTTGCTACCAAGTGTTACAGTTGGTACCGTTGAAGCTCGTAGTGTTGTTGAACCTATTCGCAACATCGTCAAGAAGGTAATTAATTAATTACTAGTGGTTTATAGTTTATACATGAATTTGCCTAGGCCTGTAAATGAACCGAACGATTCGTTCATTTAACTTTAACCGAACACGAACACAAACATATAATCGAACATACTTTTTTGTTCATGTTCGTTTATTAAGAAAACAGGCATGTTTGTGTTCGTTTATGTTCGTTCGTTTAAAACCTAAACGAACAGTCACGAACGTAAATGAACATAAACACACTTAAACGAACATAATTTAACAAACAATAAACAACCCCAAATGAACGTAAATGAACACCAATAAACATAATTGACTAAATATTAATGAACATAAAGTAATTTTTTATATAAATTAGTGATTAATTATGAGAACTTTCAGTGGAAAGCCCATTTTTATTACTAGAAAGTCCGATTTCCCGTTAGTTACATTTATATAAGTAGTTAGAAAGTTCCTTGTGTTAAAATTTTATATAAATATAACTAGTTATGTATTTAATTTGAAACGGACATAAACAAACAAACATAAACAAATGTAAATAAATGAACGAACAAAACGTGTGTTCATGTTCGTTCATTTAACTAAATGAACATAAAATTGTGTTCGTGTTCATTCGTTTATTAAATAAACGAACTTCCCGCCGAACAAGTTCACGAACAGTTCATGAATGTTTGGTTGGTTTACAAGCCTGAATTTGCCAATAGATATCATCTTAATATTTAATGATGTGTGACCATATATGCACAAACAAGCTTCTTGTTCCGAGTTGAAATAGGTGATGATTAGCTACTAACTAATGCATGTTTAATCTATAACAGAAGAATTTGAATGTTAATTACTGGGAAGCTGAATGCTATAGGATCGATGCAAAAAATAAGAAAGTTTACTGTCGTTCAAGTCAAGAGGATAAAGAAGAATTTGTTGTAGACTATGATTACTTGGTGATCGCAATGGGAGCTCGTGTTAATACGTTTAACACTCCTGGTGTAGAAGAAAATTGTCACTACTTGAAGGTAAACCGTGAATCGCTCTTTACAAATTCTCCCACTTACATAATATAGTTTGACTTATATATTTGACTAATTGGATTCAGGAAGTTGAAGATGCTCAGAAGATCAGGAGGACTGTGATCGACTGCTTTGAAAAGGCAAGCTTACCTACTTTGAGCGATGATGAGCGGAAACGAATTCTTCAATTCGTTGTTGTTGGTGGTGGGCCCACTGGAGTGGAGTTTGCAGCCGAGCTTCATGATTTTGTGTCGGAGGATTTGGTGAAGTTGTACCCGTCAGTTAAAGATTTGGTTAAAATAACACTTCTTGAGGCAACCGACCATATCTTGAACATGTACGCCTTTATTCGGGTTACATACAGCCAATATTACTTTATTTTTTCATTTCTGAGTAAAATGGCAGTTTCGTCCCCGAGGCTTGACCAGTTTTGCAACTTTCGTCCAAAGGTTTGTTTTTCCGCATCTGGATCCAAAAGGTTTAAAATCTTGCCATTTTCATCCGGCTCGTTAACTCCATCCATTTTTCTCCGTTAAGTCAGGGGTATTTCCGTCTTTTTTGTTAACTTAAAGGGTAAATCAGTCTTTTTCAGGGGTGTTCGGTCTTTTTACATAAAGTGAAAAAGACCGAATTGCCCTTTAAGTTAACAAAAACTATGGAAATACCCTTGACTTAACGGAGAGAAATGGATGGAGTTAACCAGCCGGGTGAATATGGCAAGATTTCAAACCTTTTGGATTCAGATGCGGAAAAACAAATCATTTTTTTGCTTTGTGTTTATGCTTATGCAATTACTTCCTTATTTCATGCAGGTTTGACAAACGAATCACAACTTTTGCAGAAGAAAAGTTTCACAGAGACGGTATAGATTTGAGGACCGGTGCAATGGTTGTGAAAGTGTCGGATAAAGAAATTTCAACCAAAGTGATTAAAACCGGAGAGATCGCTACTATACCCTATGGAATGGCAGTCTGGTCGACTGGTATTGCAACTCGTCCGGTTGTAATGGATTTCATGAAGCAGATTGGCCAGGTATTTTCCGCTGGATTTCCATTTTCGGTTTCTATTTCCATGATTACTATATCTTGTGACAAGATTTGTGATCCTTACGTATATAGGCAAATAGACGTGTATTAGCTACCGATGAATGGCTTCGAGTTGAAGGGACCAACAGCATATATGCGCTTGGAGACTGTGCTACAATTAATCAGCGTAAAGTCATGGTGCGTTACTACACATATACCCATTAATGTCATTGTTGATAAGCTGAAATACAAAATATGAGGAAAATTGATATATTATTGAATAATCATGCAACAAACACGTGTATCAGGAGGATATTTCGGCCATATTTCAAAAGGCAGACAAGGACAACTCGGGAACACTTACAGTTAAAGAGTTCCAAGAAGCACTCGATGACATATGTGACAGGTATCCTCAGGTGAAACTATATCTGAACAATAAGCAAATGAGCAGCTTGGTCGATCTACTTAAGGAATCCAAAGGAGATGTTGCAAAAGAATCGATTGAACTGAACGTTGAAGAATTTAAATCGGCTCTTTCTCAAGTGGATTCACAGATGAAGAATCTTCCTGCCACAGCTCAGGTATGACATCATTAAATTAATAGTAAAATGCCATTTTCGTAATTGGGGTTTGACCAGTTTTGCGACTTTCGTCCAAAGGTTTGTTTTTCTGCATCTGGATACAAAAGGTTTAAAATCTTGCCATTTTCATCCGGCTCGTTAACTCCATCCATTTTTCTCAGTTAAATCATGGGTATTTCCATCTTTTTTTGTTAACTTAAAGGGCAATTCAGTCTTTTTCAGGGGTATTCGGTCTTTTTGCACAAGTGAAAAAGACTGAATTGCCCTTTAAGTTAACAAAAAGACAGAAATACCCTTGACTTAACGGAGAAAAATGGATGGAGTTAACGATCCGGATGAAAATGGCAAGATTTCAAACCTTTTGGATTCGGAGAAACAAACTTTTGGACGAAAGTCGCAAAACTGGCCAAACCTCAGGGACGAAAATGGCATTTTACTCTTAAATTAATCATTAAGCTATAGGTCTCTTTTTGCTAATGCGGTTTAGTGATGGTTTCACAGGTTGCAGCTCAGCAAGGTTCCTATCTTGCTGATTGTTTCAACCGCATGGAAGAATGCACGAAAAATCCTGAAGGTCCTATTCGTTTCAGAGAGTCTGGCAGGCATAGATTCCGTCCCTTCAGGTTTGATCTCGACATCTTTGACTATTGAAAGTCAACATGACGTCTTGACTTTGGGATCGAACACTTAACGCCTCATGATTTATTATGCAGGTACAAGCATCTTGGTCAATTTGCTCCATTAGGAGGAGAGCAAACAGCAGCACAACTCCCCGGTGATTGGGTATCTATTGGTCAGAGCTCTCAGTGGCTTTGGTACTCTGTGTATGCAAGGTAACCCCCCCCCCCCCCCCCCCCCCCACCCAAACATCCGAGTAACCCGACACCATTGAATAATAAAAGCTGAGTTGACCTAAGACAGTAGTTTGACTTTGTTTACTTTTGTTTGACCTGACATATGCAGCAAGCAAGTCAGTTGGCGTACAAGGTCGTTGGTGGTGTCAGACTGGATGAGGCGTTTCATCTTCGGGAGGGATTCGAGTCAAATATGAGTTGACTTCAACATATGTGATATATGCATAATGATAAGTCCCTAATTTTCTGGTTGTCATAAAGGCAAGTTTTGGTGCATGATCCATACATTTTACCCGATTCATATTTGTTTTGTAAACATATGCTGCTCTCTGTTCTTTGTTATGTTTTCTGTTAATAAGAAGCAATGTCATAAATCGTAAATCAGATTCAGAAAAGAGTTGCTAACAATATGCATGGCGGAATTGTAGGTTTCGATTCGATTTTGTTGTCTTGATGTTCTTTAATATTTTTTACAAATCCTTTTATATTACATGTTGACACGGATGCAAGATAAAATTCTCAGGTTTGCTCTAAGTTATGGTGATAGTTTTGTAATTGAGATTGTACCTTGCCACTAGAAAAAAAAAAAAAAAAATTATCTACCTGGAACGATCCATTCAATCGTTCAAGTTGCATTCTAAAGTGTAATGCAATTTTTACAACTACTACTTTGGAACAGGCATTCAACCGTTTTAAGTTGCTTTTTAAAGTGTTTTAATTCAATTTTCACTACTACTACTTTGCCGGTTGTACTGTACCTTGGGAGACCGGACAGGTTTGAGACAAGTATTGGTAATCTAAGTTCCATATTGATTGTAGAACTATCTCATGCCAGTTCCATACTCGTAGGTGGAGATGTACAAATCGGTTTTATTTTAAATACCTGTTCGCGTTGGTCAACAAAAAGTCAAAACCAGGTTGAGTCATAAAACTGGTTCGGGTTTTGTCAGTTTGTTGAATGGTTTTTTAGCCGTTCGATTCGTTTTTAACCGGTCTCAAAGAAGAGGATTATAAACCGACTGAAAACCTACATGTTGTACCGTTTCAAACTGGTTTCCTACATGTATATTGGTTTTGGTTTTGGTTTGGTTCCATGTTCCGGTTCAAAAACCAGTTTTATTGTGCATGTCTTGCTATTCTTATTTTTATATAATTTTGTTGTACAAGGAAAATAGAAATATAAAACTAAAAAGTCATTGAATTTATAGGGTAAGATTACTCTGTTTAAAAGAAGATAAAGGAAAACAAAAATGAAAGGAAAATGCCTACGAGTATGATTCATGTAATTGGGTTGGGTTTCACCTAAATTAAGTTTAATACTTATCATGTACCGTGATATGATAATCGATCCTATACCTGCGTACCCGTTCTTGGATGTTACGAATTTCGAGTTTTCCATCCGAGTTCGTTTACGTAGGCAGTTTCGTACAGATGCAAAAACCATCAAAGGAACTATATTGTTATGGACTGAAACCATTGCAAAGTATGGGACTTGTCTCGCATCGGTTGTATGGGCAACCAATATGAGGTTTATATACCCAACTAGTGGAATTCTTCCGCGTTTCGCGTCGGGAATTCGATAGGTATCAGGTTGGTTCGTTATGATACCGTCACTAATTATAGCAATCGAAAGAGAAAATCTAAAAAATAAAGTCGTGATATACACAAAAAGATATCAACATGTGTTTTACATCGATACAAAAGTCAAAAAAATGAAAAATGGCACCGATTCCGATAACACTGATGTCGGTATCAATGTTTCGTCATTGTTCAATAGAATCAATCAGTTCACCTATTTTGAACTTATTGATAATTTATGTAAAAAAGTTATTAAAAAATTGCAATATATATCATTTCTAAAGATAATTTATGTAGGGTTAGGATATAATAGGAGGTTTACCTGGGTAGGAATGCTAGGAAGTAATCTTGACCATCGATTTATTAAAAAAACGATTTTAAATAACCTAATATATAATAATAGGACCCACATGTCCTACACGTTGGAAATTCGGTTGTTTTCAGTTCAGATATTACGGTGCTAACACGTTAAAATATGGATGAGCTCGGTACCTGTAACGGCACCGAAAGTGCCGATCCGGAAAATCATCGAAATTAGGTACCGGCACCGAAAATGCTCGGTACAATACGGTATGGTATTTGAAGGTAAAAATCAATAAATATAGGTATGGTGCTAGACCGGTGTCGAACCGAAAGTAACGATTCTGAAAACGCCAAAAGATGGGTATCAAATTGGTACCGAAAATGATTTGGTATAGTAAATTGGTACCGATACGATACCGGTTTGATTACAGGATTTGATACGATTTGCTCATCAATAATCTAAATATCCAAGTTAATTTTACATGCTACAATTCATTCATTACGTAAAAAGACAAAAAATAAAGCAAAATAAGTTGTTGTGTATATAAAACCTCATTCAAACGAAATACAGTTTACTTACTCAGTGTATGAAAAGTAATCTAAAATGTGCAATTACTTGCATTGGTACGTTGCTACAGGATTTGATGAGCTCGGTACCAACCGGTACCGAAATCCCCAAAAATGGGTACCGGTATCGAATATATCTGGTACAGTACGGCTTGATACGGACGGTACTGGTACGACACCGGTATTTGAGGGTAAAACCCGATGAATACCGATGCCGAACGGATACCGAAAATACACTCTGTTTGGTAAATTTGATACCGGTACCGGTATCCGATACTATTCATTCATTTATTTTTCTATTAGTTTTCATTGAACACTCTTTTGAATATTTAAATTTATTATTACTGTTCAATTCGTTTTTTTTAATATATATTTAAATTAAATTTAAATTAAAATTAAATTTATTATTACTGTTCAATTCGTTTTTTTTTAATATATAGGTCAATATATAGGTCAATTTATTAAGTGACAACAATGTCATTTTTTTCAAAGATTTACCATACAACTAACTACTCCTAACATATATCAACAAACACAACACTTAACTCAATGTTTTATTAACCGGATCAAACCGGCCGGTACACCCGGTTGAACCACCCGATACACCCGGTCAAACTGTTTCTAAGCCTAATCCGGTACTGTATAAAAACTCATTGCTCCAACATATATCAACAAACACAGCACTTATAACTCAAAGTTTTAAAAACCGACCAGTAGTACCGGTACTGGTTGAACCGTCCGGTACACCCGGTTAAACCGTTTCTAAGTTATAACTCAGCAAAAAGTCAAACATAAGAAGTGTCAGAAACTAACAATTTCAGTCTTGAATAAGCATTCCGGCGTTCGATTCGTCCAATTTCAAAGCATAAACCTGAGAACCCAAAATCCCCAATTCCAAAAACTGCCGCAACCAAGAACCCTATAAAAGCAAAGCAAAGCAAAACAAAACATCAATAACGATAACCAAATTAACATAGGCACAAATCAAAATAACTAACACAATTTGGGAAAGCCAACCGCTAGCAAAAGTTACAAGTCACTATTGGACAAAGTTATTACTAATTTATAGTATTATAATATAATTATAATACTTTCCTTGACTAACTAATCTTTTTTAGTTTTACTAAGTGACATTTGTTGGTATCACTAAGACCATTCGTTTTTGTGTGGAGGGGCATGAAAATGGAACGTTATGCGACATGTCAGCACGCGTTAGAAAAGTGACGTAGTGTAAAAAAGGGAGGTGTGGAACTAGGGGTGGAAAGTGGCATTTTTATTAAAAAAATTGACCAATCAAAACCAACTCAAAATCCACCCACCAATGAAACGTCGTCATCTCACCCACACATTTGCCCCCACGCCGGTGGAGATCCTCAAGCCCCAATCACAACGCCGTGCTCCACGCCAGACACGGGGTGACTAGCTTGGTGTGGACTGGCTTCCACGCCAGATTTTTACGCCACACCGTATGGTCTAATGACACATTTTTATTGTAATTTAGACTTTGGTTCTGTTTATGTTTTTTTAACATTTCAATATTCGAACTGTGAACTTTAGAATAACATGGTAAATATCAACTGTTGAAACTGATTTACAAGGAGAATATAACAAATTCAATTGATTGTATTTTCATAACTTGTAGCTCACTCAAAGGATCAAGAACACAATCACTAGGTTCAATAACTTTCTTCACATATTTGGCCTTTTTTACCAAACCTTTGATAGCAACCAGCTCCACTCAACACACATTCATTTGTTGGATTATGAAGAAAGCCAAGATAAAAATGGGAGTGTATAAGTGTACAAGATTAATTGGTCTCTCTAAATCTCTTTCTTGTAACAAAGTACACATGTATGTCCATGTAATATTCTATAATTCAAGCACAATATTTAACCACGATGTATATTAAAAGTATTTAAAAATTCTTCAGTAAATATACAAGTAAATAAGTGTTTTAGATTGGTTCTTGTTTATGATTATGTATAACATATTAACATTCTCATATGGGTGTCCCCTCTCTCTCTATATATACACACACGAGAATTAGGTAAATTGGATTTATAATAATCAAAATTAAATTATATAGGCTGATAATAGTCTATAATGATAATTTGACTAGTTGCACTTATAATTGTCATATATTTACACTCGATTCTACTTTATTTTGCTCACACATAAGTTGTGTTTCCCATCACGTTCATACTTCTCATTGTGAGCGAAATAGAGTGGAGATCTATGTCGATATTCAACTACGATTGCCCTTAACAACAAAAGTGAAATTTATAAGCGTCAGTGATTTTAGTATAGATATTACCAGTCAATGAATCATAGTTTGGATTATTAAAATCCAACTTGCTTAAGTTTATAAAGCAGAATTAATTACATGGTTTGTACTTGTAGTTTACCTATTTTGTCACTTTCATACCTATTTTTTAGAAATTACACTATTGGCACCAACTTTTAAAAAATGACTTCACTATTGATACATCACAACAGATACTAACTATGCAATTAATTCTACAACCACATGTACTAATGGTAAAACAATTTGTAAAAATTGGTACCACTAATATCATTTCCAAAAAAATAGGTATGAAAATGACAAAATAGAAAAGCCACAAGTCGTAACCGTGTAATTAATAATAATTCTTATAAAGCATGTTGGTTAACTTAACATATGATGAAGTTGTGATTGGCATCATTGGAAATTTAATTAATATTTGTTTACATGTATATAAAACATACTTAAGTTATGTACTAGAGAATTGAACTTAGTTAATGTAAAACCCAGTTTTAGGGATAGTAAATTTTAATCAAAATAAAATGTGTTCAAACGTGTGCATTGTGTTAAATATAAAGTGTGCTACAAATGTGTATGTGGACAAATATGTGTGTGATACATTTTCAAGTCCACTAACTAATTATAAATTAGCTAATATTAGGTGGATTATTATAATTGGGTTAACGATAAAAAAGGTACATACGAGTTTAAATTTAAATTCAAAATAGATGAGATGCAACCAACTCAGACACTCTCTATCCCTCATTGTGAGTGTTGATTGAGGTGTTTAAAGTGGTGGCGGTTCCTCTGGTGATCAACAAGGAGTATGTCCTCGACTAGTGTGTCATATTTTAAGGTGTGAAATTTGTAATATAAAGTATGTAAATGTACGTTATATATTTTAAGTCTTTCGTCGTGTGTTATAGGTAAATCTTTGGTTGATACGCCCGGGTCTCAAGGTGTTTCAATCAGATGGCCACATTATCTCATATACGTCATTTAACTTTCCATATTTTGTAAAAAAAATAATAATTGTTTTATACATACATTTGTGTGTGTATGTGTATAGTACATACATGTATCCATACACACATACATGTACATGGTGTGTATATGTATATCTAAATCATCAAAATGTAACACATTTTAAAAGGCGGTTATTTTACATATGATGGCATATTTAGTTATTATTATTTTATTATTATTAATCGTCCAAATAACTTGTTTCAATGGTCAAATTAATAACCCAAAAAATATATAAAGTAACAATATTTGTAAAGTTAAGCGATTCTAGTCTCTAGTAACCAACTACAAAAGTCTAACAAGACGAGCCATACTGCAAGCAGTTAAGGTTTATAAAGTTGAAATGACATGGATATTGATCTGGATAATAGATACTTTTCATAAAATATTATTTTATAAAAAAATGTTAATATTTTAAAGACTAACACTTAATTAAACGTAAGATGTATCCGAAATAAAACAAAAAAAAAATTGTTTGTTGATAATAAAGGCACATGCTTTGGTCGGCAAAGGTGGCTTCACTTGTAAATTAAGATAAAAAGTATATTGTATAACGAATTTAAGGCTACCTTCCACTTTGATGAAAGATATGATTTACAATAATACTTTAATATAATTCATGATAAAACAATTATGACAAAAAGTGGAGAAGCTTGTTAACTACTCCGAATGTCAGTTACACCAGAATCTAAAAAATAAGACGTGTAAATTTTTATTTTTTTGGAAACTTATAATTACAAGGTCCCATCATCTAGAATTGAGGGAATGATTAACATTTATAAGTTGAATGATGAACATGTGGTGTTAATATAAAATTATATTTAAGTGGAAAATGGGGAAATGTATAAGCATGTATAGATAATGTTTTTAACTTAGGATTATGTGATAATACATGGTTACCTACGTTACAATTACTATGGAGGGAAATAGTGACACCATGCTATTAGTGTAGAGAGATGGTGAACGTGGACGTCACATGGCATCCACTAGATAGCTTTATTATTTTCTTAGATTGGATATTACATTTTTCAAGTTAGTATATATATGATATAAAGCGGAATCCAGTATTTAAAGAGTCTATGATGGAGTGATGTAAATGTTGGAAGTATGATCAACCGAAATCAATAGACTTGGGTTTAAAACCCGGGAAATGCAAATGTTTTCCCTCTTTTTTTTAAAGATATCATTCACTTTGTTTTTCCCTTAAATCAGTTTACGCTATGGCTTTTAAACTTGAATAAAGTTACTCTACAGCTCCGAAACTTTAATAACTTTTTTCCCTATGACTAACATATTTTTATCTACATCTCAATGTAATTATTATTGAGGTCGTGTTATAAGTAGTATGTACAAGTAAACGAAACATAAGCCTACATGTTATCAAATCGATAAATATTCAGTCACTCGATGTAGCGCCCCGCAATGCAGGCGTGACATAAAACTAGTTCAATACAAAAATTGTGAGAAACACATAAACATTTGTATATATTAATTTTATAATGACACAAATGTAAGTGTATAAACTTCTTACTATATGAGGTCTTTTAGTGTATTATTTTGGATACTTTTATTATGTATTGTGCATGATCGTTTCGTATAATTACTTTTATTAGAATGACTAACTGACACACTAACTAATAACACTTCTATATCTACACCATTAATTTACAATAGTATTAAAACTCTCAAACCCATGATAAATAACACGTCACACCATGATATCATCAGACTAAAAACACTTTAATTATATAAATATCCAGAATGCAAAGTGCATACGTAGATACTTGCATATTGTGTTTTAATTCTGATTTATTATGTATACCATGTATATTTTGTTTTATACATAGTATACATGCGTTTTTGTTAACATGTGTCGTCCTAAATTTTTTATTTTCTCTTCCACTCTCCTCTCTCCCATGATAAGTTTTAACAACTAAACAAATAACTTTTTCAGTGTCAATCTGTCATATATGAGCATGTATACACTAAAAGTTAATTAACATAATAAAAACAAATAAATTGTATAAAAAATGAACCCAAGCTTTTATCCAAAAGTTAGCCCTTAGGAGTTAAACAAACCAACAATGGGTTCCACATGGTGGGGGTGAGAGGTTTGGAATTGGTTTTTCTTCCACCCCAACCTTCTTATCTTCATAGATCATGGTTTAAAATGATCCTACCTATATAGCTTTTATGCCTATTTATCGTAATACTAAGTTATTCACTTTTGTATATCACAAAATGTAACAATCCTCAGTAAAACCGATACTCTCGAATATTTCTGACACCCTAGTATATTTTAAAATGTTCCAGTATGTCTTTAAATACACCCCGTATGTGAAAATCGAGCCCGAAATACAGTATAGCATTAAAACTAAAATTTAAATCTGAAATATAAGCTGAGGCGGGCCGCGTAGACCCACCCCAACACTCACGCTGGCGGTATCAAGGTTTAAAACTTGATTCCGGTGAAATTATAAGTTAAGGCGGGCCGCGTAAGCTCACCTTAACTCTTACGCGGGCCGCGTGAGATCAAAAAGGTGGCGCAGCCCGGTGATGACACGTGTCATCATCGTGGCGAGTCTAGGCGATGACCCGGATCACCTAAACCCTACCCGGGCTACGACGCGGGCCGCGTAAGCCCTTTCTTTGTTTTACGCGGGCCGCGAGAGGACCAAATATCAGCACTATATAAGCAGGCCATCGGATTTCATTTCAACTCGTTCATTTTCTTTTATGTATCTCGAATTCTCACATTATAGGCATAATGTTCAAGTAGTATACCCCCTAATTAGCAAGGTTCTGCTCCGTTGTAAGTATTATAACCCCGGTTTCGTACTAGATACGCTGCCCGATTGATTTAGGGTTCCGTAACAACTGTCGTGGTTCTGCCCGACGTAGTTGTTGGAATGCCGTCTCGGGGAGGGTATCATTAATATTTTCAAAGGGTTATGATACTAACCTATGTACATTTGTGTAAATTATAGATTATTCCCAGGAAACCCTTACGCGAAGTCTAAGATAGCAATGTGAGTTTATCCTCTTTTTGATAACCTTTTTGTAATATTTTACAAAACCTTAAATGTTTTACAATGTGATTAAGCGGTGATTGAGTCTTTGTAGTTCTTCAATTACTGCCGGTATGTTGGGGTTTTGTATACAAAATTTACTACTGCGAGTAGTAAGTCGGGGATGACAGTACGTTACCATTGGACAACGAGTTAGCCAATGTGTAATATGACCCACAAGTCAGGATTGACAGTACTGAATGAGTAATTGTGTAGAAATAAACAATGTGATCGCTCTCAATACTGTTTTAATTAATAAAATGTTTCTTGATTAAACTGGGATTCACTCACCAATATTTCCCACTGACAAATGTTTTTAAAACGCGTTTCAGGTAACACAATGTGACAGCCAATTAGTAAAAAGCCAGCTGGAGAGCACTGAAGGCTTTGGGAAAATGTGGCTATAAAAGTTACGTAAAAGACGATGTTTTAAATTTAATAAAATAGGGTTTATCCCTATAAACGTATTGTAATAAGAAACTTGGGTTTTGCCCATGTGATTATTAATATTAAATGAGGTGGTTTTACTCTGATAAACATTTCCTAACTACGGTCCTGATGTAATTTCCGCTGCCAAATTAACAAGCTGATACCACCAAAACTCTGAGTTCGCGTCCGCCCGTTCCCGGGACAGATAAGGGATCGGGGGTTGCGACAGAAGGTGGTATCAAAGCCTAGCCACTGGTCTAAGCCAAAGAAGTGTTCTGCTGACACTTAAATTCTAAATTTTGTGTTAGGAAATAAATTACGGAAATACGTGCATAACTGTATTTATTTGTTATGTGTTATTTGACTATTTGTTAGTCTACATTATGAGTGATCAAGGACCCTCAGACATGTGTCGTCAGTTGTCTAATTCACCTAGGAGCAATGTTGTAGAAGGCGCTAGGCGCTAGTCGGGCGGTAAGGTACAGCCTAGGGATTAATCGGGATTAATAGGGATTAATCGGGATTAATCGGAATGGGATTTTTATATGTATTTTTTCAAAATTATATATATATACCCAATAATATAAAAATAATACTTCAAAATTCACATAAATACTTCAAGTTTCAGATAGTATGGTTCGATTTTGACCAATTTTGACCGCCTAGGACCGCCTAGTACCGCCTAGGACCGATTTTGATCGATTTTGACCGACTAATATTGTCCGATTAATCCGATTTTTGACCGCCTAGGACCGATTTTGACCGCCTAGGACCGATTTTGACCGATTTTTTACCATGACCGATTAATTGACCGCCTAGCTCAAAATTAGGCAGTAGATGACCGCCTAGCGCCTAGGCGCCGATTAATCGGCCGCCTAGGCCGATTTCTGCAACCATGCCTAGGAGTGAAGGTACCTCTTCACAGCCTGCCATTTCTGGGTATTCTGCTGATCAGGAAGAAGGGATGTTTGCTTTTAAAGCTCAGTCAGAAGAGCCATTCCCTCATAAGAAAAGAGGATGGTTCAGTAAGGAAGCGTTTGCACGTAGGAAAAGAATGTGAAAGTTGCAACAGCAAAGAGTTTTAGCGGCTGCTAAGCGAAAAACAGATGCCCATACACAGGATATGCTTAATAGAAGCCTAGCCAATTTCCATATCCTAGCCACAACTGCTGTTGACCCAAGTCTGGAGCAAACAATAGCAACCCAACCACAATTGCAAATCCTTGACCAACCAATGGAGATAGAAAACCCTGAAAACCAAGTGGAGATGCATGACTTCAACCCAGAGGAAATCCCTAGGGTACCAGCACTGTCACACCCCGATATTTCCACGTATTATCGGTGGGCCCGGTAGGGGAGTTTCGTGACGTAGTTGATATCATCATAGTCATACAACACAATATTTAAATGCACAGCGGAAGCAAAAGATAGATATAATTCAACCGAATATAATTGTAATATTAAGTATCACAACAGTTGAAAATAATCCACAGGTGGATCAAAATAAAAAGGAAACATTGTTCAACAGTTTTATGGCATCCAAGCTTGCGAGACTTATTGTGGACGCTAGGAGAAAGCCAGCCTAGTTCGCGTAGTACCTGCACTTAACCTTTTGGGAAAAATACGTCAGTTTACACTAGTAAATACAATCAACTGACTCATTTTTAAAAGTTTAATAAAATTGCTTTGAATGCACGTGGCACAAACTTTTTATAACTTGGGATAATTATTTGAATATAATCTTGTAAAAGAATTACATGTTCCTTATGCGTTCAGTAGCCCGATCCGTAGACCGGGTTAAAGATCAATAGACACACCACATAATTTATTTATGCACTGACGGGTGTACGCCTACACCCCGTGCTCAGGTCGTGGCGATCTCATAAGATGATGCCAAGGATATCCGGGACATGGTCATTAACCCCCCAAAGGCTTTAAGCAAACAAAACATTTCCAAACGGAGTATATCAATGGTTTAACCTCTATTCGATTAAAGATTCAATGACCGACCAAGCGGTATTTTATATACCATACCCCAAGCCCGTATAGGGAAAATAAGTTAACAGTATTTACCTTTGCAAGTATCAATCACAAATAGCAAGTGCGTGTAGCTTTTACCGGGTCTCCTATTCTGGAACGAAGGTTTATAATAACCTATTAGAATCCTAACAAAGATTATTGTCCTCTCACATTTCCAAAATTCATGTTTTATGGTCAAAAGGGCATATTGGTCAACATTAGGCAATTAACGGAAACATCGGACAATCAACGAGTCAAGTAGTATAAACGCAGAGGGTTATACTATCATACTAGTTGGTCCTAACGGAGCTCTAAGGCATTTCTAAACCCATCTAAATCGGGTCAGAACTGAAGTCAAAGCAAAAGTCAAAGTTTTGCGACTTTCGGTTCCGAACCGAGCCTAAACAGAAAATTGTCGGGTCGAACATGCTTAGACATGTTCTTATATTTATTACTAAGTTATATGAGTGATAAAATAGGTTGCACACCTTCTACATTATTAATTAGGCGTTAATTCGAAAATTAAGTTCTTGTTGACTTTTTATTAACAACTTTGACCCGACAAATGTCTTAGTTAGGACGGGAATCAGAGGGTGCCCTTTTAAGGGTTTATTGCCCACATAATTACCAACTTATAGCTACCTTAAGTTTGAATAAACACTGAACCATTAGTGATTAATCGATAAGTCAAACCTTAATTACAACGTTTGACTTTAAGCTAATTAACTAAGTAAAACATGATTAAGGAAGGTTAAGGATACTTACCAAGGTCCTATGCACGACTATAAATGCTTAGAGAAGGCTCTTGAGCTCCAGAAATGATCAGAAGATGAGTTGTGACTGAATGATCAAAGTTGCAACAAGGTGGGCTTTATATAGTGCTCTTGATCTCATTAGATCTTGCCAAGCAATGCTACACATGTTCCCTGATGTTAAACATGTGTCCTAGTGCCTAAAAACCAGTAGGGGTCGCGCATGGAAGTGATAAATATCAATATAAGTCGGTTACTCGTTCATAACAGGCAGCTGTCAACATTTCTGTCGCTGGGGATGCCTTACGGACCGTAAGGCAGGACCTTTACGGTCCGTAAGCCTTTATCAGAAGGCAAAAAATTTTAACCTTTCAAGCTTTGAAGAGGCAACCTTTATATTTCGACTTTGGGGCTTGAATTATCAGTATGGGACCTTTATATCATGCTTGAACAGTTATGACCACCTTGCCATGTTCTAAAGTGGTCTTGGATGCTTTTGAAAGGCCATAAACGAAGATTTGTCAAATACATTCTCGTAGGATCCCATCTTTGCAAATTTGGATCAGTTATTACTAGCATGTTTATCAGATGTTTACAACACTGGTTAAGGTTTGGGATTTATACATAGGTCGCTCAGAAGTATGTATTAACATGTCGACGCTTTTAACCCCTCGTGTACGAATTTTATCATAATTTTCTCATACGATAACGAAACTTGGTGAAATTTTTATCATGCCTTCTAGTGAACATAATTAATCGTTACAAAGTTCCGGGTTTGTTAAAAGGTCACTCAGAGGTATACTTTAAACATGTTGACACATTTAACCCCTGTAGTTTGTAATCTCTCACTTTCTTTCACAATTAGCTTCATATGATCCATGATTCATTCGTTTAAGGTTATAAACCTCATGTAGGGTTATTGTAAAGTATATTTATCCATTATTGACATTTTGAACCCTTATATTCACATACTTTCCTTGTTTGACAACTTTAGTCCTTCTAGTGTATTCTTTCCCACGTTCAAAGTCTATGACACGTGTCAACACATTATTGGACGTGAAATTTCGAGGTGTTACAAACACCAAATCCCCTAGACCCAAATTACGATCCCTGGTGGGATGACGTTAGGGACTATGTGCAACGTTACCCGATTCATGAAGACACCCCTATACAGAACATAGGAGCCTATCCAGGTATGGACCCTTTAGATCCCTATTACCATGATAACTACATTAGGGAAATCTTAGAAGATCCTTACCGATTTCAGGCACTTTCACCCCCATATCAGGAACCCGCACCCCAGATTCCGAACCCAGTCCTAGAACCTGCACCCCCAATGAGTGCAGAAAACGTGCAAGAACTTAGGACTTTTGGGGAGGAAATTTTAGAAAGCTGTGAGAGAATGGGACAGGTGGGAGAGCGTCTCGTATGGAAATACGATGAGCGCAATATGGATTTTTGGATAAATCCATATACGTGATGTGATAGAGGAGATGGTAATAGTAATAATAATATAATATAATAAAATAAAAATAAAAAAATGAAATATGTGTGTACGGATGCCTATTACTATTAGTGTAATTCTATTTCTGTTGGTATTGTAATTTTTATTTCAGTACTAGTGTGTAATAGATGCATAATAGTATATGGAAAATAGAGTAAAAGTCGCAATGATCGACGTTTTTTGCTAGATTGCGTGTCATGTGATTAACTATATTAAATATTATCTTGTGATATTAATATGGGGTAAATGTTTAAAATTCAGATGGCCGACGAAGGAAATCAAGGAAATATGAATATTGATAACCAGAGTAACATTAACGTGGTTAATGAGAATCCAAGCATCAATAACAATGGAAACCAAATGGATAATAGTGATGTTCAGCATATAGTAGCACAAGGAATCATAGATGCAATGCCATTTATTATTCAAACGATTCAAGACGCGAATAATAAAAGTAAGCATAGCAGTAAGCGACCCATCGAACCCGAAAATAGTGTAAACAATGGACCTGTACTTCAAATGCCCATTCCCAAAAGAAGAAGAACCGTGTCTTACGGTTGTTCTTATAAAGAATTCTGGTCCTGTAAACCAATGGAATTCTCGGGCAACGAAGGAGCCATTGCAACCCTATGCTGGATAGAGAAAACTGAGGCAGTCTTAAGAATAAGCAAGTGTGCTGAAGAAGATAAGATACTGTTTGCTTCTAATCTGTTTAAGAATTCAGCACTAGAATGGTGGAACACTATCCTTCAATCAAGAGGAAGTGATAGAACTTATAATATGGAATGGGAAGAATTTAAGAACAAGGTAGAAAGGAAATTCAGCCCACCCAAGGAAAAGGAACAGATAGCTAACAAATTCCAAAACCTTAGAATGACTGGTGTGGATAGTAAGAGATACACTAAATTATTCTTCGAATATGCTAGAATAGTGCCAACTCTTGCTTCACCAGAACCAGTATTGATCTCCCGTTATATTTGGGGATTAATCGGTGAGATAAGACATGTAGTCAAGGCAGCTAGACCTCAAACCATAGAAGAAGCTGTAGAACTAGCAAATACCTTGGCAGATGAATTAGTCCGTACCCGAGAAGAAGATCAAAGTAGGAACCTAACCCAGAAGCTCACACAAGAATTTCGTTCTGGAAATTTTAATCGTGGGAAAAATATAGGTTCTACCTCTGCACCTTACTGTAAGAATTGCAAAAGAAAGCATTCAGGAAGATGCTCCATATACCGTAACTTTTGCCAAATATCGGGACACAAGGAAGAAAATTGCAGGAAGAAAGCTAATAACAGGATATGTTACAAGTGCGGAGAACAGGGGCATATCAAGCTTAATTGTCCGAAATTAGTTCCAGCTACAAACAACAAGAATACTCAAAATGCTAGAGCATTTGTTCTGACTGCAGATGAAGCTAAGATGATTCCAGATGTCATAGCTGGTACGTTTTTAGTTAATGATATTTTTGCTAAAGTATTATTTGACTCTGGTGTGAACCAAAGTTTTATTAATACATCATTTTGCAAATTTCTCAATCTGTCATTAACTAAACTACCATAAGAATGTTTAGT
Source organism: Helianthus tuberosus (assembly GCA_030545235.1). Classification (NCBI taxonomy): domain Eukaryota; kingdom Viridiplantae; phylum Streptophyta; class Magnoliopsida; order Asterales; family Asteraceae; genus Helianthus; species Helianthus tuberosus. Next base: position 66,260,517 of record CM060447.1, read on the forward strand.
AGAGACAGCTAATGGAGAAACCGTTAGAATTTCTGAAATCTTGCATGGAATCAGAGGGTGCCCTTTTAAGGGTTTATTGCCCACATAATTACCAACTTATAGCTACCTTAAGTTTGACTAAACACTGAACCATTAGTGATTAATCGATTAGTCAAACCTTAATTACGACGGTTTGACTTTAAGCTAATTAACTAAGTAAAACATGATTAAGGAAGGTTAAGGATACTTACCAAGGTCCTATGCACGACTAGAAATGCTTAGAGAAGGCTCTTGAGCTCCAGAAATGATCAGAAGATGAGTTGTGAGTGAATGATCAAAGTTGCAACAATGGGCTTTATATAGTGCTCTTGATCTCATTAGATCATGCCAAGCAATGCTACACATGTTCCCTGATGTTAAACATGTGTCCTAGTGCCTAAAAACCAGTAGGGGTCGCACATGGAAGTGAAAAATATCAATATAAGTCGGTTACTCGTTCATAACAGGCAGCTGTCAACATTTCTGTCGCTGGGGATGCCTTACGGACCGTAAGGCAGGACCTTTACGGACCGTAAGCCTTTATCAGAAGGAAAAAAAATTTAACCTTTCAAGCTTTGAAGAGGAAACCTTTATATTTCGACTTCGGGGCTTGAATTATCAGTATGGGACCTTTATATCATGCTTGAACAGTTATGACCACCTTGCCATGTTCTAAAGTGGTCTTGGATGCTTTTGAAAGGCAATAAACGAAGATTTGTCAAATACATTCTCGTAGGATCCCATCTTTGCAAATTTGGATCAGTTATTACTAGCATTAACCGAATTAGGATGTTTATCAGATGTTTACAACACTGGTTAAGGTTTGGGATTTATACATAGGTCGCTCAGAAGTATGTATTAACATGTCGACGCTTTTAACCCCTCGTGTACGAATTTTATCATAATTTTCTCATACGATAACGAAACTTGGTGAAATTTTTATCATGCCTTCTAGTGAGCATAATTAATCGTTACAAAGTTCCGGGTTTGTTAAAAGGTCACTCAGAGGTATACTCTAAACATGTTGACACATTTAACCCCTGTAGTTTGTAATCTCTCACTTTCTTTCACAATTAGCTTCGTATGATCCATGATTCATTCGTTTAAGGTTATAAACCTCATGTAGGGTTATTGTAAAGTATATTTATCCATTGTTGACATTTTGAACCCTTATATTCACTTACTTTCCTTGTTTGTCAACTTTTGTCCTTCTAGTGTATTCTTTCCAAAACGCATTACCCCTTTCCAGGGTGATACCTTAAGTAGTACCTTGTCACCTACCTCGAATTTCAGAGGTTTACGCCCTAAGTCTGCGTAGCTTTTCTGCCTATCCCTGGCAGCTTTGAGACGGTCGCGTATTTGCACAATCTTATATGTCGTCTCCAGGACTATTTCAGGTCCTGATAGTTGGACATCTCCAACTTCCGCCCAACAAACGGACGTTCTGCACTTTCTACCGTACAAGGCCTCGAAAGGCGCAACCTTAATGCTGGTATGATAGCTATTGTTATACGAGAACTCGACTAATGGCAGGTGGTTATCCCAACTACCACCTAAGTCAATCACACATGCACGAACCATGTCTTCCAAAGTTTGGATTGTACGCTCACTTTGCCCGTCCGTTTGAGGGTGGTAAGCCGTACTGAAATTTAAGCGCGTGCCCAAAGATTGTTGGAAACTTTTCCAAAAATGTGACGTGTATCTAGTGTCTCTGTCAGAGATAATAGACACTAGTACGCCATGCCGAGATACAATCTTATCCACGTACAATTGGGCTAACATGTCGGAGCTATAGGTCTCCTTAATGGGTAGGAAATGTGCTGACTTAGTCAGTCTATCTACTATCACCCATATAGTATCATTTCTTTTCCTTGTCTTCAGAAACTTGGTGATGAAATCCATCGTCACCATTTCCCACTTCCACGTGGGAAGTTCAGGCTGTTGTAGCAAACCTGACGGCTTCTGATGTTCAGCTTTGACTTGCGCACATGTCAAACATTTAGCTATATAGGTAGCTATAGACTTCTTCAAGCCTATCCACCAAAAGTTCGCCTTCAGATCCTGGTACATTTTATCAGCTCCTGGGTAAACGGAGTATTTAGAACTGTGGGCTTCCTAGAGAATAACATCTCGAAGTCCTCCATAAACTGGAACCCATATTCGTCCATTCAATCTCAGAATTCCGTCCTTGCCATAAGATAACTGTTCTTCAGTTACTCCTAGCTTTTCATTAGGATAGTTGGCTTCCAGCACAGCTTCCTTCTGCACAGCTAACACCCTTTCATTCAAACTATTCTTTATATCAATGCTCTTGGCATTGATTCTTATAGGCTTCACTCTTTATTTTCGACTCAAGGCATCGGCGACTACATTCGCCTTGCCAGGATGGTATCTTATCTCACAATCATAATCATTCAAAGTTTCCATCCAACGTCGTTACCTCATGTTCAAATCCTTTTGGTTAAATAGGTGCTGGAGGCTCTTGTGATCAGAATAGATCACACACTTGATACCATATAAATAGTGCCTCCATAGCTTCAGTGCAAATACAACGGCACCCAACTCCAAGTCATGGGTGCTGTAATTCTTTTCATGCACCTTTAACTGACGTGAAGCATAGGCAATAACCTTGCCTTTCTGCATAAGAACACACCCCATGCCAGTGTGTGATGCGTCGCAGTAAACCACGAATTTTTCGGCACCTTCAGGAAATGTCAGTACAGGCGCATTGCTTAGCTTCTGCTTAAGGATATCAAAGGATTCTTGTTGCTTGGGTCCCCAGTTGAACTTAATATCCTTCCTAGTCAAAGAAGTTAGGGGTGCAGCAATCCTTGAAAAAATTTCAATAAAGCGCCTGTAGTACCCTGCCAATCCCAAGAAACTGCGAATTTCTGTGGGCGTCTTCGGCTCTTGCCAATTCATGACAGCTTCAACCTTAGCGGGATCTACTTGGATTCCGCGTTCGCTAACCACATGTCCAAGAAATTGGACTTCACGAAGCCAAAATTCACACTTAGAGAATTTGGCGTAGAGCTTCTCCTGCTGAAGTAGTGAAAGAATACATCGAAGATGTTTCTCATGGTCGGCCTAATTCTTTGAATAAATCAGAATGTCGTCAATGAAGACGATAACAAATTTGTCCAAGTATGGTTTGCAGACACGGTTCATGAGATCCATGAATGCCGCTGGTGCATTAGTCAGCCCAAAAGGCATCACTAGGAACTCGTAATGACCATAACGAGTCCTAAATGCAGTCTTGTGTACGTCTTCATCTCTAACCTTCAGTTGGTGATAGCCTGACCTTAAGTCAATCTTAGAGAAGTAACTTGCCCCTTGAAGCTGATCGAACAAATGGTCGATCCTGGGCAATGGGTACCTATTCTTGATAGTGGCCTTATTAAGCTCACGGTAATCGATGCACAGACGCATCGATCCATCCTTCTTCTTGACAAATAAGATTGGTGCTCCCCAAGGAGACGAACTAGGTCTAATGAAACCCTTGGCTAGCAATTCATCTAGTTGTGTCCTCAATTCCTTCATCTCTGTTGGTGCCAACCTATAAGGCGCCCTTGCTACTGGTGCTGCTCCAGGGATGATGTCAATTCTGAATTCCATTTGCCTATCTGGTGGTAAACCAGGTAGTTCTTCAGGAAAAACTTCAGGGTATTCAGAAATGACAGGGATATCCTCAATCTTAAGCTTCGGCTCATCAATAGTCACTTATGCCATGTAGATGACACAACCCTTCTTTAAACACCTAGAGGCCTTGAGCATAGACACTTGCTCAGGCAGTCCATACTGAGTATCTCCCTGAATGGTAAGTGATTCACCAGACGAAGTCTTGATCACCACTTACTTCTTATTGCAGACAATCTGGGCCTGGTTATGAGATAACCTGTCCATGCCTAAAACTATGTCGAAACCTGCTAACTTCAAAGGAAGTAGGGACAAAGGAAAAGAGTGGTTCCTAATGGATATAACACATCCATCTAACACAGTGGAGACGGTTTCTATGGTTCCATCAGCTAATTCCACCTCATACTTCACACTTAAGGTTTTTACAGGCAATTTCAACAACTCACAAAACTTGTTATCCACAAAAGACTTATCCGCTCCAGAATCAAACAACACTCTAGCATAAACATCATTTATGAGAAAGGTACCTGTGATCACATTGTCATTCTGGATAGCCTCCTGTGCATTCATCTGAAAAACCCTGGCATTGGTCTTCTTTCCTTCCTCAGCTTTCTTTGCAGATTTTGGGCAATTTGTCTTAATGTGCCCTTTTTCGTTGCAACTGTAGCACGTTGCATCCTTCAGCTTCTTGCACTCTAGGGTCTTATGTTCCGAAGATTTGCAAATCCCATATGGCCTCGGCTGAGACTGGGATTTCGACTCATATCTGCACTTCCCGAAGTGCTGTTTCTTGCAGATCTTACACTTGGGCTTATCTCCAGATTGATGCCCATCCTTCTTAGATCCCGACCCCTTCTAGTGGTCATTGTTACCCCGGTGCTTCTTTTCTGACCTTCTTGAATTGTCATCTTCACGCTTCCTTTTCTCGGCATCCGTGTTCCTCAGCGATATCTGTCTGACCGCGTCCAGTGTGAGGGACAAAGATATATCAGCTACAGATCTGAAAGTAGCTGGCCGAGAGGCTTTTACACTTGCCTTGATCTCTGGGGCTAAACCCCCAATGAAATGAGCTATTCTTTTGGGTTCCGGGGTCACAAGATAAGGAACCAACCTTGACATTGTATTAAAGCTCGTAAGGTAAGCTTGGCAATCCAGATTTTTCATTACCAATGACAGAAAATCCAACTCAATCTTTTCAACCTCATGCTGAGGACAGTAGTTCTCCCTGATCAATGACACAAACTGTTCCCAAGTCATATTGTACAATGGGATTTTCCTTGTAGCTTGGATCAAAGACCTCCACCAAGCTAGTGCTTCACCTTTGAACAACTGGGATACAAACTTTACCACATCCTTATCAGCGCACCCGCTGATATCAACCACGGTGTCCATCTCATCCAACCATGTCATGCAATCTATAGCTCCTTTTTTCCCCAGTGAAATCCCTGGGTTTGCATGAAACAAAATACTTGTAGGAGCAACCCTTATCACGGGGTCCTTGATTCAGTATGATCCTTTAAGATGGAACACTTTGCTGATTTGAAGAGTGACGATCGTCATCGTCTTTCTTTGGTTCTTCCTTCTTGGAGGGTGGCTTGCTGTGAGCCTCAGAATGAGTCTTAGGCTTGGAATGGGGTACTGATTGGGCTCTGCTTCGAGTACCGTGCGACTCACTATACTGCCTATCCAAGGCTTTTGTAACAGCATTGTCAATTAATGCTTGGAGCTCCGCACCAGTCACATTGAACCTGGTGGCGTCATTATTCTCCCTTGGCCGACTGTTGATCTCATCCGAGTCAGCCATTGTATCTTGAACTATTACATAAGATATCGACAATAATTTATTTGAGAGTTTATTAAGGAATTGTCTTTTATGGCAATTCATTAACCATGGTAAACATAGACCAGATTTGGTTAATTTGTTAATCACATTTATTTAGGATTTTACTATAACTTATCCAAATTATAAAACAATAACAGTATTATTAGTACAAAAGGCCTAGTCACAGTGACATTTTTAAATCATAAGCCATGATTTCAGAGAATCAAGGCATTAAGGTTTGAACATAGTTCTTTACCTTTTTCTGACAGGGAGTCATAGACTACTACTGTCTTTTGTCTTATATTACAATGAGTATGGCCCGTAGGCACTACATCACCTATGGATGTTTAATATATGATCATCTTAATTGATGAGTTAAACCCATGATTTATATATCATCAGGTTAGGATAGGAATCTTTTGAAGAATCCTAAAAAAATGACGTGTGTGATTTTAAAGAATCACGTCTGCCAGGAGTGTTAACATGTTTTCAGGTGTTAACAGGGATTTGAATCTTTTAACAGGTCTTACCATCTTGGCCAAGTCTTATAATGACATGCAGGCTAGGTTATACCTTTAAGATTCTTAGTTAATATTTAAATAGGCAGATTATTTTTTAAAAGGAATGATCTTTGATTTATTTATTTCATGTATAATATATTTATGCATATAATGACAAAATGAAATTTATAAACTAAACATTCCATTAAACATTAAAGGAGTACACATTTCCCTAAACGGGACTTTTAACAGAACAACTTGCCCACGCAGGGGCTATATTGAAATACAAGTCCTCGCAGTGACTGATTACTAAGATAGGTGTCCACGCAGGGACTAAACAAACAAGTCCACGCAGGGACTAAATATATACAAAAATGTCCACACAGGGACTTAATTGAAATAAGGAAATACTACAATACATATAGGGATTTAATGATCCCTCTTCTTCTTCCCCTTTAACAAGCTTGCTAGGCCTTTGAGGAATCCCCGGTTGTTCCTACGTTCTTCCTGAAAGTCTCGTTCCACCCTGCTTAGCCTTTGTAGGATTTCCTCCGGTTCTGGTAGGGAAAACCGTGGTGGCTGTGGCTGGTGCTGCAACGGAGGTTGAGCAGGTACTTGGTATCCATGAGTTGGGTATCCAACTCCCCAAGGGGCTCCATATGGCCCTTCTGGGTGGAGGGCATTGTAGTTTGCTGCTACAAGGTACGAATCAGCTTCAGCATAATTGTAGTTTGTGTGAGCCGGCTGCCCAAACGGATTGTACCTCGTTGAACCTGTATACGTAGGAATTGGGTTACCCATTCCCGGTGGTGGTGGCGCCATAGGTGCAGAATTCACCTCTGGAACTGGGTTTGAAGGCCCACCCATTTGCGGGTCTTCATGCAGTGGCGGATAGTGACTGCCACTTGAGTGATGGGGGGTGCTAAAGTGAAAATCCCCTCATCGCGCGGATATTCATGCGCCTATTCTCCTACGCCTTGGTGGTTCTGAAGGTGCTTGATGAACTGGTGGCGGTGGCGTGACTGCCATGAAACGTGAATCCTCGGAGGGATCCTGCTGCTGCTGCTGGTGAGGCGATGAATGGTGAGAGGGTGTAAAATACCATTCATGCTGGTTGAACCTTGCTTGATAACTGTCTGGACCACGATAGGGTGATCTGTGGAAGGATGAACCATCAGAGACCTCAATAGGGTGTGTGGGGGTTCCAGTCGGTGGTTCCATAGGGTCGGTGTCTTCATCCATATCCATGGCGTGATCGCCAGAAAAGTGATCCTCCGGTCCCAATGGGTTAAATCCCACTGGTTCTTGAATAAAGTTTGCCGGGTTAAACCGGCCCTGAAAGACAGGAGTGGGGTCGCCAAAGGAGTGGTGCGAAAGGGATCGCTGGAGAGGTATATATGAAGGTTGTGGGTTATCGGGCTCGTTTTCTGACTGCGGCCCAAAGGAGTGACGATAAGGAGGCGTTGAGCTATGCGAGGTAGATCGTCTAGCGGGCTCTAAATGGGTCCTCCAGTTTCGTTGCGGATTGGCACTCATAGTAGTGGAAGGAGTTCGCCGGTGCGAAGGCCCGGCTTCGTGATCGTTGGGGGCGTTGATCGGCCCCTTACCTCGTCCTCCTCTTCTAATTCTTGGTGGCATATTTCCTGTGAAAATAATTGAAAGATACAACAAAGAAATATAAAGGACAAAGTAAAAAAATTAAAACAATTTGGATTATTCCTAAGTTCTTTGTCTAGACTCGAAAATTTAGGAATGTGCAATTGTGTAACTGAGATTAAACACAAAAGACTAGTGTTTAATTCACTCAGTGTTGGCTCTGATACCAACCTGTCACACCCCGATATTTCCACGTATTATCGGTGGGCCCGGTAGGGGAGTTTCGTGACGTAGTTGATATCATCATAGTCATACAACACAATATTTAAATGCACAGCGGAAGCAAAAGATAGATATATTTCAACCGAATATAATTGTAATATCAAGTATCACAACAGTTGAAAATAATCCACAGGTGGATCAAAATAAAAAGGAAACATTGTTCAACAGTTTTATGGCATCCAAGCTTGCGAGACTTATTGTGGACGCTAGGAGAAAGCCAGCCTAGTTCGCGTAGTACCTGCACTTAACCTTTTGGGAAAAATACGTCAGTTTACACTGGTAAATACAATCAACTGACTCATTTTTAAAAGTTTAATAAAATTTCTTTGAATGCACGTGGCACAAACTTTTTATAACTTGGGATAATTATTTGAATATAATCTTGTAAAAGAATTACATGTTCCTTATGCGTTCAGTAGCCCGATCCGTAGACCGGGTTAAAGATCAATAGACACACCACATAATTTATTTATGCACTGACGGGTGTACGCCTACACCCCGTGCTCAGGTCGTGGCCATCTCGTAAGATGATGCCAAGGATATCCGGGACATGGTCATTAACCCCCCAAAGGCTTTAAGCAAACAAAACATTTCCAAACGGAGCATATCAATGGTTTAACCTCTATTCGATTAAAGATTCAATGACCGACCAAGCGGTATTTTATATACCATACCCCAAGCCCGTATAGGGAAAATAAGTTAACAGTATTTACCTTTGCAAGTATCAATCACAAATAGCAAGTGCGTGTAGCTTTTACCGGGTCTCCTATTCTGGAACGAAGGTTTATAATAACCTATTAGAATCCTAACGGGTCTTTATTTAAGCCTAAACTTAGACCGGTTAGTTTTAAGGAAAGATACGGTTCAAACGCACGATTAAGCGAAGACCGGGATAGAATGTGATTTAGACCCGACAAGTTTGAAGACTTGTATAATATGGGTAATCTAACCACATTCTGGATTTTGAGATAAAACAATAAGGTTTGACCCGTTTCGGCTAATTTATGCAATCTAGTTACATAAACCGAACCGAACGCGCAAGAAGCGTAACGGGTAACCATAAGAGTCGCTAACAGGTTTCCTAAGTTAATATGCCTTAAATATGTTGTGATATCAGTAGGATACCTTCCATTATGCCCAAAACGAGTTTAATCTCAATTTAAGCCCCATAGGGGTATTTTGGTCATTTTAAAGAGTATAAAAGAGATTAATTAAAATTCTGAGACTCGGGTCTGAAATAATCAGTAAAACAACTTAATTTAGTAGGTTGCATCAGTTGGTGATAAGTCTCATCTGAAAAAAATGGTTTTAAACCTATACTATGTGTTTAATACGCGTAAAAAGCCGTCTTAAGCGATTTCCGGGTTTAACAGGAAATCTGAGTTTTCTGATCAGGTTATAAAGTTCAAAATACCTCATTTATCATATAAAATCAGTAGCCAAATATTTGGTATCAATTGGCTATGTAAAACTCATTTTATGAACAAAAAGGGAATAATCGGTATTTACCGAATCAAGGCCATAACCTTAGGTTATGAGCAGGTTAAAAATAATTAAAAATCCTCATAAATCCCAAAATATTATATTACATCAGTGGGTAAAAGGTTTGATGTCAAAAATTGGGTTTAGATAGGTTTTATGCTAATTACGCCTTTTAATTCATAAGAAGCGTTCTAATTACGCTATTAAGCATAACTCCTAATCTAGACCTCCAACTGATGTGAAAATTTAGGGCATGTTTATAAATCAGTAACAAAGATTATTGTCCTCTCACATTTCCAAAATTCTTGTTTTATGGTCAAAAGGGCATATTGGTCAACATTAGGCAATTAACGGAAACATCGGACAATCAACGAGTCAAGTAGTATAAACGCAGAGGGTTATACTATCATACTAGTTGGTCCTAACGGAGCTCTAAGGAATTTCTAAACCCATCTAAATCGGGTCAGAACTGAAGTCAAAGCAAAAGTCAAAGTTTTGCGACTTTCGGTTCCGAACCGAGCCTAAACAGAAAATTGTCGGGTCGAACATGCTTAGACATGTTCTTATATTTATTAATAAGTTATATGAGTGATAAAATAGGTTGCACGCCTTCTACCTTGTTAATTAGGCGTTAATTCGAAAATTAAGTTCCTGTTGACTTTTTATTAACAACTTTGACCCGACAAATGTCTTAGTTAGGACGGGAATCAGAGGGTGCCCTTTTAAGGGTTTATTTCCCATATAAATACCAACTTATAGCTACCTTAAGTTTGACTAAACACTGAACCATTAGTGATTAATCGATTAGTCAAACCTTAATTACGACGGTTTGACTTTAAGCTAATTAACTAAGTAAAACATGATTAAGGAAGGTTAAGGATACTTACCGAGGTCCTATGCATGACTATAAATGCTTAGAGAAGGCTCTTGAGCTCCAGAAATGATCAGAAGATGAGTTGTGAGTGAATGATCAAAGTTGCAACAAGGTGGGCTTTATATAGTGCTCTTGATCTCATTAGATCATGCCAAGCAATGCTACACATGTTCCCTGATGTTAAACATGTGTCCTAGTGCCTAAAAACCAGTAGGGGTCGCGCATGGAAGTGAAAAATATCAATATAAGTCAGTTACTCGTTCATAATAGGCAGCTGTCAACATTTCTGTCGCTGGGGATGCCTTACGGATCGTAAGGCAGGACCTTTACGGTCCGTAAGCCTTTATCAGAAGGAAATTTTTTTTAACCTTTCAGGCTTTGAAGAGGCAACCTTTATATTTCGACTTTGGGGCTTGAATTATCAGTATGGGACCTTTATATCATGCTTGAACAGTTATGACCACCTTGCCATGTTCTAAAGTGGTCTTGGATGCTTTTGAAAGGCCATAAACGAAGATTTGTCAAATACATTCTCATAGGATCCCATTTTTGCAAATTTGGATCATTTATTACTAGCATGTTTATCAGATGTTTACAACACTGGTTAAGGTTTGGGATTTATACATAGGTCGCTCAGAAGTATGTATTAACATGTCGACGCTTTTAACCCCTCGTGTACGAATTTTATCATAATTTTCTCATACGATAACGAAACTTGGTGAAATTTTTATCATGCCTTCTAGTGAGCATAATTAATCGTTACAAAGTTCCGGGTTTGTTAAAAGGTCACTCAGAGGTATACTTTAAACATGTTGACACATTTAACCCCTGTAGTTTGTAATCTCTCACTTTCTTTCACAATTAGTTTCGAATGATCCATGATTCATTCGTTTAAGGTTATAAACCTCATGTAGGGTTATTGTAAAGTATATTTATCCATTGTTGACATTTTGAACCCTTATATTCACATACTTTCCTTGTTTGTCAACTTTAGTCCTTCTAGTGTATTCTTTCCCACGTTCAAAGTCTATGACACGTGTCAACACATTATTGGACGTGAAATTTCGAGGTGTTACAAGCACCAAATCCCCTAGACCCAAATTACAATCCCTGGTGGGATGACGTTAGGGACTATGTGCAACGTTACCCGATTCATGAAGACACCCCTATACAGAACATAGGAGCCTATCCAGGTATGGACCCTTTAGATCCCTATTACCATGATATATACATTAGGGAAATCTTAGAAGATACTTACCGATTTCAGGCACTTTCACCCCCATATCAGGAAGCCGCACCCCAGATTCCGAACCCAGTCCTAGAACCTGCACCCCCAATGAGTGCAGAAAACGTGCAAGAACTTAGGACTTTTGGGGAGGAAATTTTAGAAAGCAATGAGAGAATGGGACAGGTGGGAGAGCGTCTCGTATGGAAATACGATGTGCGCAATATGGATTTTTGGATAAATCCATATCCGTGATGTGATAGAGGAGATGGTAATAGTAATAATAATATAATATAATAAAATAAAAATAAAAAAATGAAATATGTGTGTACGGATGCCTATTACTATTAGTGTAATTCTATTTCTGTTGGTATTGTAATTTTTATTTCAGTACTAGTGTGTAATAGATGCATAATAGTATATGGAAAATAGAGTAAAAGTCGCAGTGATCGACGTTTTTGGCTAGATTGCGTGTCATGTGATTAACTATATTAAATATTATCTTGTGATATTAATATGGGGTAAATGTTTAAAATTCAGATGGCCGACGAAGGAAATCAAGGAAATATGAATAATGATAACCAGAGTAACATTAACGTGGTTAATGAGAATCCATGCATCAATAACAATGGAAACCAAATGGATAATAGTGATGTTCAGCATATAGTAGCACAAGGAATCATAGATGCAATGCCATTTATTATTCAAACGATTCAAGACGCGAATAATAAACGTAAGTATAGCAGTAAGCGACCCATCGAACCCGAAAACAGTGTAAACAATGAACCTGTACTTCAAATGCCCATTCCCAAAAGAAGAAGAACCGTGTCTTACGGTTGTTCTTATAAAGAATTCTGGTCTTGTAAACCAATGGAATTCTCGGGCAACGAAGGAGCCATTGCAACCCTACGCTGGATAGAGAAAACTGAGGTAGTCTTAAGAATAAGCAAGTGTGCTGAAGAAGATAAGATACTGTTTGCTTCTAATCTGTTTAAGAATTCAGCACTAGAATGGTGGAACACTATCCTTCAATCAAGAGGAAGTGATAGAACTTATAATATGGAATGGGAAGAATTTAAGAACAAGGTAGAAAGGAAATTCTGCCCACCCAATGAAAAGGAACAGATAGCTAACAAATTCCTAAACCTTAGAATGACTGGTGTGGATAGTAAGAGATACACTAAATTATTCTTCGAATATGCTAGAATAGTGCCAACTCTTGCTTCACCAGAACCAGTATTGATCTCCCGTTATATTTGGGGATTAATCGGTGAGATAAGACACGTAGTCAAGGTAGCTAGAACTCAAACCATAGAAGAAGCTGTAGAACTAGCAAATACCTTGGCAGATGAATTAGTCCGTACCCGAGAAGAAGATCAAAGTAGGAACCTAACCCAGAAGCTCACACAAGAATTTCGTTCTGGAAATTTTAACCGTGGGAAAAATATAGGTTCTACCTCTGCGCCTTACTATAAGAATTGCAAAAGAAAGCATTCAGGAAGATGCTCCATATACTGTAACTTTTGCAAAATATCGGGACACAAGGAAGAAAATTGCAGGAAGAAAGCTAATAACAGGATATGTTACAACTGCGGAGAACAAGGGCATATCAAGCTTAATTGTCCGAAATTAGTTCCAGCTACAAACAACAAGAATACTCAAAATGCTAGAGCATTTGTTCTGACTGCAGATGAAGCTAAGATGATTCCAGATGTCATAGCTGGTACGTTTTTAGTTAATGATATTTTTGCTAAAGTATTATTTGACTCTGGTGCGAACCAAAGTTTTATTAATACATCATTTTGCAAATTTCTCAATCAGTCATTAACTAGACTACCACAAGAATGTTTAGTAGAGACAACTAATGGGGAAACCGTTAGAATTTCTGAAATCTTGCAGGGAGCAAGAATAGAAATTTTAAATCAGAAATTTATTGCAAATCTTTATCCCATGAATCTGGTAGGATTTGACGTTGTTTTAGGAATGGATTGGTTAATAGCCAACAAAGCCAGTATTTTATGTGATCAAAAGTAAATTCAAGTAAATTCACCAAAAGGTAAAACGATCACAATTAAAGGAGATAAACCATCTAGATCCACAAAATTCATCTCTGTGATGAAAACTGCAAGTTATATAAGAAAAGGGTCATTAGTGTATTTGATTTCTATAATTATTAACACTAAAGGAAAGGATTTAAAAGATATTCCCGTAGTATCTCAGTTTTCAGATGTATTTCCAGAAGAATTGCTAGGGCAACCTCCAGATAGAGAAGTTGAATTCAGAATCCATTTAATACCAAGAACAGTACCGATTGCCAAAGCACCTTACCGTTTGGCACCTGCAGAAATGCAAGAATTGAAGAAACAATTAGACGAATTGTTGGAGAAATGATTTATACAACCAAGTTCGTCGCCATGGGGAGCGCCGATATTGTTTGTTAAAAAGAAAGACGGATCAATGCGTATGTGCATTGACTACCGTGAATTGAACAAAGTCATGATTAAGAATCGGTATCCATTACCAAGAATCGATGATCTGTTCGATCAACTGCAAGGAGCTCGATTTTTCTCTAAAATCGATTTAAGGTCAGGATATCATCAATTAAAGGTACAGGAAGAGAACATTCCTAAAACCGCATTTAGAACAAGGTATGGCCATTATGAATTTACTGTCATGCCATTTGGCCTAACCAATGCCCCAGCCGCATTTATGGACATGATGAACCGAATATGTAAGCCATATTTGGATAAATTCATAATTGTTTTTATAGATGATATTCTCATTTATTCTAAGAATAAGGAGGATCATGCAAAGCATTTGCACGCACTTTTAAGTTTATTAAGAAAGGAAAAGCTTTACGCTAAATTTTCCAAGTGCGAGTTTTGGTTAGAACATGTACAGTTTCTTGGACACCTAGTCAATCATGAAGGAATTCATGTAGATCCGACAAAGATCGAGGCAATTACTAAATGGAAAACCCCTGAGTCACCAACCGAGGTTAGAAGTTTCTTAGGATTGGTCGGTTATTATAGAAGATTTATTCAAGATTTTTCTAGAATAGCCATTCCCTTAACTAAGCTAACCTGTAAATCTATTAAGTTTGAATGGGGATTAAAACAAGAAGAAGCATTTAGAATCCTTAAGCAAAGATTAACTAATACACCCATATTAGCGTTACTAGAAGGAACTGAAGATTTTGTAATCTATTGTGACGCTTCCAAATTAGGTTATGGATGTGTATTGATGCAACGACAAAAGGTTATAGCTTACGCATCTAGACAACTTAAGAATCATGAAGAGAATTATTCAACCCATGATTTAGAATTAGGAGCTATAATTTTTGCTCTTAAGATTTGGAGACATTACCTTTATGGTAGTAAGTTTAGCATATTCACTGATCATAAGAGTTTAAGGTATATTTTCAAGCAAAAGGAGTTGAATATTAGACAAAGACGCTGGATGGAGATGCTTAGTGACTATGATTGTGATATCCAGTATCATGAAGGAAAAGCAAATGTAGTGGCAGATGCTTTAAGACGAAAGTATCATGAAAAGCCAAAAAGGGTACGTTCTCTCAAATTAAATCTGCAAGTAGATTTAAATAATCAGATAAGAGAAGCACAAGAATCAGTAATCAAGGATGATACTGAAAAATTAAAAGGTATGCTAAAAGAATTAGAACAAGGAACAGATGGAATTTGGAGATTCCATGAAAAGAGAACGTGGATACCTAAATTAGGAAACCTACGTCACCGTATATTAGAAGAAGCCCATAAGTCCAAATATACGATGCATCCAGGAAATGATAAAATGTACCAGGATTTAAGGAAAAATTTCTGGTGGATAGGAATGAAAAAGGACATAGCGGCCTATGTTTCTAAATGTTTAACTTGTTCACAAGTCAAAGCTGAACACCAGAAACCCTCAGGCTTGTTACAACAATTAGAAATGCCAGTATGGAAATGGGAATTTATAACAATGGATTTTGTTACTAAATTACCCAAAACAAAGAAAGGTAATGATACAATCTGGGTGATTGTAGATAGGCTAACCAAGTCAGCCCATTTCTTACCAATGAAGGAAACTTTCAGTATTGAACAGCTAGCTAAATTATATGTAAATGAAATTGTTTCTTTACATGGAATACCTTTATATATTGTTTCTGATAGAGATAGCCGATTTACCTCTCATTTTTGGTCAAGTTTCCAAAAAGCTATGTGAACCAAGTTAAATTTAAGCACATCTTATCATCCTCAAACAAACGGACAAAGCGAAAGAACAATTCAAACGATGGAAGACATGCTTAGAGCTTGTGTAATTGATTTCGGAGGTAATTGGGACGATCACTTACCTTTAATAGAATTTTCTTATAATAATAGTTATCACACAAGTATCAATGCTGCATCATTCGAAGCACTTTATGGACGAAAGTGCCGAACCCCAGTCTGTTGGGCAGAAATTGGGAAAAAGCAACTATCTGGACCTGAGATAGTGCAAGAAACAACTGATAAGATTATTCAAGTCAAAGAACGACTGAAAGCAGCACGTGATCGACAGAAGAGTTATGCCGATAACCGACGCAAGCCATTAGAATTTCAAGTGGGAGACAAAGTATTATTGAAGGTCTCTCCTTGGAAAGGAGTGGTAAGATTCATCAAACGAGGGAAGCTAAGTCCCAGGTATATTGGACCTTTTGAGATTATTAGAAGAATGGGACCTGTAGCCTATCAGCTACAACTGCCAGAGGAAATGACATGAATACATGATGTGTTTCATGTATCTAATCTCAAGAAATGCTTAGCTGATGAATCACTGATAGTACCACTTAAGGATATAGAGGTAAATGAACAACTCAAGTTTGTAGAAATGCCTCTACAAATTGAAGACATGAAAGTCAAAAATCTCAAGCACAAGAGATTAGTTCTAGTCAAAGTGAAATGGGACCCCAAAAGAGGACCTGAGTACACATGGGAGCTTGAATCTGAAATGCAAAGGAAATATTCGCACTTGTTCCAGTAGATCTCGAGGACGAGCTCTAAAACAAGGTGAGAAGGATGTAACAACCCTCAGTAAAACCGACACTCTCGAATATTTCCGACACCCTAGTATATTTTAAAATGTTCCAGTATGTCTTTAAATACACCCCGTATGTGAAAATCGAGCCCGAAATACAGTATAGCATTAAAACTAAAATTTAAATCTAAAATATAAGCTGAGGCGGGCCGCGTAGACCCACCCCAACACTCACGCGGGCGGTATCAAGGTTTAAAACTTGATTCCGGTGAAATTATAAGTTAAGGCGGGCCGCGTAAGCTCACCTTAACTCTTACGCGGGTCGCGTGAGATAAAAAAGGTGGTGCAGCCCGGTGATGACACGTGTCATCATCGTGGCGAGTCTAGGCGATGACCCGGATCACCTAAACCCTACCCGGGCTACGACGCGGGCCGCGTAAGCCCTTTCTTTGTTTTACGCGGGCCGTGAGAGGACCAGATATCTGCACTATATAAGCAGACCATCGGATTTCATTTCAACTCGTTCATTTTCTTTTGTGTATCTCTAATTGCATAATGTTCAAGTAGTATACCCCCTAATTAGCAAGGTTATGCTCCGTTGTAAGTATTATAACCCCGGTTTCGTACTAGATACGCTGCCCGATTGATTTAGGGTTCCATAACAACTGTCGTTGTTCTGCCCGACGTAGTTGTTGGAATGCCGTCTCGGGGAGGGTATCATTAATATTTTCAAAGGGTTATGATACTAACCTATGTACATTTGTGTAAATTATAGATTATTCCCAGGAAACCCTTACGCGAAGTCTAAGATAGCAATGTGAGTTTATCCTCTTTTTGATAACCTTTTTGTAATATTTTACAAAACCTTAAATGTTTACAATGTGATTAAGCGGTGATTGAGTCTTTGTAGTTCTTCAATTACTGCCGGTATGTTGGGGTTTTGTATACAAAATTTACTACTGCGAGTAGTAAGTCGGGGATGACAGTACGTTACCATTGGACAACGAGTTAGCCAATGTGTAATATGACCCACAAGTCAGGATTGACAGTACTGAATGAGTAATTGTGTAGAAATAAACAATGTGATCGCTCTCAATACTGTTTTAATTAATAAAATGTTTCTTGATTAAACTGGGATTCACTCAACAGTATTTCCCACTGACAAATGTTTTTAAAACGCGTTTCAGGTAACACAATGTGACAGCCAATTAGTAAAAAGCCAGCTGGAGAGCACTGAAGGCTTGGGAAAAATGTGGCTATAAAAGTTACCTAAAAGACGATGTTTTAAATTTAATAAAATAGGATTTATCACTATAAACATATTGTAATAAGAAACTTGGGTTTTACCCATGTGATTATTAATATTAAATGAGGTGGTTTTACTCTGATAAATATTTCCTAACTACGGTCCTGATGTAATTTCCGCTGCCAAATTAACAAGCTGATACCACCAAAACTCTGAGTTCGCGTCCGCCCGTTCCCGGGACAGATAAGGTATCGGGGGGTTGCGACACAAAACATGACAAGTTTTTTTTTTTTTTTTTTTTTTTTTTTTTTTTTTTTATGTCTATAAATACCTAGGAGATATAGTAGACATTTTTATAGAAAGTCAATATATGTATACATATACTCAAAACTTTGTCGGTATGTTTTCAATAAATGTGGTGGTCCATAAAGTTTTATTTAATAGAGGTCTGTAAAAGTATAAAAATATTTAATTTTTTAATAAATGTATATCGATTGAAAACAAAAACGAACTGTAATAGGTTGTCGACTTTAACAGTCTTGCGGTCCTTTAATCTTGTTTATACTAAGTTGTCTTGGCAATTTCGGTGTCATTTCCGATTATAAAATTTTCTCAATTGGTCATTTAGAGCTTTAACGAAACTAAGTGGGGGTAGACTCTCAAAATCCACATCGGTAAAGATCGGAGGCTTAAAAATCTAATATATTACACAAAAAAAAATTTAAAATATTTTGGTAAAACTAACACTACGAGCGAAAATCGGTATGGGCCAGAGCATCCCCGGCCAGTGGTGGAGCTTCAATGAAAAATCAATGGGGGCAGGACTCTCAAAATCAAAATTGGTGGGGGCTGAACTCTTAAAAATCAAATGTTTACACTATATTTGTTTTCGGTAAAATTAACACTATGAGCGAAAAATCAGTGAGGGCTGGAGCACCCCCGGCCACCAAGAAAATCTGCCCATACCCTCGACCCCAATAAAGATTTGCTAGTGGTCATGTACTCGTGACTAACTATCAATTGGATGTGCGCGTATATTGTTTTTAATCTTATGCGGTTCGAAGTTACCCGTCATAATATCTATTATTTTTATATACCTTATTATTATTGTTGTTATTATTATTTTAACGATACCATAAATTGGGAATTTTATTATCTTTAATTTGAGTTAGTATTGTGATATGTATTTTTCTAGGTAGTTCAGATATCATAACAGTGTGTCCAACATTACAACAATGAACGAGTCCGAGTTATCACACGTATGACGTATGATTATAATGATGTGTTTAAGTTATTACAAAAGTACGTTTGTCATTTACAAATAAGGATATATTCGGTATAATATTTACGTGTCGGATCTTGAACACCAGCAAGTGTTATAAAAAAACATTTTTTACATAAACTCCCAATGTATAAATATAATAGGCCTTCCTTTATTTGCACACGTCCTCTTTATTATTTTTCTTCCGAATCATACGACAATAATGGAGCGGTTAAATATCCTATTTTATGGAACTTTATGTTGCTTAGCTTCAGGGATGGGAGTGGTCTATAACTCAATAGTTGATAATTAAACTGAAAGTTGTTTAGTTTTGTATTTGAAACAATTGAATTTAAAATTAATTTTTCTAAAATGGATTGAAAAGATTTTGAATAACTAAGGCCTCGGTTTATATTTTAGGCTTATTCTATGTTGATTAGTTCTGTTTATACATGAGGGAAAACATGAAAACACACCTTTGATTGCATCAGCACAGGCTAGCAGAGAATCCAGATGGAGACGCAGCAATAAGGTT
The DNA here is from genome assembly GCA_030545235.1 of Helianthus tuberosus. Lineage (NCBI taxonomy): Eukaryota > Viridiplantae > Streptophyta > Magnoliopsida > Asterales > Asteraceae > Helianthus > Helianthus tuberosus. The sequence continues at coordinate 66,280,007 of CM060447.1, forward strand.
TGACATGATTGTCATCTTGGTCTGGTTCCTCCTTAGGGTGCAATCTAATGATGGTGGCTAAGAAACCGAAAAGGGAATCGGCTATGGAGATGGAGGTCGATTGATGTTATGTGTTATTAGGGTTTGTCTAATTGTGTAACTGAGTAACCCTTTAACCTCCACATTATTCTCCTTATATAAGCACCCAGGAGGAAACCTAATTAGTTAATAAGGGTAATATGGTCCATCAACAATTACCAACTAATTATTTAATAGGTTATAATATATTTTGATCTATATTATGTAAATGATTATAATGGCTATAGATTAAATATTAAAACTTAATATATTTAATCTTACATTCTCCCACTTAGCCGAGTAATCATTTACTATGAGTATTAGATAAGCCTGATCAGGAGTTAACACTCATTTTAGCCTTAAACAAGTACTATAGCAGAAAAATACAGCCGTTGAATCATTATGTGACTCAGGACCCCCATTAATCATACTATAGCCTTAATTTAAAACCTAATCGTTATGATCAAAATACGCATAAGCCCTTTGTTTGATTTGTAATTATATTTGTCTATATGCCATTATGCTAGCTTGACACATTCTTAGAGACATACAAAATCAAACTGATGAGGAAAATTAACTAATACTTAATCATTCATAGTACGATATGCAGTTGCACATGACCATTAATTAATACCCGTCTATGAGCTCTCTTAATAAGACTTATGGGTAATGGCCCTTCAGTTATAGGATCCTTAAGCATATCATGAATGTATTCGATACAAAACTTAGTTTCCTCAATTCGTTCATAAACAAATAATTAATTGTGTATCGAAATTTAATGCAGCACCTCTTGAACTGTTACTGTTCAAGGAGTTATGGTAGCTGACTTTATCACACTAAGTCTTCAAAACATTAATTATATGGAGTTAATCAACTTATGAGTCCACTGATAAATTTTCAACAACATTTAGTGACTGTATTATGTCGTTATAACTTAGGTTGTTGTTATCAGTGCATTATGACTCCTCCATGAAATAGGTTTTGTCTGCTGACATAAAGATGTACCCGAAATTACATTTTGTCATCTTTGAATATCTCAAAGTTAGAGTAATAAACCGGTTTTAATTCTCACTTCTTCTTCAAATTATAGCTTCTCGTTTCCTTTAAAGATATTGTAAAACTCCATTAAATGCTTCACATTAATCTAGACATATCTAGTGTGTTGCAATGTGAGTAATATCTAAACGAGTATAGACTTAAACTTACATAAGGCTTCTAATTAATGAAGCGTAAATAAATAATCTCATTTATCCCATTATCCTCTAAAGGAGAGCAATATTGTCTGTTACATACGTAAGGACCCATTTAATGTTAAACTTATGGAACGAAAACTAATATCCCATTGGGTCTATCTCAGTATGTTATGATATCAATCACGTAAGAGATATCTCTGAGATTTATTATATCAAAATTTGTGTTAACAATGCTTTGACTTATGTAACATATACTTGTCAAAAGAATGTCATCTATATATAGACAAGTTTATCTTAGTTGCTCCCACTCATTTTGAGGTAGGTACATTAATCCACTTGATTCTTGATGAAAATAATTACGTTAGCTTTTCATCATATTATGATGTTTGCATTAACCCATACATGGATATTATTGGCTTACAAATAAAGTGTTCTTTAACCTTCAGTTTGAAACTTTAGGTTGTTATCTAATGAACATGTAAATGTGTCAGCCATTTGTTATGGAAAATTGTTTATAATGTTCATCTAATGTAGCTTTAAACTATTATAAGCTACTAGAACAATGATGATCCTCAAAGAAATCTTTTATTAGATATGTAATAAAGATTCTTTAATAATTTATCTCTTCCTGAGTACAACCTTTGACAATCAATCATGCTTTCGAGTGTCTTAACGCTTATATTAGGATTTGGCTTTATTATGAACACTCTTAGGTAATTCAATCAAATCCCAAACGTTATACGAACACATAAAATCAGTTTTACTAGAAAACTGTTTTATTCCATTTAAAAGAATATTGATTGACACTAATGACTTAATTTGAAGAGATAGGACTAGTAAACTTTTCCAAAATCCATTTCAACTTCAGTTAGGGAGGTTATGTAATCATCAAAGTTAGTAGGCTTTTAAACCTAGATGACCTCCTGAGTTGATTATTGGGTTCATTAGAAGTTTCAGTTTTATGGATTAGCTCTTGGTTAGGTTGCTATCATTTTCAGGATACTAAGTTTGTAAGAGTTGGTGCAGTATGGTGTACAAGAGGTGTAATCGGAGTTAAATTCGGAGTGAAATTTAATGACACTCTTCCCCCGCCTCTTGTATTCCTTGCAAGTCATGATAAGGACTTTGACTGCTCCCACTGACCTTAGAAAACTTTAGGAACTCAGCATGCTTATGGTCAATATGTAACGACCAACAAATTCTAATAGAGAAACACAAATTAATGACGTTAGTCGTTGTGATTTCTCTTGTTGAGGATTATATTAGTTTAGGTAAGAAATCTAAGTGTGCCCACAATTAGGCAACAATGAAACTTTTGTAAGAGTAGCATTAGATTTAAGAAGATAAGTTTTGATAGAACAGTGACGTGATGGAGCGGTGTCTTGTACAAGAGGTGTAAATTTAGGTAATGTAAAATTTTCACTCCCCCACCTCTTGCAACTATAGCAAGTTATTATTAAGACACTTAATGCTCCCACTGATCTTTAATATCTCTAGAATGCTACAAGAGAAGTTTCAATAAGCTACATGACGTGGGAACCTAGCACATATACGTTAGACTTTATTTGATTTCTGTAATGTCCAGATATCATAAGAAACTTTAGGGACATATCTAATAGAAATCTTATTAAGTACATATATTAATATATTTCTCATAAGACCGTGGGCCATATGCGACAAAATTAAGATACAAGTTGATAGTCTTTTTAAATGATAAATGAATTATGTCTGAATATTCCATTTGGAATAAGTTCCACGAATGTCAATGAATGACTTATGATGGACCCATACTTATTCCTTAAGCCAAGTAATACTTAGGGCTATAACGGCATGATTCAAAATCACTTAGAATGAGATTAGATAAAAAAATCATCCTCATTAACCATGTCATGATTTCTCATGAATTTTGGTTATAATGGATGAAATTTATAAGTCTCATTTTCTTTTTGTCAAATTCTCATTTGCATGATGACAAAAGTTGTGAAAGTGTAAGGTATCATCTAGTTCCATCTTAGTAATGTTTCAATCCAGATATTTAGAACAATAAAATGAGAGTTTAAGGTAAGTGTGACCTTATGTTGGTTATGTAAACCTCACAACCTTCATGACATAGCTTAAGTAATGATACTATATTCTGATTAATCTTCAGAATGTGTAAGGTATCGAAAGGCTTTGTTAGAAGACTGCTTATTATGGTTCTTATAGCCTTAACAATTAATTTTGTCACTAACTCTCATGTTAATTATTTGTTTGACTTCTGGTAAGGAAACGTTTAGAACTAGAGTCAACTAATCATGTGTTAATTGGAATATTAAAATTATCAGACTTAAATATCATTAGTAAGTGACTATCTAATTAACTTATCCAACTGTTCTTTATAATAATGGATAGTCTCGTTGCTTATGCCTAGTCTAATGGCATAATTATGCAGTGAGATTTTCCCTTGAAGAACCTTAAAGTTGGGATTTTGTACTTGCATTTTGTCTATGGACCTTAGAACAATCCTCTTTTAAACTATTAGTGGTTCTAAGGTGAATAACAACTTATTTTCCAGCTTCAAACATTTATTTCTTTGTACATATGTTGCTTATCAACACACTCATTATACTTTGGTACTTTTGAGTGTTATAGTTGATTTATAATGCATCAAATTGTACAAGTGAAAATCTTAGTATGTAATGTACTGGAAAAATGTACTTATTTCCATGCGTAAGCCCTTAACTTTATGGGTCATGGTTTTGTACATTATAATGTATTCACATATACCACTTAACTTTATAATTTATAATTTTAAACGAAGGCATGCATCTTAGGAGTTCTAGTGATTATTCCACAATTATAGATTAGTCTTAGGAAAGACTTAATCTGGAATAACCTTTTAGTGACAGCACTTATTCTTGATTATCATAAGAGACATCATGTTCGATTCATCCTAATCATCATGCTCTACTTTTCTTCTGTAGTGCTTTATCAGAAGAGAGCAATAGGAGTATCGTGCCTTAAGAGATAATCAAGGATTTAATTTAAGAGCTAATTCTTATAGAAACTTTAAACAAAGCAAACATTTTAGGTTTAGGAATTAGAGTGGATGAGATATATATAGAAGAAAAATTATAGTGAGTAAAATTATGGGTACTAAGAATAAAGCAGACGAAATGATCATAAAACTTAATTAAGGATCATTAATATAAGGATCATTATGTGAAGAGGTTGTGATATGTCTATTACTAACATCAAAATAATAGACTTAGCTAAAAAATTCTACTTAAACGAAGATAAAACAGCTTTGGCCAGAAGTGTAATCATTTAAGCATATGTGCAAAGTGGTTGTAACAAATCAGCTTTGGCCAGAATTGAGACAATCACTTTAGTTATGCACTCGTTAAGTATGCCATCTATGAATGAATTAAATCAGCTTTGGCCAGAAATTAAGACATTCATGCTTATGATGCATACTTAACATAGCTTTCGTAATACTTGAACGATAAGTAGATGTATCAAGTCAGCTTTGGCCAGAAATGATACATCAAAAGCTCATTCAAGTTAAGCTATTTTGGTTTTGTAAAACATTATTTGATCCTTATTAATTAACTAAATATTTACAAAAACCAATTATTTAATAGCAAACCACCCGTTAGCGCGGATCGAACTTAAACAGCTTAAAATAATGAGGTTTCGACTTACAACCTTGTTGTCTCGAGTCGAGACCTTTGTCTCGAGTGATGACCTTATGGTCTCGAGTCGAGACCTTATGGTCTCGAGTCGAGACCTTTGTCTCGAGTCATGATCTAATGGTCTCGATTCCTGATCTAATGGTCTCGAGTCGAGATCTAATGGTCTCGAGTAAGGCTGGCAAATCGTGTCTTAACAGGTTTAACAGGTTTCTGACGGCGCGCACAAGATAAGTTTCAAACATGATTACGACTCGTTTAACTACTTTCTACCTCATGTTTATTAAACAGTTTTATGTTTTATGTACAAAGATGAATAAATGATAGATCCTGACATTGTAATTTTAATTATTTTAAAAATTAAAAAAGTCAAAGGGTGTATTTTTCAGTCAAACAGGTCTAATCGTGTCTTAACAGGTACCCAATTGCCAGCCCTAGTCTCGAGTCGAGACCTCTGTCTCGAGTTGTGAAGGTTTAATGGCCTGATGATTTCGAGTCGAGACCTTGTTGTCTCGAGTCGAGACTGATGGTCTCGAGTCGTTATCTGATGGTCTCGAAACTTCCTGTTAACAGCTGTGAATTTGGAAACATAACTGAAAATTCGAAATTTAAGAATTGTGATATAGTTTCCTATTATAACATTGATTTAATTTTATCAGAAATTTCGTAAATCATAATCTTTATATCCCATTAACAGATTTCGAAAACTTTATTAGATCAAATTAGGAAAAACATTCCACAATTCAAAACACATTCCAAAACATAAGGGAAATTTCGAATTTTCACTAAGAACATTATGAACCCTAAAAACATAAAACATAATTCTGGGTTCCGAAAACTGAATTTTAAGATTTTATATACAGATTTCGGACATTAATATACCCATATTGGTTTCGAGTTACATGATTTACCGTCCTTTTCCGAATTAACAGTGATTTCGGTGACATTAAAGAACTCGAAAACAGGCTATGATTTTATTAAGTTTCAAAAAGTTCTGATTTCCAGATTTCAATCCCAGAATAATGGATACGAAAACAGAACTGACTAATCAACATATGCTCTGATACCACATGTTGATTAGTTCTGTTTATACATGAGGGAAAACATGAAAACATACCTTTGATTGCATCAGCACAGGCTAGCAGAGAATCCAGATGGAGACGCAGCAATAAGGTTTGACATGATTGACATCTTGGTCTGGTTCCTCCTTAGGGTGCAATCTAATGATGGTGGCTAAGAAACCGAAAAGGGAATCGGCTATGGAGATGGAGGTCGATTGATGTTATGTGTTATTAGGGTTTGTCTAATTGTGTAACTGAGTAACCCTTTAACCTCCACATTATTCTCCTTATATAAGCACCCAGGAGGAAACCTAATTAGTTAATAAGGGTAATATGGTCCATCAACAATTACCAACTAATTATTTAATAGGTTATAATATATTTTGATCTATATTATGTAAATGATTATAATGGCTATAGATTAAATATTAAAACTTAATATATTTAATCTTACATTCTATTCTCACACTCTTAAATCTTAACCCGAACTGACCAGTTAAGGACCCGAAAACGGATCAAACCGACCCAACACATTAATGACCTGAAACGTCTCAACCCGACCCATTACTGATCCGAAACGTCTCGTCTCGACTTGGCCTAAAACGTCTCGACCCGACCCAGCCGCTGCTAACCCGAACTGGCTCACCCAATCGGCGGGCCGAGATCGGTGAATTCCAATTCATTTGCCAACCGGACACAAGAATGGAATTGAGATTCCGATTCTTACAAATTCCATTTTTTACTGAAATGTTTAAATTCCAAATCCAATTCCTTCCGGTTTCAATTCCTATGCACATTCCAATTCCATTACATTCAATTAAACGAAATCCCATACCCAGCTACTTGATTGCCCGACCTCCGCACAGAGCCCGTAATTTCTAGGGGCACATGATTTTTTTTTTTAAATACGATATATATGTTATTTTCTTTTAAATAACAAATACATACCAATTCCAATATAGGAGCATTTACAAATCATTTTTATGCTTTAGAGTTTAGTCCACTTGGCATTAGGTTTATTAAGCCCAATACTAATTTATTTATTTTTAAATAATAATAAAAATTACGTGTGGACACATTTTTTCGAGCACGAATAGGGTATGTGAATTCTCAGAGACGGCTCTGTCCATCCCATATGTTTCGGGTTTCGGCTTTATCCGTCGAGTTGTAGTTCGATTACCATCTAAAACGCTTTTCTAAACCACTTTCCCGTTCTGTTGCTGAAAGAGAGAGAAGGATTAAGATTTTATTAAATTCTGACGAAACAAATATCTTAAAAATATCTAATTCATGTTGATTTTTGGTGTATGTTTTTTTTTTTGAACTAACCAGATACGCAAAGATTACGCCACATAATTTTCATATAATATAACTATAAGACAACATATACATACAAATACGTAATATCTAATTCATGTTGATTTTTGGTGTATTGTTTTTTTCTTTGAACTAACAAGATACGCAAAAATTACGCCACATAATTTTCATATAATATAACTATAAGACAACATATACATGCAAATACGTAATATATAAAAGTTTGGTACGTTTACAAACAGTAGTAGCAGATCTAGGAACTTTCTTCATTGGGTTCGTTTGTTAGATTCTCACTACTTTTTCCAAATCATACAAAGACCTTACTAATTTTTTTTCCAAACCAAGTGGGTTCATGTAAACACACAAAACATGGCTGAATCCGTCACTATTTACAAAACATCATTTAACTTAAAAGAAAGTGAAAGCAGTTGTTCCATGGTGTACTTATGAGTTTATTTAATAAAACTAGCTAGTTAGTTGGACGTTTTATCTCAATTAAATTAAAATTAAAAATAATAATATACAGTGTAAATTAGTTTTTATAATACAATTTTTTGTGAACGACAACGAATCCTTCAAATGGACTATTGACTTTTTATAACATAATTTGATTGTGATTAATTTATAAACTATTACAAATCAAGACAAACTTTTCATGACCCCTTTTTTACAAAAGAACAATTTCATAGTTTGTCGATTTACTTTTTGTATGTATGGTCGTTTTTTAATTTTTATTTACAAAAAAATCTACTTTTTAAATTATTATATATCTTATCTATATAATAATGCAATACAATACAATTATTTTTCAAATAATGCTTAAATATCAACAAAAAATATATTTATAACTAGATGCATTAATCTTCGGGGTGTAAATCAGCCGAACCAATCGTAATCTACTTAATATCAACTCAGTTAATTTTTATGGTTAAATCTGACCAAATGGACCCCGCATGAGGGTATTTTTGTGGTTAAATCTGACCAAATAGGCCCCACATGAGAGTAAAATGACCAAAATACCCTCATGTGGGGTCCATTTGGTTTGGTCAGATTTAACCACAAAAAATTAACTGAGTTAGGGCTAAAGGACCCAACTTGCAAGAGTTTGCAAACATCAAGTACGTTTTCTGTAATTATTGAAGATAAATGACACAATTTGCAATAAGTGACATACATAAAGAACGATTTTTGTAATTTACTCTTCAATTAATTAAACACCATTTTTACAGTTATGTTTTGAAGAAACATGATAATATTCTTTTTATTAACGACCAACAAAATCAATCCCGAGCGCTTTTGGGGCATCCACTTGACCAAACGGAGTACTCGAGAGTAACAAGAGTTTACCACCAATTCCGGGGAAAACCCGGCAACCCACTCGTCCGTAGGCACAACAGTGAAATTACCAGTAAAACCCGTTTGACTCAAGGATCGAAACCATGTTTCTCTTAGTCTCCTATCATTGCCCACGGTTCCTCACTCTCTATCAAGTGAAAGTTGAACCTTAATCTTTCAAAAGAAATGCAAGCTTTCCACCACCGGATAAAAAAGATTATTGGCAACATGATAACATTCTATTTCCATGCTTTTATACTAGTCTTATATATTGATTTCATAACAACAATTTCCTCACCTATCAAAAGGGTAATCCCGTAAATCACACACAACCTCACTTCTTCTATACTTGTGTTACATTACATACACAAGAGGATAAGATCCTCACATCATTACTCCACCTCACGGCATTCATTTCGCCGGAAAACAAAAATGACTTTCTAAAACGACGCCGTCATGGTAGAACAACAACAACTCGCCGGAACCCTAACCCTCAGCCAACAAACCACCGATCAAATCCACTCCCTAATCTCCCTCTCCCACCAAATCAAACCCTTCTCCTCCAAATGGAAAACTATCCGCCACAAACTCGACCAAATCCTCTCCATTTTCACCTCTCTCCCGCCGGAATTCCACCTTTCCGGCCACCCCATGACGTCACTTTCCGACACCCTCCAATTCATCCAACAAACCACTTCTTCTTGCACCACTTTAGCCCACAAATGCCTCGAACATTCCTACACCGGCAAACTCCTAATGCAGAGTGATCTCGACATTATTATTTCCAAATTCGACAATTACGTTAACACTTTAACCGAATTTGTAACCGCCGATGAGTTTTCGATGCGTGCGAGTCACGCAATTGTGGTTTCTAGACCTGGGGTTTCAGCATCTAGAGATGATATTAAATTTTACGTTAATGATTTGTTGTGTAGGTTTAAAATTGGAACAATTGAGATGAAGAAACAAGCTCTAGTAACCTTTAATGAGGTGAGTCAAGAGGATGAAAAATATGTGAAAATTGGTATGGAGATTGATGGGTTTGTTAATGTTTTGCTCAAGTTTTTGGGGGTGAAAGATGTTGGGGTTCAAGAAGAGGCGTTGAAAGCGGTTGCGGTTATTTGTGGATTCGAGTGTTACAAGAGTGTTTTGGTGGGAATGGGGGTTGTGGGGTTGTTGGTTAGGGGTTTGGAGAGTGGTAGTGAGTTGGGGAAAGAGTTGTCCGCCAGGTGTTTGATGAAATGCACGGCGGGTTGTGATAACGTTTGGGCGGTTTCCGCGTGTGGTGGGGTGGGTGTGTTGTTGAAGATTTGCGAAAGCGGTTGTGATGGTGATGGTGGTGGTGGGGAGTTGGTTGGTTTGGCATGTGGGGTGTTGAGAAATCTTGTTGGTGTTGATGAGATACGGCGGTTTGTGATCGATGAAGGCGCGGTTGAGTTGTGTGTTAAGCTTGTTAGATCGAAAAACGAGTGTTCGCAGATAAGTGCGATGGAGTTTCTTCAGGTTTTGGCATCTGGGAACGAGTTTGTAAAGAGTTTGATTGTTAACGAAGGCGGGATTCGTGTGCTTGTGCGCGTGGTTGATCGTAAGTCGTCGTATTCATCTAAAGCGCGAGAGAAATCAATGCGGGCGCTCATGGTTTTGTGTTCGGATTCAGCTGGGTACATGAACAGTTTGAAAAACTATGGGTTTATGGATCATATACTGTACTTGCTTCACAATGGTGAGGTTTCGGTTCAAGAATCTGCGTTAATGGCTGCATCTTGGCTTTCCGCAACTTCGGATGAGTTCAAGAAAGCAATGGGTGATGCGGGGTATATCGCGGAACTTGTTAGGTTTCTCGACGCCAAGTCATTTGAGGCTCGCGAGATTGCAGCAGAGACGCTTCTGCGGCTGCTGACAGTTCCCAGGAATCAAAAACGATTCGTGCAGACCGATCAGAATGTGAATCTGCTTCTGCAAATGATCGATCCGGAAGAAGGTAATTCGGGTAACAGAAAAATTTTACTTTCGATAATCATGTCATTAACTTTTTGTCATGAAGGTAGGAAGAAAATATTAAGCTCTGGGTACTTGAAAAACATAGAAAAACTTGCTGAGGATCAAGTTTTAGATGCCAAAAAGATCATTAGAAACCTCTCATCGAGTCGAATTCGAAGCATAATTAGGGGAATTTGGCATTCTTGAAGTGTAATTCACTTGTTAATTGCATGTAAATCTTGATTTTGTTTAAAAGAAAACAATGAATATTAGATCCTTTGTGTTTAGTTTGTACCCATTCTTAGATATCCAAATAAAAGTAGGCAATGCTATCAATTCCTGATTTTGCTCATGTCTGTTTTCTATTTTCAAATATATTTTGTACACTGAATATAATTATAGGGTTTATTTTGATAAAATATATAGTTTCTTCATTGATTGTTGTTGAAAAATCTACCACATTGATGATGTGACACTTTTGTATCCTTCTCATGTTAATTAATGTTAGTAGGGCTTGATGACTATACTTTTTAAGTCATCACAATTCACAAAAAGCAAATATTAGTAGTAGTTGCATTTGTCCACATACATCTGATATTTATTTCTGTTAAACATGTTTATATTAACCAAAAGATAAAAGGCGTAAGGCGTATCAACTATAAGTCGACATCTGTGAGAACAGTATAAACACTTATATATAATGTTTTATATTTTTAGTTGGGAAAAAAGAGATTCGATTATATGGTTACGTAACCACCATAGTCCATACATGTTACACTTAATATAACATGTACAAGTGTTTATCTGGTTCTTTCGTTTCTCAAATAAAAAAACTGATGAAACTTGGTTATACTAAATTAATGTGGTAATCTTGTCATTTTATTTGGAAATGGTGATTGAGGTGGTCGCACATGGGGGGGGGGGGGGGGGGGGGGGGGGGGGGGGTATGTGGGGATGTGCATGTGAGGTGTAGCAATCAATATTTTGTCTGATGATATACAACTGATACAGCAGAGTGTACCATGAATAGTAGCTGTTCTTTGTGTCCTTGTTTGTCTTGTTCACCTTCTTGGTGTATGTAGGCTTAAATTTTGTTTTCTGGTATTGGATCATGAGTGACCACTTCCTGTTACTGCTTTTTCAGAAACAAAACAATACAGACTGCATAAGCTTCCTCATAGATTCTACATAAGCTTGTTCATAGATTCTATGATAAATTAAATCATTAAAATAGACGCAACTTTTTATATTTATATATTTAGTACGGTGAGCTTTACCTCTATCATCATTAGCAACACGGGTCCGTTTGTTTACGTTTTCATGTCTGAAACCGTTTTTCTATGTCTTTTGTGTTTTCTTTCCTTGTGATTAGTTGCTATTAGCAACACGGGTCCGTTTGTTTACCCTTATAGACGATTAAGTAGAAGAGAGAGGAGAGGCAAGCTGTAGACGTGACAAGGGGAGAGTAACTCGTTGGTTCATGGCTAGTGGCTATGGACCATCCGTGAAGGGAGAATGTCGGTTTTATAGTCCGTTTGGCAATCGTTGAGCAGCCCTAACATGGCATCTCCTCTAAGACCACCCGTAGTGGTGAACAAAAATAATGCCCCCACCATGGGGCATTATCCGACACGTGGCATCCTAGTCATCGTTGGACATTATAGCAAAAGAGGTGTAGTGGGGCATTATTCCAATAATGCCCAATACCCCTTCCAATCATTAAAAAAAAAAAAAAAAAACAAAACACATACTACTTTCTCATTGGGCAAAAGTGGGCAGCATTAATTAACATGTCAGACAAAGAGAAAGATGCCCTCCAAGTCAAACCCCAATTCAGCGTTATAATAAACACGCCAACTTCAAGTTTTTGATTTTAAAAAAAAAAAAAAAACGCCCCATGTAATGGGGGTGGGGGCGTTTCTAGGCGTTTTTTTTGAATTTAAAAAAAAAAAAAACGCCCCACTACGGGCAGTCTAAGGCATTGCGTTGCAGATGCTTTAATACACATGGAATTAACTCGTTTATATGCTTTATTTCACATATTATAAAAATAACTTAAAATATATAGGTGAAAATAAATAGACACAATTATATGCTTTATTTCACATATTATAAAAAATAACTTAAAATATATAGGTGAAAAATAAATAGACAAACAATTATATTTTGTATTTTCGAAAATATAAAGTAATACATAAATTTTGTTTGTATATCTATATAAATAACTCTCCCAATAATATAGAGTTATGTATTTAGAAAAAGGTACCAATAAGATACGGAGACTTACTTCACATTTGGAATTGCATAAAAAGGACTATTTATCTCCGAGAGGTCTGTGGAAAATTCTGAGAAAATGTCAACGGTTGGTGGCTTACTAGTCAAAGAAAGAAAAAAAAAAATAGTGCTATAAAGAATTATTAAGGCAGTTGGATATTTGAGAAAGAAAAACTCGTTAATTTGAAGAGTTAGTTTAAAAAAAAAATGTACAACAAATTATGCACAATCGAATATTTGTATCTTATGATATTCAAAGTGTTTAACATAACAAAATATCAAAAGAAAAAAAACAAGACACGATTAGATGATATAAAATGGATAAAAAAGCTATGTAATGGGTAAAAGCATGTTAAAATCAAAACAAGTTATCTTTTAGTGACGATGTCAGATATCTCCGTCTCTATTTCATCGCTTACACCACATTTCAATCGCTTAATCACAAATCAAATTAACAATCCTATAAAACCTGAGATTTGACGCCATGACCCTCGTTTGAGTTCGAACCTAAATCATAGATCATTTGATAAACGAGCTCAAAGCTTCATGTGCCGAGCTTGATTTGATTTACGAGCCTCAGCGACTCTATTATTCATATAAATATAATAATTTTATTGAATTGAATGCGTAATTACAAAATAAATATTATTACATGTATAATAATTATGATAACCCGAATTAACTAATGTATAGTATGCTATATAGTCATAAAACACGTGAATTTTTTTTTAACTTTAACGATCTAATTTCACGTATAAAGAAATGACTTAAATATACAAGCCTGTCCTCTCGATATGGAAAAAAAAAGTAATACATAAATGCTGTTGTATATATTATGTGGATAAAAATGTGTGATAGTAATAGAAACCTATAAATATATTTACAAAAATTATTTTTGTGATTTTCTAGTTAAAAACGGAATAATAAAAAGGATATGGTAAATTATACATTTTTATGATATATTTTTTCTTCTTTTTTGTTACTTTGTGTTACGTTTTAATTTGAAACAACCGACGATTTGGATGTCATGACATTCAAGGTGCTAAAAAATAACAAAATATGAATAAAAACCACATAAGCCGTATTTAGATGATATAAAATGGGTGGATCAGAAAAGTTAGGTAACGAGACGTTTTCTTTGTTTATCCCCACCATTCAATCAATTAGTTACAAACCAAATGGACAATTATTATTATTATTATTATTTTTTGAACGAGAAATTTGGATCACTGACGGACCACTGGAGTATAATCATGCCATCAGCGAAACCATCCGATCATATCCATCTCCACAAGGCATAATGCCTATACACCAATTCAGGAGGAAACCCAATAAATATGGGAAAAACCTCTCTTGTGAAAATCGAACCCAGGACCTATTAATTTTAAAGTCTTATCCCACCCCCAAGATGCACTAGACTATAAGCCATGGGCAATTATAAATTGGCATTATGGAACTCACTAAAAAGTTGTAGTCTTTAATGGGCTTTAACATTTGGGCGTTCTTAATTTTGATCAATGCCATGGTTGGGCTACTTAAACTTGACCCAAAGTGAAATAAAAAATTTAAGAAATGTAAAGAAAAATCTAAAATATAAATATTAGATTATTTGCCCACGTGTTTAATGTTACTCATCCATATTCTTGGGCACAACAACATAATTGCAGCCTTGAAGTTTCGTGAAACCCCATCACTTATCAGAAACTCTTTTGACAAACTTGTCCACTTTAAAATGGTTGTTAAGGAAACATCCCTATGCGTGCGGGTTACAACCCAAATGGTAGAACTAGTCCTAAAAGACTAACCTGACAGAAGAGGGTGTTATTTGGGTTATAAACCCCATATCAGTTGCCCATACAACTGATGTGAGACAAGTCTTATAACATACAATGGATTCAATCCGAATACCCTAGGTTAAATTTGGCTGTCAAAATGACAAAAGATCACCTAAATCAACCTTCGTCCACATATCAAGTACAAATTATCTACTCAACCGAGATTCCAACAAAAGTAAGAGAATATTTCATTGCACAATCAATCGTTTCCGCTTGAAAGTAAGAGAGAAAATTCATGTTTAATTATAAAGGCTATATGTATTACACCCTTATTCATACCTATACCGGAAACCCTAGTTGGATAACCATACAAACATGAGTCGACAAATGATTAAGAGACCAACATAATCTAAAAGAGAAAACGGTGAAACGTGTTGGTTGCAAGCATCAGATGGTTGTGTCATATGTACTAAAATAAGTAAAAAATGAACAAAAATTTTTATTGACTGCACCGACATTCCAAAATGTGAGTATATAATATATTTAATGTTTATGTTTTAGTTTTTAATCTATATGTTAAATAGTGTTCTTTCTTTTCACATGTTCTTGGTATTGATCAAGAATATTATATCTTAAGTGTTGTTTAATCACGACCAACCATCAAGCAACCATGATACGTCTACTAAAACAACCTTACATTTACTTCTATAGCTGTCTTTATTTATTAAGAGAAAGATAAAACACTTATAGACTTGCAACTAAGTCCCTAAAGGTTGTCCTTTCTTACACTTTGTGAACCAAATCACCCCTTTTGTTCATTTCAATTCCACTTGGGTACTCAACATCTCCCATAAACCTTGACCAGAACCAATGCTTCTTCCACACAACCACCATTTCTTCAATCGGAATGTTCTTTGTTTCGGGCAAGAACACATATATAAATGCGGTCATGATGACCACCCAAAAAGCGAAAAAGAGGAAGAGCCCGAACTTTAGGTGGCAAAGCAATGTTAAGAACACTTGGGCGACAATAAATGTGAAGATCATGTTCACGGAGACAGTGATACTTTGAGCAGCTGATTTGATTTCAAGCGGGAAGATTTCACTTGGTACAAGCCAACCTAATGGACCCCATGACCACGCGAAACCAGATACATATATGCATATGAAAAGCACTACCACAATGGCATACCATTGTGGCAAGTTACCCGGGTTCCCATCTATTCCAAATTTGATCCCTATAAAAATTGCTACAACAACCTGTTTGTTTCAAAGAAAAATAACTACAAACATAAGAAAGGACAAATGACATACATATAATTTGAATAATAATAATAACATACCTGACATATAAGCATTTGAGTGCCACCTTCAAGGAAAAGAAACCTTCTTCCCCACTTGTCCACTCCATATATTGAAACACACGTCGCAATAACATTTATAGTACCAGTAACGACGGCAGACATAAGCGAAGCCTGTCCCTTAAACCCGATTGTTTTGAATAAAACCGGGGCGTAAAACATGATGACGTTAATCCCAGTTAATTGTTGGAAAAACGGAATCAGTATAGCCATAGTGAGTTGTGGCCTATATTTCCTTTGTAACAGATTTCTCCAAGGATGCTTGATTTTTTTCGATACTTCGCTAGCCATGATCAAATCATAAAATTCTTCGTCAACATTGTCAATGCCTCTAATTCTTCTAAGTTTAAGTCTAGCCTCTTCTATATTACCTCTCTCAATCATGGAGTTGGGGGTCTCTGGGAGCATAAGGGACCCCACCGTTATGATCAAGGCGGGGACCACTGCACCCCCAAGACTCAACCTCCAACCCCATCCTCCTTTGATCTTGTCGAAAAAGTAATTCAATATATTTGCCACGAAGATTCCGATTGTGACTGATAATTGGAACCCGATGTTGAGTGACCCTCTATACCTATATGGTGCCATTTCAGATAGGTATAATGGCACAGCCTGAAAATCGATAACCCAAAGAAAAAGGAATTAATTATACCTTTTGAAGGATTCGTTGGCGTTAAAAAAAATCGTAATATTGTAACATAGGGTAATTATGATGGTTTACTTTCTACAAAGGATTTGTTGTAATTCATTGCTGTCAAATGTCATCGTTGTCTAAAATTAGAAACAGAAATAAATATCATATTCACACAATGCACACAAACACGCCAAAATAATTGAAATAAATAAATAATAATAATAATCTAAAAATCAAAGGCCATAATACATTATACATTATTATCTTTGTGCTTCTTATATTGATATAATGAGAACTCAACATTAAACCATTACTGAGTGACAAAAATATTTAATAAAAGATTATTATAGTTTATAAACAAAAATATAACTTTTTGACAAATATCCAATCTTATAAAAGATAACTATATTTAGCATGAAAGATTTCATTAATACACTTTTAATGTATCAATAAAGGTTTATATTATAATAATATTTATTTAAATTAAAGAATAAACGTGATGCCACCCAGAAAATCCGGTCTATTGTTGGTTTTCATTAGTCACAGAATACTTGGTATGACCGATGAGGGATGACAAATTGTATACCGAGGGGATGAAATTACTTTCTCAATTCACATTAATCCATAACTATTTTAGTTTATTCATTTTAGCTAAATTAGAAACCCATGTATTATAAGAGTTAAAATAAAATAATAACAAATAGTTAAAGTAGATAAGAAAACGATGATTTGATTGCAAAGTAAAATAAAGAAACGGATGGAAAATTTCAAAAGAAGCAAGTCGCCGATCATAGATCATGTTTTGGTCTTCTTGCACCATAGAGCTACTTAGCCGCGTCCAACGGTTCACGAATAATAATATTATGATCTCAAGATCTGTTTTTATAATACTTTTTTTTTTTTTTAATTAAAATTACAAACTTTCATTCATACTTGTCAAGTTACATCAAAACAGAAGGTAGACGGGCAACAAGCTGCGCCGCCACCCCATTTACCTGGTATCCAAAAAGGGTTAGCGCCTAAAAACGCAGCTTGTTACCCATTTACCTTGTAGTTTGATATAATATTCTTTATGACCCTTAATTAACATCTACTTATTTATAAAATATAAATATAAAGATTTGGATTGATGACAAAAAAAAATATTTAAGAAAGTCGCTATTCAAAAAAATAAAAAAATAAATAAAAATAGATTAAGAAGACGCAATACCTGGTTAGCAAACCCGATTCCAAACCCAAGTAGGATCCGACCCAAAATGAGCATCCAAACCGCCTTAGCGCAGCCGTTAACCACAGCTCCGACACTGAACAGAATGCCACCAAAGAGCATCGACAGTTTCCGGCCGAGCTTCCGCGTCACCATTGACGCCACCAGAGATGACATCAGTGCCGCCAAGTACAAAGATGACGTAAACATCGTCAATATCTGACTGTCGAACTTACAGTACTGGTTCGTCGTTGTGTCCGCCGCCTGTTTCCGGTAAACCGACGGGAAGAACTCTTTTAAGAAAGAATCCATCGACGTCACTCCCCCTGCCACAAACAATTCCACCATATATTAGTCCGATCATATTAGTGGCAGAACCACAACGTTTTAGTCAGTTTGTCATAGGATTGTTTTCTCAACTTGTTACAATTACGTGTCCATCTAAGGTTTTCTTAAAAAAAACTATTATTTTATATTTAAAAATTCTAACAAATTATGGGTGAGTGAGGGTCGAACCTCTTAACCCTTCTCTGATTCTGCGACTACTGTGTTTAAAGAGTTGTAAATATAGTTACCGGAGATGCCGATATCGTAACCGAAAATGAGGCCACCCATGCCGGCAACAATGCAAGTAAATGTGACGTATAGAGTTAGGTTTCCCGGGTAAGCTTTATTGGAGCCGGGAGAAGTCTGGATTCCACCGCCGGCCATTGCAGTTTGCTACTTTGTGAACAACTCCGATGGGTAATAATGGCAGGGAAGAATGCGAGATTACGGAATGTTTATATGAGAGATAAGGAGGTTAGTCTTCTGTATTTATAGCTTCAATTAATTTTATTCTTTGTTTTTATATGTTTAACTTTATTAAATTCATTTGTTATGGTTTTCTTAAACTTTTTTTTTGAACGGCCAACAGAATAAATCCCGAGCACTCTCGGAGCACCCACTGGACCAAACAGAGTACTCCGAGAGTAACCCGAGTCCACCACCAATTCCGGAGAAAACCCGGTAGCCCACCCGCCCGTAGGCACGACGGTGAAATTACCGGTAAAACTCGTTTGGCTCAAGGATCGAACCCAGGTTTCCCTGGGTCTCCTATCATTGTCCACCAATGCCTCACTCTGCACCAAGTGAGAGTTGAACTTGCATCTCTCAAGAGAAATGTAAGCCTTCCACCACTTGATCCGTAGGCACGACGGTGAAATTACTGGTAAAACCCGTTTGGCTCAAGGATCGAACCCAGGTTTCCCTGGGTCTCCTATCATTGCCCACCAATGCCTCACTCTGCACCAAGTGAGAGTTGAACTTGCATCTCTCAAGAGAAATGTAAGCCTTCCACCACTTGATCTAGAGATCATTGACGTTTTCTTAAACTACAGTGAAGATATAGGCCTATAAACTAATCGAACGTTCATGTACAACTTATTCAGCGAGAAGTTCATTTATTTAATAAACAAACAAACAGGACACAATTTTTGTTCATTTAATTAAACGAGCAAACGTGAACACACGTTTTGTTTTTTCATTTATGTTCGTGAACATCCGTTTATGTTCGTTCATTTATCTTTGTTCGTTTATGTTCGTTTCAATTTAAATACATAAGTAGTCATATTTATAGAAATATTAAACATAAAAGGAACTTTCTAACTACTTATATAAATATAACTAATTGGTTTCTAGTAATTAAAATGGGTTTTCCAATGGAATTTATCGTAATTAATCACTATTATATAAAAAATTACTTTATATTCGTTTATGTTTAGTTAATTATGTTCAGTTATGTTCGTTTATGTTTCTTCAATTTTGTTCATTTGTGTTGTTTGTTGTTTATTGTTTATTAAATTATGTTTGATTAAGTTTGTTTATGTTCATGAACTGTTCGTTTAGGTTTTAAACGAACGAACATAAACGAACACAAATATTGTAACAACCCTCGAAAAGGAGATAACGAATCATAACTGAAACTCCAAATGTGTACCACGGGAACCAGCACGGGAAACAAAGAAACTCAGGATTTAACCATGTCACGCTATGCGATGGTGTTAGGAAGGATTGGTCGTGATGCGACACCTCATGGTACGACGGAGGAAACGTGGCATACCTACCCAGTAAGTCTTTACACCTAAGCCCTAGTTAGCCTGGTCGCACTACGTGACGGTGTTGGACCAAGTTGGTCTCGTGACGCGACGTGGTCGTTTTACAACTATAAAAGGGGCGTGAATTCTGCATTTCAATCTGCTCACAACTTTCTTTCTTTCACTTTCTCTCTCGCTCTGCACGGCTCAGTTTTTATACCAGATACCCTGAAACCCTGAACTCTATTCCGTAGTCGGTGTTTTAACCATGATCACTGGTACGATGCCCTGTCCAATCGATCTGAAACCCATCAACGGATGTCAAAGTGCTGCCTGGATAAGGTTATACTTTGTTGGGGTTTTGATCTCGTGATTTTTGTTAAAGTTTGAATTGGGTTAATACATTAATACGTGTTGCATTGTGTGATTATTAGGATACCAACCTTAATACCAGGAGGCTGTAATAATCGAAACCCTAAATTTACAAAGTGAGTCATTCTCTTTTTTATAAAATGTGTTCAAAACCCTAAATGTTTTCCAAGTTGTGTTTACAGTGATTAAGTCTTTGTATTTTGAAATTACTATCGATATGTGGGGTTTTGTATACACTACTAGTCCAACGTTACTATTGGGATAACGAGTTAGCCAATAGTAATATGACCACAGTCACAGGAACTGCCACCATGACAAATACTGATTTGATTAACTGAAAGATATAAACAACTGTAAAAACTCTTAATGCTGTAATTACAATACTGTGTCTTTTTATTCAAATGAATGAACACATCGGTATTTTTCTCCAATAAAATGTTTTTAAACGTGTTTCAGGTAACTTACTGTGACAGTAAAAGAAGCATGCTATGAAGCACCGAACGCTTAAATAAAGTGGCTATGTTCCCAGAATAAAGAAAAGAAATTATGTTTTGTCAAAATAGGGTTTATCCCTGTAAAAACCTTTGTTTGTAATATGGGTTTTATCCCAGTATGTTAAACTTTGGTGTTTTACAAACTCTGAAATTTTCCTAACTATGGTCCTGATGAAATTTTCCGTTGCGAATTTAATAAACACCGGTACCACTGCCGTTATCTGTCACGGCTCCCGCCCAGGGTGGGGTCGGGGGTTGTGACAGAAGGTGGTATCAGAGAAACTGGTTTAAGCATTTAGGTGTGATTTTGATACCTAAACTTAAACATTAAAGTTCGGAAGTTAATATAAAATAACATATGTTTTTTTTTGTGAATATATTTTTAAATATATATATATATATATATATATATATATATATAGAGTAGGGTTCGCACGGAAAGTGTGTTTTTCCTAGAAAGTCTAGGAAGCGATCTGGTCCATCCGATTGGTGTGTTTAAGGGTTGAGATTAAATCAATGGCAATCTTGTAATATTTGAGTTTAATTAATTGATTGTTTTAAATAAGTAGGGGCAATTTTGTCAATGGCCGTGTTTTAAATCAATTAGATAACCGCCCAGTTCCTAAATTCAAGCGATTTTCCCTCTCTCTCTCTCCAAACCCATCTTGGAAACCCCAATCCCTACCAAAAATAACTACAATCATGGAAGAAGATAACTTTAGAAACGATGGAGAGCACCGGATCAAATTAAAACACTTCTCCATCTCCACCATCTCCGAGTTCATCATCACCATTCAAATATTGTTCTTATCATCTCCGTTTTCTTGACGATGTGTTTTAACAGCAAGCAGATTCATACAGTTGTGTTTTAGAATTCAGATTCATACAGTTGTGTTTTAACAGCAAACAGATTCATACAGTTGTGTTTTAACAGCAAGCAGATTCATACAGTTGTGTTTTCGCATTCAGATTCATACATATGTGTTTTAACAGCAAACAGATTCATACAGTTGTGTTTTAGCATTCAGATTCATACAGATGTGTTTTAACAGCAAACATATTCATACAGATATGTTTTAACAGCAAGCAGATTCATACAGTTGTGTTTTAGCAAGCAGATTCATACATATGTGTTTTAACAGCAAACAGATTCATACAGTTGTGTTTTAACAGCAAGCAGATTCATACAGATGTGTTTTAACAGCAAGCAGATTCATACAGTTGTGTTTTAGCATTCAGATTCATACAGTTGTGTTTTAGCATCCAGATTCATACAGATGTGTTTTAACAGCAAGCAGATTCATACAGTTGTGTTTTAGCATTCAAATTCATACAGTTGTGTTTTAACAGCAAACAGATTCATACAGTTGTGTTTTAACAGCAAGCAGATTCATACACTTGTGTTTTAGCATTCAGATTCATACAGTTGTGTTTTAACAGCAATCAGATTCATACACTGTGTTTTACCATCTTTATATTGTGGGATCTATAAAAAAATTGACTTTAGCCCTGTAAACTGTTAAAACACAGCACCAAGAACATGCTGATAAATTCCAGTAATCTTCTGAACAATGGAATATGCGATGTAATGTGACATGGAATTTTAGTTAATGAACACATTGACTTCCAGATTTGAATTCGAAAATAATAAAAATTCCGAAAATCATGGAATTTTAGTTAATGAAGATACATTCCAAATATAAAATTAAAATGTGAAATTACATGATAGCCCTTCTACTTAAAATCCCACAATGACACATGTCCAATTCTTATTCCTTCCTAGACTTTCTAGGAAAAATAGACTTTCCACCCAACTCCTACTCTATATATATATATATATATATATATATATATATATATATATATTTGATTTTTGATAATATTGTTTTTAACTATTTTTGAGTCCACGGTATCAGTGACGAAAAGTATCTGAGGCATTCCAAAATATTTCCGTCCTGGAAATGTATGAAGGACCATCTGGATATAAGGCAGATAAAGACGAGCCTATAATCTTTCAAGCCCAACCAGTTGAACCACAACCCCCTAAGAAAATAGGTTGGTTCAATAAAGGAAAAAGAGAAAAGAGGAAAAAAAAAAGAAAAGAAAAACCAAGTAGCTACCATAACCCTAGTTGAAGGTTCAAACCAAATCCCCGTAACCAAACCCTTATGGGAAGAACTAGACCAGAGGTTAGCTAATTGCGAGCTATTTCAACTTATAGAAAACGAGATAAACTTAAACCTATGTAACAACTCTCATCAAAAGTCATATTTATTTAATTAAATTGTCCAATAGGAAACCCTAATTGAGAAACCAAGTGATTCTGCATAATCCCTAAAATTTTCAGAATAGTTGGAATTAGAATCAGGGCCCCTAAAAATCAAGGGGGGTAAACCCTAATTCACGATTATCATTAGAATGCGTTGTCTAAATTGAAAATTCTCGAACTATCAACTCAGCAGGCCTATACCAGTGACAAGCCTACCCTACTCTACTTTGACATCCCAGGCGACACGCGACAGGGACCATGTATTCTGTCGCGACACGCGGGAGATGTCAATTTAGGGTATAAATACAGGGGCTTGGGACTTGATTCCTGGCTTCAGTTCGACGTTAAAATTCTTTACGTACACAAAGTTAGACACTGTTTACTATAAAAACACACACTGATCACGAAGTGCTGCCGCAATTCAGGGTAATAACTCGATCGCTGCTACGATTCAATGTCCGATCGATTAAACTATCCAATGGATGTTTAAGTGCTGCCCACATTAGGGTTTATGCTTTGTCATTCGTCGTTAAATCGATGGATGTTTAAGTATCGCACTTTGTCATTCGTTGTGAAGGTTTTAATCTCGTGAGTTATCGTAAATGCTGTATTAAGTTACTAACCTAGTTTGTGTGCATGATTATTTAAACTAGGTTATCAAGGCTAATCAGTAGGCTAAGCTCTGTTCAAAATTAAATCTGCAATGTGAGTCATTCTCTTTTTATGAAATTGCTTTACAAAACCCTATTTATTTCAAAGTTATAATTACAAGGATTAAGTTTATGTAATCACCATATTACAGCCGGTATGTGGGGTTTTGTATACATTACTTGATAATCTTCACCATTGGACAACGAGTTAGCCAATGGGTGATATGACCATAGTCACAGAAACGAGTCGAGTGACAAATACCGAGGGTAGTTGGTTGATATCTGAAACATTGTAATTGCTCTTAATACTGTAAATTATAACAAATGTGTCGTTTTAATAAATAGAATGATTCACTCAGTATTTCCCGCTGACAAAACCTTTTTCAAACATGTTTCAGGTGATCTGTTGTGATCCAAGAAAAGTGCCGCGAAGCACTATCAGCTTAAGGAAGTGGCTCAGTATAAAATAAAGAAACATATTTTGTAAAATAAAAGATTTCTTCATGAAATCTCAAGATTGTAAATTACCGGGTTTTATCCCGAATTGTGAAATAAAATAACCGGGAAATATTTCAGTTTTTAAAAGATCCTGAAGAAACTTCCGCTGTTAATTAAATACCACAGGATTTCTGTCCCGCGGCTCCTGAAACGGGTAAAACCGGGTCGGGGGCCGTGACAGAAATAAGGTGGTATCAGAGCCACTGATTTAAGCCTATTAAGTATTTAGAAATACTTAAAAAATTTTTTTTACTGATTAACAATTATGTGATTATTAACTGATTATTTGTTAGTTACAGTATGGGTAAACAAAAGCTGTCAAACATCTATCTTAAACTAGATAGGTCATCCAACGAGAAGGGAAGTTCATCCCAAATAATACCTTATGTAATTCCTGAAGAAGGAATACTTGTCCGTAAAGCACAGTATGAAGATCCACTTTCTCCTAATAAAAGAAGTTTGATTATTAGGAAAAGTCAGGAGGAAATAAGGAAAAACCGAGAGAAGAAAGTTAAACAGGAAACCCAGGAATTAATCAATAAATCACCCTAGGAGGACAAGTTAGATAAGAAATGGGCAGATCTGTATATGCTAGCCACAGTAGCAGAAAATGCAAATCTTTAAATACTCTAACTCAAGTTTTAGCACCTTTATTTATTTACAATCTGGAAACCTTATTCAGTAAATAAATAAGTTCATAGTAAATTGTAGTATATTTTACTTGTCAGTTGTCTTATGTATGATATGCAATAATATTTAAGGGTTATCTATGAAATTTTGTTATTTTATTTTAACATTTGGTATATATTTTGCATATATGCTAAACAGCATGAATGAGATATCTGAAGCTTTAGAAAATCTTAACCTCTATCCCGTTAAGATAGAAGTTTCCAAGGAATTTACCGGTTACTTCGCTGATAAAGAAGAACCCATGGAATTTCAGTCCAAACCACTGGCAAAACCTAAACCCAAGAAAAGAAGCAGATTTGTGGGCTGGAGGCGTGTACGTAGGAAAAAGCCAGCAACAAGAAAGGTTACCAAAACTGAAGAACCAAAAGACAAAGGAAAAGGGGTAGAAATTGAGGAAAATGTTAATCAAGAAGAGATAGAAGCTGAGAAGAGTTTAAGCAAACAGAAGTCGGAGAAAGTTCTAGACAGAAACAGAAAATGACTCCCTGGGAAGTTTTAGATCATAAACTAGTAATGAGTGACCTCATCGGACCTGCCGATGGAAACCTTGAACCAGCTAATCCAAACCTTATATTTACTGAAGAAGATCTTTTCAACTACCCACTAGAAGCTCCAATTCCAATCAATCTGGAACCTGCTATTCCAGATCCCATTGTCCAACCTCAACCACTACCAGTAGAATTAGATGAATGGTGGACAACTGATTGGCAATACCAAAATCTTTTAAACAACCCTGATACATTTTTCCCACAAGTTGACCCAGAACCTCCACTATACCCAACTATGAGCCTGGAGAATCTGACTGAACTTCGTCTCTGGGGCGAAGAGTTAATTAATGCAGGAAATAGGATTAGGGATGTTGGAGAAAGAGTTACTTGGAAGTACGACTAAAGGGAGCGTCGGTTTTAAGAAATTAGCTGACCAGATAATGGGAGTTTGCAGGAATATTTGTTTAATAAATAATCATAAGAACCAGTATGTGTAATAATTTAACAATAAAACGTTGTATGATAATCGTGTGTACGAGGCATAATATAATATATAGAAATGAAACTCGGGAAACCAATAACTTTTGGTTATACATGTTAATGTGATTATGTGCAAACTATTTTATTATATTTGTATTTATACTAATTATTTATATAAAATTTATTTACCAGATGGAAAATGTTGGTAATGAACCAGTTAACGAAGTTAATCAATCTGAACAACATCAGGAGGATCGATTTATGACTAGACAAGTTATAGAAAATATTGTGGCTCAAGGAATAGCTAATGCTATTCCAGCAATAGCCGCTGCTGTCCAGAAACCTGTTGAACCTCAACAAATCATTCCGAGTAAACGTATTTCTGAAGATAACTTCAGTAATAGCGTAAATGGAGGCAATGATCATATTAATTACGATAATGAACCACGACAAGCTCCGCTCCCTAAGAAAATGAAAACTGCAACGCCTGGTTGCACTTTCAAAGAATTTCTTGCTTGTAAACCCACTGAATTTGCAGGCAATGAATGAGCAACTGCATCACTGCGTTGGTTAGAGAAAACCGAGGCAATAATTGCAATAAGTAAATGTGCTCAGGATGATCAGGTCATGTATGCATCAAATATTTTTAAAGAAGGAGCATTAGAATGGTGGAACACTGTGTTACAATCAAAAGGAAGAATAATAGCTTATGCCATGAATTGGGAAGAATTTAAGAGTCTTATAGAAAGAAAATTCTGTCCCGAGTATGAAAAGGAACAAATGACAAATAAGTTCCTAAATCATCGGATGATGGGTGTAGATTGTCGCGGTTATACTTCGACATTCTTTGAATATGCTAGAGTGGTACCAACACTGGCTTCGCCAGAGCCGGTACTCATTTCTCGCTACATTTGGGGACTAATTAGTGAAATCCGCAATATCGTTAAAGCTGCGAGACCTCGCACCATTGACGATGCTGTGGAATTAGCTAACACCCTAACTGACGAACTGGTACGTACACAAGATGAAAATAAGAAGAAAGAATTGGCTCAGAAAATTACTCAAGGATTTCGTATGGGTAATAATAGCAACTTCAAGAGAAAAGGAACGGGAAAATCCTCAACTCTGCCATTCTGCAAGAATTGTAAAAGAAAACATTATGGAAGATGTAATGTAACCTGCAATTTTTGCAAAATGGTAGGACATAGTGAAGAAGACTGCAGAAAGAAAACAACGATCTGCTATAACTGTGGAGAAAAGGGACATTTTAGACCAGAATGTCCTAAATTAATCAAACCAGCAGACAACAAAGTCAAGACAACCGATGGAGCTACTAAGAAGAATGTCCGAGCCTTTCAGTTAACTACTCAAGAAGCAGAACTCATCCCAGATGTGATAGCGGGTACGTTCTTAGTTCACAACGTATACGCAAAAGTATTATTTGACTCTGGTGCAAACCAAAGTTTTATAAATACTTCATTCTGTCAAGCTCTTAATTTACCTTTAACCAATATTAGGCAGATTTTTACAGTTGAAACGGCAGACGGAAATTCAGTTAAAATAGATAAAGTTTTGCAGGAAGAAAATATAGAACTTTTAGGACATAAATTCTCTGCAAATCTATTACCAATGAAATTAGCTGAATTTGATGTTGTATTAGGAATGGATTGGTTAGTAGCCAACCATGTTCGAATCCTTTGTGATCAGAATTCCATAGAAATTCAATCACCCACCGGAGAAGTAATTAGGATTACAGGAGATAAACCACGTAGGCCCATGAAGTTCATATCAGTAATGAAAGTTGCTAATTATGAACGAAAACAAGGAATAGTATATATGATTTCAGTAATCATTAGTACTAAGGGTAAAGAACTTAAGGAAATTCCTGTAGTCTCAGAGTATCCAGATGTATTCCCAGAAGAGTTACCAGGATTACCCCCAGATAGGGAAGTAGAATTTAGGATTCATCTAATTCCAGGAACTACACCGATAGCCAAGGCACCTTATCGGTTAGCACCCACAGAAATGTTAGAACTGAAAAAGCAATTAGATGAATTACTAAGTAAAGGATTCATACAACCTAGTTCATCCCCGTGGGGAGCACCAGTATTGTTTGTTAAGAAAAAGGATGGTTCAATGAGAATGTGTATCGATTATAGAGAATTGAATAAGGTTACAATTAAGAATCGATACCCATTACCTAGGATTGATGATCTGTTTGATCAACTTCAAGGAGCTAGATATTTTTCTAAGATAGACTTACGCTCCGGATATCATCAATTGAAAGTACAAGAAGAAGACATACCTAAAACTGCTTTCAGAACTAGGTATGGTCATTACGAGTTTACAGTCATGCCCTTTGGGTTAACAAATGCACCTGCTGCATTCATGGACATGATGAATAGGATCTGTAAACCATATTTGGATAAATTTGTAATTGTTTTTATAGACGATATACTTATTTAATCCAAAAGTCAGACAGAGCATTGTGAACACCTTCATGCACTCTAAACTTTGTTAAGAAAAGAAAAGCTTTATGCCAAATTCTCAAAGTGTGAATTTTGGTTGCAAGAAGTGCAATTCTTAGGACACATGGTGAATCACGAAGGTATTCATGTAGATCCTGCTAAAATAGAGGCAATTACCAATTGGAAGGTTCCACAAACTGCAATGGAAATTAGAAGTTTTATAGGTTTAGCTGGCTATTATAGACGGTTTATTAAGGATTTTTCCAAGATAGCTGTACCATTAACTAAGCTAACCTGTAAAGCAGTTAAGTTTGAATGGGGACCTAAACAAGAAGAAGCTTTTAGAATCTTGAAACAGAAATTAACCAATGCGCCAATCTTGGCCTTACCAGAAGGAACTAAAGATTTTGAAGTATATTGTGATGCTTCAAAACTAGGATTTGGATGTGTGCTTATGCAACGCAAGAAGGTAATTGCGTATGCTTCAAGACAATTGAAAAAGCACGAAGAAAATTATACAACTCATGATTTAGAATTAGGAGCTGTAATTTTTGCCCTTAAAATATGGAGACATTATCTGTATGGAAGTAGGTTTACTGTCTATACGGATCATAAAAGTTTAAAATATATTTTTGGGCAAAAAGAGTTAAACATGAGGCAAAGGAGATGGATGGAAATCCTAAGTGATTACGACTGTGATATTCAATATCACGAAGGAAAGACAAATGTAATTGCAGATGCCTTAAGTCATAAGTATCATGAGAAACAACGACGAGTTCGTGCTCTTAGATTAAATCTACAATTAGATTTAATGGAACAACTGAAGCATTTTCAAGAAACAGCAATAGAGGATGTTGCTGAAGGAATGAAGGGACGAATAAAAGATTTAGAACAGGGAGATGATGGAATTTGGAGATTCCATAAGAAAAGGATTTGGGTACCAAAGCAGGGAGAATTAAGAAATAAGATCCTAGAGGAAGCTCATAAATCTAGGTATACCATACACCCTGGAAATAATAAGATGTACCAAATTTAAGAAAGAATTTTTGGTGGATAGGCATGAAAAAGGATATAGCTAGATATGTTTCTAAATGTCTTACTTGCTCACAAGTTAAGGCAGAACATCAGAAACCTTCAGGTCTACTACAACAATTAGAGATGCCTGTATGGAAATGGGAACTTATAACAATGGATTTTGTTACTAAGTTACCCAAAACAAGAAAAGGTAATGATGCGATTTGGGTAATTGTGGATCGATTAACCAAATCAGCTCACTTTCTACCAATGAAAGAAACCTTTAACATGGAAAGACTAGCAAAATTATATGTAGATGAAGTCGTATCTTTACAT
Source organism: Helianthus tuberosus (assembly GCA_030545235.1). NCBI lineage: Eukaryota > Viridiplantae > Streptophyta > Magnoliopsida > Asterales > Asteraceae > Helianthus > Helianthus tuberosus. Next base: position 66,309,706 of record CM060447.1, read on the forward strand.
GGAGTTCCACTCTCCATTATATCAGATAGAGATAGTCATTTCACTTCTCATTTCTGGAAAAGTTTCCAGCAAGCTATGGGAACTCGACTCAATCTGAGTACTGCATATCATCCCCAAACAGACGGACAAAGTGAAAGGACGATCCAAACTCTAGAAGACATGCTTCGAGCATGTGTAATAGATTTTGGTGGAAATTGGGATGATCATTTACCATTAATTGAATTCTCCTATAACAATAGCTATCATTCAAGTATTGAAACCGCCCCATTTGAAGCACTGTACGGAAGAAAGTGCAGAACTCCAGTTTGTTGGGCAGAAATAGGAGAAAGTCAATTGTCAGGTCCTGAAATAGTGCAAGAGACGACTGATAAGATTACACAAATCAAGGAAAGGCTGAAAACGGCTCGAGATCGTCAGAAGAGTTATGCAGACAATAGATGCAAGCCATTAGAATTCCAAGTTGGAGACAAAGTAATGTTGAAAGTTTCTCCTTGGAAAGGAGTTATTAGATTTGGTAAGGAAGGAAAGCTAAGTCCAAGGTACGTAGGACCATTTCTAGTGATCCAACGTATAGGACCAGTTGCTTATCGTTTACAACTACCAGAAGAGTTAGCTGGAGTACATGATGTATTTCATGTATCCAATCTCAAGAAATGTCTATCAGACGAATCTCTGGTAATACCTCTTCAAGACATAGAGGTAAACGAAAAGTTAAAATTTGTTGAAAGACCTCTTCAGATAGAAGACAGAAAAGTGAAGTTTCTTAAGTACAAACGATTAGTGCTAGTTAAAGTAAAATGGGATTCAAGGAGAGGACCTGAATACACTTGGGAGCTGGAATCAGAAATGAAGCGAAAGTATCCACATTTATTCCAGTAAATCTCGAGGACGAGATTTTTATTAAGGTGGGGAGAATGTAACAACTCTCATCAAAAGTCATATTTATTTAATTAAATTGTCCAATAGGAAACCCTAATTGAGAAACCCAAGTGATTCTGCATAATCCCTAAAATTTTCAGAATAGTTGGAATTAGAATCAGGGCCCCTAAAAATCAAGGGGGGTAAACCCTAATTCACGATTATCATTAGAATGCGTTGTCTAAATTGAAAATTCTCGAACTATCAACTCAGCAGGCCTATACCAGTGACAAGCCTACCCTACTCTACTTTGACATCCCAGGCGACACGCGACAGGGAGCATGTATTCTGTCGTGACACGCGGGAGATGTCAATTTAGGGTATAAATACATGGGCTTGGGACTTGATTCCTGGCTTCAGTTCGACGTTAAAATTCTTTACGTACACAAAGTTAGACACTGTTTACTATAAAAACACACACTGATCACGAAGTGTTGCCGCAATTCAGGGTAATAACTCGATCGTTGCTACGATTCAATGTCCGATCGATTAAACTATCCAATGGATGTTTAAGTGCTGCCCACATTAGGGTTTATGCTTTGTCATTCGTCGTTAAATCGATGGATGTTTAAGTATCGCACTTTGTCATTCGTTGTGAAGGTTTTAATCTCGTGAGTTATCGTAAATGTTGTATTAAGTTACTAACCTAGTTTGTGTGCATGATTATTTAAACTAGGTTATCAAGGCTAATCAGTAGGCTAAGCTCTGTTCAAAATTAAATCTGCAATGTGAGTCATTCTCTTTTTATCAAATAGCTTTACAAAACCCTATTTATTTCAAAGTTATAATTACAGGGATTAAGTTTATGTAATCACCATATTACAGCCGGTATGTGGGGTTTTGTATACATTACTTGATAATCTTCACCATTGGACAACGAGTTAGCCAATGGGTGATATGACCATAGTCACAGAAACGAGTCGAGTGACAAATACCGAGGGTAGTTGGTTGATATCTGAAACATTGTAATTGCTCTTAATACTGTAAATTATAACAAATGTGTCGTTTTAATAAATAGAATGATTCACTCAGTATTTCCCGCTGACAAAACCTTTTTCAAACATGTTTCAGGTGATCTGTTGTGATCCAAGAAAAGTGCCGCGAAGCACTATCAGCTTAAGGAAGTGGCTCAGTATAAAATAAAGAAACATATTTTGTAAAATAAAAGATTTCTTCATGAAATCTCAAGATTGTAAATTACCGGGTTTTATCCCGAATTGTGAAATAAAATAACCGGGAAATATTTCAGTTTTTAAAAGATCCTGAAGAAACTTCCGCTGTTAATTAAATACCACGGGATTTCTGTCCCGCGGCTCCTGAAACGGGTAAAACCGGGTCGGGGGCCGTGACAACCTACCTGCAAATCCCGAACCAATGTTACCTTTTAACCTAGATCAACTACTAGAACCAATACCTCTCAATCTTGAACCTTTACCGATCAATCCCCAACCAATACAGTGTTTAATCAAGAAGAAATCCTGCACCCGCACCAGATCCTATGGAACAGTGGTGGACGAATGATTTGCAATTCCAAAATCTCATGCAAGAACCCTATCCCCAACTACCACAACTTCCACCATATATACCAAATGCCTATCCAGCCATGAGCCCAGAGAATGTAGTTGAACTGAGGCAATATGGAGAGGAACTGATGACGGCAGGAAACCAAATCCGTACGATTGGAGAAAACCTCGTCTGGAAGTATGACGAGAGGGAATTTCACTTCTAAAGACGAGACCAGTCCTGTATATATGTATATATATATATATATATATATATATATATATATATATATATATATATATATACTAGATTGTTGCCATAGCCGCGCGTTGCGGCGGCGACATCTTAGTTGTTTATAGATGGCGGCATGTTATGTGATGCATTAACCATATAAGGGGTTTCGATGTTTCCGATCTAACTCAGTGTAACCTATATAAGCATTGCGGGCATTTGCAGCTACTGTGTACGATGATGACATTAATGTGTGGTGTCTGCACGTGATATTACGTGTTTTTGACTTTGTCACCCTCGTTACGTTTGTGACATTAACGTAGTTAGACATAGATAAAAAAGTATGTTTCGTTCGTTGCGGTGTAGAGTCGTGAAAGTAATTTAGATAGCGATGTAAAGTCTTAAAAGTAATTTAGGCATTAACGTGGTTACACACAAATAAAAAAAGGATAATAATCCGTCAGACATTGCAGTGTCAAGTTAAAGATGATGTAACTTACCTAAAGAATAAGGGGTGTAGGTTTCAATTTAGAAAATGTAGAGACCAACCTTTGTTTTTATGATATATTAAATAAATAAAGTAACTAATTAGTTTTAGCAAGTCAAATATCAGTAAATGAAGGGGCCATGTATCGAACTACGGACCTCATCTTTATAATGTGACACACAAACCACCAAAGCACATTGCCATTTTGTTTTTGTTTACACAAGATCAATTATATATAAACAAAGGCGGTGGCTGTGGCCACTTACCTGATTAAGCATAAAACTAACTTTCAACGGAGTTCTGAATGAAAACGTAGGTCGTTTGGCAAGACATATAGAAGAAAGGAGTTGCCACCTATGTCTGCACGTTGCAGTATTTGAACGCTCCACCTTAGAATAGATAGGAGACACCTTACCACATCTAGCTACATGAAAAACATTTTTTTTAATTACAAACATTTAGTTTATATAATGCTCTCATTAATCTTTTTAACATTAAATTAAAAATGCACTTACATTTATAAACGCATTAAGATTTCTTGTTATTTTAAATCATTAGAATGGTAAAAAAACGATGCTCTAAGCATCAACTTTAAAAACATAGATCTGTGAAGCCTAAATAAAAACATGTGCATGTCTTTAAATTATAAAAGATTAAAAAATTGTAGGAAAGTGCTACTTTATATTTTTAATGATAGAGATAAAAGATTAGACTTTTTGCCATTTTTAATATATTATATTTCGTATATGAGATATAGTAACATAGAACATTTAAAAAAAAAGTTGATCAATATCTTTTAGATAGATGTAAAATTAGATACCAAACACGCAAACAACCAAACCCACACAGAACCTCTCAACCTCTCTTTCTCACCCACCCTCCACCTCCATACTTGCTACCGCCAACGTCATTTACTAATCTACATTGCATATCTTTAATTAGTGGTAGGTGTTTTGGTAAATTAAGAATGCCTAAATAATGCGTTAATTCCTCACCCAATGTTAATTCCAAATCTCAAATTCTAATCATCGTTCGCAAACACCAAAACAATTTTCTAAAGGCCACTCCCTCTCTATCACTCTCTATATCTATACATGACTACTACAATAACACTTATAGATCTACCGCTACTTCCGGCGGCAGATCGACGGCAGACGGTGGTTCCAGGTAAAACTAATTCTGATTATGTGTAATTGTCTTATTAACCTAATAGTGTAACTAATTTGATGTAAATCTTGTTGATTGTTTCATCTATGGCCGAAATTCGTACATGCAAACAACTAAAGAAGCACCGACAGAGAAGTATAAAACAGAAAAGACCCATAGACAATGAGTGATAACCTTCCGTCCGATGCAACGTACACAACTGAATACACTCCGTGAAGCCTCGTTGCACACTTTCTTCTTCGTCTTTGTCTGGGAGAACACCGATTGCACATTTGTTCGTAGTCTTTGTGTGGGAGAACACCATCACATAAAAAAAAGTCTATAACAAATGCAAAGGACCGAAACAAACAAAAGATCTAACATGCAGGGGCAAGGGGGAAATTAGAAGGAACCAAATATGAAAATGTCACCGACATTTTATTTTAAGATATAGATAATATATATATATATATATATATATATATACATATAGGGTCAAAATTTAGAGAAAACGGTGGAAAGTGTGAGAACGGTAAGAACGCTTATGGATCGTCCGATCAAAACAATCTATGGACTAGATTGGCGCGGTGGCATTTTCGTAAATAACATCAATTTTATTACGTGGACACGCTTCATTAAGGGTAAAAAAGGTAAAACATCATTTCTCACATAAAACGCCATTGAAAAATAAAATGCCAAATAAATACAAAACGTCAATTTTATCACTGCGTATTTTTTCTGTATTTTTATTTTAAGTCTCATGCTACAAAAACGCGACAAAATGTGAAATGCCATAACATATGTCATTCTGTCATCTTTGTTCTTGAAGAAGGTTCGGATGATTAGAAGAGACCTTTCCCAGTGTAAATGCTACTTTGGCCTCGATGATTATAATGAAGACGACGGGCAGATAGCATCCACCCACACGAGGTCGATCTATGTCTCCAAGATCCACAAAGACACTTCAACACATGAACAAACAAAATAAATCATGCCAAACCCAAAACACCATTTATTTGTGACAGTTCCTGTAGTTTCAAAAGAAGAAAGAGACTGATGACACTGAAGATTTAGATCATAAATTGCTTCTATTTGTTTTTTTTAATTTTCTTTATCTGTTGTTTGTTTTGTAATTTCAGCTAAGAAACAACAAAGTACATTAATCATATAATGAAAAATATAATAAAACGCCAAAACGAGCAAATGCTTGTAAAACGCCATCATGCCATAAAAAATGCCCCCCAAAACTACCAAACTATAATAAATTACTTTGAACAAGTACTATTATAATAAATCTAAAAAAAAGCTTAAAACAATGTGCAAAGAAAATAAAACAAAAAAGTCCCATCGTTATCTAAACGCCATTGGAAAACAAAACGCCATAATTACAGCCGTCAAGATTAGACGTGTTACACCATGAAACGACGGAAACATAATTATTAACATTTATTATATTGAAAGCCAAATACTTGGGGAATTGAATTTATTTATCTTTTTCAAAACGCCATAATTACCTGTCAAGTGTAGGAAAAAAAAGTCAATATAAAAGAAGACAATTAGAACACAAGCTCAAACACGCCAAAAACATTGACTAAAAATGCCACATATTGTCCAAAACGCCAAAAACTTCAAAAATGGCTAAGGTTATTGCATGGAGGTTTGAAAGGAAAGAGAAACGATTCATCATAAAGTTCTCTGATAGAAGAATGGTGAAGGTAAGGACAATCAAAGCCATGCTTGGTATGAATGAAGGGGTTTAGAGGGATATCCTGGGCCTTGGGGTTCCAATGACCAACGATTGTGAAAGAACCCAAACTGTAATAAAAAGACTGAAGAGAAAATTTTTGGCAGAAGATGATGATGATATTGACGATACTCCTCTACCAACAGTTAGAAGTTGGGTGATGCATGAGGAAGAAGGAACGCTTGAAGTGACTTATAAACACGGGGTGCAATATTCATTTCCGATGGAGGAAATGTTGAAGACAGGGAGGCTATCTATCATTGAAGTGACCACCAACACTAAAGTTGTTGTGTTTTAAAGCAAAGAAATAGACCGAAACGTAGAACATATAAAAAATAAGTAAGTTGATCTAGGACCCACGCGTTGTGACGAACATGTCAAATGAGAAAAAATAGACGTAAAAACTTTGAACCACACATAGACGTTGCGCCGTGTTAACTCACAAAATTATGAACGAAATGTAAAAACGTTGAACCACACACGCACGGTGCGCCGTGTTAACTCGCAAATTTAGTACGAAACGCAAAACGGAAATTTGCGAAAGATGAAAAGTATAAGAGATCAAAGTTGAAAGTAAAAAAGTAGTGTGATTAAATTGCAAAAGATGAAAAGTTTTGGGTAAAATAAAAAATTCAATTTTGTGAGGTTAAAATTGCAAGAAACCGAAACATAGAACATATAAAAAAATATAACTAAGTTGATCAATGACCCACGCGTTGTGACGAACATATAAGATGTAAAACAATCACCTAAATCAACCTTCATCCACATCTCACAACCGAGATTTCAACAAAAGTAAGAGAAATTTTTATTGCATAATCAATCGTTCCGCTTGAATGTAAGAGAACAAATTCATGTTTTAATTATAAAGGGTATATGTACTACACCCTTATTCATACGTATACCGGAAACCCTAGTTGGATAGCCATACAAACATGAGTCGATAAATGATTAAGAGACCAACATAATCTAAAAGAGAAAACGGTGATACGTGTTGGTGGCAAGCATCAGATGCTTGTATCATATGCACTAAAATAAGTAAAAAATAAACAAAAATTTTTATTGAGTGCACCGACATTCCAAAATGTGAGTATATAATAATATATATAATGTTTATGTTTTAGTTATTAGTCTATATCTATACTACCTTATTAAGTAAACTGGGTTTTTTGCCCTTTTGGTAATTTGCCACATGTATAAATTTTAAAGCATTATGTACAAAAGAAAGAAGCCATGTTAGAGGGGGTGAAATGGGACATTATTCAAAGTTTTAAGACGTATAGAGGGCAATCCAGGAATTTCATCCAAACCCTACATTTATGTCAAAGAGATAGAGTGAACTATGAAACAACGATGGGAGACCGAACGGTAAGGAGAGAGAGACCCTCATCAATTGCAGGTTAGTGAATGCAGTTTTAATTCTTGATTGAATGTTGCAACTAAAGAGTCGTGTGTTTCCATTCTCTTAGTTTTTTTATTTCTTCAATTTCATGTCATCAATCCGACATTAAATCTGTTTGCATACTCTCGAGTACTCACTAATTACAATGCGGTTTAATTCTTTAATCAAGTGTCCGATTTAAATCCAACCACATGTTAACGTTTTCCTCAAAAGTACATCATGGCGATGGAATTAGGTACGCTTTTTCGAATTCCGTTCTCAAATTCCTATACTCTAACATGTATCCCTCATAAATTGATTTGGTTACTATCTTTTATTGTTCGAATTAGCTCGTTATGCTACAGTTAGGGCTATATTTACGCTCCCTTATGTTACATGAACTGTGGATTATCTGTGTAGGGTTAAAAGTTGAGAAGTATTGTGTTTGAAATTTCAGTATTAGCAAATATAAACTTAAAGAATATATGATATAGAGAAGGGTTATATATATGTGATTGAGTAATTGGTGAGTTATTGTAAATGAGTGTTTACATCGTTGCATTTTCGGGTGGACGCTAACTTTTTAATGCTGATATATTGCAGGCAAAAGCAGGTATCAAGTTTCAGACTCTGGAATCGAACTCAAGGCTGAACATGGGAGTGAGTTTTAGTTTTTTAAAAGCCCCATAAAGTTTCATTGTGAATGATTTTTAGTACGCGAATTGCAATGAACTTTGGTTCCGTACAATGTGAACCATGTCGTACTTTTGTTGCTAGAATCAGTGTGGTTGCAACTTAATATGCGTGGGTTGTTGTAATTGACCGGTAGGTTTGATACTAACATAGAGGTCTACAAAATCGGGTTTCAAAACAAAACTGGTTCGAGCCCCTGACCGAATCAGTTTTTATATTGGAGGCCCAAATCATTTTGACCGAAACCGAATCGACTAGGATTGGGTTATAAATTGGTTTGGTCCCAAAACATTAATAAACCATTTTTAAATTAAATTTGGTATTTTCTTTCGAATCTCGAACTGGTACAAAATCGATTAGGATTTGGTATTTTCTTTCAAATCTCTAACTGGTACAGAATCGATTAGGATTTGGTATTTTCTTTCAAATCTCAAACTGGTTCCAAACTGGTTCATACATGGTGCAAATCAGTACTTGGATCAGATTACCAAGGTTTTAAATTTTGACATTATAAATATAATCATGTATGCATGTCTTTGACTCCATCCTTTGTTCAAGTATGCAGATGGTTCCTAATATTGACTTTGGCCAGCGTGTCCGAGTTGCCTTGGATGTTGGCTGTGGTGTAGCAAGTTTTGGTGCATTTTTACTGGACCGGAATGTGACTACTTTATCAGTAGCACCAAAAGATGTTCATGAGAATCAAATTCAGTTTGCTCTAGAGTAAGGTGTATGACCCGGCACTGGCGAACCATCTGTTGAGCCGTTGCCCGCTGTCCACTACTCAAACAGTTGACAAAAACTGACCTCTATAGAAATATAATCAAACAAATTACTTTGACCTTATCAAGTATATAGAGATTTGCCTAACCCCCACCCCTAAAGATGATGTTCATATCCAGTAGTTGAAGTGTTTATATATGCATCAACTTTTTTATATTATATATGCTTATATACAGTCAAGTTAAATGGAAATGTTGTCGAGACACTCGCCGCAACGCGGGGGCATTTCCACTTATGCCAATAAATAAACTGAGATGGAAACTACTATTCTTACATGATGAATGCGTAATGAACGGGTTTGACCGATTTGCTTAGGGCCAACTGATTACCCTTTTCTCTGCCTTTAATTATTTGTGGTACGTACCCTTCGCTTACCACTATTTAGACATTTAATTAACTGCAAACACACTCCAATTGTGGCGATTAACAAGAATGCAGGAACATTTTAATGGCAACAGTTGATCTTCCACAAACCAGAGAAGGTGATTTTTATTGTACCTTTCTTCATTATTTTGTTGAAAATTGGCGAATAAAGCAAAAGCTGAAAGACCACACATCTTAGCCAGTGGTATCCATTCTCTTGATGAAACAGGCTATTCACCCAAAAGATGGACCAACATTGTTAAGGTGCATATAAAAACACTCATCGGGTCAAACGGGCCATGTTTGGTTGACCCTCAAAACACTTCTTGTGTATTAGAAGTTTTTATAAATAACTAACGCCTTATTTATGATCTCAACATGATCTTTCAGTACTGTGAAGAAATGGGCGAATCTATTCAACAACCAAAAGTTGAAGTGATGAAGTGATGCTAAGGATTTTGCATGCAAATGTGAATCTGTAGTCATTATCGCTAGAGACCAAAGTGTGAACACTTGATCTATGTTTCATAACGATTATGGTTCTTCTTTCTTCCGTAAACCTTAAGATAACAAGTTTAATGATTTAATGCAGATGTGCAGGGTACAGGCAAATACGGTACTAGGGTAGATTATATATTAGTGTCGCTCGATTCACCCTGCAAGTTTGTTTCCGGTTCATATATGGTTTTATCGTCAAAAGGTACTTCTGAAAATCACGTAGTCAAAGTAATATATTAATGTATGTATTACTATCATTCCTCAATCTGCAACACTTGGACATAGAGTGGTTCCAGTTGGTCTAGGACAACTGGAAACAAAAATTATATAAAATTTAATCTCACTAATCATCTTAATGAAATTGTGGCCATCTCGCCTAAGTGAAACAATGCATTGATATCCAAGTATGAGCAGGAAACGTTTCTAATTTCTAAGTGAAATGGAACAATAAATAGTGTGGCGAATAACATTACATACTTTGGAACATTAAGTACAAAACAGTGATTAGACTTGCTTTCATTTTTATGTTGTTTTGATGTGCAAAACCGAGTAGCCGCATCTCACCGCACGTTTTGCAAATGTTGGATGCCCGCCGCATCGCGCGGGGAACCCACTAGTGTTAAACAGTGTTCTTTCTTATCACATGTTCTTGGTATTGATCAAGAATATTATATCTTAAGTGTTGTTTAATCATGACCAACCATCAAGCAACCATGATACGTCTACTAAAACAAACTTACATTTACTTCTATAGCTGTCTTTATTTATTAAGAGAAAGATAAAACACTTCTAGACTTGCAACTAAGTCCCTAAAGGTTGTCCTTTCTTACACTTTGTGAACCAAATCACCCCTTTTGTTCATTTCAACTCCACTTGGGTACTCAACATCTCCCATAAACCTTGACCAGAACCAATGCTTCTTCCACACAACCACCATTTCTTCAATCGGAATGTTCTTTGTTTCGGGCAAGAACACATATATAAATGCGGTCATGATGACCACCCAAAAAGCGAAAAAGAGGAAGAGCCCGAACTTTAGGTGGCAAAGCAGTGTTAAGAACACTTGGGCGATAATAAATGTGAAGATCATGTTCACGGAGACAGTGATACTTTGAGCAGCTGATCGGATTTCAAGCGGGAAGATTTCACTTGGTACAAGCCAACCTAATGGACCCCATGACCACGCGAAACCAGATACATATATGCATATGAAAAGCACTACCACAATGGCATACCATTGTGGCAAGTTACCCGGGTTCCCATCTATTCCAAATTTGATCCCTATAAAAGTTGCTACAACAACCTGTTTGTTTCAAAGAAAAATAACTACAAACATAAGAAAGGACAAATGACATACATATAATTTGAATAATAATAATAACATACCTGACATATAAGCATTTGAGTGCCACCTTCAAGGAAAAGAAACCTTCTTCCCCACTTGTCCACTCCATATATTGAAACACACGTCGCAATAACATTTACAGTACCAGTAACGACAGCAGACATAAGTGAAGCCTGTCCCTTAAACCCGATTGTTTTGAATAGAACCGGGGCGTAAAACATGATGACGTTAATCCCAGCTAATTGTTGGAAAAACGGAATCAATATAGCCATAGTGAGTTGTGGCCTATATTTCCTTTGTAGCAAATTTCTCCAAGGATGCTTGATTTTTTTCGATGCTTCGCTAGCCATGATCAAATCATAAAATTCTTCGTCAACATTGTCAATGCCTCTAATTCTTCTAAGTTTAAGTCTAGCCTCTTCTTTATTACCTCTCTCAATCATGGAGTTGGGGGTTTCTGGTAGCACAAGGGACCCCACCGTAATGATCAAGGCTGGGAACACTGCGCCCCCGAGACTCAACCTCCAACCCCATCCTCCTTTGATCTTGTCGAAAAAGTAATTCAATATATTTGCCACGAAGATTCCGATTGTGACTGATAATTGGAACCCGATGTTGAGTGACCCTCTATACCTATATGGTGCCATTTCAGATAGGTATAATGGCACAGCGGCCACAGCCTGAAATAACCAAAGAAAAAGGAATTAATTAGTAGTACAAACAAGAAACTTAAATCATTTTACTTGTTAGGCTGGAGGGTGTGGTCTTTATCACGCCACGTCAGATCCAACTAGGCGCCACGTCATATGGGGGGGCTTTAAAACCCCTTCCTTTAACTTGCAGGGTGTGGTACAAAGTCTTTCTATTAAACAAAATTAAAAAGAAAAGATTTTATTGGTTGAAAAGAGGTGAGCCCCACCTACACCCCCTTTTTTGCTCGTTAGCAGCATGGCGGAAGGATGACGCCCCCATTTCATTTGTGTGGATGATGGCGCCCTAGCAACGCTATGTTGGCCTTGTTGGCAGGGTGTCGTTAAGCCACACCCCTGTCCTTATCGTAATATTGTAACCAATGTTGTAGAAGGTGCTAGGCGCTAGTCGGGCGGTGAGGTACCGCCTAGGGATTAATCGGGATGGGATTTTTATATGTATTTTTTCAAAATTATATATATATATACACCCAATAATATAAAAATAATACTTCAAAATTCACATGTATATATAAATAAGGATTTAGAATAATCCCATAAAAATGACTTATGTGATTTTATCGTATCACACTTTGTCGAGCATGTAATTATGCTTTCATATGTTTAATAAGGATTTGAATCTCTTGAATAGGTTCTACCATCTCGGCCTTGCATGCAGTGACATTTAGGCTAGGTTTTACCTTTAAGATTCTTTTTAATAATTATCGCAGAACAAAATTTTAAATCGAGATGTTAATAAGGATCCGAATCTAATTGTGGAACTACCATCTTGGCCCTGTCTTAATGTGGCATATGGCTAGGTCTTGTCCTTTTAGATTTTATTATAATGGTAGATCTTATAATATAGGAATGATATTTTAAATATAATTATTCCTTCAAAAATCTAAACGAGCATATGGTTGCCCTAATCGGGACTTTTACCGAAAATGACTCGCCCATACAAGAGCTCATCGTATAAATAACAAAGGAACCAAATAAGGACAAAAAGAAGCAAATTTGAATTTGTCCTATGTTCTCGTCTAGACTCAAGAATGTGCAACTGTGTAACTGAGATTAAACACAAAAAGGCTAGTGTTTAATTCACTCAGTGTTGGCTCTGATACCAACCTGTCACACCCCGGATTTCCACGTGTCACCGGTGGGCCCGGTGGGGAGTATCGTGACGTGGTTGGCAACATCATAGTCAAACAACACAATATTTAAATGCACAGCGGAAGCAAAAGATAAATATATTACCATCCGAATATAACGTAATATCAAAGTATTACAACGGAAAGTAAAGGATCCACAGGCGGATCTTAAAACATATCATTTGTTCAACAGACTTTAGACGCCTAGAACTTGCAAGATTCCTTATTAGCGCCCTGAGCTTCCAGCCAATTTCGTTCAGTACCTGTCACTTAACCCTTTTGGAAAATACGTCAGTTTTCACTGGTAAATACACTCAACCGACTCATTTGAAAAGAGTTTTAAGAAAATTGATTTAGATGCACCAGGCACAAAACCTTTTGACACTTCGATTAAAATGCACAGAGGCAGAATTAACCTTTTATAACTTGGAACAAACTACATTTCATGTTATCAGTTTTACATACTTGCTCTACATGTGGGGCCCGAATCTATGTCGGTTCATGATTAACCGACACACCACTATTCCCATATTGGGAATCCCTTATTGGGTATAATTAATAAATAAGCATATTGCATCTGTCAGGTGTATGCCTACACCCCGTGCTTAGGTCGTGGCCATTGCAAATCATGAGTCAAGGATATCCAGGACACGGTCGCATTAATCCCCAATGTTTCAGTCAAGCAATACGAATTAAAACAGGTTATTTGGATTTCCCGACTCATTGGTCTTCGAATCCCATACCTGAACATGCGGTATTTATATTACCGTATCCCAAGCCCGTAATAGGGAAAATAAGTTAAGAGTATTTACCTGAGCTAGCTCCTGTCTTAAATAGCAAGAATCTAATAACTCAGCCGTAGTCACTTAAGTAAGCGTAGGTACAATTTACCGGAAAGCTCTAGTCTGGAATGATGGTATAAATAATAATTAATTAGAATGCTAACGGGTCTTTAATTAAGCCTAAGCTTAGACCGGTTAGTCTTAAGGGAATATACGGTTCTTACGCACGATTAAGCGAAGACCGGAATAGAATGTGATTTAAACCCTGACATGTTCAGAGACTTGTCTTATATGGGTATTTCATACATATTCTGGATTTTGAGATAAAACCGATAAGGTTTGACCCGTCTCGGCTAACTTATATAAACTAGTTATATAAACCGATCCGAACGCGAATAACGCGTAACGGGTAACCGAATAGGTCGCGAACAGGTTTCCTTAGTTAATAAGCCTTAAATATGTTGTGATATCAGTAGGATACCTTCCATTATGCCCAAAACGAGTTTAATCTCAATTTAAGCCCCGTAGGGGTATTTTGGTCATTTACCTAAGGCATATATACTACCTGTCATACAACTATTCGAACGATGTGACCATAAGGTCACTTAATGTGTTTGGTCGGATCCTAATGATCGACCAAACGGGTCGGGTTCGAAGGTATAAGCGATTCATCAGATCGCTTACCCTTACGACCCTAGACAAGCACTAACTAAGAGTGACGAGCTAAGCATGTTGAAACATGCTTAACCAAACAAGTTTGGTATCAAAACAAACGGTTTTGATACCTAAGGGTAGTTTGGTTACAAAATACGCAGGAATACGTATTCTGCCCGAAACTACGGCTCGTCACTGAGCCTAGATAACGTGGAAATCAGTAGGTATAGTCACTAGGGACTATGGCCATCGTGATTACACTCACGTTATGAAGTTCGAACGAACTTCTTATTGACCATGACCTGGTCAATGCCGAAAGTCAAACATAGTTGACTTTCGGACTTTAAAAAGCGATAAAAGAACGAAGGAACACTTACGAAGGGTCCCCGAATGCTGATCGTGATCGAATAGCTCAGGTATGAAACGAAGGTTCCAACTTAGAGCCCAAAGGATCAGATTTGTGGGTTTTTAAGCCAAAGGGTGATGGGTATTTATAGATTTCGGTCCACCGTTAGGATCGTTTCTTGGAAAAGGGGAAACGATCAAGGCCGTACACTTGTCGGAAGGTTATGGTGTCTAACTTGCCACTAACCATAGGGTATCAACACTTGGCAAGGGATTAAGGAGTGGAGAACAGCTGTTAACAGCTGTTAATACGTCGAATCTGGTCCCGAATGCGAAAAACTGAGTTTATGCATGTTTCTGGCCCAGAATAGGCTGTCGCGTAGCGCGACTGGTAAGGGTACATGCAGTGGCGCTACGCCACTGCCCCCCTTGTTTCAGCAACTTTCAAAAATGACATGTTTAGTCCCTGCAGCCTGTTGAAGCGATTCTCGATGCGTTTGAACCCCGTTAACCTCATTTCAAGGCTCTAAAATGAAGTTAAAGTATAGGGAAATCAAAACATGCTCAAAAATATGCCGGATGATGGTTCGTTTGGTCGTACGAACGCGATGTTCGCTTAATTACGACGGAATGCGCATAAGCGCGAAAAACGATCCAAATGACGCGACGAATGGATTTTTCTTAAGGCGAACACTAAAATATAATGTAGTCATGCTCACATAAATTTTTGGATGTCCAGATGTAATCAGAACGTAAGTTATGCGCGAAAATGCAAACTTATGCACTTTTTGACGCTTTTAGTCCCTGATCCTTCTACACTTGATCTTAACATGCTTTCTTGCACTTCGAGTCCTCTAACTTGACTTTTATGGGCCTTAAGACATAACCATACTTTGTTAAGTCCTTGGGTAACTTTATGGTTACCCGAAAAGTCTTAATTTCCAATGTTTACGCTTTAACCCCTCGCACACGAATTTGATCACAACTTTCTCATATGATAACGAAACTTTATGAAATTTTAATCGTGCATTCTAGTGAGCATAATTTACATTTACAAAGCTTCGGGTTTGTCAAAAGGTCACTCAGAGGTATATCTTTAACATGTTGACACATTTAACCCCTGTAGTTTGTAATTTCTCACTTTTAGCTTCGTATGATCCATGATTCATTCGTTTGAAGGTATGAACATTGTGTAGGGTTAATGTTCATTATATTTATTCACAGTTGACACTTAGAATCCGTATAACACATACTTTCCATGTTTGTCAACTTTAGTCCTTTTATAACATTCTTTCACACGTTCAAACTTTATGACACGTGTCAACACATTATAGGACGTAAATTTTCGGGGTGTTACATCCTCACCCCCTTAAAAGAAATCTCGACCTCGAGATTTGTTAAGATGTTGGAACTACTCTTTGTCGCATAAGGGACTTAACTTTTATAGCATATCTGGAGTCTTTCCAAGCTCCCATAGTGGCTCTTATATTAGGCGTATGTATCCTTTTGGAGCTTCTTGACCTGTCGATCCTCAATCGATACAGGATGCTCATCACATCATAATTCTGCATATCATTATGTGATAGTGCTTCTTGACTTATTGGCGGAACACGTCCTCCAGTCACTAGTGTGCAATGTATTGTGAGTTCCTTCAAACTCCTTAAGTAGGTTTTAGCTTACAAGCTACTTGATCTTGATACATTCAATTTCCTTCGAATGATTTCCATATATTCAGAGCTTATCTAGCCTGATACTTTCACAAATTTGTTACACCCTTCCTGGGTGATATCTTTTGTTAAACCATATTCCTTAACAAGAACTTAGGAAGTTTGCTATTTTCTTAACTCCTTGATTTCCTGGGCAATGTTCAGATCCTTATAATTGGACTTACCAATCTATTGTCCTAACAATAAACGTTTAACATGCCATTTATACAAGGTCTCCTAGGGAGCAGCATTGATGCTTACATATCAACTATTATAGAAAAGCTTATTTTAAGGTGAGAGGGTTATCCAACCATTGCTTAACCAATTTTAAGGAATAGCTAATCCTTGTTGTTAGTGAACAATTCGACGATCCTGGGTAGCTGATGGCAACTTCTTAATCGTTGCCTAATTCGGGTTGCGGTAATAACGCATAAGCAAAATGAACTGTCTTCCATAATTAACTATACCGAATCCTCCGGATATGGAGTTAGGCTATATGAACCCTTTATTTTAAACTTAGTTAATCAGGGTTTCGATTCTTCCAAAGATGATACTAGTCGTCTTGGAGATTTCATAGTAATACGGCCTTAATGGGATGTAAATCTTAATTCTATCTGCCTTCCAGGGGTAAACAGGGTAATCTTAGGAGAAAATAATTATGATACAAGGAGATTACAGAGATTTCCATATCTAAGGCTCCGGTTCTCCCATCATTGCTTGTGTCAATTAAGTGACACATTTATGTTATGAGTCCACATATTTCTTTATCAGGGAATATTTATTTGGACAATTCCTTTCTGGATACCTTCTTTGAATACTATTAGTTGACTTTAGTACCATATAATCATTGGGATATCTTTGTGGTTCCATGTATTAAACCTCCATGCTGATCAGACATGGAAATAATCTATGGGACACACTAGGATGCGCCAATCTTTATATGACACTTTTATCAAACACAGTTTGGCATTCGCAGGTGATAGAAAACAGTGAGAAAATAATTAAAATAACATACGTTGTCGTACTCTATGCGAAGAAAGAGTACTCTTAGATTTCTCAGAAGGATTCCTTGCCGTTACAATAAGAATTGGTTACTATGGTTTCCTTGGTAAGTTATACCTTGGGGATAATATAAAAGTTTGCTCTAAGGATATATATAAAAATGGTTTCTGATAGGTATTAAATATCAATATCGGATTTGTTGGAGCATTTTCTAAAGTATCATCGGTCAATTTCTACCTTGCATTAAACGACCGGAGTCTTAATCAGACGAAGACAACAGTTCTCAACATTCATTATTCATAATATACTTATACGTGCCAGTATTTAAATAAGTTTCTACACAAACAGCTTGATAACGAAAGGTACATACTATACTATTATTATTATGCATCATCTCTTGGGCGTTCCTCCTGATAACTCGTGCGTCTGTTCTCTTGGCCTTCAACTGGTAGTTTAGGCGTTTCCTTTCTTATCCATCCCAGACTTAGCTGCTCCTCCCTGGGCAGCCTCCGGGCAATTAGTACTGATGTGGCCCTTTTCACCACATCTAAAACAGCTTGCATTCTTTATGTCCCTACATTCGTGGGACTGATGGCCAGTTCTTTTGCAGATGCCACATTGCTTTATCTTTTGGTTTGATCGACACTGTCCCCAGTGCCTTCTTTTGCAAGTTTTGCATGTAGGCTTCTTGTCGGAATCCTGTTGGTCATTGTTGAATTCGGACTTGTTCTTCTTAGGATTCTGGGAGTTATTCTCCTCCCTTTTACGCTTCCCATCTTCAGAGGCCTTGGCAGCCTTGTTTCTAACCACATCTAGTGTGAGAGATAGCGACAATTCTGCCGTTGACCTGAAGGTAGTAGGTCTCGATGCTTTCACACTTGCCTTTATTTCTGGGGCTAAACCCCCAATGAAGCGAGCAATTCGCTTTGGTTCCGGTGTGACCAAATAAGGAACCAATCGAGACTTGGTATTGAAGCTTGTAAGGTATGCTTGACAATCTAATTTCTCCATGACTAAAGTCAAGAATTCAGTCTCAATCTTCTCAACCTCGTGTTGAGGGCAATAGTTTTCTTTGATTAGCGTCATGAACTGTTCCCAGGTCATATTATATAACGGGACTTTCCCTGTAGCTTGGATCAAAGATTTCCACCAAGCTAATGCCTCTCCTTTGAAAGATTGTGACACAAATTTCACAATATCCCTATCATCACAACCACTAATATCCACAACCGTATCCATTTCGTCCATCCAAGTCATGCAATCTACCGCTCCTTTTTCCCCATTGAAATCCCTGGGTTTGCACGAAACGAAGTACTTATAGGAGCAACCCTTATTACGGGGTTCTTGATTCCGCACGACTCTTTGGGATGGATTACTCCTTTGATTCGAGGAGTGGTGAGAATTACTGTTGTGGGCAGTGTGGGTCCTGGAAGGTGTTCTAGTGTGTGATGCAGAATGGGTCCTCGTATGGGTACCACTTGATCCATGGTTTTGTCTATCCATGGCTCTATTAACCGCATTGTTTATCATAGCTTGCAGCTCTGCACCTGCTACGTTCACATGGGCATTATCAGGCACTATCCCTGGGTGACTGTTGACCTCGTTTGAGTCTGCCATGTATTTTGAACTGTAACATATTGACAATAATCTATTGGTGAGTTTATTATAGAATTGTCTTTTATGGCAATTTATTAACCGTGGTAAGCGTAGACCATCTTTGGTTAATTTATTACTCACATTAATTTAGGATTTCTAATATAATTTATCCTAATTATAAAACCATAACAGTTTTATTAGCACATAAGGCCTAGTCACAAGGACAGATTAATTTATAAGCCATGATTTCAGAGAATCAAGGCATTAAGGTGTGAATTAAAGTTCATTACCTTTTCTTGACAGGGAGTTGTAGGCTGCCATTGTCTTTTAGTCTCAGAGGACGTTAATTATAGCCCGTGGGCACTTCATCCATATGGGATGATTATATAAATAAGGATTTAGAATAATCCCATAAAAATGACTTATGTGATTTTATCGTATCACACTTTGTCGAGCATGTAATTATGCTTTCATATGTTTAATAAGGATTTGAATCTCTTGAATAGGTTCTACCATCTCGGCCTTGCATGCAGTGACATTTAGGCTAGGTTTTACCTTTAAGATTCTTTTTAATAATTATCGCAGAACAAAATTTTAAATCGAGATGTTAATAAGGATCCGAATCTAATTGTGGAACTACCATCTTGGCCCTGTCTTAATGTGGCATATGGCTAGGTCTTGTCCTTTTAGATTTTATTATAATGGTAGATCTTATAATATAGGAATGATATTTTAAATATAATTATTCCTTCAAAAATCTAAACGAGCATATGGTTGCCCTAATCGGGACTTTTACCGAAAATGACTCGCCCATACAAGAGCTCATCGTATAAATAACAAAGGAACCAAATAAGGACAAAAAGAAGCAAATTTGAATTTGTCCTATGTTCTCGTCTAGACTCAAGAATGTGCAACTGTGTAACTGAGATTAAACACAAAAAGGCTAGTGTTTAATTCACTCAGTGTTGGCTCTGATACCAACCTGTCACACCCCGGATTTCCACGTGTCACCGGTGGGCCCGGTGGGGAGTATCGTGACGTGGTTGGCAACATCATAGTCAAACAACACAATATTTAAATGCACAGCGGAAGCAAAAGATAAATATATTACCATCCGAATATAACGTAATATCAAAGTATTACAACGGAAAGTAAAGGATCCACAGGCGGATCTTAAAACATATCATTTGTTCAACAGACTTTAGACGCCTAGAACTTGCAAGATTCCTTATTAGCGCCCTGAGCTTCCAGCCAATTTCGTTCAGTACCTGTCACTTAACCCTTTTGGAAAATACGTCAGTTTTCACTGGTAAATACACTCAACCGACTCATTTGAAAAGAGTTTTAAGAAAATTGATTTAGATGCACCAGGCACAAAACCTTTTGACACTTCGATTAAAATGCACAGAGGCAGAATTAACCTTTTATAACTTGGAACAAACTACATTTCATGTTATCAGTTTTACATACTTGCTCTACATGTGGGGCCCGAATCTATGTCGGTTCATGATTAACCGACACACCACTATTCCCATATTGGGAATCCCTTATTGGGTATAATTAATAAATAAGCATATTGCATCTGTCAGGTGTATGCCTACACCCCGTGCTTAGGTCGTGGCCATTGCAAATCATGAGTCAAGGATATCCAGGACACGGTCGCATTAATCCCCAATGTTTCAGTCAAGCAATACGAATTAAAACAGGTTATTTGGATTTCCCGACTCATTGGTCTTCGAATCCCATACCTGAACATGCGGTATTTATATTACCGTATCCCAAGCCCGTAATAGGGAAAATAAGTTAAGAGTATTTACCTGAGCTAGCTCCTGTCTTAAATAGCAAGAATCTAATAACTCAGCCGTAGTCACTTAAGTAAGCGTAGGTACAATTTACCGGAAAGCTCTAGTCTGGAATGATGGTATAAATAATAATTAATTAGAATGCTAACGGGTCTTTAATTAAGCCTAAGCTTAGACCGGTTAGTCTTAAGGGAATATACGGTTCTTACGCACGATTAAGCGAAGACCGGAATAGAATGTGATTTAAACCCTGACATGTTCAGAGACTTGTCTTATATGGGTATTTCATACATATTCTGGATTTTGAGATAAAACCGATAAGGTTTGACCCGTCTCGGCTAACTTATATAAACTAGTTATATAAACCGATCCGAACGCGAATAACGCGTAACGGGTAACCGAATAGGTCGCGAACAGGTTTCCTTAGTTAATAAGCCTTAAATATGTTGTGATATCAGTAGGATACCTTCCATTATGCCCAAAACGAGTTTAATCTCAATTTAAGCCCCGTAGGGGTATTTTGGTCATTTACCTAAGGCATATATACTACCTGTCATACAACTATTCGAACGATGTGACCATAAGGTCACTTAATGTGTTTGGTCGGATCCTAATGATCGACCAAACGGGTCGGGTTCGAAGGTATAAGCGATTCATCAGATCGCTTACCCTTACGACCCTAGACAAGCACTAACTAAGAGTGACGAGCTAAGCATGTTGAAACATGCTTAACCAAACAAGTTTGGTATCAAAACAAACGGTTTTGATACCTAAGGGTAGTTTGGTTACAAAATACGCAGGAATACGTATTCTGCCCGAAACTACGGCTCGTCACTGAGCCTAGATAACGTGGAAATCAGTAGGTATAGTCACTAGGGACTATGGCCATCGTGATTACACTCACGTTATGAAGTTCGAACGAACTTCTTATTGACCATGACCTGGTCAATGCCGAAAGTCAAACATAGTTGACTTTCGGACTTTAAAAAGCGATAAAAGAACGAAGGAACACTTACGAAGGGTCCCCGAATGCTGATCGTGATCGAATAGCTCAGGTATGAAACGAAGGTTCCAACTTAGAGCCCAAAGGATCAGATTTGTGGGTTTTTAAGCCAAAGGGTGATGGGTATTTATAGATTTCGGTCCACCGTTAGGATCGTTTCTTGGAAAAGGGGAAACGATCAAGGCCGTACACTTGTCGGAAGGTTATGGTGTCTAACTTGCCACTAACCATAGGGTATCAACACTTGGCAAGGGATTAAGGAGTGGAGAACAGCTGTTAACAGCTGTTAATACGTCGAATCTGGTCCCGAATGCGAAAAACTGAGTTTATGCATGTTTCTGGCCCAGAATAGGCTGTCGCGTAGCGCGACTGGTAAGGGTACATGCAGTGGCGCTACGCCACTGCCCCCCTTGTTTCAGCAACTTTCAAAAATGACATGTTTAGTCCCTGCAGCCTGTTGAAGCGATTCTCGATGCGTTTGAACCCCGTTAACCTCATTTCAAGGCTCTAAAATGAAGTTAAAGTATAGGGAAATCAAAACATGCTCAAAAATATGCCGGATGATGGTTCGTTTGGTCGTACGAACGCGATGTTCGCTTAATTACGACGGAATGCGCATAAGCGCGAAAAACGATCCAAATGACGCGACGAATGGATTTTTCTTAAGGCGAACACTAAAATATAATGTAGTCATGCTCACATAAATTTTTGGATGTCCAGATGTAATCAGAACGTAAGTTATGCGCGAAAATGCAAACTTATGCACTTTTTGACGCTTTTAGTCCCTGATCCTTCTACACTTGATCTTAACATGCTTTCTTGCACTTCGAGTCCTCTAACTTGACTTTTATGGGCCTTAAGACATAACCATACTTTGTTAAGTCCTTGGGTAACTTTATGGTTACCCGAAAAGTCTTAATTTCCAATGTTTACGCTTTAACCCCTCGCACACGAATTTGATCACAACTTTCTCATATGATAACGAAACTTTATGAAATTTTAATCGTGCATTCTAGTGAGCATAATTTACATTTACAAAGCTTCGGGTTTGTCAAAAGGTCACTCAGAGGTATATCTTTAACATGTTGACACATTTAACCCCTGTAGTTTGTAATTTCTCACTTTTAGCTTCGTATGATCCATGATTCATTCGTTTGAAGGTATGAACATTGTGTAGGGTTAATGTTCATTATATTTATTCACAGTTGACACTTAGAATCCGTATAACACATACTTTCCATGTTTGTCAACTTTAGTCCTTTTATAACATTCTTTCACACGTTCAAACTTTATGACACGTGTCAACACATTATAGGACGTAAATTTTCGGGGTGTTACACTACATGACGCTTAATTAACATCTATTTATCTATAAAATATAAAGATAAAGATTGGTATTGATTACAAAAAAAAAAAATATTTGACAACTGAAATTAAAGAGTACATAAATAAATTTAAGAAAGTCGTTGTTCGAAAAAAAAATTAAGAAGACGCAATACCTGGTTAGCAAACCCGATTCCAAACCCAAGTAGGATCCGACCAAAAATGAGCATCCAAACCGCCCTCGCACACCCGTTAACCAGAGCTCCGACACTGAACAGAATGCCACCAAAGAGCATTGACAGTTTCCGGCCGAGCTTCCGCGTCACCGTCGACTCCACCAGAGATGACATCAGTGCCGCCAAGTACAAAGATGACGTAAACATCGTCAATAACTGACTGTCGAACTTACAGTACTGGCTCGTCGTCGTGTCTGCCGCCTGTTTCCGGTAAACCGACGGGAAGAACTCTTTTAAGAAAGAATCCATCGACGTCACTCCCCCTGCCACAAACAATTCCACCATATATTATATTAGTCAGATCATATTTAGTGGCAGAACCAGAACGTTTAGTCATAGGATTGTTTTCTCAACTTGTTACAATTACGTGCTATTATTTTATATTTAAAAATTCTAACAAAATATGGGTGAGTGAGACTCTCTTGACCCCTCTCTGATTATGCGACTACTGTGTTTAAAGAGTTGTAAATATAGTTACCGGAGATGCCGATATCGTAACCAAAAATGAGGCCACCCATGCCGGCAACAATGCAAGTAAATGTGACGTATGGAGTTAGGTTTCCCGGGTAAGCTTTATTGGAGCCGGGAGAAGTCTGGATTCCGCCGCCGGCCATTGCACTTTGCTACTTTGTGAACAACTCCGATGGGTAATAATGGCAGGGAAGAATGCGAGATTATGGAATGTTTATATGAGAGACAAGGAGGATAGTCTTCTGTATTTATAGCTTTAATTAATTTTATTCTTTGTTTTTATATGTTTAACTTTATTAAATTCGTTTGTTACGGTTTTCTCAAACTATAGGAATATGCCTGTAAACGAATCGGATGTTTATGTACAATTCATGAACTTGTTCAGGGGGAAGTTCATTTGTTTAATAAATAAAGAAACTGGAACACAATTTTTGTTCATTTAATTAAACGAGCAAACGTGAACACACGTTTTTTTCATTCATTTATCTTTGTTCATTTATGTTCGTTTCAATTTAATACATAACTAGTTATATTTATAGAAATAGTAAACATAAAAGGAACTTTCTAACTACTTATATAAATATAACTAATTGGTTTCTAGTAATTAAAATGGGTTTTCCAATGGAATTTATCGTAATAAATCACTATTATATAAAAAATTATTTTATATTCGTTTATGTTTAATTAATTATTTTCATTTATGTTCGTTTTTGTTTCTTCAATTTTGTTGTTTGTTGTTTATTAAATTATGTTTGATTAAGTTTGTTTGTTCGTGTTTGTTTATGTTCATGAACTGTTCGTTTAGGTTTTAAACGAACGGACATAAACGAACACGAATATTGTAACAACCCTCGAAAAGGAGATAACAACTCATAACGTGTACCACGAGAACCAGCACGGGAAACGAAGAAACTCAGGATTTAACCATGTCAACTCCTCTCCAAGTCCCCCCCCCACGAGCAAACGTGAACACACGTTTTTCTTTCGTTCATTTATGTTCATGAACATCCGCTTATGTTCGTTCATTTATCTTTGTTCGTTTAAGTTCGTTTCAATTTAAATACATAAGTAGTTATATTTATAGAAATATTAAACATAAAAGGAACTTTCTAACAACTTATATAAATAGAACTAATTGGTTTCTAGTAATTAAAATGGGTTTTCCTATAGAATTTATCGTAATTAATCACTATTATATAAAAAATTACTTTATATTCGTTTATGTTTAATTAATTATGTTCATTTATGTTCTTTTATGTTTCTTCAATTTTGTTCATTTGTGTTGTATGTTGTTTATTAAATTATGTTTGATTAAGTTTATTTGTTCATGTTTGTTTATGTTCATGAACTGTTCGTTTAGGTTTTAAACGTACGAACATATAAGACCCTTAGTAATTTTTAACATTTCTATATCATTAAGGTAAGCATTTTATATCAAAAATGTCACTTAACAAAAACTTTTACATCAAAGTGTTCGGACATGTTCACAACATTAAAAAAAAGATGTTATTAGTGTTTACATGATTCACTTTTGATAAGACAAATCAAGATCAATTGCGGAAGCTTCATTTAGACGTGTGTTCGGTTCTTGTTCGTCGCTTGATCTTCATTCGGAGGCCTATAACAATAACCTAGAATCAAAACCAACATAAAAGTTAGTTTTGATAGTTTTATAACAAGTTATAACAAACACATTGAGTCAAACAAACAAAACAACGAGAATCAGCATGTTTTACACCCGTCGCGTGCCGCGACGGGTTTGATGTTCATTTGTCGCGTGCCGCGACACCTGTCGCGTGTCGCTCCAGGATGTGTCTACTCTGTCGCGTGGCGCGAGGAGTGCACTTTTCCAGCCAGTTATGTTTAAAAACCTGCATTTTCCAGCAATACTAGTTTTTACGAAAACTGACATAACTCGCTCAATATTGATCCGTTTTACGACCCGTTTTTTCCTACGTGATCATAAATTGATTCTCCATCACATGGAGTTAAAATCCGACATCCGGATTAACAATTTTCTAGGTTTTAAGCCCTCAGCTTAAATTTAATTATTAAACTTTTTGATAAATCTTTTGACCCGTTCATGATTTTATCAAACAAACATGTTTGTTACCTCTAAATTCATATGAACATCATATTTTAAATGTTTCCTATCATACAAGGTTCAAATAACGGGTTTTTATGCATTCTTAACCCGTTTTTGCTTATATGCTTATTTTGACCCGTTTGGCGGTTTTTAATCATTTAAGCATCAATCTTGCTCTTCCCTTTTTACACTTCACTTTTCCACATTATAATGTCTAATTATATTCCACCACATCTATTTTTGTGGTGGATTTGATACAATACACCAATTATCCCGAATATTACTCTTCGGTTAGTCATTTTACGGAAAAACACTCATTCTAGGCATTTGACCCGAGAAAGCTTATGCCTATAAATTTTATGCCTATCTAAGGTTTACATTACCATAAATACATGTTTCTAAACAACCCATATGGGTCGTTTTCCCGATTTATCCATCAAGGGCGTTTTGGTCAACTTTAGTCCATCCTTTTACGACGAAGGACTTTCAATAATTTATTTGACCAAAATCTTTTATGTAGCAATATTTTTACTTACACGTACCTGGCTCGAGTCCTAGCATTGACCCGTTTAAGAAAATCTTTCACTATTAATTACCAATTAATATGTAACACTTCGCAAAATCATGTCCAATATAGTAAAGACACGTGTCATGAACTCTAAACGTGTAATGAATTGATTTCGAGGGACTAAAGTTGACAAACAAAGAAAGTATGTGTGTGGAAGGATCCAAAGTGTCGCTATTTGAGAACTATGCCTTTCAACAACCCTACACGATATTTATATTCTTAAACGAATGAATCGTGAAACGTATGAAGCCGTTTGTGAAGGAAAGTGAAAGTTTACAAGACGCGAGGGTTAAATGTGTCAACATGTTAAATTGCTACCTCTGAGTGACCTTTTAACAAACCCAAGACTTTGTAATAATTAATTATACTCCCAAGAATAAGTGACAAAAATTTCACGAGGTTTCGATATTGTTTGATATAAATACGTTAACTTTCGTAAATAAAGGGTTGAAAGCGTCAACGAAGCAAAACTTGTGTTTTCGGTTATCGTTTAACGAAACCGGACCTAACAATGTTTGGTTATATTCTAAGGATCATCAAAATATAAATTTTATGGGTTAAATGTGCTTGAAATGAAAGTTTTTACGTTTTAAAAGGTCCAGGGGGTGAAACTATCAAGATTAAAACTGGTTTGGCTGGTAATCCTCATGGTGGTGTCGCGCCACACCTCCATCCCTCTGTCGTCACGCGACGCGACGGCGTGACCTGATCAGAAAACATGCACAGGTGCTGGTTCTGCACCTTTCTTCTCCAAAACAGCCATGCACTCACAAGAACTCGATACTAGGGACTATTTGACGGTATTATAAAACCTCTAGACACCTGTATGCATCAGATTTCACTTGGGGGACACCTGCATTGATCCTATTTCACCTCCTTCACTATATAAAGGGCCATGTTTGGAACTCATTCCTTACACTTCAAAAATTCTCAAACCCTCAATCTCTAAAGCTTTCAAACTCCTTCTCTGGAGCATCCTGACTTGGAAAGAAGCTCTCTTAGTCTAATTTTTTGTGCTAAGGACTATTGTAAGTGTACTTAGCCTCTATAGTTAAGTTTTCATTAGCTTAATGACCGAAAGTCAAAGATATCGTAATTACGCTTTGACTTTGTGATTAATCACTAACGGTCTAGCCATTATTCAAATTGAAAGTGGCTATGTGTTGGTAATTATGTAGGTGTTAAACCCTTAAAAGGGCACCCCCTAATTATCACGTTATCTCAGTCAATTGTCGGGTCAAACTACTTAACAGAAAAGTCAAACGAGTCAGTTTTTGCAAAATAAAACATAACCGATAATGTAGAAGCTCTAAAATACATTTTATCACTTAAACAACTTGGTAAATAATATAAGAACATGTTTAGGCATGTTCAACCCGACAATTCTGAGTATTAGGCTCGGTTCGCAACCGAAAGTCGCAAAAGTAGACTTTTGCTTTGACTTTCAGTTCTGACCCGATTTAGTTTAGTTTAGTTATGCCTTAGGATTCCTTTGGGACCATATTACATGTTAGTATAACCCTCTGAGATTATACTATATGGTTCCATAGAAATCTAAATCATTTGCATGTTCCCGTTAAATGCTTAAAAATGGACCATTATGCCCTTTTGATATAAAAAAACAAGATTTTTGAAAATGTGATAGGACAAAAATCTTTATTACTGATTTATAAGTATGTCCTAAAAATTTAACATCATTTTATGGTCTCAAATTAAAGTTATGCAAGATATCGTAAAAATGAAACTTTTTGTTAATTAAATGGCATTTTCAGTATAAATCATATTTAAACCCAATTTTTGGCACCAAACTTGCTACCCACTGTTATGATATAATATCTAGGGATTTTTGGAAATTTTTGTCAAATTTTATACTGACCATAACATATAGTTCTAGTGTAAATTCGGTATTGACGATAATGCCCTTTTGTTAATAAAATGAGTTTACCATATGATATGAATACCAAACCTTTTCCTACTGACATCATATGTTAAATAAAATGTTTTAAGCATTAGATACTGATCAAAAATTCAGAATTTTATAAATATTTCAAATATCGTCAAATACCGACTTTTACGCTTATTAAGCGCATAGTATGGGTTAAAACCATATTTAACGCCTAAGACTTGTTACCTACTGATTTTATAAATAAATTTTTATACTTTAACAATAAGTATAAGTCTTGAACTCAGATTTCCAAATTTGACCTTAAAGTTTGGCCAGATCCTCAGTTTATGTTTAAACCTCTTTTATAAACTTTAAAATGACCAAAATACCCTTACGGGGCTTAAATTGGTTTTAAATTTGTTTTGGGCAAAATGGAAGATATCCTACTGATATCATATCATATTTAAAGCATATTAACTTGTGGAACTTGTACATGACTCACTCGGTTACCCGTTATGCATATACGCGTTCGGTACGGTTTATGTAACTAGTTTGCATAAATTAGCTGAAACGGGTCAAACCTTATCATTTTTACTTCAAAATCCAGAAGGTGATTAGTTTACCCATTATATACAAGTCTTCATACTTGTTGGGTCTAAATCACATTCCAATCCGGTCACCGCTTAATCTAGCGTTTCATACCGTAAACATTTCTTTAAAACTAACCGGTCTAAGTTACAACTTAAATAAGACCCGTTAGGAATCTAATAGGTTAATAAAACCTTCGTTCCAGATTAGGAGCCCGGTAAAAGCTCCCTGTACTTTCTGATTAGAAAATACGACTGAGAATAAATTTCATTTAGCTCAGGTAAATACTTTTAACTTATTTTCCCTATACGGGCTTGGGATACGGTAAATTATTACTGCATGGTCGGGTATTGAATATTTAATCGATTAGTGGTTAAATAATTGAGATAACCCATTTTAATCTGTTTTGTTTGGTACAAAGCCTTTGGGGGGTTAATGATCGTGTCCTGGATATCCTCGGCTCATTCATTAGAAATGGCCACGACTTAAGCATGGGGTGTAGGCAACAGTTGCGTATGTAAAATGGTATCTCACTCGTGAGGAAACTTCTTGTGGGCCTATACTAGTGGTGTGTCTATTAATCTTGTCCCGGCTCTTCTAACCGGGCCCTGAACGGACGAAAAACATATAAATCTGTATAAAAGATTATTTTAATAATTGTCCCAAGTTATAAAAGATCTTATGCCTTGTGCATCCAAACCAATTTTATAAATACTTTTCAAATGAGTCAGTTAACTATATTTACCAGTGTAAACTGACGTATTTTTAAAAAAGATTAAGTGCATGTACTACACGAAATGGGCTGGAACTCCTGAGTATTAGTTAAAGAGTCTTGCAAGCTCTTAATACTTTAAGTCTGTTGAACAATATTTACTTTCTGTTTTAGATCTGTCTGTGGATCCACTTACAACCGTTGTGTAATATTTTATTATACTTTCAATTCGGTTTGGATTATTACTTTTAGACTTCCGCTGTGCATTAACTGTGATTATTCGACTATGATGATACCAACTACGTCCCGATACTCCCCACCTAGCCCACTGGTAATACGTGGAAATATCGGGGTGTGACATAATAGCAATGCGAACCATATATTACTCCGCTGTGATCATAAAACCCACCAAGCGATCATCAGTTATTATTGTCAAATGGCGTCAGCAACACCATTTGACCCATTTAGTCTAAACGACCATTTATCATTATAAGATAGTATTTAGTGTCACACCCCAACCGATGGCGGAAACATCGGGGCGTGGCACTGAGCAAAACAGATTCTCCAGAAGTTTTCATAACAACTATAATTACCAATTATTTAAAGCAACATGTCCCATACCATGTCATAAAAGATAACATAATTATTACAGACAAGATCTAGTCAAATTGTTCTGTTCTGACAACTCAGATTTCTAGTACAGACACTTTATTGTTGATCTAGGTCTTTCCTAGCCTCAATTTCACAGCAAGCAAAGCATATAAACATCCTAAGCACCTGCCACATACGTTAAAGTAAAAGTCAATACACATAGTGTAAAGGTGAGCATACAAGTTTAATAGATATAATAAAGTTCGAAATCGTTTACGCATAACCAGCACGTACACAGAGTGAAATGAGGCATGTTAGTTATCGACATGAACCTATCGATACCAATGACTGCGGGTTGACTGCCCAAGACAGTTCGCGATACACACTCACCACTGTGAGCCATGTAACTAATTGTCCTTAACAACCCCTGAGTGAACAGGTGCTGAGTCCAAACTAATAGTACTACCGTTGCTAAGGCAGGTAGACAACATTCCATGTGTAAACATAACAAACAAGCATTCATTTAGTCACGTATAACATGCGGTAACGGTTAGCGTTAGAGTATTGCGTAGTGTGTTCGATGTGATTTAGATTAAGTAACGTATGTAACACCCAAAAGTGCGTAAAGCAAAAAGGGTTCGAGTATATTCACTGCGATGATGGATTGAAGGGAGCGCTTAGAGCAAGTTTAGCCTGAACAGTTAACGATAGTATAAACGATAAGCGGCGCGTAAAACGGAACATGTGTCAAAGGGACAGCAATCCGGTCGGATGGTAGTCCGTTCGGGTAGCCAGTCGAACGGGTGACAATCCGTTCGGATGGTCATCCGATCGGGTGACCATTCGATTGGATTGTTACCTCGTTTGGGATGGATGTGTTTGTGTATGATGGTTTGACTTTTGAAGTTTTCGTTGTAGCATTTTGAAAACAGAGAAGTATCTCTACCTTTCAGGTCGGTCGATCGAATGACAGTTCGATCGGACAGCAACCCGATTGGCAAAGCTTCTCAAGTTGAGAACAAGTTCACCGCAGGACGGTCACTCAGTCGGATACTAATCCGATCGGGTGGCAATCATGTGCCTTGAACATGTTGAAAATTGTTTAAGTGTTGAAGTCAGAACATCTCATGGTCGAGTGGTAATCCGATCGGATGGCTATCCGATCGGTCAGCAGTTCGATTAATGTTCAAACCTCAGTTGCTTGAAATGAAAAGTTAGATGTGGGACCCAAGGTGTAGTCCGATCGGGTGGCAACCCGATCGGGTGGTAATCCGTTCGGACAGTAGTCTGACCGGACGACACTCCGACCTGGTTGACCTGAACGTCTTCTTCCTTGGTTGTTTTGGTAGTTTTGTAGTTTTATCGAGACGGTGTGACAACGTGCCAATCAACAGAACCCCATCTTGACCTTAGTGATCTGGTCGAACAGGAATCACCCAAGTTCAACCAGCTAACCGGTTCAAGACGGTCGTTCTTGGTTGACCCGAAATCGGTGGTCTCGTGGATAGAATTCAGATCTTGAACCAACACACCACCAAGAAGGAGTAGAAGGTTAGAACAAGGTCCGATTCTATCGGTTTTGAGTGCATTGAGTGTAAAAGAGTTGAAATAAAGTTAGAAAACCATCTTTCAATCCTTTTCACCATGAATATGTTCAGATCTATGAAAGATCTTTGTTTATTTATGTGGAAATCGGTTAGATCTAGGTTGTTCTTGGTGGATTGAAGCCAAAACATGGAGTTCTCAAGAACACCATGATGACATCATCCTAGAACACCTTGAATCTTGATGATTTCACGATTAGAAGTTAAGATTCAAAAGGTAGAAAGGTGTAGGAGTGCGTGTAGATCAAGAAAGTACAAGATTTAGGTTGAATACTTACAAGAATCGCGAGAAATCTGAAGAAATAGTGTCTGGAACGAGTGGAGAGGAAGAGAGGGCTGATACTTTCCCAAAATGGAAATCAAGGGGGGTATTTATAGGGTTTCCCAAAGTAGAAAGGGGGAAAAGGGCTGGTCGGTCGGGTGGTAACCTGCCCGGGTGACAACTCGGTCGAGTGGCACCTCGATCGGGTGGCTACCTGGTCAGGTGGCAGCTCGGTCGGCTGGTCACTTGTTTCGAGTGCTCAGCGCGATGAGTTTGTCATTTTGATTCGCGTGTAATGCGTTGCGATTCGAGTGAGCGATGCGATAGAGTTTCCTATTCAAATTACTTTTAATCCCAACAACTATATCTAACATACAATCATCCTAAATATCTTATGTTTAGCGTTTGTGATTTGATTGCGATAGCGTTTTCGATTGATCACCACAACATAACATAAATAATAAACATGCACAAGTAACATATAAAGGGCGCACACACATAAGTCATAACCAAAGCACGTAAATTCGAGTTGCGATTGCGATGCGATAAGCGGTAAGCATACGATAAATAGCGATTAAATCTCGATTATTAATAAGTACTCCACATAATACAGCTAATACAATAAAATATATAGATTATCTACAAGTCAAAGGAGTCAAAACAGTCAATCTAGACTTTGACTTTGACTTCCGAAACATGGGGTGTTACAGCCTCCCCTTCTTAAGGGAATTTCGTCCCGAAATTAGGCAGTAGCCGTAACGAACAACTGCGGGTACTTCACCTTCATGTCACTTTCGAGTTCCCAAGTGAACTCTGCGCCTCGTTTGCCTTCCCAGCGAAACTTCACAATGGGAATGCATGAGCGTCTTAGCTGCTTGGTTTGTCGATCCATGATCTCGACAGGCTTTTCCACGAAGTGTAATGTTTCGTTCACTTGTAGATCTTCTAGTGGAACGTGTAAATCATGCTCAGCCAGGCATTTTCTGAGGTTCGAAACATGGAAAGTCGGGTGAATGTTGTTAAGCTCCTCCGGTAGTTCGAGTCTGTAGGCCACTTTGCCAATTCTTTCCAGAATCTTAAAGGGTCCAACGTATCGAGGCGCGAGCTTTCCATTCTTGCCGAATCGGACTACACCCTTCCAAGGTGAAACCTTTAGGAGTACGTAGTCACCAACGTCAAATTCAAGGGGCTTGCGTCGTCTATCGGCGTAACTTTTCTGAGGACTCCGAGCTTTCAGCAGATTGTCTCGAATTTGGAGGATTTTTTCAGTTGTTTCTTGCAAAAGCTCAGGACCGGTTAATTGCGAGTTCCCGATCTCGTGCCATACAATAGGCGATCGACATCTTCTTCCATATAATCCCTCAAATGGTGCCATTTGAATGCAATGATAACTGTTATTGTACGAGAATTCGACTAAAGGTGAGTATGCGTCCCAATTACCACCAAAATCTATGACACACGAACGAAGCATGTCTTCAAGGGTACGAATCATTCTCTCAGTCTGACCGTTGGTTTGGGGATGAAAAGCGGTACTTAGATTAAGCGTAGTACCGAGAGAAGTTTGAAACGTTTTCCAAAGACACGAGGTAAATCTAGCATCACAGTAAGGGATGATGTCGCGAGGTGTCCCATGTCGACAAATGTTCTCATCGGTGTAGATTCGGGCTAATCGTTCTACCTTATAGTCTTCCCGTATCGCTAAAAAGTGAGCAGATTTAGTCAAACGATCAACGACAACCCGGATGCTGTCGTGACTGGATGACGTGAGCGGAAGTTTCGTTATAAAGTCCATAGCTATGCTTTCCCACTTCCACATAGGGATTGGGGGTTGCTCAAGCAAGCCAGAGGGTCTTTGATGCTCAGCCTTAACTCTCGAGCAAGTCAGGCACTTCCCAACGTATAGAGCGATATCCCTCTTCATGTCCGGCCACCAGTACTTGTAGCGAAGGTCATGGTACATTTTATCGACACCGGGATGAATAGAATACCGAGATTTGTGGGCTTCGTCCATTAAAGTCTGTCACAAATCGGTCCGGATAATGGAATATCCCATTTGACTTGTTCACTAGCTGGGCTCCATCGTGATAGATCCTTTCCTTCTTCAAAGTGCGTTCATTAAAACAAGTATGTTGGGCTTCGCGGATAAGGGTTTCGAGTTCATATTGGGCCTGAATGTTACGGGCGCTATGCAAATTGCTCCGTCTGCTGAGGGCGTCGGCAACGACATTTGCTTTGCCAGGATGATAACGAGTCTCGCAGTCGTAATCCGTGAGAAGTTCAACCCATCAGCGCTGACGCATATTAAGTTCCTTTTGGCTGAGGATGTGTTGTAGCTCCTATGATCTGTGAAGATCGTACACTTGGTACCATACAGGTAATGTCGCCAAATCTTCAGCACAAAAAACAACTGCACCTAGCTCGAGATTGTGGGTCGTGTAGTTCTTCTCGTGGATCTTGAGCTGACGAGACGCGTAAGCGATAACCTTGTCTCGTTGCATGAGAACACAAGCAAGACCAAGGTTCGAGGCATCACAATAGACTATAAAGTCATCGTTTTCGTCGAGTAGAGTGAGAACAGGAGCATTGCAAAGCATTTGCTTGAGGGTTTGAAAGGCAGTCTCTTGTCCAGTTCCCCAGACAAAAGGCTTGTCCTTGTGTGTGAGAGAAGTAAGCGGCACGGCGATTTTAGAGAATCCTTCGATAAATCGGCGATAATAGCCCGCCAGTCCGAGAAAAGAACGGACTTCAGTCGGGTTCTTAGGTGTAACCCAACTCTTGACAGCTTCGATCTTCGCGGGGTCGACGTGAATACCTTGACTATTGACAATGTGACCGAGGAATTGAACTTCCTCCAGCCAAAATTTACACTTGGAGAACTTGGCATAGAGTCGGTTCCCTTGGAGTAGCTCGAGAACTAAACGTAGATGCTGCGCGTGTTCGGTTTTCGACTTGGAATAGATCAGGATATCATCGATGAACACGATGACAAAGCGGTCGAGAAAAGGTTTACACAAGCGATTCATCAGATCCATGAAAACCGCTGGTGCGTTGGTTAGCCCAAAAGGCATAACAACGAATTCATAAAGGCAATAACGAGTGCGAAAAGCGGTTTTGGGTATATCCTCCTCTTGAATGCGTAGTTGATGGTAGCCTGAACGTAGATCGATCTTGGAGAAACATGTAGCACCTTGTAATTGGTCAAACAAATCGTCAATGAGGGGTAGAGGGTAGCAATTCTTGATTGTCAGCTTATTCAACTCCCTATAGTCGATGCACATCCGGAACGACCCATCCTTCTTTTTGATGAAAAGGACTGGTGCGCCCTAAGGAGAGGTGCTAGGGCGAATGAAGCCTTTGTCAAGCAATTCCTGAAGCTGACTCAACAGTTCGCGCATTTTGGGCGGTGCGAGTCGATAAGGAGCTCTGGCAACAGGGTTGGCTCCAGGAATGAGGTTGATCCGAAAGTCGATATCACGACTTGGAGGCAGTCCAGGGAGATCGTCAGGGAAAACGTTTGGGAATTCACGAATAACAGGGACATCGTTTACTCCCTTAAGTTCCTTTTTTCTCTACTACTACAATGTGAGCCAAGTAAGCTTGGTATTCCTTGCGGAGATACTTGCTAGCCTGGACACACGACATGAGTTGGAGCTTCTTCGACGCGACTTCTCCGTATACACATAATTGGTCACCATTAGCAAGCGAAAATCGAATCATCGTATCAAAGCAAACAACTTCAGCATGGTTTTCGCGAAGAAAGTCCATGCCTACTATGACGTCAAAACTACCGAGTTGCATCGGGATAATGTCGATAGGAAAGATGTGATTGTTGAGTTCGAGGGTACAATCACGAAGAACAGAATTGACAGCGATGGTTCTTCCGGTGGCAACTTTGACATCGAACGTCGAGGGGAGATGGGCGCGCTTACGATTGAGGAGCTTTTCGAACTCAAACGATACAAAACAGTTATCGGCATTAGTGTCAAACAAACATGAAGCATAAATACCATTCATAAGGAACGTACCATTAACCACATTGTTGTCGGCTTGAGCTTGGCGCACATTAATGTTGAAAGTTCGAGCTCGAGCGGCTTGTTGCTGCTGTTGTTGTTGCTGCTGTTGTTGTTGTTGCTGCTGAGGCTGTTGCTGGAGCTGCTGCTGTTGTGGCTCTTGTTTCACCACTCGATTCGGGCACATGTTCGTGAAGTGGTTGGGATCACCACACGCGAAGCAGACTCTAGCATTGATCGCGGGTGCCTGAGCCGCTTGCTAGCCTTGAGGAGCAGGGAGTAGAGCTTGATGAGCAGTAGCTGGAGCTTGTCAAGAGCCGGTACGGCAGTTGGTGGTGAAGTGGTCGTACATATTGCAGTGCACACAGAATCTGCAGGCGATCCCCACTGGATGGTGATAGGTACAAGTTGGGCAGACTGGATAGGGACCCGTATAAGCACGCTTTGCCGGCGGTGCTTGGGTTACCGGTGCCGCAACCTGACGGTGTTGCATCAGTTGTTGTTGAGCTAGAACTATTTGTAGCGGGGCAGTAGTGGTAACTGCACAGTTCTTGTTGTTGGTTTTGTTGTTGACTTTCCTCTTACGTCGAGGGGCTTTTGAAGACTGAGGGGTTGCGGTGGCGGTTTCAGCGGTTGGTGTGGTGGTTGTAGCTTGATGCAGGTTCTTCGTAGCTTTATCCTAAAAACCAGCTTTGACACACTTGTCGTTGATTTCGGCGGTGTCACACCCCCAAAATCCACAAGCGGAGTGTCACCGCATGGAGGCGTGACTGACCAGGATCTAGCCACCAATCATATTGAACAATACGATTAAGTAAATAAAACCAAACCCAATATAATTGGTGTTCAAAAGTAACCAAACATGTTCAAGTAATCAGCGGAAGCATAGAAATGTTTAAAAAACCAAACAATAGTTTAAAGTTCAAATGTTAAGCATGGGACATAACAGTCCATATCCCACAATGACCTCTCCTCCTCGTGCAAGCTCCATAAGTACCTAACGACCTGCAACGCATGTAACAACGAGTCAACAACAAAGTTGAGCGAGTTCACAGTTGGTGTTCGTTGATAAGTTGTTTCAAAAACCATGAGTTCATTTGTAAGCCATAGGTTAACCAGTTTTCCCCGTTTCCCAAACATATCCATAACCAGTGGGTGCTTCCCCATGTGAACCACTAGAACCGTTACCATATCGACCACTGACTAAAGTAAGTTGGTGCCCTGACGTCAATGTCTATCATCATTGACTAGTGCCCAGATCCTTTAGTTCACGCCCGTCCTCTGCGGCACGGTGTGAGGCTTGTCAAACCTAAATAGCGCTATCTAACTAATGACCCGCTCACCATTGGCCCGGCGATTAAGTCGATATAAAATGAGGGACTTCATGATAGAGATTTTGGTCTAGTATCCGTGTTGTCACCCTTCAATAAAGAGGGTGTGTACGAAATCCCCAAACCAGGAGATTACGTAGGTTCCAAATCAATTCCTTATCACATGTTGTCAACCTTCAATAAAGAGGGTGTGTACGTGTTCCAAACTAGGAGATCACGCAGTTTTAGTTTAAATCCTTTACCCATTCCCAACCCTTGGGAATCCCATGCCTTGTGGAAAGTGTGAACTCACCTCAGTTTGCTCGGTATGCTTAACTACTTGTGCACAAACAATTCAGTCAAAGCCTATAGTATGCAGGTATTCACAATCAGTTTATGTTCTTAACTTTCACGAAATCCAACATCACATAGTGTGCTTGGCATTTAACATCATGTAACACGTAAACAGTTATTTCAAGTTCATACAATTCATGCTTCACATAATTGATTTCTCAGTCTATTCTAACATAGTTATCCATTAACAGACTTAAGTGAGTTACTGTGACTGTTTCCCAACTTGACGAAACATTCCTGTTTTCGTCGCGATCTCCCTTCGGCGAAAACCCCCAGGCGACGAAATCCCTAGAGCGACGAAATCTCACAGGGTTTTCCTCGTGAGTGAATTTTCGTCGGGTCCCTGGGTTTTTGTCGACACGATGTTATAGTAGTTACATTATTCTTAAGCGTACAACTTTTCAATCATCATCTAACAGTTAACCCTAACTGCAATATAACCGTTTATCGTTAATCATCAAACTTAGCCATGAATTACATGTTATCAGGTTGTTGATTCATACAAACTATATAATCCATTCACTTAAACATTCCGATATATACACGACATCAAATCGAACATGGACAGTAGGCATAACACAACCGATCATAACATCAGATTATAAGGATCCCTATCGTACCAATCAATTCAATCCACAAACACATAACAGCCGATCTACATACATGTGCACTTCATCCATTGATTAATTTTCTAATACGTCCAAACCCTACACTTCACAACATATAAGCATGGTTTCTAGTACAGCCCCCAATATACACAATAGTTCGCAAACAATATATAACAATCATCCAATGCATAAAAACAATCTAATCACAAAGATGGCATACTAACCAGTTATGATACGAGACTAGTAAAGGTTTCGAGAGAGCTAGAGATTGCCATCACACAGGGGAGAGGGAGAGAGAGACCTTAGGGTTTTCAAAATAACATCTTACGTAACCTACACCCTTATATACGTAAGTTATACCGTGTTGGGCCCTTAATGGGCTCCGGCGAAAACTGGGCCGGCAAAATCCTAGGTTTTCGTCGTGATGGCCATGGCGAAAACCCTTAGGTTTTCGTTGGGACGTGTTGTGGCGAAATCCTAGATTTCGTCAAGCTTATTCAAGGTGAAACGATTTAAAGTTTTTAACTTTTAAACGGGTTACAAGTTTATAACACTAAACACATGAACACCTTAACACATTAATCACATTAATCACATTTATCATATAGTAGCATGCACAAACTAGAATGGGACAAGTATTGTATAGAGGAAAGACCTTGAAAACTCGAGTTGTCACATCATCCCCAACTTGAAAGAAACTTCGTTCCAAAATTTAGCACGTAGTTACTGAGGAAGCTAAATAGGTTGCGTGGTTTCCTGGGGTGTCACATCATCCTCCCGTTGGTTTGGAATTTCGTCCCGAAATTCCGCAGTAGCTTCAGCCTCAGTAGTGGTTTCATTGTTCTTGAACAACTGGGGATACTTGAGTTTTATTTGGTCTTCTCGTTCCCAGGTATACTCTGGGCCACGACGGGAGTTCCAACGAACTCGAACAAGAGGTATTCTGGTGCGCTTGAGAATCTTAACGTCTCGGTCTGTGATTTCTACAGGTTCTTCGACGAATCGCAACTGATCGTCGATAGTGAGCACCTTCAAAGGAACTATGAGGGTCTCATCTGACAGACATTTCTTCATATTTGACACGTGGAATACGTTGTGAACTCCACTGAGCTCTTCAGGTAGATTCAATCTGTAAGCGACCTTGCCAATTCATTCAGTGCTTTCGAAAGGTCCAACATAACGTGGGTTTAGCTTGCCTCGTTTACCAAAACGAACCACACCCTTCTAGGGTGAGACTTTAAGTAGAACCCGGTCCCCGACCTGGAATTCTAGAGGTTTCCTACGTTTATCAGCATAACTTTTCTGACGGTCACGAGCTGCCGCCATTCGTTGTCGTATCTGAGCAATCTTTTCTGTCATGTCTACTACAAGTTCTGGACCCGTGATTTGGCTGTCACCAACCCCTGCCCAACAAAGAGGTGATCGGCATTTACGTCCGTACAATGCCTCGAACGGAGCAGCCTGGATGCTGCTGTGGTAACTGTTGTCGAAAACTCCACCAAAGGGAGGTGTGTTTCCCAACCATTGCCAAAATCGATTACACATGCTCGAAGCATGTCTTCAAGGGTTTGGATGGTGCGCTCAGACTGCCCATCCGTCTGTAGATGATAAGCGGTACTCATGTCTAAACGTGAGCCAAAGGACTTGTGCATTGCTTGCCACAGTTCAGAGGTAAAACGCGCATCACGATCGGAAATAATGGAGGTTGGCACCCCATGCCTCGAAACCACTTCCTTTAAGTAAACGTCTGCTAAAGTAGAAACCTTGTCTGTTTCTTTGATAGCCAAAAAGTGTGCAGACTTTGTCAATCGATCCACTATCACCCAAATAGTGTCATTTTCGCGTTGAGATCTGGGCAGGCCAGTAACGAAATCCATGGAAATTTGCTCCCATTTCCATGTCGGGATCTCTGGTTGTTGGAGCAGGCCTGATGGTTTCTGATATTCGATCTTGACTCTCGCACAAGTCAAACATTTACTGACGTAGGTTGCTATGTTGGCTTTCATGCTAGGCCACCAGTATGTAGTCTTTAAGTCCTGGTACATCTTATCCGAACCAGGATGTACTGAGTAACGAGACTTATGTGCTTCATTGTGACAACCCTCATAATTACATGTATCCGTACGATTTATTAATGTTAATTAAAGTGCTTGATGACTGTGTTGAATTACTTAACTGCTTTTTGATTACCGCGTCATACTTACATGTGCTTGTTAACATACTAGTCTTGTGTAGAAAATTGACTAAATGATCCTGAATGTTTTCCTAAGTGTTAGGAATTAAAAGTGTTACAAAAAGATATGTAAAAGACATTATACGGAATAATTAAGCACTTTAACGAAACGGTATCTAACCGGACATTACCCGGAACACCAAAATTGTGTCAGAAACATTGTCTTATTATTTTTGGATTAGTTATGGTCCCCGAATACCCCGACACTTTATATAATGCACCATACGCATATAACACTAGACATAGCATTTAACCTCCACTAGTTACCTACTTATTATGAAATTTTACACTTAGCCCCCCCCCCCCCTCAAAGATCACGGCCCCATAAGGGACCCCACCAAGATTTTATGTCAATATTTTATTGAGATTAGTTGCTTGAGAATTTGAACAAGATATAACATGAGATCTTTATAAGTATGGCATATCTTCCAAACATCACTTCACAATCTTCACACCATCACTCCCTCACTCTCTCCCTCTCCTCTCGGCCTCACCACAACCGCCACCACTATCATCATATCACCACCACATTCTTCCATTTTCTAAGCTTCATTCAAAGTGCTAGGAGAAGGATCAAGTAGCTTGAAGTTGTAGATCATTAAGGAGCTCTTTCACTTGCTTTCTCACCTCATCTTCATCATCATTCTTTGTTCATAAGTTCATCCCTAGCCTTTGAGCTAGTTGTAAGTCTTTGATTTCACTCTTGGTTACTTGTATGATGATTATTCGTAAGATTGTTGTTTGATGTTTAACACAAGAACATAAAAAGAAAATGAACAAAGAACATGAACATAAGTTTACATGAAGATGAAATCTTGTTGGGTTAAGGTTGGTTAAAGCATGCATGATATTTGATCATTGATTTCTTGATAAACCCGTTGTTAGGACATTTGTTGATACGTTTTAGTAACATCTAGACTATAAAAGCATGCTGATTAGCATTTTCAGCCAACTTCAAATGGCTGTAAACGGATCATAGTAAATCGAAAAACTGATTTTCTGAAGCCTAAATTATGTATTTTCGAAAAACAGATCAAATGGCACTAGAATCGTAATTTTTCGAGGTCTTTTACTATTTTTAAAGGTCTGTTTTTGGACAGCAGCTCAAGCTACGTTTTTACTGCAGAAGATGTGTGTTGTATTTTTGGTCATAACTTGAAACCTGAGTAGAACTAGCTCATGAAATTTGTACTGTAGATGAACACTGATGTCTTTGTAATTCTCCCACTGGAATTTCATCAATCGGACTTACGACGAATTTTAAATGAATTATTCCGTGGACTACAGTCAGAAAGTGATGAATCTGATTGCAGTCAGGTAAATGATTTTTTATAAATATTGGTAATGAATTGGATCCCAAGATTTTTACACAATAATATATGGATCGTTTGAGACTGTCTGTAAAAATTTGGGAATTTTTGGAACAGGTTAACTATTTTATTAAAATTCTCGAAAACAACCCAGTTTTGAATGTTAAAGCTGAAACGACATAAGTAGTAATTTGCGTGTCTAAATGTCGGGTAGGTTATCTATGAATGATCTAACATGTTATATGTCAATGAAAGTGTTATATGCAATGTCGTATGTTTGTTTATGAATGGGAATAGATGGAAAGTTTATATGGGCATGAACCGTTAAAGCGAGTGCATGTTATGTGGTAGATGCGTGTAGGAACTTCGTGCTCATTTGAAGTCACTAATAAACTAAGTGGTAATCATACTAGGACGTGATTGACCGACCTTGACTGTTAGCTATTTTTGAGAGTCAAACCGAGCAATCAAAGGTGAGTTCACACTCCTTCTAAGGCATGGGATTCCCGGTGGTTGGGAATGGGTTAAAGAACTAAAACGGAGCCTGCATATCCTCCTTAGGTAGGATATGTACCACCATCCTCCATGGGTAGGATGCCAATATTAAAAGTACTAAAACGGAACCTGCATATCCTCCTTGGGTAGGATATGTACTGCCATCCTCCATAGGTAGGATGCCAATATTAATCCTGCGTATTCTCCTTGGGTAGAATACGTACGTTCGTCCTCCTTGGGTAGGACAACAACCTTAAAACTTACTAGAGAAAACTCTATCATTAAGTCCCTCATTTTATATCGACTTAATCGCCGAGGCCAATGGCGAGCGGGTCATTAGTTAATAGTGCTATTAGGTTTAACAAACCTCGCACCGTGCCGTTCGGACGGGCGTGTACTAATGGACTATTGCAAACTGTCAATGATGATAGAACATTGACGTAGGGCACAACTATTGTTCGTCAGTTGTCGATATGGTAACGGTCTAGTGGTTCACATGGGGAAGCCCCCACGGGTCATGGTTTGGGAAAGAAGGAATTGGTTAATCATATTTTCAACTATGGGGTAACCCCCACGGCAAGTAAGCCAGCTAAAGACAAACCACGTTTCGAAAATAACTTAAAACAAAACACCGAACTATGAACTCGCTCAACTTTATTGTTGACTCGTTGTTACATGCCTTACAGGTCGTTAGATGCTTATGGAGCTGCACGAGGAGAAGGTCGTTGTGGGATATGGACTGTCGAGTCCCAAGTTAAACATTTAAACTTATGAACTATGGAACTTATGTTTTGGCTTTATGTTTTATGCTTCCGCTGTTAACTTAATATTGGTTACTTTCTTTTGGTCACCAATTATATTGGGATTGGTTTTATTTACTTAATTACGTTGTTCAATATGATTGGTGGCTAGATCATAGTCATGTCACGCCTCCAAGCGGTGATACTCCGCATGGTGGATTTTGGGGGTGTGGCAGATTGGTATCAGAGCAATTGGTTATAGTGAACTTGGTTTTAAAAAGGAAAAGCTTTTTGACAAAACCAGACTATAACCTGTACAGTGCTCAACGATCCACAACGACGCTTCGCTTCACGTGCAAGACTCAATATTCTAGGTGATATGG
This sequence comes from Helianthus tuberosus, assembly GCA_030545235.1. Taxonomy (NCBI): domain Eukaryota; kingdom Viridiplantae; phylum Streptophyta; class Magnoliopsida; order Asterales; family Asteraceae; genus Helianthus; species Helianthus tuberosus. The sequence goes on from CM060447.1 coordinate 66,353,297, forward strand.
TTTATGTTTATATTACCTACCTGCTAGTTACATAGTACATTGTTCATGGTATGCTTAGATAAGTGTATCAACTATTGTTGAAAACACATGTGTGCTTACTCTCTTCTGTAATCGCACTTTCATGACACCTCGCTCACTCATGTTTCCTTTGATATGAAGATCATGAGTGGACGACTGAACCTAACTCAAGCCCAGCTGACGGCTCTAATCAACGAACGAGTGGTTAAGGCACTCGCAGCTGTCCCTGCAGGAGGTCAGCATGCTCAACCTCCCGTATGTACGTTCAAAACGTTCATGGATTGCCGACCTAGTACTTTCAGCGGCACAGAAGGAGCTGTAGGTCTTCTCCACTGGTTCGAGAAGATTGAGTCTGTTTTTGAGATGTGTGAATGCCCTGAAGATCGTAGGGTGAAATTTTCTACTGGAACACTCGAAGGTGCTGCGTTAACCTGGTGGAAAGCACAGGTTCAACTGCTAGGGCTGGCGGTTGCTAATGCCACCCCATGGAACGACTTCAAGGATTTGATCAAAGAAGAGTACTGTAGTCGTGACGACATCCACAAGCTAGAGGTGGAATTTTTCAATTTGAAGATGACGGGGTCTGAAATCGAGGCATACACAAAGAGATCGAATGAATTAGCTATCTTGTGTCCCACTATGGTGGATCCTCCTGTCAAGCGTATCGAGCTATACCTTAAGGGTTTAGTGCCAGAAATTCAGAGCCACGTGACCTCAGCTAATCTTGGCACCATTCAGCAAATCATCCGGTTGGCTCATCGTGTCACTGATCAGGCAGTTGAGCAGAACAAGCTGCCCAAGCGTATTAGCGCTGCTACTACTGATGCTCCCAGTGACAACAAGCGCAAGTGGGATGGAAATTCGGGCAAGGGTTCTACTTCAGTTCAGTCTCAGTCTCAGCAGAGAAAGACTGATGACTACTAGAGTCCAGGTCAGCAATCTTCTGGTAGTCAAGGATAGGGTGGATACCGAGGGAACCACCCCAAGTGCAACCGGTGCAACAAGCATCATAGCGGCCAGTGCCACAAGGGTCGTTGTCTGAGGTGTAACAAATTTGGTCATGAAGCAAACGATTGCAGTGGCGCACGACCAGCAAATCAGAATCGCCAACAACAACAATAAGCTCCTCAGAACCACCAGCAGCAGCAACAGCAGGGCAATAAAGGATGCTTTCAGTGTGGCGCTGAAGGCCACTTTAAGAGGAATTGCCCTCAGCTGAACCAGAATCAGAACAACAACAACCAAGGAAACGGGAACAACAATGGAGGCAACAACGGGGGTAACAATAATGGCAATGGTGCCAGGGGACGTGTTTTCGTGCTGGGTCAGGGCGACGCGAGGAACGATCCCAACGTTGTGATGGGTAAGTTTCTTCTGGATGATTTCTTTATTACTGTTTTATTCGATTCGGGTGCCGATGCTAGTTATGTGTCCTTAAAAGTTAGTCAAATGCTTAAGCGCACTCAAACACTTTTGACCACCAAACACACGGTAGAGCTAGCAAATGGTAAAAGTCTCGAGGCCACACGCATAGTTAAAGGTTGTAACCTCGTCTTAGCTGGTCAAACCTTCTCTATCGATCTTATTCCTATCGTCCTGGGTAGTTTCGACGTTGTTATTGGGATGGATTGGTTATCTCATCAGCAAGCGGAAATTCTTTGCAACGAGAAGATTGTCCGCATCCCTCGTTCTGGTGAGAACCCCTCGTGATTCATGGCGACAAGAGTAGTGCTGTTGTGGGTATCATCTCTTTCCTTAAGGCCCAGAAGTGGTTGCGTAAGGGCCACACTGCCATTCTTGCTCTCGTTACTGACGCATCAATGGAGGAGAAGAAGATTGAAGACATTCCTATTGTGCGCGATTTTCCTGAGGTATTTCCTGAGGAATTACCTGTCTTCCTCCTCATCGACAAGTCGAGTTTCAAATCGAGCTAGCTTCTAGAGCAGCACCAATAGCTCGTGCACCTTATCGACTAGCTCCATCAGAACTAGAAGAATTGTCCATTCAATTGCAAGACCTCTTGGACAAGGGATTTATTCGTCCTAGCTCTTCGCCCTGGGGAGCTCCAGTCTTGTTTGTGAAGAAGAAAGACGGTACTTTCAGAATGTGTATTGACTATCGTGAACTTAACAAGGTGACCGTGAAGAATCGTTATCCTCTTCCACGCATTGATGACTTATTCGACCAGTTGCAGGGGTCGAGCTTTTACTCTAAGATTGATTTGAGATCGGGATACCATCAGCTGAGAGTCCGAGATGAGGACGTCTCCAAAACAGCATTCAGAACTCGTTACGGCCATTACGAGTTTCTGGTCATGCCTTTCGGGTTGACAAACGCACATGCGGTCTTCATGGATCTCATGAACCGAGTGTGCAAGCCTTACCTGGATAAGTTTGTAATAGTTTTCATCGACGATATCTTGATCTATTTGAAGAGTCAGGAAGAACATGAGAAACACCTGAGGCTTATTTTAGAACTTCTTCGAACAGAGCAGCTGTATGCCAAATTTTCGAAATGTGACTTCTGGCTTCGCGAAGTCTACTTTCTAGGCCATGTGGTAAACAAGGATGGGATTCATGTTGATCCATCCAAGGTTGACTCGATCAAGAACTAGCCTGCACCCCGTACACCAACAGAAATCCGCCAATTCTTGGGTTTGGCAGGATATTAAAGAAGATTTATCAAGGATTTCTCAGGAGACAGTTCCATGGTGCATGCTTTTTGCAGACGATATCGTGTTGATAGCAGAGACTAAACAGTGCCTAAACGCGAGGATAGAGGAGTGGCGAGTAGCTTTAGAGGGCAATGGCCTAAAGATTAGTCGATCTAAGACTGAGTATCTACATTGTGATTTCAGCGGTGTAGCCATTGATGATGAAACCCAAATCGTCATTGAGGATCAAATGGTCCCCCAGGTAACTACATTTAAGTATCTGGGGGCGTTTGTGCAAAGAGATGGTGACATAGATAGGGATGTAACCCATCGCATACAGGCTGGTTGGTGTAGATGGAGGGCAGCCAGTGGGGTATTGTGCGATAGAAGGTTCCCAACTAAACTAAAGGGGAAATTTTACAGGGTAGCAGTTAGGCCTGCTATGCTATATGGAACAGACTGTTGGGCTATCAAGAAGACACAAGCGCGCAAGATGGAGGTAGCAGAGATGAGGATGTTGAGGTGGATGTGTGGACACACGAGGTTAGATCGGATAAGAAATGAGGTTTTTAGGGAAAGACTAGGAGTGGCTAGTATATCGGACAAGATTAAGGAGGGGAGATTGAGATGGTTTGGGCATGTGAAGCGGAGGGAAGCGACGGCACCAGTTAGAGTAGTGGAAACTCTTACTGTGGAGGGGAGGAGAGGGAGAGGCAGACCCAAACTGACATGGGATGAACAGATTAGGCATGATTTACTAGAGTTGCACCTTTCTGAGGACATGGTCCATGATAGGACTTCGTGGAGGCGTAGGATTAGGGTTAAGGACTTCTAGAGGGCATTGCAGTAAGGTCTTAGGTGCTTTTCAGGGATGTAGGTTTTCTTATTTTTTAATGGACTTTTTCGGTTTTTGCCTTCTTGTGTTTATGACCAAATGACGTTGTATGCTAATATAATTGATGTACATTGTGTTTATGCCTAATCGATGATGCATGCTATTATACATGATTTACATTATATTATATTGAGCCACTCAGATCTTTTTCTTGGTATGGGTGACGTACTATTTCTGTAGCATTTCTATATTCTTTGACTTGATGTGTCCGTTTGCTGTTTGTTTTCGAGCCGGGGGTCTCTCTGGAAGCAGCCTCTCTATCCCTATGGATAGAGGCAAGGTCTGTCTACATCCCACCCTCCCCAGACCCTATAAATAGCTCTGCTATTCGTGGGACTTACTGGGTATGGTTGTTGTTGTTGTTGTATCAAGGATTTCTCAAAGACTGCGCAACCTCTCACTTCACTGACTCAAAAGGGTGTCACCTACCATTGGGGTGATGCACAAGAATATGCTTTTCAGCACTTGAAAGATAGACTTTGTAGCGCCCCTATCCTCTCATTGCCTGAAGGCACAGATGATTTTGTGGTTTATTGCGACGCTTCCATCCAAGGACTTGGTTGCGTGTTGATGCAACGTGACAAGGTCATTGCCTACGCATCGCGCCAACTTAAAGTTCACGAAAGGAACTACACTACGCACGACTTGGAGTTGGGAGCAGTTGTTTTCGCACTTAAGATATGGAGACATTACCTGTACGGTACCAAGTGCACCATTTACACCGATCACAGGAGTCTCGAGCATATCTTCAAGCAAAAGGAGTTAAACATGTGACAACGTTGATGGGTCGAGCTCTTGAATGATTACGAATGTGCGATCAAGTACCATCCGGGCAAAGCCAATGTTGTGGCCGACGCCCTCAGTCGAAAGGATACTATACCTAAGCGTGTACGTGCGTTACAACTTACCATCCAATCTAGTCTTCCCACTCAGATACGAGATGCTCAGGTCGAAGCATTGAAAGCAGAGAACATCAGGGCGGAGTCCTTACGAGGATCAAGGAAACGGTTAGAACAAAAGGAAGACGATGCCTACTACGTAAACGGGCGCATCTGGGTTCCACTCTATGGTAATCTACGTGAGCTTGTGATGGATGAGGCACACAAGTCTCGTTATTCAGTACATCCTGGTTCGGATAAGATGTACCACGATCTCAAGACTACGTATTGGTGGCCTGATATGAAAGCCAACATAGCAACCTACGTCAGTAAATGTTTGACTTGTGCGAGTGTCAAGATTGAAATCAGAAACCATCAGGCCTACTGTAACACCCCGGAAATATAAAACTTTATATTAGAATTATAAAGTTTAAATAAACAAGAATTAATTAACTAGGAAAATTATAACCTAGTTAACTACAAGTCTATAAATAACTTGAAATAGGGTTAAAATAACCAAAACTATATGTTAAACAAAAGTGGAGGGGCCAATGTTGTTAAAATTGAAACTTATATTATTAGTTTTAATTAAAAACAAAACCAAACACCTAATTGAGATGTCTGGTCGATCAAGAACAGGAGAGGGTGACACCCCCACTCTCAAAACCCTAACTTCTACTAAACTCTCAAATTGAAGGCCCAAATCAGGTTGAAATCGAAATCTGAACATAGAATTGTGATCACCTCGTCAAGAGGATCATAAGGTATGTCGAATTAGGTCATTTTGATTCAACCCAAATTCTTGCATGTGATTGAAATTGAGTGTTGAGCTTAATTATGTGTTGTAAACATGAAATTGGAAGTGATATAAGGTTTAGGGACAAACCCTAGATGATTTCTTGTCAAATTCTTGCATGATAATTGTATGGATCAAAATCACCATAGTGGGTGATTAATATGTTAGTAGAACTTGATAAACACTAGGATTAAAACCCTTGTTCTAGTGTAAATTGAAATTATGAGGAAATCTCTAAATTGTTGATGTTAAAATAAGTGTATATAGTCTAATTGAAGTTAATTAGGGTGATAAACTCAAGTCATGAACTTGGTTTAGATCATGTAGAAATCTGACCCGCTAGGTGTTTGATAAAACGCCTAAATGAGGGTTAAAATGTTAAAGGTTGGGTAAAACGCAGATTTGAATATGTTAAGAAATAATGCGTTAAAGCTTATGAAAGAGTTCTAAACTTGTTATGAATTGAACTCTTTAGGCAAGGAATCCGGAACGTCAAGTGGACACGCCGGAGGAGATACACGCGGAAAAGGTGTGCTTTAAAGGTACGTGGCTTTAGTCCCGTTAAATTGTGCGTAAATGTTTGGGTTTGGTGTGTAAATGATGTTGTAGTATAATAGATGCGTTTGATGCGTCGTTAAAGTGGCGAAGTACACTCGACCATCAAACGGGTCAAAATAAAGACTTGGAATTGAGTTTGGCTTGTCAATAAAGTGATGGTTTTCACTAAATAGCCAAACGGGTCGAAATGATGCTTTTAAAAGAATCACGAGAGTAGAGACTTGAAAGTCTCATATTTCGTTAAGTGGTGGATTGTACCACGCCAATGAATTGGTTACATTAATTTAAGTCTATAAATCCGGGAAATCGGGTCAAACAATAGAAGTTAAATGAAAGTGTCGCTTGAAACGGAATGCTTGAATTCCGAGGAAACAAGTATTTAGTTCTAAGGGAACGCAAAGCCATAGAATAGCGCAAATACACCAAAGTTATGAGCCCGGGAAATTGGGTAACTATGTGTAAAAGGTCTTAAGAATTGAAAAGAGTTGATATGCACTTACACTAATGGGTTGGATAATTGAAATAAGGAAATTGTGAACCGATTGTCGGTATCTCGGTTTCCACGATGTGAAATTCACATGGTTGGATCCGTAATTTTATTACGGACTCATAGGAAAAAGAATCGGTTAAAACGGACTAGCGAGCGAAAAGTTATGGCCGTTTAAAGTTAGAATTTTGACAAGTTTCGGAGCTGGGCATAAATGCAGGAAATAGACATGTGCCCGCTGGAAATAGGTCTCCCCCGCGCCACGCGAAGGGAGACATTAAATCTGTCGTGACACGCGAGGCCCTCTTGCGGCCCGCGTAAGCTTATATGAGATCTGTCGCGGGGCGCGACAGACCTGAAAGCTGAAATTTTTATTTTTTTCTTTGCTTGTTTGATATTGGAACTTGATTTCATACATTTTAATGTTGTCAAAACTAACAATTGATGTGGTTTTGACCCTAGGTAAAAGTGTGGGCTTTCCGGATGGTGATCAAGCATGCTTTCAAGAACCGAACACTAATTTTTGAAGCTTCCGCGCTAAACTTAACTTTGTCTAGACAATGTTTATGCTGTAAATGATTTGTCATCCGTGTTTTGAATGTTTAAAACTAGTCGGTAGATGACTAGTAGATGTTTCTTTTAAACTTGTTTAGTAAGTGTCATGAATATGTTGGTCTATTAACATGGAATATCTTTTGTAAACTCAAAGTTAGTATAAAGTTTATGTAAACTATTATTAAATTCAGTCATTTTAACAAGGGTGTTACACCTACTCCAACAACCAGAGATCCCGACATGGAAATGGGAGCAAATCTCCATGGATTTCGTTACTGGCCTGCCTAGATCTCAACGTGGAAATGATACCATTTGGGTGATCGTGGATCGACTGACTAAGTCTGCACATTTTCTGGCTTTCAAGGAAACTGACAAGTTTTCTACTCTAGCAGACATCTACCTAAAGGAAGTAGTATCAAGGCACGGAGTGCCAACCTCCATCATTTCTGATCGTGACTCACGTTTTACATCTGAATTGTGGCAAGCTATGCACAAATCCTTTGGTTCTCAATTAGACATGAGCATGGCATACCATCCACAGACGGATGGGCAATCTGAACGCACCATCCAAATCCTTGAAGACATGCTTAGGGCATGTGTAATCGACTTTGGTAATGGCCGGGAAAAACACCTCCCGTTAGTGGAGTTTTCGTATAACAACAGTTACCACACCAGTATCCAGGCCGCTCCGTTCGAGGCATTGTACGAATGTAAATGTCGATCACCTCTTTGTTGGGCAGAAGTTGGTGACAGCCAAATCACAGGCCCAGAACTTGTGGTAGACACGACTGAGAGGATTGCTCAGATACGACAGCGAATGGCGGCAGCTCGTGACCGTCAGAAAAGCTATGCTGATAAGCGAAGGAAACCACTCGAGTTCCAGGTCGGGGATCGAGTGCTACTCAAAGTCTCACCCTCTACTCTAATCTAATCTAATATGCTCTTGTTAAATGTAACACACGCCCTCTAATTTTACTTGTTGCACCGCTCCTTTAACTTGTCATATTTATAATATTTTTTGATTGGCAAATTAGATTTAAATAATCCTAACTTGCTCAATTTGGCCTATAATAATCCCAACTCAGTTATTGGCCGATAATAATCCGAACTGGTCCACTTTTGGCCGATAATAGTCCGCCGTTAAAAATAGCTTAACGGAGTTAAGCTTTTTTCCGAATTACAAACCGATGTTTTATGGATTTTAATCAGAACGAGGATACGAGTTGATTGATACAAAATTTACCTCGAAATACTGCCCCAAACGATGAAAACGGTGCTTCAATTCGGCTATTTAAACTTCCAATTAACAAAAATTAAGTCGTTTGAAGCACCGTTTCGAGGTAAGTTTTACATAAATCGAATCGTATCCTCGTTCTGATCAAAATCCATAAAACATCGGTTTGTAATTCGGAAAAAAAGCTTAACTCCGTTAAGCTATTTTTAACGGCGGACTATTATCGGCCAAAAGTGGACCAGTTCGGATTATTATCGGCGAATAACTGAGTTGAGATTATTATCGGCCAAATTGAGCAAGTTAGGATTATTTAAATCCAATTTGCGTTTTTGATTTGCACATTCAAAGACAAAAAAACCATTTAATTATTTTTTTTATGAGGGGGGAGTATGATGAAAATTTAGAGGGGAGAGCTATGGTACGTTTATTCAGCTCCTACAATATGAAATACCATATGATAGGTTTTATCATAACAAGGCTTACTAAGAACACTAGTAAGTTACTACAAATTTTTACAAAGATTCAAGTTCATGAAGTAGTAGATTATGACTTGTTTTGGCAAAGTTGGTAAGTAAAAATTGGTTAATGTTGATTATTGGTTGATTGTGTTGATTTTTACAAAAGAAAATGATATGCTTGAAAGCATGGAAACCTCCATTTTTAGGGGAAACTATAGCAAAATTTTCTAAAAATCTAAACACTTAGAAAAATATTTATTAACATACACTTACAAGCATATTTTAAATCATGAATGTCTCACATAAACCTTGCCATAATTTTTGTTACAAAAATATAAATATTGGAGGTTGGTTTTCATAAATAAAAGTGACTAAATATGTATTTCGAAAAATATATATTTAGAAGTCACCATGTGTGTGATTACTTGTATATTATGTGTATTAGTTGTATTATTTTAGGGCTTGAAATAATATAACTCACCAAAATACTAAGAAATTACAATCTAAAATATTACCAAAATCCCAAGGAATGAATATACAAAGAATACCCAAAAATGCCGGTAAAACCGAACAAAGGAATATAACTCACAAAATATTCCAGAAATATTATTCATGTGTATATTTTGGTAAATAATATTTTGGACATCAAGGGAATGAAAATGAGATTTTCATGATTACTACAAAATATTTCATATTTTAGACAAGAAGGAAATGTATTATCTTTGGGCAAGTAAAAATATATATTTTCTCAAACAAACATCAAATACATTATTATTGAGAGAAAATGTATTTTCTTAAAATAAACTTGAAGTATATTATTTTTGGAAGGAAAATGGATTTATATATTTTCTAAGTTAGACTTGGAAATATGTTAGTTTTGGAACTTGTATGAGATTTACAAATATTTTTGTCAAAGGAAAAATTATAAATAATTTTTCTAAGTAATGTTTCCCAAAATATATATTTCGGAAATATATATTGATGTATTTTTACTAGAAATATTATTCCGGAAAAATTAATACAGAAATTAAGTATAAGAATACGTATTCTCGTACGTATAGATACACACCGGAATACGACACCGATACATGGCAAAAATATACAAGTATATGGATACAGATACAAGTACACCCATCCTTGGGAAGGAGATACATGTATAAATACTTGAGAAGTATCAAGTTAAATTATATTGTTTTAACAATTATTTCAAAAATTTAATAAATATAATTTAAGTTAAAATATTTATTATTTTAACAAATAATTATATAACTTGGAATAATAATGAAGACACTTGGAAACGTAACTCAAAGGCACTAATTAATACTAAGTCAAGGCACGACCCGCTCGTCTAATAGACCATAGTACGTTGTAGGTAGTCGTGTACACCAGAGGAAACTTTGAGTTACAGGCGGATTCGAAGAACGCAAACCGGTGAGTTCATGTAACACCCATCTTTTATTTAAAGTAAATGTGCGATATATATATAAATATTACGATCATTTTATACCATAAGATCCAAAAGTTAAATATTAGAGTAACCGACATTAGTTTTCTACCGACTAGTTTAAACATCCATAAGTTGTTTAGCAAACACTTTACATCATAACATTGTTCAAAACGAGTTAATTTATGCGGAAGCTTCAAAAGTATGTGTTCGGTTCTTCAAAAGCTTGCTTGATCGTCATCCGTAATTCTTGAGTACCTATAAACTGAAATGTTTACATAAAACATTTGTATTAGAATACTTAGAAATAATACTTAATTGAAACTAGAATCAAAGTGGATTCAAATAGTTACAATTATACAAAATTTATAAATTTTTGTCAGGCTCTACCGTAACTTACGGTCCTACCGTAAGTTACGGTAGTCAATTTACAACAATGATCCACCGTAACTCAGAAGAGTTCCACCGTAAGTCTTTGACCTCTACCGTAAGTTACGGTGGTACCGTAACTTACGGTAGGCTCTGCAAACACATGTTTTGACTGTTTTGTTTGTTTGTTTCACCCACACAATTTCTCAAATCTTTCATTCTATCAAACCAACATTTTAAATTCTCATGTTTTAATATGTCAATTATCAAAAGATAACAAATGACCAATCAATCACATTACGTAGCAATATCCATGCTTTATTTGATTATTCGACCCGTTTGGCTAGTCTAAGGAATCCTCCTTTATGACGACTACCAACGAGTTCTAACCAAATTTTGACATATTATTCGATATTGCGACATTATTACTTTAACTCAAAACAACCCTTATTCTAAAATTCAACTACGCATGTGATAATTATCAAAATTTACTTAATGTAACGGGTCAAGTTACATACTTGCATAATTCATCAACATTGGTATCTAACCATAATTACCCATTCCCGGGCTTGTCAACTTTAGCATTTCACATCCATTCCATGGATTACATTTTTATAACTCAATCATAATGAGTGACGTTTTAGTCACTTCAACACTTACAAATTCAACCATTGTTTGACCCGTTTGGTTGTTTAATGGGAACCACCATTTTACAACATACCAAACTTGTTCTACCAACATTTAACCCATTTACTCATCTAGTGTTTTTCGTCACTTCGACTAGACATCCAAATTCATACACTATTCTAAATTCAAGTCTACTAGTAAAAATACATAATAAACATAACGTAACGAAACCGTGGTTACGTACCTTCCAAGCGTTCCCTTCAAACGCGTATCGCCATTAGCTTGTCCGCTTGACTATAGAGTTCAACCATAGGTGTTTAGAACTCTCTTATAGTATATAACGCATAATTTACCACACTAATCAAATATGCGTTTTAGTCCAAATTCTCTACATTTATCTTCTCTTAGGCATTATATCAAACACCTAATGAGCATGATTTCATACTATTCAAAAATCAAGTTCTTGACTAATTATTTAACCAAGATTTAAACATCATTTCACATGTTCATGACAAATTTTCATATCAACAAATCTGGATTTGCTTCATAGAGCTCAAATACACTAAGTTAACAAAGACAATCCTAGTGTTCAACATAATTCTTCAAAACCCACTTATCACCTTCAATGGTGATTATGAATTTCACAAGAAATAGGCGAAATTTCAACAAGTAGTTGACTAGGGTTTATCCCTAGACACTATTTCATCCAAAACAACCAACATGCAACATAAATTCTGAATTTCATGGATTTACTCAGAAATTTAGATGAAGGTTTTCCATGGAAATTACATACCTTATGATTCTTTTTCAAAGGAGATCACTATTTTGTGCTTGGAAATTGATTTGGAACAGATTAGGACTTCCAATTTGATCAATTTTGACAAGAACTAGGGTTTGGTGGGGAGCCCTTTGTCGCCCCTGTATTCCTGATCGACCAGACACACCTTTGTGTGTGTTTGGTGTGTGTTATTTTATTTTTATTAATTCAAGTTTCAAGTTTTACAACATCAGCCCCTCAACCTTTTGTTAACTTTATAATTTAGACTTTTTCAATCCCTTCATGTGTTACTACAAGATAACTAGCTAACTAGGTTATTTATTTTCCTAGTTAGCTTATTCTCATTTATTTAGTGCTTTAAAATTCTAATATAAAGTTTTATAAATTTCGGGATGTTACAAGTCCACCCCCCTTAAAAGGGTTTCGTCCCCGAAACCTTCTTTAAGTAGTCCTTTGGTCTAGACCTAACTATCCTTGTTGCCTTCTTGACCGGGCTGTGTTTTGACCATCCAGTCACTAAGTCCGTCGGCATACTTACTTCACGCTAGTCTTATATTGACAAGCGTTCTATATAGGTCACCACATTATTTTGACTACAACTTGTTTATTGCCTAGACTAATTTGTCATCATCTTACCTCATACCTCGTCATTCGGGTATACTATATTACCGTCATCAGCCCTTTGCGTGTTTATAATTTCATACCTAGTGACTCATATTACAACGTGGCTGTATTCTGTGTCACATCATGCCATGTTTAGGTTTTCGTCAGCTTTTCATTATTATGAATCTTCTCTCGAATGCGTCGTCTTACACCTATCAGCGTTAAGACTTATATCCTTTAGTATTAATCATTTTCTGACTTCTCTCATAATATTCATATTTGTTTGTACGTTGTTTCTTTACTAAAACTGAATTTTAGTTTAATGTTCTTCTCTTTAATACATGTTGATTAGTCATATCCAGAAATTGACGACAAGAATTATTCTTCTCCGTTGTCATTTTACGCGAGAAATCATAATTGGTTCCCACGCTTTATATTATCGACCCAATGGTCATTTCGATTCCGTAGACCTTTATATTGTTTATAACGTGAAGGTTATGGTGATCCCATGGATCATCTTCTATTCATATCTTTATTTAATTGCATAAGTATACATATGGCGTCAAAGCACCTTTTTTATATTTTTAATAAATGACTTGTTTTCAAAATTCATTTGACCTTAACCATAGTCTAAAGCTACATATTTTCTTTCGGATTATCCTTCCGACTCTATGACTTCTTATGTCACTTTCGCGTTGGTTTATTTTACTTATTCCATTATTTGGTTTATGCCTCTAATTCCTTTCAACCCGTTACCGGGTTCTTTATCGTATTGTTTTTAACACCCCGGTTTTATTGGTTTGCATTTTCCTTTCCATACTCCTTTACGACCTGTCACATTGGTTCAGTAATATTTCGCATTTTCATTATTCGGGTTGTGCTTACTTGGAATATCAAGTATTATACTTTATTCGACCCGTCCAGTATTAAAATAGTTGAACTTAACTATCAAAATTTCTGTTTTTGCGAAGTTTTATTGTCCTTTAGTTACAGCTCTTAATCCAAGTCTTTTGACTTTTAATCTACATCACTTTCCCTTGGTTTACACATATATTTGTAGTCCTACCCATCTATCGGTTATTTTACCGAGGTCATTATTAGAGTCATCATTCCGACATGCATTAAGATTTCGTTTTGATTTATTCGGTGGTATTAGCGTAACCCTTCGCCTTTATTTCACCAATTCCTTAATTCTTCCATTTATTTTGTTTGACTTGTTCTGATGAACTTTATTACTTATAATAGTCAAACTTTATACTTGTGCCTTAACATTCTTGTTTGTTAGTTTATAATTTTAATTACCTCGATTCTTATCCCTTCCCTTGGGCTCATTACCTTAATGTAATACTCTCCAGTTATCCGGCTTCCGTTTACCTTTATTATCACGCATTTTAGTTATTCGATCCGAACACCGCCTTTCTTTTGTTAACGACCCTTAGGTCAATTTCTTTTGCTAATATCCCGAAGGCCCATTTCTCAAGTTTTATTTGGTAAAACTACTGCTATTGTTATTCGGCTTTTGGGGTTTACCCGTCCTTATTCTAATACTTTCATAACGTTTATTTTACTAATCTTTATATAATCACATCCATCGCTGTGATCATCCTTCCTCATAAAGGTTTGATTAATAATGTGTTATTTGGATGGTTAGCCATACCCGAGTTTTCAAATTTGCATTTATTGATACTTTGTTATTCATAGTAGCGAATAACACGTATCATCCATTTGGTTTCTTTCTCGAGGATATGCTTGGTCCGAGTCGTAATTTCTCATCTTTAACCTTAATCCTATTGTAACTATAACAAAATCAATTCGTTTCGTTTTATTATTCCATATCATTTTATGAAATTTATCCACATCGTTTATTTATATAACAAAGTTTCTGCATATTTTATTTGGTTTAGCCAAGTCTATAACCTTGTCCTTATCGTCTATTTTTATTGCAAATTTCCGGGTTCGGGTGTTATTACACTCCTTCCCAATACGTCAGTTATTCACTTTATTAAGTTCCCGGGTTCGAGTGTATGCGCACTCCTTCCCACGACTATATTGACCGTGATTACTTTTGCCTTGGTTTCACGTGCTTACCATTGTTTATTTTTCTTATGCATATACATTTCTTTCACATAATTCGCCCGTTTCACTACTCATGTATGCCCCTATGCAACTATTGTTCACACTAGTATTGAATAAAATTTATAGTGAAATTAAATTTGTAATAAATATACCTGGAACAACATCAGATTCAGCTTTAGCCTCCGCGGCTATCGTGTGGGAAGACCTTGTCTTCTCTTTCGGGGTATCAGGCTTTAATTTCTTTACGGGTCTTGGGTCCATATCCGACTCACTCCCGTCATCTTTTTCTTGTGAGAGACTATCTTTTAATTCAGTCATCATATCCTCTACTGCTAGCAAAATTGTGGTTTGTAGTCTCTCGGCGAATTGCGGTAGACTGGCTTCTATTGCCTTTCCGACTTCCTCATAAATTTTAGCTTCCATCTCTTCAGTTAATTGAGATGCTAATTCGCTCTCGGTTACACCGGACATTTCTTTCATCTGTTCGGTGACCTTCGACATCGTATCATTATCGTTGCCTTCATCAGTCATCTTGAATCTGAATGTTTATATTAATTGTTAAACATTTCATTTTGTATCATTTGCATCTTTCGCTTTGGTTTAGCCAAGTTAACTACTTGCTTTAACCGTTCACTTTTGGTGCACTTTCCGGGTTTGAGTGAGTTAACACATTTTTCCCATGCACATTAATTCACATCTCATTTCTTACATAAGATAAAATCTACTAAAATAATAAATTAATTCTTACCGGACGATTGATCAAGCTTGAACCGAACACTTGTTGACAACCTTAAGCTCTGATTACCAACTTGTAACACCCATCTTTTATTTAAAGTAAATGTGCGATATATATATAAATATTACGATCATTTTATACCATAAGATCCAAAAGTTAAATATTAGAGTAACCGACATTAGTTTTCTACCGACTAGTTTAAACATCCATAAGTTGTTTAGCAAACACTTTACATCATAACATTGTTCAAAACGAGTTAATTTATGCGGAAGCTTCAAAAGTATGTGTTCGGTTCTTCAAAAGCTTGCTTGATCGTCATCCGTAATTCTTGAGTACCAATAAACTGAAATGTTTACATAAAACATTTGTATTAGAATACTTAGAAATAATACTTAATTGAAACTAGAATCAAAGTGGATTCAAATAGTTACAATTATACAAAATTTATAAATTTTTGTCAGGCTCTACCGTAACTTACGGTCCTACCGTAAGTTACGGTAGTCAATTTACAACAA
This sequence comes from Helianthus tuberosus, assembly GCA_030545235.1. Lineage (NCBI taxonomy): Eukaryota > Viridiplantae > Streptophyta > Magnoliopsida > Asterales > Asteraceae > Helianthus > Helianthus tuberosus. The sequence goes on from CM060447.1 coordinate 66,368,977, forward strand.
TGATCCACCGTAACTCAGAAGAGTTCCACCGTAAGTCTTTGACCTCTACCGTAAGTTACGGTGGTACCGTAACTTACGGTAGGCTCTGCAAACACATGTTTTGACTGTTTTGTTTGTTTGTTTCACCCACACAATTTCTCAAATCTTTCATTCTATCAAACCAACATTTTAAATTCTCATGTTTTAATATGTCAATTATCAAAAGATAACAAATGACCAATCAATCACATTACGTAGCAATATCCATGCTTTATTTGATTATTCGACCCGTTTGGCTAGTCTAAGGAATCCTCCTTTATGACGACTACCAACGAGTTCTAACCAAATTTTGACATATTATTCGATATTGCGACATTATTACTTTAACTCAAAACAACCCTTATTCTAAAATTCAACTACGCATGTGATAATCATCAAAATTTACTTAATGTAACGGGTCAAGTTACATACTTGCATAATTCATCAACCTTGGTATCTAACCATAATTACCCATTCCCAGGCTTGTCAACTTTAGCATTTCACATCCATTCCATCGATTACATTTTTATAACTCAATCATATTGAGTGACGTTTTAGTCACTTCAACACTTACAAATTCAACCATTGTTTGACCCGTTTGGTTGTTTAATGGGAACCACCATTTTACAACATACCAAACTTGTTCTACCAACATTTAACCCATTTACTCATCTAGTGTTTTTTGTCACTTCGACTAGACATCCAAATTCATACACTATTCTAAATTCAAGTCTACTAGTAAAAATACATAATAAACATAACGTAACGAAACCGTGGCTACGTACCTTCCAAGCGTTCCCTTCAAACGCGTATCGCCATTAGCTTGTCCGCTTGACGTTCCGATTTCCTTGCCTATAGAGTTCAACCATAGGTGTTTAGAACTCTCTTATAGTATATAACGCATAATTTACCACACTAATCAAATATGCGTTTTAGTCCAAATTCTCTACATTTATCTTCTCTTAGGCATTATATCAAACACCTAATGAGCATGATTTCATACTATTCAAAAATCAAGTTCTTGACTAATTATTTAACCAAGATTTAAACATCATTTCACATGTTCATGACAAATTTTCATATCAACAAATCTGGATTTGCTTCATAGAGCTCAAATACACTAAGTTAACAAAGACAATCCTAGTGTTCAACATAATTCTTCAAAACCCACTTATCACCTTCAATGGTGATTATGAATTTCACAAGAAATAGGCGAAATTTCAACAAGTAGTTGACTAGGGTTTATCCCTAGACACTATTTCATCCAAAACAACCAACATGCAACATAAATTCTGAATTTCATGGATTTACTCAGAAATTTAGATGAAGGTTTTCCATGGAAATTACATACCTTATGATTCTTTTTCAAAGGAGATCACTATTTTGTGCTTGGAAATTGATTTGGAACAGATTAGGACTTCCAATTTGATCAATTTTGACAAGAACTAGGGTTTGGTGGGGAGCCCTTTGTCGCCCCTGTATTCCTGATCGACCAGACACACCTTTGTGTGTGTTTGGTGTGTGTTATTTTATTTTTATTAATTCAAGTTTCAAGTTTTACAACATCAGCCCCTCAACCTTTTGTTAACTTTATAATTTAGACTTTTTCAATCCCTTCATGTGTTACTACAAGATAACTAGCTAACTAGGTTATTTATTTTCCTAGTTAGCTTATTCTCATTTATTTAGTGCTTTAAAATTCTAATATAAAGTTTTATAAATTTCGGGATGTTACAGTTCATGTCCCCCTTTTCTTTAAACTGTTTTTGTTTTATAAGTTCGGGGGTGAAGTACATGTTACAAAAGGATTACATACAATTACAATTGGTATGGTTAGCTTTGGAAAGTACAATAGATCATGTGAATGGGTAGGAGCGCACTCTTAAGACCATTAATCCTCGTGTTAGGACCGAGGGGCATGAGTGATAGATCTATTTGGGTGTAGCGAGCCCCACCCATGAGTCCGTCGAGTGGGCCATGTGCTGACTATGTCTTACAGCCGGAAGCCCGGTACAAAGTCTGCTAGGTTTGAGTCTTCCTGCACCATGTCACGAATATTAATGTATTAGCTACACATTAATTGATCTGTTTCCTTGTTGGTTTCATACAGGGATTTCAAGTACATACAAACATACTTACAAAGGTTTCAAATTTTTATTCACAAACATACACATGAACTCGCTCAACTTTTGTTGATGTTTTCAAACTACATGTATTTCAGGAAACTAAGTATGGATCTAGCGGGTGTTAAAGTTTCAAGTGTTGTCTGGATTAAAAGATGGCATCCGGTGTCGAATGGTTTAGAGTGTGTATCCTATCCTGGATAGGATATATGTTTCGAAGCTTGGTTATTATTAGTGTCTTTGAAAAGTCTTTATGGAACTTAGAACCTGTTGGTGTTGTATTCTGAATACAAAGTATGTGTTTTTGGGGTTAAATCAGTGTTGTTGTAATGTTTCAAAACTTAATCAATGGATGAACATCTTGGATTTATCATATAGTTGTTTGTTATGGTTGAATGCAATGATATTAAGCAAGTCACACCAAATCAAGCTTCCGCAAAAGTCAGGGTGTGACAAATATATTTTAATTAAATGAGGAAAACGACAAAAAAAAATAAATAAATAAGAAACCATAAACTCAGATACCATTTTAGCATTTTACTCAAAAGTTTATTATGAGTAAACTTCCGTTTTGCTCCTTGTGGTTTGTTCGTTTTAACGGTTTTACCCCAATCCTTTAAAAATAACCATTTTACTTCCTGATGTTTTGGTTTTGTCGCCAATTTGCTCCACGGCCTTAACTCCATCCATATTATATGTTAACTGAAAGGGCATTTTGGAATTTCAAATATAAAATAAGGGTACTTTGGTAATTCATATTTTTGACATAACCATTTAACTATTTATAATAATATCAGAAAAATAAAATCTTGATTATTTATATATTAACACATACAAACACACACACACACACACACTCTCTCTCTCTCTCTCTCTCTCTCTACATACATTCCCCACCAACAACCCCCTTCCACCATTACACCATCCAACCACCACCTTCACACCGCCCAACCACCACCATCAACCATCGCCTCACCAACCACCTGCCACCATTATATCGCCCAACCACCACCATCAAACCGTCACCACTCCCACCTCCAGCTGCCACAACAAACAGATCTGAAACTGAAATCCGAAATCCCTTTTTCCCCAAATTCCATCATTATAAAACAGAAAGCCGAAACCAACAACAAAGGGTTCAACACTTCACCTTCAAAATCATCATAGAAAGCGGATCATACTTGTTGCCACCGCCGTCGTTTGGTACTTGAGCCGCTAGGTTGCTAAGGTAGGTTTGATGCCTCCTTTCAGATCTGAGCGAGGCTGTCGTTTGGTACTCGAGCCGCTAGGTTGCTAAGAGATGGTGTCTGTGGTGATGGTGGTAATGGCGGCGACGACGGTGGTGGGAGCTGGTTGGTGGTGGTGGCGTGGGGGTGGTTATGACGAGGGTTGGTGGTAGGGATCTGTGATGGTGGTGGTGGTGTCTAGTGGGTGTTACTGGTGGTATGGATCTGTGAAGGTAGAGAGAGAGAAGATATAGAGAGAGAGTGGGTGATGAAGTGAGCAATAGGATTTGAATGTTTTTTATTATACATGCTTATATTTTTTTGTATTTTTATATCAACAAAAAGACAAAGCAAATGGATTTTAAAAATCAATTTAAATATATATATTTATAGAATTACCATAATACCCTTATCTTTAACAAATATTTTAGACAGAGTTAGGGGCAGAAAGTGAAATAGAGATTTGTTAAATAGATTAAGGAGTAAAATGACAATTTTTAAAGGATTGAGTCAAAACTGTTAAAACAATCAAACCATAGAGAACATAAAGAAGTGTACTCTTTTATTAGTGCACTTTTGTTTTCTTCATAGAAATTGAAAGTCTTTTCTTACTTATGTGGAATTTTATTATTTTCTTCATAAAAATTGAAAGTTTTGTCTTACTTATGTGGAATTTTTAATTTTCTTCATAAAAATTGAAAGTTTTGTCTTACTTTTGTGGAATTAAAAGTTTTGTCTCACCTCCGTGGAGTTTTTATTTAACTAGTGTTTTTCAATAACGCGAGTTACGCGAAAAGCATTGGTGTTTTCGACCGACATCATTCTTCAAACGATTTGAGATAAACGATGCGTAACCAGCCATATCCGGCATCGTGGAGTGTATTAAAAAGGGAGCAATTGGACGATTGGATGCTGGGCTAGGTGTTTCTTGGAATGCCCACGGATTGTTCGGGTCAAAACCACGATTATGAGGACTCATTTTTCGTATTGTGGTTGGATGAGAATTTTTTTTAAAAATAAGATAGAGATGATTATAGAAGAGGTGGAGTAGTTGTGGTAAAAAAAATGAATAGAAGTGTGAGTATTTATAGTGAATAAATTTTTTTTTAAACACATAGCCGTTGGCCAACGGCTAGCCCAAACGGCTACTTGTCTTGGCCAATGAGATCCCGTCATGTCATCTTGATAGCCCCGTCCAACGTCCGGGCTGAAACCCCCGCCCAAAGGGCCACGCCGAAACCCAAGTCCACCCGAAGTGATGACTTGGGCGTTTGTACCCAACCCAACCCACGCCACAACACCCGGCCCATATTCTAATATACCCTAAATTAACTGTTTATTTAGTTTGAATTTTATCATATATGAATTCACATTAAGTGTTGTCATAAAGGATTACCCTTTTTTTTTTATTAGGATTACCTTTTTTTATTATAGAAAAACTATGAGAAAGGTTATTCTTAGAAAAAGATGTTTTTACAATATAATATGTAGCCGTGAGCAGTGGCGAAGTATTGTGGGTGCCCGGCGGTGCACCCGTCCACCTCAATGTTTCGGTTAGAAGTGTATAAGTTTTGATTTTTCGTCCGAAAATTTTAAAATTATATAGGATCGCCCCCCCCCCCCCCCCCCTCCCCCTGACTATTTTTCCTAAATTGTATATCCTAAATATTTATAAACTTTGTATATAAATGATGGGTGGTTTTGTATATATACACTTTGTTTTATCTGGAACTATTATTATTTGACCCGACTTGAATCGAATAGCCAACCCGACCCGACCCAAAACATAAAGATAGGAAAATAAATTTTGGGTCCCATCACTTTACGCCCCCTCAAAACTTTTGGTCAAGCTCCGTCACTAGCCGTGAGATTAAAACATACCGTCAAAACATTTTACCATCGAACAACGAAACAAGTTGTTTTTGAAGTGTTTTCAAACATGCAGCACAAAACTTGCAAACATGGACATTCATGCCATTGAGCCTTCTGTATTGATGTTTTTTTTCAATAAATTGCTTTTGGTTTTTGAGATCTTGTATTGTTTTATAGTCAATTTGATGATTATCGGTTATTTTAAAACTATTATTTATGCCTACTTTACAAATGACTATTTATTGTACTGGTAAACTCAAACACGAGTTGTTTAATAAACGCCAATATTGGTCAACACAAAACTTAACAGTTTTTGTGTTGTGTCAGGAATTGTCACCTATGAGTTTAACCAGTTAGGCATTTTTACAACCATCATTCTTTCATATCCATGTTCTTTTCTTAGATCTGGCAAAACTAAACTCTTATGCTAATTATATATACACATATGGGAGTATATCGTGTTGATTAAAGTTGTTAAGAGCATCTCTAACGCTATGCAATCAATAACGTGCTATAGCGGTTGCTATAGTGCTTAGCGGACATACGGACTTATAGCGGTCCAAATAGCGGTCCCGGTCCCGCTATTGGCGGTGCTAAATCTCGCTATTTGACTGCTATTTTGAAACCCGTATAGCGCTCGTAGCACAACTTTTAGCGGTTTTTCTTATTTCAGCCCAAAAGTAAGGTAAAGACCACATTAATTAACTTTTTGTTTATAAATAAACCCAAAAATAAAGGCCCAAACCAAAAATTAAACCTAAATTGAGACCAATAGTCTTCATTCGTTAGTTCTTCATCAGTTCATCATTCAACAAAATTAAACCTAAATCTCTAAATCGCTGCCGCAGTTAATGTTTTGGATTTTGATATTACTACTAATATTTTGCATGATGCTTTAGGGTTTAGAGTTTAGGGTTAAGAGATCTTAGTTAGGGTTCGACGAGCCGGTTCCAACGCCGCTGGAATGAGTCCAATCGGAGTTCGTTTGAGTCGGTTCCCCACTGTTCCCCACTTTTTTAGTGTTCCCCAATGAACCTCACACTAATATGATATTACTATAATTTTGATATTATTATTAATATTTTTCAATATATATATTTATATACATATAAATACATAAAACATGCATGATATAAAAGTTATCGTTATACCACCGCTATAATCTATATATCATGTAGCGGAACTTGACCGCTATTTAATTTTAAAACGCTATAATTACATAGCTCTAACGGGCGTACATGAGCCCACACGAAGTAGAGGGGGAGTGGGGACACTCAGGAATGTGACAGCTCATCGTAGCAGATGTGGAGGAGAAAGACAACTGCTGTTGCTAAGGGCAAATGCACTCGTGGTAAATTGTGAGAGAGGAAGAAAGGTGTGCGTGGGGGTGTTCATACAGTTCGTGAGGTGTGTCTTCATTGGTCTTGAAGATACCGTAAGTCTTACATTTTTTTCTGGCGGCTGACAATTTCATTTTTTTTTAAGGAATTCATCACTTGTGGTCTAGTGGTTGGAAAAACTTGGGTTCTTCTTGAAGACCCAAGTTCAATCCACACTAGTGCCATATTTGGTGGATAAAGACAATGGAGGTTAGTTCTCCTAGACCCTAGGTCAAGAGTTCAAGCCCGAGCCGCCCAAGATTTTTGTCCACCGTGCGTTATACCAAAGAGATTCTCTCTTGTGGCGGCGCAAGCCCCTACCACTGGCAGTGGGTGGTATGGTTTCCCGAGGAACGCCGTTAGCCAAACTCTGACGCCAGTGTGGACTCAGTTAAGACAACATAGTCTGGTCAGAGTTAGACCCTCTATTTAGGAGGGTGTGAGATCTCTCTTACAACAAGTTAAAGATTCTCACCTTAAAAAAATATCAATATTTTGGGCTGTAAAAGCTTGCCAAGCCTAGTTACCATGACATTTAGTTAGACGCCCACCAGGAAATTATGTAACAAATAAAGTAATTTTATTTGAGTTTTAATTAATTGATAAAATTATAAAGTCTATTTATTTCGATCGAGTATAGAAATCTTATTAACTAATAGATATTTGACGATAGGGGAGGATCTTAGTTAGCGCTAGGCGAGGGCCCGGCCCCTCTATTTTTTCGTTTTCAAGTGTAAATTTTATATAAAATTTTATAATGTATCAAGTCCGTAACAACCCCCATATTTTATACAACATTTAAGAACTTGAAAAATTTAAAACGTATTTTTTAAAAATGTACAAAAACTTAACATTTTTTACAAAATATTAAAAAACTAAAAAATAGCCATGTGAGAACAAAAATAAGTCATACACTACTCATATGCAAATCTTGTGCCATGCAGGTACTAGCTAATTGGGTCCGTGGCTAGTTTGGTAATAAGAGTCGAAGGTTATTTTGTTAAGGTTAGTCAAATATATATTTTGATGATTATCCCTAACTAGTATTAAGTCCCCTGCGTTGCGGTGGGGGCGCAAAACCGTTACAAATAGCATCAAGGCCACAACACCGCTAGCGATCACCAACACTGAAGTTGCGACGTGTTAATGCGGATAAATTACACCATAACATAAAACATAGAAAATAATAACTAAGTCGATTTAGGATCCATGCATCACGATGAACCTATCAAACGGGAAAAAATAGACGACAATAAAAACGTTGAACCACACACGCCCGTTGTGTAATGTTAACTCGCAAAATTTAGAACGAAGCATAAAACAAAACGTAAAAATGTTGAACCACACATGAATGTTGCGTTGTGTAAACTCGCAAAATTTAGAACAAAACGTAAAACGATTTTTTTTGCGAAATATGAAAAGTATAGGGTACCAAAGTTGAAAGTAAAAACGTTCTTAGGTTAAATTGACAAAGATAAAAAGCTTTGGGGCTAAAAGTAAAAACCTAAAATAGTTTAAGGTTAAAAGTGTAATTATATCAATTTTTTTTGAAAATCTCTCTAAACATAGAGTACAACTACTCTATACATTAACATGTTAATAATGATAATTTATAATGGATAAATATTTATGGCATGGAGTTTAGAAAACAAGTATCATCAACTCCTAACTCATTTTAAACACTTACATAGGCACGTCATCATGTACTTGTCGATTGTCAATGATGATGATGCTCCAATCATGTCATCGTATTTCAAATCATTGTTCTTTGTGGTTAAGACTAAAGGGTATGGAGAGGATGGGCTTGGATGGGATGAGCCGCCACGTAGGCGCCACGTAGGAATGGCTTGGAGGGGATGAACCTAAGGGGGTGGAGAGGGGTGGAGGATGAGGCCCGGCTTTAGAGAGAGTAGAGAGAGAGGAGAGACAAAGATGAGAGAGAGAGAAGAAAGGAGGCCCGGCGCCGCCGGTTGTGGGGAGCCGTTTGGGACGAAGAGGGGCGGTGTGGGGGACCGGCGCCGGTCCTAGCCGGGCCTAGCCGGCCCCCATACCCTTTAGTAGTTGGGTGTCTGCCCAGTTTCACGCTTGAATGGGGCAGTTTGAGTCATGGTTGGTGATCAAACATTGTCCTCGTGCTGAAATTTATAATCAGGAGAATGCATTAGTATAATGTTACCAACTTCTCAAAAGTAATGTCGTCTCATAATTGCGGGTTTTAGGACACCTAAGAGAAAAAAACTAGTAAACGTCTAGATTGGTGCACTTTTGAGTCCTAGGTTTGAGCCCTATCAGGACCATATATTTGATTGTAATTATTTCTCTACGGGTGAGATTTTACTTTATACATGGTTCTTCCATCGACTATTTCTCTACGGGTGAGATTTTACTTTATACATGGTTCTTCCATCGACATCTCTTTCTTTTGGTAAACCATGCCACTAAATAAACTAGGTAAGATTAACTTCTATATGACATCAACTCAACATAAGATAAGGATGTTTAACTATTAATAACACTAGTATTAAGCCCCTGCGTTGTAGCAATTGTCATAAAACTCTATTAAGTAGTAGCAATGCTATACCATTGTAAGCGACCACCAACACCGAAGAAGCTCGTAAAAACAAAATAAATAAAAACGGGAAAAAAATAACGACGAGCGAAAAGCAGACGTAAAATCTTTGAATCACGCACGCTCGTTGCTGAGAAATTAAACCGAAACGTAAAACACAGAAAAAAATAACTAAGTCCATCCAGGACCCGCGTGTTGGACGAACTTATCAAACATAGAAAAATAGATGTGACGCGACGGGCCAATCAAACGGGAAAAAATATACAGAAAACTGTTGAACCCCACACGCACGTTGCGGTGCGTTAACTCACAAAATTTAGAACGAAACAAAAAACATGGGAAAGATAAAAAGTACGGTGAACCAACATTGAAAATAAAAAAGAGTTGAGATTAAATTGCAAAAGATGAAAAACTTTGGGTTAAAAGTAAAAAAACAAAAGGGTCTAAATTGCAAAATTGAAGTTATTTATTAATTTTAGATAAAGATAAGGATAAAAATAACTGATATCTATGTATTAAACAAATATAAATAAAATTTATGAGGTTGAGGGAGAGAACGACATATGACATTATTTAGAGTCTTTTATTATAAGTTAGATTATATTAGATTAGATATTTAACATAAATTGTTTCAATCCTAACCAATCTTAAAAATTTGTTTTGAAAAAAAGCTATTAATTATATAATGTGTTATCATTTTATAACACAATATATTATATGGAATTAGTGAAAGAAAATATATAATGAATTAGATAAATTACTTACCTTGAATAATCATGTTGATATTATGTCATGATCGGCTCTCATCGATCTCAATCTTATCTTCATGGCGATTCAAACTTATGAGTGCCTAAGTCAAAGTTAAAAGCCAATGCCTTTTTCAAACGTATCATTATAAACACCGACACATTTACATTTTTTTGTGAGGGAAAAAATGTGCATTTCAAAACGGCCCGCTAAAACACGCTAGGTGATTTAATTAAAACACGCAAACAAATTGATTTAGACCACCCGTAGTGGTGTGTTGATTGGGCGTTTTTTTCTTATTTCCACCCCCATTAAACCGCCTCCCGGGGCGTTTTTCATAAAAAAAATCAAAAGCGTTGTTTAAAAAACCGCTCTCCTCATTTTGTGTTAGCCAATGATTGTGCATTCCTTTTTGTTTGGCCAATAACAATTTTTGATGGTTTTTTTTTTATTTAAATTCTATTGCACCCCTTTTAACATAATGCCCACATCCCCACTATACTCATTTTAGAAAAACGTTCCATAATGCTCTATTGCTGACTGGACTGCCACATGGCGCAAAACGCCCAAAGGTGGGGTGTCTTCCACTACGCATGGTCTAAAGTAGAATCATGCTCTTTGTAATTAGTTGATAAACGACATAAAGTGAATAAACTTCTTTCAACTGATACAAGGATGTTTGAAAAAAATAGAATTAAATGCTTGGTTGGTCCCTGTGGTTTGCAAAAATTGCAGACTTGGTCCCAATGGTTTACTAATTACACGCGTGGTCCCTGTGGTTTTCAAAAATGCACTCGGTTGGTCCCTAGCCCTAACATCAGTTAAATTTCTCAGTTAAGTCCATGTTAAATGACCAAAATACCCTTGCTTATTAACAAATACATAAACAGATCAATCTCTCACCTCTCTCTAACTCTCTTTCTCTCTCTCTCTCAGCTCTCTCTCTCTCTCTAGTTCTTTATTCTCACCACCACCCACCCTACCACCACTACCACACCTGCGGCCACCGCCACCTAACAACACCGCCCCCTAACCACACCGCCGCCACCACCTTACTCCCTCTCTCCTCTCTCAACACTTTCTCTCTCTAAAAAAACCCACTTCAAAACTACCACATGATCCATTGCATCCTCATTCATCCGAACCTCAATCGTAATCTCATCCTTACACGGCACAACCTAACAAGCAAAAATTCTTATCGAAAATCGTATCTTTGGTTACGAATTTGGCGGCCCAAGCTAAAGCTAAATTTTCATTCTCCTTCTTACCAGTAAAGTAATTAACAGCAAACATAATTAAAAAAGACACACAAATCATTTCAACTGTATAAGCCCTAATTCTCTTACTCAACGAAACCGGTTCCAAAACCCTAGCCTTTTCATTTTCATCCAATACAGAGTCATCCGACGTCGTTTTAATGACTTCCGGTGGAGTAATAACATTATTATTATCAACTGGAAAACCTTCAAACTCATCTTCATCCCAGTAATCAAAGGACGTGGTTTTGGGGTTTAGATCGGGATCCGATTGGGGAACAGGGGGGCCGTGGTGGGATTCGGGATCGGAGGGGGTGAAGAGGGTGGTGGGGGGCGGAGGAGGGCGGCGGGGGAGGTCGGAGAGGGGTGGTTGGAACAAAACGGTGTCGTCTTCGAGGTCATCGTCGGCGTCGAAGCCTTCGAAGTGGGAGTCGGCGGAGATGTGGTGGAGGAGGAGGGAGAGGAGAGCGATGAGGTAGAGGAGAGTGTCGCCTCGAGGGGAGAAGAAGAACGAGGATCGTGGAGTCGCCATTAGTGGAGTGGAGTGGAGGTGTTGGATTGATCTGGAACTGGATGGAGAAGAAAGGAAAGGGTGGTGGGGGGCGGTTTATAGAGAGAAATGAGGTGGGTTATAAAGAGAGTTAATAAGCAAGGGTATTTTGGTCATTTAACATGGACTTAACTGATAAATTTAACTGATGTTAGGGCTAGGGACCAACCGAGTGCATTTTTGAAAACCACAGGGACCACGCGTGTAATTAGTAAACCATTGGGACCAAGTCTGCAATTTTTGCAAACCACAGGGACCAACCAAGCATTTAACTCAAAAAAATACAAAAGGAAAGCTACCATAAACTAAGTACACAATTAAAGTAGATTTGGTTGAAAAACTAACACTAACATTGGGGCTTTTGCTTTACGAGAAATAACAAGAAATAAATGGCGGTAAAAGAAAACCTCACCAAAGAAAACACCGGTACATTCTATATTTAATCACAAAGCTTATCTATTAAGAGATCGACATACACATTCTAAAATCACAAAAAGAAATTATTAATAAATGGTTCACAGCTAATAACCGTCAATTTAGAGAGATCCTGACCGTATTAATTGTTCAGTTACTTTTTGAGAATTGATCTCAGCCGTTCAAATCCAATTGGCAGTTTCCCAAAATTTGACAGTTACTTTTTCAGACAAGCAGTTTAGAGATTCCCCTGTTTTTGGCCTTTTTCTCGGTAACCTCCTCCACGTCTAGGAAATAACTGATGTTTCTCTCTCATACGCTCCTCCATTTTCCCCTATATAAACCTATCACCATTGAACAACATCCTCTCCGTTACACACCCTTTCTTCATGATTTCTCTCTCCAGAAACCCAAATCAATAATCGGGTGTTGATCGATGCATCCCTAACTCATCTTCTCGATCTCTCTTCTCCCCATTAATTTTGATTCCACTGTCAATTAGTGAGAAGATCAGCATTTGCAACATGAAGATGCAATCATCTGGTGTTATATTGCTTTCTTATCCATCTTCTCCATCATCAATCTCAAAATTTTATGTCATCCTCTCACCTTGCCGACTTCCCTATGTGCGCTGCTTCTTCACATGACGAAGCCCTAGAAGCGATTATGATGTCGTTGCTGATGAATCTCAACCTCAGGTATTGTTACTTTCGTTTTTTTGCTAACTTCGCAATAGAACTAGGGTTCACAATTTTATACACGGTATGTAAATTTAGCATCTTCGAAATTCATAATCGAACTCTTGGCGAGGTAATATCCGGAGGGCTCATGGCGGAAATCGATGTTTCTACCATTGAAGCAACCGTGATTTTTCAGCCGTGGTGTTCACCCTTTCTCATCACTTTGTTACTGTCCTTTGTTGGGTGTATTTTATGATTTTTGTATATTAAATGAACTTTGTATTTAAATATTCATTTGTTTAATTTTTCATTTTTTGTTTTGAGTTTACAGGGAATGAGGGATTTTTGTGCTTCATTTATGGATAATACAAAGTCATATTAAGAGAGATGATCCCTCTCACATCAACACAAATGCTCTGGTCAAGTGAAAATTGGACAAGTAACTAAATTCTTTAATGTTTCATATGATGTTATATTATATATTTAAATAACAAAAAAAGTTTCTGTGTTTTTGCAGTGGGTTCAAAAAGTGGCTGCCTACCAGGTGTTTGATCAATTGCTTCCCATTTTATATGTATTATTTCAGATGTTGTGTTTTGAAGTTGAAGTTGATTTTGTGTTTATTTCAGATTCAGGGTCTAGGTTGCCTCTTAAACGGGTCAGAATTGTCTTAGAAAGTGGCTGCCTACCAGGTGTTTGATCAACTGCCTCCTATTTTATATGTATTATTTCATATATTGTGTTTTGAAGTTGTTTTTTGTGTTTATGTCAAATTCAGGCTCTAAGTTGCCTCTTAAATGGGTCAGAACTGTCTAAGAAAGTGGTTGCCTACCAGGTGTTTGATCAGTTGCCTCCAATTCATCTCTTTTTATGGTTGATTTCACTCACATCGTGTTTCTCTGCACAATCAATGTGATGTGTTTTTGGTGTTCCTTTTCATTTTCTTCTGGTCTTCTTAAACAATCAATGTGATGTCTAGGTAGGGTGTTCAATTAAATGCTTATTTGGTTTCTGCAGTTGTGTAAGAGTTGAGAGACTGTTGGAAAAACAAGATAGAATGGAAACTATTCGATTAAATACTTATTCTGTGTTTTCTTTTGTTTAAATTTTCCTTGTGTTATCTGAGATGTATTTTACCTTTCATTACGAGCTTGGTTACCTTGTGATGCAATTAAGTATTTTATCTTCTATTGTGCAGATCTGTAGTGATGTTGCTAAACTTCCAATGGGCTCGACAACCGGCTGGTACAGATGAGTGTAATGCGTTGGCTTGCCTGCAATCAGCCCTTTTATCTTTCACAACTGGTTTGGGGGAGGACAAGTGGGAGCGGAGCCTAGAGACGTCTAAACAGTTTTCTGTCCGAAGTTTGCGGGACTGCATCCAACGGGTAATTTTTTCAGATCTAGGCATTACTTATACAACACGTTCCAGGTGCTCTGACTTTCACTTCTCAATATCCACATATTTTTAACGACATTCAGAATAACCAACTGCACTTTCAACCATTTTGTTGATGTAGCAATGTTATTCGCATTAGCTGGACTAAAATGGTTAAACATGACTGAACATGTGTCTTCCATTCTTCCTATTAATGACATTCTTCCTGCTGTTGTATAAGGTGCGATTGGAATTGTGTGTCGAGAAGGTGATGAAAAGATGGTAAGATATATGGTTCATTTCTGGTTTTGTTATCCCAATTCATAAGTAAATGGTTGAAATTGCCACCTCTAACTGAATGTGATTTGACTTTGCTGGCTAATTACATAGCAAAGCTGAACCATGAAGAGACAAGATTAGCGGTTGTTGTTCCTTTCTGTGACCTTTTCTTGGTTTAATCTTGAGTCTTTTGAGTTTGGTTATAGTGGATATTATATGATATGGGAGTTTGTGGCTTAGTACGAAAATAGGGGAATGGATGGGAATAGAGTCAGAAATAATCAGCTGAGTATGGTCAGGTTTGTTTGGTTGTTTGTCACTGCAAACATTGTGCAGAGGTATAGGGGTAGCAGGGTCAATATAGAATGTAAGTCTGCTAAAACTCAAAGAATGGAATGGTGGACCAGTATATTAGACACTTTGAGGATGTTAATATGGTGCTGGATGTTTAGTGAGGAGGGGAGTTATGGGCAAAACAGTATAATATTCGAAAATCAAAGGTTGTGGTGGCGAGGGTATTTTGGGAATATGGAAAAAATGTTGATCTATAGGCTGCGAAGGGTTAACACATGGCATGGTATTGGTAGAAAGCAAATTATAAGCTTTTTGAGAACTGTTAGATCAAGGCCTGCTTGTATAAAGCTGCATATAAGGGAGGGGCTTTTTTGGAATATTGGTAATTTTAATAGTAAATGGCAATTACTGGAAGTTAAGAAAAATGTTGTCAAATATGTCAGTCTCGACAGATTATGCTGCAAAATAGTTTAAATGATCAAAGTATGGCAATGGAGGTATGTAGGATATGTGAATAATTGTGAAAGAAAAAGAAAGTCAAAGTTGAGAGTATGGTTGGGCTATAGTTGGAAACTGAAGTATGTACAGATACTCATATGGGTTAGTGTTCTCTATGTTATTGTGGTGAGTTTAGAAATATGGTTAGAAGGTTGTTATAGAGGGGGTGCATTAGTCAATATGGTAAAGATTGAAGATAGGGGATGTTGGTGTGCTGATCTAATGAAATCAGCCAGACAAGGCCGATATGAATTTTGGGCAAACGAAGTTGGTTGGAAATGGGTAATCAATGATATGGTTATGAAGATCCATCTTAATAATCATAAAAGAGAAAGTGTTAAGAGTTATTGAATTGGTGCCTGAGGGAAAATGATTGGATCCTGTGGATTGATAGTGTAATCCAGAATGGTCTTTGGTGTAGTAAAGAAGATGGGTTGTTTGTCTCGGTTATGGCCTTCGAATATGGGCTTAAAATGGCTAGAGAGATGGAAGCTAAAGAAACCCATTATATTCTTATAAATCAACGGAAATGGGCTAAGATACACTGGTCTGGGAATGAATATATAATAAAAAGGCTGTATATTTGGGCCAGAAGTGTATTATGGGCTGATATGGCTTATTTACTAGAGGGACGTGTGATTAGTGGGATTGAATGGATGATGAAGGGATGATGAAGGGATGGGCTTTACTTAATATTGGGCTGTATGGTTACAATTGGAGATCAAGGAATTTTTTGAAATATAAAGATGATATAAGAATGGATAAGACGAATGGGTTTGTTTACTGGATGATTGCTAAGTGGATTTGTAGAAAGTGGTCATGGGCTATCTATTGTGATATGAGTAATTGGGCCTGGGGGATGATAAATTGGGCCAACAGAATATGGTGGATGGATATATGGGGTGTTTTGCTAGAGTGGAGTGATTGTCACTGGGCTAACTTTGAATGGTATATTCTGAATGTGAATGGGAAGGACTGGAAGGAAAATGGAATGGGTCATGAAGAATGTTATGTGGGCTTCAAGAATTGGGCTGCGAGTAGGAGTTTTTGTGGGTTTCGTATGTTGTTTACATATATTTTTTGTAGTAGAGTTTGGATTTATGTAATGGGCCTTTGTTGGCCTTTGTGATTTAGATTTGGGCTTAGGAGGTATTATGTGTATAGGATGCCCATTTTTTGGTTGGGCTATGCTAGATCTTGGGCCTATATCCCGGATCTAGTATAGTTCTTTGTTGTTTTTTTCATTTGTTTTCAACTACTTATGAACGTTGTTGGTTGAAATCGTATTTCTTGATTATTTGTGAACTCAACATTTTTAAGAACACCGGTAAAATGTGCCCCTCCTGGTGAAACCATGTCTATGAAAATATGAAACCATCACCGACAAATTATTTGTTGATTCATATTGTCGTAGTTTTAAATGTATATATATTTTATAAGATTACATGTATGTTGAGATGCACTAAATACAATTATACAAATAATTAGTAGTGAGAGCCTACTTGAACTCGATAAGTGAAGTTCGAACCTAGGCTTGTTTACTAAAGGATCTTATTTTTAAGCTCAGCTTAGCCTCAAAATTGGTTTTATTAGAGCTTTTAGCAAGTTAAACTCAAATAGCTCATGGGCAACTCAAATCGTTTATACCTCTATCAAAGATGATGTCAAAACATTTAACCCGTATATAACTCAACAAGTCAATGTAAGCTGGCCTTAAGGAAGATTCAAGTGCTATCAAAATAGGTGATTGGCCTCAACCAATTCAACTCTATCTTGCGAAAATTAAGTTTACGCTTGTTTCATTTAATAAAAACAACACGTTGCGTCACATATTCAAGTCAAAAGTTGAGAACTTAACTAAACATTCATTTAACTTTTCTAGGCACTCAAAAAGGCTATTTGGTTGGTCAAATTTTCACCACTAAATCCAACAAAAACTCTTAACTAAAGTATTAACTATTTAGTTTATTTGCTTCATTGTATATTTATTTTATCTAGCCAGTAGCACCTCGGGCTGGAGCTAGAGCTTTGGGCTCATCAAAGAAGATGACACATCGATGGGTTTCTCCGGCCTGTAAATCAGCCCATTCTCATGTTGTGAACGTTTTAAGTTTAACACACTAAGAAAAAACGATGGCACGATAAAATGGATAGGATTTGATTACCCATCTTCTGAAATATGTTGAGAATCAATTAAAAATTTAATTGATGTGATATACATTCCCGGTAGCAAGAGGATCGTAAAGAACAACACTGGTACCAGCAGTGGGGGGCATAACTGGTGATGACGGTGGCAAGTGGTAGTGCTGCTGCTGGAGGAAGCGTTGGCGGGTGGTAGTGTCAATAGTGATGGTGGTTGGGGCGTCAGTGGTGATTAGTGGGTGATGGTGACAAAGAACGATCAGGGTGCTCATCCATTTGGACCATCTCAAATTAACAAGTTTTATAAAAGTGACATGTGGTATAATTGGTGTCGCACAAATGAACCTAAATACACATGGTATAATTGGTCAACCCAAACCTGGACCTGTTTTCAATACGGGTCAACCCAAACCCGACCCGTTTTTTAAAACGCGTTGTGTTAGTTGACCCAAACCTGTTTCTTTCGTGTCGGGTTTGCGGCTCGTGTCAAGAATTGCCGCCCCTAAAACACCTATATGTGATACATAAGACATTTTATTCGACCAGCACTACCCACAGGTGCTTAGTTCTTGCAGTTCCCTATTTATAATTGCTTTTGTATTATACGCGCCCTATATATTGTGTTTGTTGCTGAATCCTGGCGTGTACAGAACAGGGGAATAGGGGATCATGTAACCAATCAGTTTACTACCAAACCAAAGGGAAAAATAGTAATGGACATCTCAGCCCCACTGGTTTCGCTTTGGATTTTTAGCTTGTAGATTTTAGAATTTGTTTTAGATCATTGTGTTTTTTTTTGTCATTGTATTTTTTACGTCATTGTGTCTTTTTTGCAATTCATGTGTCTTTTTTTCACCGGCATTGTGCTATATTTCTCGGCATTGTGTTATAATTTGCAATCTATTGTGTCTTTTTTTCCTCCGCGTTGTGTTATATTGCTCGACATTGTGTTATGGTTTGCAATCCATTGTGTCTTTTTTCCTCGGTGTTGTAAGGACTCTTAAAAGTTTCCTAAAATTACCCGTAAGTGAAAACCCTGACCCCTGAAACCGTACTATGCATGAAAAATCAAGAAATCAAAAATCTTGGGTTTCAGGCGGGCCGCGTAAGGGTTAAGCATAGCCTCACGCGGGCCGCGACAGCTCATAACTTATCCGGAACAGCAACCAGGCCACGTGGCAGACCTAGGTGTGACACGCTAGCCCTAATCTACGAAGTAGACCTCCTCGCGGGCCGCGTAAGGTTTGGCTGAGAGTTTACGCGGGCCGCGTGAAGACCAAATTTCTGCTATAAATAGGACAGGTTACAAGCAGTTCAGAAATGTCGAAATTTTAGTTCAAAACACGAAATATACTGCTCTGAAGTCGAATTTTCTTTCAAAATTAGCGAGGCGCTGCTCCGATACCGGGTATTAACTCGATCGCTGCTACGATTCAATGTCCGATCGATTAAAACTATCCAATGGATGTTTAAGTGCTGCCCACATTAGGGTTTATGCTTTGTCATTCGTCGTGAATTCGATTGATGTTTAAGTATCGCACTTTGTCATTCGTTGTGAGGATTTAATCTCGTGAGTTATCGTAAATGCTGTATTAGTTACTAACCTAGTTCGTGTGCGTGTTATTTAATTTAGGTCAAAAGGCTAATCAGTAGGCTAAGCTCTGCCCATATAAGTCTGCAATGTGAGTCATTCTCTTTTATCAAAAGCATTTTACAATACTCCATTTTCAAATGTTATAATTACAGGGAGTAAGTCGTGGATATCTTGAATCACTGGCTAGTAGGTTATTGTGCACATTACTAATTTTCTCCCTGTTAGGTTCATTGACCTACAGGGATAATCATCACTACTTGGGGTGGGACCCAATAGTGGTATGACCATCGTCACCATTGTGACACGGCGCCAGATAAAAATAAGATAGAAGCCATTGTAATCGCTCTTATGCTGTAATTTATAACTCTATGTCATTTTATGTAAAATGAGTGACTCGCCAACATTTCCCCGCTGATAAAATATTTTTAAAACATGTTTCAGGCGACCTGCTGTAAATCAAGGAAACCGTGCTACGGGGCACTATCAAGCTTGAAGAGGTGGCTCAGTTAAAAATGAATAAACATATTTTAATAAATCAGGGAATTTCCTAGTTAAATTCCTCTATTGTAAATTACGGGGTTTATCTCCAAATTATGGAATTAAATAATTAGGCATTTGAGTTTTTAAAAGATCCTGTTGAAAAATCTTCCGCTGTCACATATACCACAGGTTCCTGTTCCGCGGCTCCTGACCGGGTCAAACCGGGGCTGGGGCCGTGACAGGAAAAGGTGGTATCAGAGCACACTGATCAAGCCACTGATTTAAGCCAATTAAGTATTTAGAAAATACTTAATTTTATTGATTGCTATTTTTGTGATTATATGTTTTATTATTTGAATATTTGTTTACAGTATGGGTAAGCAAAGACTTTCGGATATCTACTATAAATTAGATATTTCACCAAAAGAAAAAGGAACTTCATCCTCAAAATACCCAACAGATACTGGTGAAGGAATATTTGTCCGTAAGGCACAATATGAGGAACCACTTTCTCCTAATAAAAGAAGTTTGATTATTAGGAAAAGTCAGGAGAAAATAAAGAAATCACAACTAAAAGAAAAGAGAGTTAATCAGAAATTCCAAGAACTAGGCAGTAACCCACCATGGGAAGACAAGTTAGATGAAGAATGAGCAGATCTTTATATGTTAGCCACTGTAGCAGTAAATGCAAATCTTTAAATACACCTGACTCAAGTTTTAGCACCCTTATCACCTACAAGCCAAAAACTTTACCCAGTAAATAAATAAGTTTACAGTAAACCTAGTGTGTTTTAATTGTCAGTTGTCCTTTGTATTAAATTAGTCACACGGTATGAAATAATATTTAAAGGTTATCTATGAAATTTTATTATAAAATTTTAACTTAGCATTTTGTGTGTATTTTGCATATATGCTAAACAGCATGAATGAGTTATCCGAAGCCCTTCAGAATCTCAATCTCTATCCGGTGAAAATAGAAGTTTCCAGAGATTTTACTGGTTACATACCCGATATAGAAGAACCTATGGAATTCAACTCTCCACCTCCGGAGAAACCCAAGCCTAAGAAAAGGAGAAGATTTGTGGGATGGAGGCGTGTGCGCAGGAGGAAACCCGCAACTAGGAAGATTCCCAAAATAGAAAATCCCATAGACAAAGGAAAGAGTATTGAAATCGGGGAAGGTTTTAGGCAGATGGAAATGGAGATTGGGGAAGGTTCTAGGCAAACAAAGATGGAAGTTGGGGAAAGCTCTAGGCAAATTGAGGAGTTGCCATTTCAGGAGGAATTGGATCGCGCATTGGCGAGCTGTGATATCGTCAGGCCTATCAATAATAATCTCTACACTTATCCTGCTGAAAATCAACTTCCAATAAACTTGGAACCAGCAATCCCAGAACCTATAATCCACACCCAACCTTTAGGAATGGACGAGTGGTGGACTAATGATTGGCAGTTTCAAAACCTCCTTAACAATCCTTATACTTTTCTCCCTCAGTTCAACCCGGAACCGATACCAAACCCGCCAATGAGCAATGAAAATTTAGCTGAACTCCGCCACTTTGGCGAGGAGCTGGTGGATGCAGGAAATAGGATTCGGGAAGTAGGAAAACAGATCTCCTGGAAGTACGACGAAAGGGAACGTCGTTACTGAAGTACCAACTGACAAGGGATAGTGGGGTTGTGAAACTATGATTGTGTAATAATAATAATAATAGTAAACTATAATCTTGTAAAATAACTACAAATAAAACTTTGTAAGATAATGACGTGTATTGATGCATATTATAATATATAAAAATGGGAATCGAGAAATCGATAATTTT
Organism: Helianthus tuberosus; assembly: GCA_030545235.1. Classification (NCBI taxonomy): domain Eukaryota; kingdom Viridiplantae; phylum Streptophyta; class Magnoliopsida; order Asterales; family Asteraceae; genus Helianthus; species Helianthus tuberosus. The sequence continues at coordinate 66,390,299 of CM060447.1, forward strand.
GGTTATCCATGTGTTATGAAATTATGTGATTATTTGTGTATTACTATTAATTATTTTATGCTAATAATATATATATATATTAATTATTAGATGGAAAACGCTAATAAGGAACCAGTTAACGAGGTTAACCAATCTGAGCAACACCCGGAGGATCAATTTATGACTAGGCAAGATATAGAAAATATCGTTGCTCAAGGAATAGCCAATGCTATTCCAGCAATCCTTGCTGCTGCCCAAAAACCTATTGAACCTCAACAAATCATTCCTAGCAAACGTACTTCTGAAGATAACTTCAGTAATAGCTTAAACGGAGGCGGAAATCATATTAATCATGATAATGATCCACGGCAGGCTCCGCTCCTTAAGAAAATGAAAGCTGCAACGCCTGGTTGCACTTACAAAGAATTTCTTGCTTGTAAACCAGTTGAGTTTGCAGGTAACGAAGGGGTGACTGCAGCACTGCGTTGGTTAGAGAAAACCGAGGCAGTAATTTCCATAAGTAAATGTGCTGAAGAAGACCAGGTCATGTATGCGTCGAATCTTTTTAAAGAATGGGCGCTAGAATGGTGGAACACGGTGTTACAAGCAAAAGGAAGGAGGATGGCGTATGCTATGAACTGGGAAGAATTTAAGAGTCTTGTAGAAAGAAAATTTTGTCCCGAGTATGAAAAGGAACAAATGACAAATAAGTTCCTGACACATCGGATGGTGGATGTAAACTGTCGAGGGTACACTTCGACATTCTTCGAATATGCGAGAGTAGTACCAACCTTGGCTTCGCCAGAACCAGTACTTATTTCCCGCTATATTTGGGGATTGATTGGTGAAATCCGTAATATCGTCAAGGCTGCGAAACCCCGCACGATTGAGGATGCGGTGGATTTAGCCAACACACTGACTGACGAACTGGTACGGACGAGAGAAGAAAATAGAAAGAAGGAAGTAGCTCAAAAGATTACCCAAGGATTTCGTATGGGTAACCGTAACAATTTCAAGCGAAGGGGAAACGGACAATCTTCCATTGGTCCATTTTGCAATTCTTGCAAAAGGAAGCATTTTGGAAGATGCAAAGGATATTGCAGTTTTTGCAAAATTCCAGGGCATCAAGAAGAAGACTGCAGGAGAAAGAAATTCACAGTCTGCTACAACTGTGGAGAAACTGGACATCTTAGGCCAGACTGCCCAAAACTAAACAAACCAGCAGATAACAAAGCTAAACCTGCAGAAGGAACGAATAAGAAGAACGTTAGAGCCTTCCAACTGACGACTCAGGAAGCCGAACTGATTCCTGATGTGATAGCTGGTACGTTTCTAGTTCACAATGTATATGCAAAAGTATTATTTGACTCTGGTGTAAACCAAAGTTTTATAAATACTTCATTCTGCCAAGCACTTAATTTACCCTTAACCCAACTTAGACAAATCTTTACAGTCGAAACGGCAGACGGAAATTCTGTCAACATAAATAAGGTTTTGCAAGAAGGAAATATAGAACTTGTAGGCCATAAATTTTCTGCAAACCTGTTACCTATGAAATTAGCCGGATTCAATGTTGTGTTAGGAATGGATTACCTAATAGCCAACCATGCTCGAATTCTTTGTGATAAGAATTCCATAGAAATTCATACACCCATAGGAGAATTAGTGGTGATTACAGGAGATAAGCCACAAAAGCCACTGAAATTCATTTCAGTAATGAAATTGGCCAGTTATTCAAGAAAACAAGAAATGGTATATATGATTTCAGTAATCATTAATACGAAAAGTAAAGAGCTTAAAGAAATTCCAGTAGTATCGGAATATCCCGATGTATTCCCAGAAGAACTACCTGGATTACCACCTGATAGGGAAGTCGAATTTAGAATTCATCTAATTCCTGGAACTACGCCGATATCTAAAGCACCTTATCGGTTAGCACCCACCGAAATGCTAGAATTGAAAAAGCAATTAGATGAATTACTAAGTAAAGGTTTCATACAACCTAGTTCATCCCCTTGGGGAGCACCAGTGTTGTTTGTAAAGAAAAATGATGGTTCGATGAGAATGTGTATTGATTATAAAGAATTGAATAAGGTTACAATTAAGAATCGATACCCATTACCTAGGATTGATGATCTTTTCGATCAACTTCAAGGAGCTAGATATTTTTCTAAGATTGACTTGCGCTCCGGATATCATCAGTTAAAGGTACAAGAAGAAGACATACCTAAAACTGCTTTCAGAACTAGGTATGGTCATTACGAGTTTACAGTCATGCCCTTTGGACTAACGAATGCACCTGCCGCATTCATGGACATGATGAATAGAATCTGTAAACCGTATTTGGATAAATTTGTAATTGTTTTCATCGACGATATATTTATTTATTCCAAAATTCAGGACGTGCATTGTGAGCACCTGCATGCACTCTTAACTTTGCTAAGAAAAGAAAAACTTTACGCCAAATTCTCGAAGTGTGAATTTTGGCTGCAAGAAGTGCAATTCCTAGGACACATGGTAAATCATGAAGGTATTCACTTAGATCCTGCTAAGATAGAAGCGATCACCAAATGGAAGGTTCCGCAATCCGCAATGGAAATTAGAAGTTTTATAGGTTTAGCCGGATATTATAGACGGTTTATTAAGGATTTTTCCAAAATAGCTGTACCATTAACTAAGTTAACCTGTAAAGCAGTTAAGTTTAAATGAGGACCTAGACAAGAAGAAGCTTTTAGGATTCTAAAGCAAAAGTTAACAAATGCCCCAATCCTAGCCTTGCCAGAAGGAACCGAAGATTTTGAAGTTTACTGTGATGCTTCAAAACTAGGATTAGGATGTGTGCTAATGCAACGCAAGAAGGTAATTGCGTATGCTTCAAGGCAATTGAAAAAGCACGAAGAAAACTATACGACTCATGACTTAGAATTAGGAGCCGTAATTTTTGCCCTTAAAATTTGGAGACATTATCTGTATGGAAGTAAATTTACTGTCTATACAGATCATAAGAGTTTAAGATATATATTTGGGCAAAAAGAATTAAACATGAGGCAAAGAAGATGGATGGAAATCCTAAGCGATTACGAGTGTGATATTCAATATCACGAAGGAAATGCCAATGTAGTTGCAGATGCCTTAAGTCGTAGGTACCATGAGAAACAACGACGGGTTCGTGCTCTAAGATTAAATCTACAGTTAGATTTAATGGAACAACTAAAGCATTTTCAAGAAACAGCAATCAAGGATGATGCTGAAGGAATGAAAGGACGAATAAAAGAATTAGAACAAGGAGCTGATGGAATTTGGAGATTCCACAAAAGAAGGATTTGGGTACCTAAGCAGGGAGAATTAAAAAATAAGATTTTAGAAGAAGCCCATAAATCTAGGTATACTATGCACCCTGGAAACAATAAAATGTACCAAGATTTAAGAAATAACTTTTGGTGGATAGGAATGAAAAAGGACATATCTCGATATGTTTCTAAGTGTCTTACTTGTTCACAAGTTAAGGCAGAACACCAGAAACCTTCAGGTCTACTACAACAACTAGAAATGCCTGTATGGAAATGGGAACTCGTAACAATGGATTTTGTTACTAAGTTGCCTAAAACCAGAAAAGGTAATGATGCGATTTGGGTAATTGTGGATCGATTAACCAAATCAGCTCATTTTCTACCAATGAAAGAAACCTTTAGCATGGAAAGGTTGGCAAAGTTGTATGTAGATGAAGTAGTATCCTTACATGGAGTTCCTCTATCCATCGTATCAGATAGGGATAGTCGTTTCATTTCCCATTTCTGGACAAGTTTCCAAGAAGCAATGGGAACTCGACTAAATCTAAGCACTGCATATCATCCTCAAACAGACGGACAAAGTGAACGGACGATCCAAACTCTGGAGGACATGCTTAGGTCATGTGTGATAGATTTTGGTGGAAATTGGGACGATCACTTACCTTTGATCGAATTCTCCTATAGCAATAGTTATCATTCAAGCATTGAAGCTGCCCCATTTGAAGCATTGTACGGATGAAAGTGCAGAACTCCAGTTTATTGGGCAGAGATAGGAGAAAGTCAATTATCAGGTCCCGAGATAGTGCAAGAAACTACCGACAAAATTACTCAAATCAAGGAAAGATTAAAGACTGCTCGAGATCGTCAAAAGAGTTATGCAGACAATAGATGGAAGACGCTCGAGTTTCAAGTTGGAGACAAAGTACTATTGAAAGTTTCACCTTGGAAAGGAGTAGTTCGATTTGGTAAGAAAGGAAAGCTAAGTCCAAGATACGTAGGACCATTTCCAGTAGTCCAACGTATAGGACCAGTTGCTTATCGCTTACAACTACCAGAGGAGTTAGGTGGAGTACATGATGTATTTCATGTATCCAACCTCAAGAAATGCCTATCAGACGAATCTTTGTTAATACCTCTCCAAGATATAGAGGTAAATGAGAAAATAAAATTTGTTGAGAAACCTCTTCAAATCGAAGATCGAAAGATCAAATTTCTCAAACACAAAAGATTAGTACTTGTCAAGGTAAGTGGGATTCAAAGAGAGAACCCGAATACACTTAGGAGCTGGAATCGGAAATAAAGCGAAAGTATCCTCACTTATTTCAATGAATCCCGAGGACGAGATTTTAAATAAGGTGGGGAGGATGTAAGGACTCTCAAAATTAAAACTACCCGTAAGTGAAAACCTTGACCCCTGAAACCATACTATGCATGAAAAATCAAGAAATAAAAAATCGTGGGTTTCAGGCGGGCCGCGTAAGGGTTAAGCATAACCTCACGCGGGCCGCGACAGCTCATAACTTATCCGGAACAGCAACCAGGCCACGTGGCAGACCTAGGTGTGACACGCTAGCCATAATCTACGAAGTAGACCTCCTCGCGGGCCGCGTAAGGTTTGGCTGAGAGTTTACGCGGGCCGCGTGAAGACCAAATTTCTGCTATAAATAGGACAGGTTACGAGCAGTTCAGAAATGTCAAAATTTTAGTTCAAAACACGAAATATACTGCTCTGAAGTCGAATTTACTTTCAAAATTAGCAAGGCGCTGCTCCGATACCGGGTATTAACTCGATCGCTGCTACGATTCAATGTCCGATCGATTAAAACTATCCAATGGATGTTTAAGTGCTGCCCACATTAGGGTTTATGCTTTGTCATTCGTCGTGAATTCGATGGATGTTTAAGTATCGCACTTTGTCATTCGTTGTGAGGGTTTAATCTCGTGAGTTATCGTAAATGCTGTATTAGTTACTAACGTAGTTCGTGTGCATGTTATTTAATTTAGGTCAAAAGGCTAATCAGTAGGCTAAGCTCTGCCCATATAAGTCTGCAATGTGAGTCATTCTCTTTTTATCAAAAGCATTTTACAATACTCTATTTTCAAATGTTATAATTATAGGGAGTAAGTCGTGGATATCTTGAATCACTGGCTAGTGGGTTATTGTGCACATTACTAATTTTCTCCCTGTTAGGTTCATTGACCTACAGGGATAATCATCACTACTTGGGGTGGGACCCAATAGTGGTATGACCATCGTCACCATTATGACACGGCGCCAGATAAAAATAAGATAGAAGCCATTGTAATCGCTCTTATGCTGTAATTTATAACTATGTGTCATTTTATGTAAAATGAGTGACTCGCCAGCATTTCCCCGCTGATAAAATATTTTTAAAACATGTTTCAGGCGACCTGCTGTAAATCAAGGAAAACGTGCTACGGGGCACTATCAAGCTTGAAGATGTGGCTCAGTTAAAAATGAATAAACATGTTTTAATAAATCAGGGAATTTCCTAGTTAAATTCCTCTATTGTAAATTACGGGGTTTATCTCCAAATTATGGAATAAAATAATTGGGCATTTGAGTTTTTAAAAGATCCTGTTGAAAAATATTCCGCTGTCACATCACTGATACCACGGGTTCCTGTTCCGCGGCTCCTGACCGGGTCAAACCGGGGCTGGGGCCGTGACAGGTGTTGTGTTATATTTCTCGGTATTGTGCTATATATTGTGTTTGTTGCTGAATCCTGGCGTGTACAGAATAGGGGAATAGGGGATCATGTAACCAATCAGTTTGGATCACCACCAAAGGGAAAAATAGTAAAGGACATCTCAGCCCCACTGGTTTCGCTTTGGATTATTAGCTTGTAGATTTTAGAATTTGTTTTAGATCATTGTGTTTTTTTTTCGTCATTGTGTTTTTTTTTTGTTATTGTGTCTTTTTGCAATTCATTGTGTCTTTTTTTCACCGGCATTGTGCTATATTTCTCGGCATTGTGTTATATTTCGCGATCTATTGTGTCTTTTTTCCTCAGCATTGTGTTATATTGCTCGACATTGTGTTATAGTTTGCAATCCATTGTGTCTTTTTTCCTCGGCGTTGTGTTATATTTTTCGGTATTGTTTTATATTGCTTGACATTGTGTTATATTTTCTCGCCTTTTTCCCTATATATTATTTAGATCCATTGGAAATGCACATTAAATACTAATGATTATATATGGTTACAACTTAGCTAATTTTTTTTTCGCATGTAATGTAAATGTTATCAAGAACTTGAATTCTGAGAGCGTTGAAGGCTTGCGAGAGTGGCAGGTAATTATGTTACAAACACAATTTGTGACGGTTCGACTTCTTTGATTATGAAAGTGATTTGGGTCGTGTTTGATCTCAAACAGGTTAAATTAAAAAAATTGCTTAGCTGGTTGAACATGCTAAATGATATTTAAAATCTACTTTCAAAGCACATGCATAATTTTTGATATTTTAATTGGCATATTAGTACAAAAAATGTAAAAAAGAGTGGGTCAAATCGACCCAACCCGTACTGCAAAACACCTCTAATATGCAGATTATTTTTTTAAACAGTATTGATTGTATATCATAACTATTATATTAATTATTTATAGGAAAAGCAACAAAAAGTGTTTGCGGGTCAAAATGACAGGGCCAGACAACCGCTGAGGTGCATTTTGAAAGCGCCAGACAACCCCTAAGTCAAGCTGAGCTGGCTAAAGTGGGAGATCTTATAGCGGCAGTGGATGTGTTCCCATTTGAAGACGACATGACAGATGGGTATGGCTGCCATCTGGCAGCTTCTCGGTTCACAACGCAAGAAAGGTTATAGAAAATAAATATTTCAACAAAATGGGTATCGAATTTACGTAGAATGGGTACCACTTAAGGTATTTTTTTTGGTATGGCAGGTCGTTTTATATAGATGACCAACTGCTAAAAATTTAAGACGAATAAATGTCCATTTACCATAGTTACGTGCAAGCTTTGTGGTCTAGGGGATGAATTGGCGACTCATTTGTCTGTGACATGTGCTTTAGCTCAACAACTCTAGGACTTCATTGCCAAGTGGTGCAAGATTGGGCCACGTTTTGTGCTGGAACTTAGAGATTTTGCTGCACTACATAATCTCTATAGAGGTTCAAAAAGATGCCGAATGTTGGGCTATCTATTATTCAGATTGCCTTGTGGGTGTTATTAAAATATGTAGTGAGTTTGGATGGGTTTGATATCTCACATCTTTTCTAACGGTTTACGATGTTGAACTTGTGCAGGAGCTTGTGGATCTGTGTTTTAGTCGTAAGAGTAGTGAAGAAGATGAGAAGAATGATGTTTTGATTAGTCCACATTGGTGCAAAACCATCGGTCGTTTGATCGATGGTTACCTTGCAGAAGTTGCAAGTGATCGGAACCTCTCACACACTGTTTTCACAGTGTTATCAAGGTCAATCCCTGATGCTGCTAGACCGGTACATGATAGAATCTATGGCGCTGTTGACGTTTACTTGAAAGAACACCCGACGTCAACTAAAGTCGAAAGGAAGAAAGTTTGTGAGTTAATTGATGTGAAAATGTTGTCAGCACATGCATCCATACACGCTGCACAGAATGATCGGCTTCTGCTGCGAAGGTGGTGCAGATCCTGTTCCACGAGCAGGTTCGAGCCACTGCTGCGATCAAAGAGGCAGCACGTGCCAACCGGGCGCCGGAACAAGACTGGGAGATTAAAATGCCGCTGCGTTCTAAGTCGCTAAGAACACCTTCACGGATGAGGTTTAGTAATGGGGATGTGAAGGAGGTGTCGAGTGGTGGTAGCATGCGGTTGCTGCCATCGAGTTCACGAAGGTTTTTGGATAGGTTTTGGGTGGTGGGGATAGGCCAGCGGCACGGAGAGAGCAAGAGCACCGGGACGTCTGGTAGTTCGCAATCTAAGTTTTCAAGTTCATCGTCAAGGAAACAGAGGTATTCGATTTCTTAAACGGCAGATTATGTTTCTAGGGCTAGGTTTAGTTTGTTTTAAAACAAATGTGTTTCAGTAGATGTATAAAAAGCATGAGGTGATTTAGGTGTTGGAAGATCTTAACATGTCTTTTTCTTTTTGTATTTTAATAATTCAGTTCTACTTATATATTTTCAAAGTATGCTTATGAGTTAATTACATGAATTGTTTGGTGGGGTTTTTAAATCCTTATTGCTTAGTTCTTAAATTAGTGTTTTCATCGTCATTTTTTAATCAATAACAACCAAATTGCCAGATCCTTTAAATTCAATTATGCCGGCCTCCGAAGATGATGAGCGACGGTTACGCCTGTAAATGGGGTGCGTCAGTTTGGCGTTGGTTTGGTTGTCATCTGTAAGATTCCGATGGTTCGGTTTGGAGTTCGGAGTACCAAGTTACGACCTTAACTGAAGATTTGCCACTGTTACATCATCATGGTTTGCGTATCTTTGCGACAGTTTCATTTTACCGTTGTTGTCCAGGTTTCATTTTTATATGGTTTTTTCAATTTTAATGAATAACATTTTAAAATAGTTATACTTTACAACAATATTCTCTTCTTTTGAATAAACAATCAACGATTAAACAATCACGGATTGATGATAAGAACGATTCACAAACCGATGTGATCATTATAAAGGTGAGTTTATTTTCTATTTTGATGTTAGATTAATGTTCAGTTTGATAATTTGAAGATTGATGGATGGAATCAAGAAAATAATTTTGATATTAATAGAAATGGGGGGATTTTAGGTTTAGTGTGTTGAATTTTTTTTTTTTTTGGTTTTGTTAATAGGAATAGGTTTAGTGTGTTGAATTTGCTGCATTTGTTTTGTTAATAGGAAAAGACTGCAACATGGAAGCCAGAGCCGATCAAAACAAAAGAAGATTCGTAGGAGAGGTTTAAAACCATAATACCATATGGTCTTGGCGTGGAAGCCCCTCCAAGCCGGTAACACTAGACCTGGCAAATGGATTGGGTTGGGTCGGGTCATGGGTCAAAACGGGTTCGGGTCAAAACGGGTCAATTAAAAAGGGGTTTTTTGGTTCGGGTCAAAACGGGTTCGGGTCGGAACGTGTTCGGGTCAGAACGGGTTTCGGGTCGGAACGGGTTTCAGGTCGGGTTGGTTACAAATTTTTTTTAAGAGATTATACATCAAGGGGCAATTTTGTTCGGTTCGAAACGGTACTGGTCGAAACGGTATGGGTAGAAATGGTTCGCGTTTCGAAATGGTACTGGTTGAAACGGCACGGGTTGAAACAGTACTGGTCGAAACGGTACGGGTCGAAGTTGACGAAGTAATTTTCTGTTAGTTTTACAGTTGCGTACATCTGTGTGCGTTGAAGTGTCGTTCTGGTGTTTTGTGGACTGCATCTATGAAATGAATGATCTCTTAGTTATTGTTTGTTGTATAATGTTTTGTTATATGATTTCTAATGTGAAAAATGGTTTTGGTTGCATGATTGACTCTCTAGATGAAATTGAATTACTGTGTGAATGACCGTGTAGCTTATCTAGATATGCTTTTGGTTAATTTGTACCGTCGGCATTCAGTAGATAAGCAATGTTTGTTGAGTATTTTGGTACATTGTCTTGCTGGTACTGTATGAGGGGTTTGAGTGACTTGAGTCATCATATCATTATTTGTCATATCTTAGATATTTGTTCTCGTCGAAATAGTTCGCGTCATAACGGTACACGTCAAAACGGTTCGATTCGAAACGGTACTGGTCGAAACGATACTGGTTGAAACGGTACGATTCGAAACGGTTGTGACAACCCGCACTAAACCAGGTATCCGTACGACTTAATTAGTAATTAATTACTGCTTAATTACTGTGCTCGTTTGAACTAGCTGATGAACTGCTACTTGATATCTGATACATGTACTTACTTGCATCATACTTTACTTATCGTCACTACATTATTTACATGCTGAACCCTAGTGACAACCATGATGCACCAAAAAGCACAGTAGCACAATAGCGGATAACCTATTGAACATGCTGATATAACCAGCATCAGGCAAACACTGCCTCTAAGGCCTGTATGAGCCAGAAATATTTTGCTACACCAGTGGTGAGTGTAGGGATATAAGGGTTGTAGAACTGCGTCTCTAGGGATAAGTCACAGTGACTGGATGTGCCTAAAACGTACTCAAAGTACAAAACTCAGCACTTTACAAAAATAATTCAGCTTTTAGCTAACTAATAAAGTGCCAAAGCATGAGAAAAATATTACTAGACACTTCCCAAAGTGTCAGAAATAAGTTGTGTCACTAAAAAGAGTAATAACGACACTTTAAAGCTTTAGTAACGCTTTAACGGATTACTATCCAACCGAACAACCGGACTATACCCGGAACATAAAAATATTGCCATAAATATTATTGATCTTTTTCTGAGCCAGTTAGGGTCCCTGAACACCCTAACACCCGCTTTAAAACACAACACACCACTAACCGAGTTAATCACTCAACTTAACTAGATTAACCTAACTAAACATCAACTAATCTAGTTGAGATCGAACCAAGACCCCCCCCCCCCTTGGGCCGATCGGTCACCATGGGACTAAGCTTGTACCATTTTTGATTATAATATTGCCTCTTGTCCCATATCTAAATAACATATAATCCAATGGATTAAAACTTCTAAATTGTCTATAAGTATGATGGATGGCACTAGAGATCATTCACTCCACACAACACATAAAAAAATTACTCTCTCTCCCTCTTGCTCTACTCACGGCCGAACACCCCTTGGGGCACCCCATCCATTTTCGATTTTGATCTTCAAGTTCCAAGCACATACAAGTGTTACGGGTCACATACGAGGAGCCTTGGAGCAAACGGAAGACGAAGGACCTCTCTACCTAGCGTTTATCCACCTCTTTTGCGCATAGATTCTTCCCTAGCCTCGAGCTAGAGGTATAATGCTTAAAACACTCTCTTGAACTAATCTAAAGTGGTTAATACGATGTGTAACGATTAAAACTCGGAATCTTGCAATTTGAAGCATTAAAGTCTACTAAAAACATGGAAAATGATGGTTAAAAACTCACTAGTTGTGTAAATGTTGTAGTATTTGAAATTGGTGATTATCTAGACCCGATCTATGTTGTGGTAGCTCGAATCATCGTTTAACCCGGTTTGGTCATGATCACGAATCATGACATAAGGTTGTTTTGAATAGAACAAGGGTTAAAAGGTGAAACTCTACCACACGCGAATCATGAACTTGTGTAAAAATGTTTTACTTGTGGAATAGTGTTTAAAACTAGCAGATCTGCGTATCTGCAAGTGGTATTTTCAAAGGACCAAGCGTCAAAGAAATCATGTTTTCTAAAAGACGGATCTTACACTAACAAGTATGATTTTTATAAACCACAAGTGTGTAAACACTTGTGAAATGAAAAGTTTCGACAAAATAACAAACTTTGTAAAAGATGACGAGAAGTTGTAAAGACGGATTTCTCTAAAAACGAGGTTTTTACGAGATCAAAATTACTTTATATAAAGATCCACAAAATATAATGGGATTTACACTATAGTTTCGGAAAAACTACAAGTTCATGCGATTATGCGATTTACATACTTGTCGACTAGTTTGATGTGTCGGAAATTGTTTGACTGAATAAGGAAGTTGTTGAAATTGATTTTGTAAAAGAAAATGATACGCTTGAAAGCGTGGCCACCTCCAGTTACAGAGGAAACTCTGGCGAAATTTTTCTAAAAACCTAACACTTAGAATTATTTACAAGTGTTAGAATTATTTTTGACATGTTTTCGAAATATAAATTTCGCCATGACTTTATTTACTAAATAATCGGAGGTGGGATTCTCACAAAATTAAACGTGATAAATATATATTCAGTAAATATATTTTTCACCACACTGTTTATGATTATTTTGTGAAAATACATAAATATTATTTTTAGAGTAAAAATAATATTTTCGAACGATAACAGATCCAAAATAATACGAACGCTTTCACCATAAATATATAAGTTACACCGGTGATTATATTACCACTCGATTGTTAAACGTAACTTACGCACTTACGAAAATATTTATGAACGCGTATTTTAACAACGTATTATTGGAGAAAAATTATGTGAAGTGAAAATATAATATTTTTGAGAAAAATACTTATATTTTGGAATTGGAAATAAATATATATATTAAGTGAGACTTAATGATTTAATCCAAACGCACATGTATTAAATCCCCCATCCTTGGGAAGGAGACTAACTACCAAGTACATACGAAAAGTAAACCCGAAATAGTTGTCTAACTATTTCCCAAAAACTTAAACTATAAAGCTAAGGCACGGCCGTCCGTCTAATAGAATTAGCACTTGTAGGTCGTCGCACAGCTGCCTGATTTGGAGTACTTGGTAGAGACGCACCGACAGTGAGTTCATGTCCCCCTTTTCTCTAACTGTTTTCAGTTTTCTTAACTGCGGGGGTGAAATACATGTTACTATGATTACGAGTACTTTATACACGGTATGGTTAGCGTAAGGAGGTTTATTACTCAGATCATGTGAGTGGGTAGGAGCAATATGAGGCCATTAGTCCTCATGTCGGGACCGAGGGACAGGAGCGGTAGATCTATCTGGGTGTAGCGAGCCCAGCCCCAGGCCAAACTAGAAACGGACCTTGGGGTGACTTTGTCCACATACTAATGCCGTGGCGAAATCTGCTAGGTTTGAGTCTCCCTATTTGCACTTCACATATATCAGTGGCCTTGCAAACCATTGGTGATCTCAATTCCCTTATTTGCTACATACCAAGACTATTTTTATACTCACAAGTGTTTTACATACTCACTTACACATGAACTCGCTCAACATTATTGTTGATTTTTCAACTTACATGTATTTCAGGAAATTAAAAAGGGATCTGGCACGGTATGGCATGTTTTCCGCTGCACTAGTTTCCGAGGTCATCCGGGGTTTAGGGGATGTGTCTCTTTCCTGGACAAGACACAATCCTTAAACCATGTTTATGTTATGTTTTAAGTTTGTAATGTCTGTTGAACAAGATAATGGTTGTTAGGGTATGTTCCCGTTAAAACAATGGTACTGTATTTGGTTTTCAAAACTTAATGGATGATCTTGCATGATTTTATTTCATATAGCTTTGTTATGGTTAAGCTATGGTATTAAGAAGTCACACCAAAATTAACCACGCTTCCGCAAAGCCAGGGTGTGACAGCTTGGTATCAGAGCTCTGATCATAGCGAACTAGGATTCTTTCTCGAGTCTAGACTATGATCACTAGGGCTCTCACGAAAACATTTTTCTGCAAACCACTTAAGTCCAGATCCAAAACTTTTTACAAACAAATGTTGAGCACATTTTATTATTTATAGGCTCAGCTTGGAGGGCTGAGGCTCGGTCTGGAGGATCGAGGCTCGGTCTAGGTGACCGAGGTAGTTGAGTACGTTGATTTATTATAGGCTCAGCTTGGAGGGCTGAGGCTCGGTCTGGAGGATCGAGGCTCGGTCTAGGTGACCGAGGTAGATGGCTAGTGGGACTAGGAAGAGTAGGCTCAGTTTGGAGACTGAGGCTCGGTATTGGAGACCGAGGCTCGATCTGAGAGGTCGAGGTAGTTGATAGAGCAGTCTAGGAGACTAGGAGGCTAGTGGGACTAGGAGAATTATGTGATATCTTACTTGGTGACTTATGTGATTATCTGATTGTATGACTGATTTTTTTAGCATATGTGTGTTTATGTTACAGACTCATGGATTCAGCCGGTACTGGCGATTCGGACACCACTGGACCCATACCTATCGTATCTGATGACCTCACATCCTCCGAGCACGAGGTGCACACATCTGACTATACCAGTACTGACGAGGATGATTTCCAGCCTTTCGCACTACCCGATGGTGCTGATGAGCCTGCAGATGACCCTCCCGCTGAGTACCTACCTCTAGTAGAGATTCCGGCCCCTATACCCTTAGCCGTTTATCCAGCATATGATTTTCTTCTTGACGCCGAGGCTGATGGCGATATTGACCTGTTTGAGGATGAGATCCAGGGCGAGGCCCTTCTTCCTGCGGACGATCTTCTGATGATCGCTGACGTTCCCGCTGAGGATTCGCCAGCACATTCTCCTGTCCCAGACTCCTTCGAGTCTGTGGCATCCGCACCTTCTCACACATTGAGCGCACAGCACTTTGCGCATGATTCTGATCCTGACCAGGCATCCTCTGTTGCACCCATTCCCAGTTTTGCGTTTGACCATGATGACATAGAGGATTCTGATCCTATCTTTCCCCCGGAATACGACCCTGATCGTGATATCGACTTTATACCTATGGATCAGCCCATGGAGGATCCAGCTGACCCAGTAGACCCTATCGACCCCGAGTTTGACTTCGAGATGGCTTTTGATGATCCCGAGCCTGCCGTCGCCCCTGAGCAGGCAGCCGCTCTAGACCCCATACTTGAGCATGATCCCGTACATGCTGACATCCCTATTGAGCCTGTTATAGCAGACCCACCGGTTGGTGATCTCCCCGTGGATGTTCCTTTGTTAGAGGGCGATCATGTTGTTGTTGATCCTGTTGTTCCTCTACCTGTTGTTGATATACCTGTTGACCATCCTGTTGAGCACATTGCACCTGTTCACCCTTTTGTTGCTCCCCCATCTGATCCCATTCCACTAGAGCCCGAGCATGCACTGTTCGCAGCACGCATGGATCCACCAGATAAGCATGCACAGCACGGTTGGATACCTGCTGATGAGGATGTTCCACCTTTTCCCCCTCAGATCCCTGATACACGACATGTTGATTTTCATTTTCAGGTTCCTCAGTTTGTACCTCCAGCGAGGACTGGAGAGGGTTCTTCAGCCCATCCTTTTGGGCATGTACCGATGTCTATCCCTTTCATGCCCCAGATGTCATCTGTTCCACCCTCTGTTGCTCCATTTCATGTGGCACCTTTTGATCCCACCCGTGAGCCGTTCCTTTGGGCACCAGGCTCTGCTATGCCACCTACTGACCCCTACCATTCTTTCCACATGGGGTATACTATCGAGGACATTTTGATGTCCTTTGTCGCCCAGCACGAGTCACACGCGCAGCGCATCCAGGAGCTTGAGAGAGCTCAGCTGCCACCATGCCAGTGCCATGGTCAGACACACTCTCCTCTGCAGACATTTCGACCCTTACCTCCAGATTATGCTGCCCGTCTCTTTACACTAGAGCAGCAGGTTGCTTCTATCATTCGTACTCAGCGAGCCCTGGAGGAGGACTGGCTCCAGTTACGTCGTTTGCTTTACACCCACTTTCCCCCTCCTCCACCACCATCTGTATAGAGCTCATCAGTGCTGTTTGGGTAGACGAGGGTGAGAAGACGGCGATTGTTGGACTGCACAGCATTTTTGGAGACTACTTTATGATCCTGACTTTTGTTGACATGTATTTGACGTATTTGACACTGACATGATATAGTTTTTGGACAGGGGTGATGTAGCCCCTAGTTGATTGATGATTGCATGACACAGGGATGTACTGATACACTTACTATGTGGTCTCGATATATGGCAATCGCAGTATTCTCACCATATTTGATTCGCTTGATTGCTTATTTTTATGATATGGGATGTTGTGTGATTGGTATTTGTGATGTGTTGATAACATGATATGTTATGTGCTATTACTATTACTATATACGTACGTTTTACTATGGCCTGACCAACGTAAACCATCTTTTAGAAGATGCCGCCGAGACGTGAGACACACATGCCTACTAATGAGGCAGAACTCCAGCAGATTATCGCTGCTGCCATTGCACAATACGCCGCCTCTCAAGGAGGGACTAGTGGAAGCAACTCTGGCAACACTGGCAACAACAATAATCCACCGCATGGTAATACTAAGTCATTTAGACATACCATGACCTAATTGGATATCTTTAGCAATGATGCTAATGCCAAACGTATGTTATAACGTATGTGCAGGATGCACCTACAAGCAGTTCTTAGACTGCAAGCCCGTAAACTTTGATGGCACAGGAGGTGCTGTCGCCTTTGTTCGTTGGGCTGAGAAAACCGAATCTGTTCTTCGTATGAGCAAGTGCGCGCTGGATCAGCAAGTCACCTATATCTCAGGGCTGTTTCTAGATGGAGCCCTATCCTGGTGGAATCTGCAAGTACAGACACTTGGCGAAGCTGCTGCCTACGCGCTGACCTGGACCGAACTGAAAGAACTTATGCGCAAAAAGTACTGTTCCCGCGCAGAAATCCAGCGATTGGAGACCGAGTTTTGGCACTTAAAAATGGACGGTCCAAAGATAGCAGAATACGTTCAAAGGTTCCATGACTTATCGCATGTGGTACCCTACATGGTCACTCCTGAGTTCAAGAGAATTGAACGCTTCATTTGGGGATTAGCTCCTCAAATCATAAGCATGGTAACCTCATCCAAGCCTGCAACCATTACTGAGGCGATTGATTTGAGCGTAGCTCTCACCGAGGAGGCGATCCGCCTAAACAAGTTTGATGATGCTGAGCATAAGAAGAAAGAGACTCACGTCGAGTCGTCAGGAGGTAACAAACGGAAGTTCTCAAACTTCAAGCAGGGCGCCAGTGTGGCGGTTAAGAAAGGAGGATCAGCTGGCAATGGAAAGAAAGGAAAAGGATATCAGGGCACCCAGCCCAAGTGTAATATCTGTCAACGCCATCATACTGGCCATTGTAATGTGAAAATATGTGAAGCATGTGGAAAGCCGGGCCACTTAAAGGAGTCTTGTTGGGCTGGTGCTGGCCGGGGAGGCCAGGGAGGATTTGGGAATAAAAATAATAACCGTGGTGGTATTGGAAATCGCCCACAGGGGAACAATGGAGGAGACGGAAATCGAGGAAACAATGCTAACCAAGCGGGCGCTGTGAATCGTAATCAGAGGAATGATCAAGCTGGAGGAAACGGGCAAAGACTTGGGTGCTTTAACTGCGGTGATATCGGGCATTTTAAGAAGAACTGCCCAGAGTTAAACCAAGCCCGTGGAAGAGTGTTCCAAATCGAAGCTAGGGAAGCGCGCCAGGACCCCAATGTTGTTACTGGTACGTTCCCTGTCAATCAACGCTATGCATCCGTTTTATTTGATACTGGTGCCGATTATAGCTTCGTATCGTTAGAATTTAAGAGTATGCTTGGTCTAGCCGCTAATAAGTTAGATATACCCT
Source organism: Helianthus tuberosus (assembly GCA_030545235.1). Taxonomy (NCBI): domain Eukaryota; kingdom Viridiplantae; phylum Streptophyta; class Magnoliopsida; order Asterales; family Asteraceae; genus Helianthus; species Helianthus tuberosus. The sequence continues at coordinate 66,407,784 of CM060447.1, forward strand.
ACTCGATCGAATTAGCTAATGGAAAGTTAGTAGAAGCCAACGAAGTTATCAGAGGTTGTGTGATTGAATTGGGAGAACGTGAGTTCGCTCTAGATCTACTACCAGTCCAGTTGGGAAGCTTCGACGTGGTAGTAGGAATGGATTGGTTATCAGGCAACAAGGCAGAGATAGTTTGTCATGAGAAGACCGTTCGTATCCCAACCGAAGATGGCGAAACAATTGTGGTTCACGGAGAGAAGCGTGATACGCCGTTAAGAATTATCAGCTGCCTGAAAGCGCGAAAGTGTTTGCAGAAAGGATGTGTTGCCTTCCTGGCACACATTGTGGATAAGAAGGCTGCTGAGCCAAGGATCGAAGACATCCCTGTCGTGAGGGAATATCCAGAAGTCTTCCCCGAGGACTTACCTGGACTGCCACCTCAGAGACAAGTAGAGTTTCACATCGACTTAGTTCCAGGCGCCGCGCCTGTGGCTAAGGCACCTTATAGACTTGCTCCGTCTGAGATGCAAGAACTGTCAACACAACTTCAAGAGTTGTTAGACAAGGGTTTTATCCGACCAAGCTTCTCGCCTTGGGGAGCTCCGGTCCTGTTTGTCAAAAAGAAGGACGGTAGTTTTCGAATGTGCATCGACTACCGGGAGCTGAACAAGCTGACGATCAAGAATAGGTACCCTCTGCCAAGAATCGATGATCTGTTTGATCAACTGCAAGGCTCGAACTATTATTCAAAGATCGATCTTCGATCTGGATACCATCAGTTAAGGATACAAGAGGAAAGCATTCCGAAGACAGCCTTCAGAACTCGTTATGGGCACTACGAGTTCCTAGTTATGCCGTTTGGTTTGACAAACGCACCTGCAGTCTTTATGGATTTGATGAATAGAGTTTGCAAGCCGTACTTGGACAAGTTCGTGATTGTGTTTATCGACGACATCTTGATCTATTCAAGAACAAAGGCCGAGCACGAACAGCATCTTAGAGCCATTCTAGAGCTGCTGAAGAAGGAACAGCTGTATGCCAAATTCTCCAAGTGCGAATTTTGGCTACGTGAAGTCCAATTCCTTGGGCACGTGGTAAATGGAGATGGAATCCACGTGGATCCAACCAAGATCGAGGCGATCAAGAATTGGGAAACGCCAAAGACGCCAACCGAGATTCGACAATTCTTGGGTTTGGCTGGCTACTATCGAAGGTTCATCGAGGATTTTTCGAAAATCGCTCAACCGTTGACGCTCCTCACACAGAAAGATAAGAAGTTTGATTGGGGAATCAAACAGGAAGAAGCGTTCCAAATACTGAAGGATAAGCTCTGCAATGCGCCAATCTTAGCACTACCGGAAGGTACTGACGATTTTGTGGTATACTGCGACGCATCGCGTCAAGGATTAGGTTGTGTGTTGATGCAACGCCAAAAGGTTATTGCTTACGCATCGCGTCAACTGAAAGTGCACGAAAAGAACTATACCACACATGATTTGGAACTTGGCGCAGTGGTATTTGCACTAAAGATCTGGAGACACTACCTTTATGGTACAAAGTGTACAATCTTTACAGATCACAAGAGCCTACAACACATATTCAACCAGAAGGAGTTGAACATGAGGCAAAGGCGATGGGTTGAATTGTTGAACGATTACGACTGCGAGATAAAGTATCATCCAGGGAAGGCGAATGTGGTCGCCGATGCCCTAAGTCGTAAAGAGAGAATCAAGCCCATAAGGGTTAGAGCTCTAGAAATGATTATACGAACCGATCTTTCCTTGCGCATTCGTGCCGCGCAGAAGGAAGCTCTCAAGGAAGGAAACCTTGAAGAAGAATATCTCCGTGGGATGGAGAAGCTACTGGTACCAAACGAGGAAGGAACGTTATGCTTCGAGAAAAGGATTTGGGTTCCTCTGTTTGGTGATTTAAGGAAAGTTATTTTCGATGAAGCTCACAAGTCGCGGTACTCTATCCATCCTGGAGCGGATAAGATGTACCAAGATCTCAAAGATTATTATTGGTGGCCTAGGATGAAAGGCGATGTTGCTGTGTATGTGAGCAAATGTTTAACATGCGCTAAGGTTAAAGCGGAATACCAGAAACCTTCAGGACTTCTGCAACAACCTGAGATTCCCAAGTGGAAATGGGAACAAATCTCCATGGATTTTGTTACAAAATTGACAAGAACGCCAAAAGGCCATGACACTATCTGGGTGATAGTGGATCGATTAACAAAGTCAGCACACTTCTTACCCATCAGGGAGAAGGATAACACTAGCAAATTGGCTGAAATTTACATGAGAGAGATCGTCGCGCGCCATGGAGTACCTCTCTCAATTATCTCTGATAGAGACGGAAGGTTTGTGTCAAGGATATGGCAATCCTTCCAAGAAGCCTTTGGCTCACAATTGAATCTGAGCACTGCGTTTCGTCCGCAAACTGACGGCCAGAGCGAGCGAACGATACAGACTTTGGAAGACATGCTGAGAGCGTGTGTTATGGATTTGGGCGGTAGCTGGGACAAGCATTTGCCTTTGGTCGAATTTTCGTACAATAACAGCTACCACACCAGTATTGGTGTCGCGCCATTTGAAGCCCTTTACGGACGCAAGTGCCGATCACCCTTATGTTGGGCTGACGCAGGTGATAGGCAGCTTGCTGGTCCCGAAATCGTCCAAGAGACGACAGACAAGATCGCGCAGATTCTTAAACGCATCGAAGCAGCTCGCCACAGACAGAAGGCCTATGCGGATCCAAACCGGAAACATGTGGAATTCCAAGTTGGAGAGATGGTGTTATTGAAAGTCTCACCCTGGAAGGGTGTGGCACGCTTCGGAAAGCGTGGGAAGTTAAATCCGCGCTACATTGGTCCTTTCAGAATTCTGGAAAGAATAGGACTAGTAGCATACAAGTTGGACCTACCTGCTGAACTGAATGGTGTTCACGATACATTTCACGTATCCAATCTAAAGAAAAGTCCAACTCAAGTCACCGTTGCCATTCCCACCGACGAGATTCACGTTGACGACACGCTCCACTTTGTTGAAGAACCTGTTGAGGTCACAGATTGGAAAGTTAACAAGACCCGCCGGAGCAGTGTCAAGCTCGTCAAAGTTCGTTGGAATGCCAGACATGGTCCTGAATACACCTGGGAATGTGAGGACCGGATGAAAGAGAAATACCCCCACCTTTTTCCTAAGAACCCTGCATCTTCAAGCAGAACTTAAATTTCGGGACGAAATTTATTTAACGGTGGGAGAATGTGACAAACCGCACTAAACCAGGTATCCGTACGACTTAATTAGTAATTAATTACTGCTTAATTACTGTGCTCGTTTGAATTAGCTGATGAACTGCTACTTGATATCTGATACATGTACTTACTTGCATCATACTTTACTTATCGTCACTACATTATTTACATGCTGAACCCTAGTGACAACCATGATGCACCAAAAAGCACAGTAGCACAATAGCGGATAACCTATTGAACATGCTGATATAACCAGCATCAGGCAAACACTGCCTCTAAGGCCTGTATGAGCCAGAAATATTTTGCTACAGCAGTGGTGAGTGTAGGGATATAAGGGTTGTAGAACTGCGTCTCTAGGGATAAGTCACAGTGACTGGATGTGCCTAAAACGTACTCAAAGTACAAAACTCAGCACTTTACAAAAATAATTCAGCTTTTAGCTAACTAATAAAGTGCCAAAGCATGAGAAAAATATTACTAGACACTTCCCAAAGTGTCAGAAATAAGTTGTGTCACTAAAAAAAGTAATAACGACACTTTAAAGCTTTAGTAACGCTTTAACGGATTACTATCCAACCGAACAACCGGACTATACCCGGAACATAAAAATATTGCCATAAATATTATTGATCTTTTTCTGAGCCAGTTAGGGTCCCTGAACACCCTAACACCCGCTTTAAAACACAACACACCACTAACCGAGTTAATCACTCAACTTAACTAGATTAACCTAACTAAACATCAACTAATCTAGTTGAGATCGAACCAAGACCCCCCCCCCCCCTTGGGCCGATCGGTCACCATGGGACTAAGCTTGTACCATTTTTGATTATAATATTGCCTCTTGTCCCATATCTAAATAACATATAATCCATTGGATTAAAACTTCTAAATTGTCTATAAGTATGATGGATGGCACTAGAGATCATTCACTCCACACAACACACAAAAAAATTACTCTCTCTCCCTCTTGCTCTACTCACGGCCGAACACCCCTTGGGGCACCCCATCCATTTTCGATTTTGATCTTCAAGTTCCAAGCACATACAAGTGTTACGGGTCACATACGAGGAGCCTTGGAGCAAACGGAAGACGAAGGACCTCTCTACCTAGCTTTTATCCACCTCTTTTGCGCATAGATTCTTCCCTAGCCTCGAGCTAGAGGTATAATGCTTAAAACACTCTCTTGAACTAATCTAAAGTGGTTAATACGATGTGTAACGATTAAAACTCGGAATCTTGCAATTTGAAGCATTAAAGTCTACTAAAAACATGGAAAATGATGGTTAAAAACTCACTAGTTGTGTAAATGTTGTAGTATTTGAAATTGGTGATTATCTAGACCCGATCTATGTTGTGGTAGCTCGGATCATCGTTTAACCCGGTTTGGTCATGATCACGAATCATGACATAAGGTTGTTTTGAATAGAACAAGGGTTAAAAGGTGAAACTCTACCACACGCGAATCATGAACTTGTGTAAAAATGTTTTACTTGTGGAATAGTGTTTAAAACTAGCAGATCTGCGTATCTGCAAGTGGTATTTTCAAAGGACCAAGCGTCAAAGAAATCATGTTTTCTAAAAGACGGATCTTACACTAACAAGTATGATTTTTATAAACCACAAGTGTGTAAACACTTGTGAAATGAAAAGTTTCGACAAAATAACAAACTTTGTAAAAGATGACGAGAAGTTGTAAAGACGGATTTCTCTAAAAACGAGGTTTTTACGAGATCAAAATTACTTTATATAAAGATCCACAAAATATAATGGGATTTACACTATAGTTTCGGAAAAACTACAAGTTCATGCGATTATGCGATTTACATACTTGTCGACTAGTTTGATGTGTCGGAAATTGTTTGATTGAATAAGGAAGTTGTTGAAATTGATTTTGTAAAAGAAAATGATACGCTTGAAAGCGTGGCCACCTCCAGTTACAGAGGAAACTCTGGCGAAATTTTTCTAAAAACCTAACACTTAGAATTATTTACAAGTGTTAGAATTATTTTTGACATGTTTTCGAAATATAAATTTCGCCATGACTTTATTTACTAAATAATCGGAGGTGAGATTCTCACAAAATTAAACGTGATAAATATATATTCAGTAAATATATTTTTCACCACACTGTTTATGATTATTTTGTGAAAATACATAAATATTATTTTTAGAGTAAAAATAATATTTTCGAACGATAACAGATCCAAAATAATACGAACGCTTTCACCATAAATATATAAGTTACACCGGTGATTATATTACCACTCGATTGTTAAACGTAACTTACGCACTTACGAAAATATTTATGAACGCGTATTTTAACAACGTATTATTGGAGAAAAATTATGTGAAGTGAAAATATAATATTTTTGAGAAAAATACTTATATTTTGGAATTGGAAATAAATATATATATTAAGTGAGACTTAATGATTTAATCCAAACGCACATGTATTAAATCCCCCATCCTTGGGAAGGAGACTAACTACCAAGTACATACGAAAAGTAAACCCGAAATAGTTGTCTAACTATTTCCCAAAAACTTAAACTATAAAGCTAAGGCACGGCCGTCCGTCTAATAGAATTAGCACTTGTAGGTCGTCGCACAGCTGCCTGATTTGGAGTACTTGGTAGAGACGCACCGACAGTGAGTTCATGTCCCCCTTTTCTCTAACTGTTTTCAGTTTTCTTAACTGCGGGGGTGAAATACATGTTACTATGATTACGAGTACTTTATACACGGTATGGTTAGCGTAAGGAGGTTTATTACTCAGATCATGTGAGTGGGTAGGAGCAATATGAGGCCATTAGTCCTCATGTCGGGACCGAGGGACAGGAGCGGTAGATCTATCTGGGTGTAGCGAGCCCAGCCCCAGGCCAAACTAGAAACGGACCTTGGGGTGACTTTGTCCACATACTAATGCCGTGGCGAAATCTGCTAGGTTTGAGTCTCCCTATTTGCACTTCACATATATCAGTGGCCTTGCAAACCATTGGTGATCTCAATTCCCTTATTTGCTACATACCAAGACTATTTTTATACTCACAAGTGTTTTACATACTCACTTACACATGAACTCGCTCAACATTATTGTTGATTTTTCAACTTACATGTATTTCAGGAAATTAAAAAGGGATCTGGCACGGTATGGCATGTTTTCCGCTGCACTAGTTTCCGAGGTCATCCGGGGTTTAGGGGATGTGTCTCTTTCCTGGACAAGACACAATCCTTAAACCATGTTTATGTTATGTTTTAAGTTTGTAATGTCTGTTGAACAAGATAATGGTTGTTAGGGTATGTTCCCGTTAAAACAATGGTACTGTATTTGGTTTTCAAAACTTAATGGATGATCTTGCATGATTTTATTTCATATAGCTTTGTTATGGTTAAGCTATGGTATTAAGAAGTCACACCAAAATTAACCACGCTTCCGCAAAGCCAGGGTGTGACAACGGTACGGGTCGAAGCGGTTCGATTTGAAACGGTACTGTTCGAAACAGTACGAGTCGAAACAGTTCGCGTCGAAACGGTTCGATTCGCAACGGTACTGGTCGAAATGGTTCGCGTCAAAACAGTTCGCGTCGAAATGGTACAAAACTCGTCCCGACCCGAAACTCGTCTCGTGCGGAAACTCGTGTCGGCCCAAAACCAGTTACAAATCCATCACACAAAATTAATACTTCAACGATACGAATCATCAATCGTCTCTTCCTTCCCCCCCAACGAATCGAGACCCTAGCAATTTATAACCCTGCCCATTAGCTCCAATCAATCTGTGATTATCTCAATTCTGCGTTGTTTTGCTATGTTTTATCATCTCCGATATTGTCTCAATTCCTTCCCCCAACGTAGAAACACTAGAAATCGATGAACGAGAGCAGAAGTTGGTTAAATGGTACCTGTAATTGCACTCGTACAATATATTTTACAAGCAATACAAACGAACATGGTACCACACAATGATAAATGGGTTGTTGCCATGTTAGGCATTGCTCTCATCATCTATAACTGTAAACACAATAAGTAGGGATAATCCCGTTTGTATTGTGGAACCCCTTTACTCATCACAAATTCATAACAAAACATAGGGGACAAATTCGATCCATAAAAAACCCAAGCTTTTTTTTAATCTAATTACAAAGTTCAATTTCAACATGGGAACTAAAAGAGTGTAATATTTGGGTTTTCTATACATAGCCTTATTGATTTTGATTATTGTGTTTTTCAACTGGGTGGGTCCTCTATATATTGTGTTATAGTTTCTGGTCATTGTGTTTAGTCTGTTATCCATTGTGTTTTAGTATGTTTGTCCAATGTGTTTTAAGTTCTGCTGCCCATTGTGTTTCATCTATAGTTCAATGTGTTTTAGTCGGTTGTTCATAGTGTTTTTACTCTGTTTATCATTATGTTTTATATCTAATGTCACTTGTGTTTTTAGTCTGTTTTCCATTGTGTTTTTAGTTTAATACGCATTGTGTTTTACGTTATGTCCATTGTCTTTTACCTAATTGGGTTTTCATTTTTTTTTCAAAAGGGTAACAATAGGGTACTCGTATTAAAGATAAAAAAAACGCTTGATTTTATGATATATTTTTTTATAAACAAATGACGTATAAAAAAGTTATGGGTGTTTAAAAATATGGGAGAAATAGCATATGACTTGCATGTGAATGTTTCCAAGCATTTGATAACAATGTGCATGTTTTTTTTGGACGAAATTACTCCTCCCACTTGATCGCTCCTTGGACACTTGTCACTTTATGGTGACTTCTCATCCTTCTCATTTGTTTTAAGCTTTGTAGAATATCTTAACCACACTAAACATATTATATCTCTAATTGTTGTATATTAATTATTAACAAAAACAAAGTAATATATAATCTGATCTTAGAATAAATAGGAATTTATTGATATATCATATACGAAAGACATAAAACAATATTAAATAAACCATGGTATGACAACACAAATACTTTTGGTCCTTTATAATTACACGGACCTATAAGAACTCCACAAAAAAAATAATTATTTTGTTATTAGGGGAAAAGTTCTCATACAAACAGTATTGTCAGCAAAACCTTCAGTTCGTACGTTAAAGGTATTTGTATTTAATCTTTTGCCTAAGAATATAACGTATGGCATAACTACTTAATTTATTGCTAGCAATTCATATAAAGTTATAAATACAACGATCATTTATGTATTGCAATAAACTTATAAGGAAATCCTATATGTACACAATTATCATAGACATGTAATATGTATATATCTTTTTTTTGTTAATTTTATGGTGATAGCAACTCCTACGTTAATCAACTTACAAATAACGAAGCAAAAATGTTAAATTGCGTTAACTAAATAACAAAACTTGAGTTAACATGTACGACAATTAAACCATTGTTGCACCTACTAATCCTAGTTGGATAAGAAGTTATCATAATCTTAAATGTACACATAGTTTGGATGTTCTTAATCTTAATCTTAATCTTAATCTTAATCTTAATCTTAAGAACCTGTCCCAATCTTGGCAGTTATTTCTCAGATTAAATCTCAGCCGTAAAATACAGGCAACATAAAATTCGTTACTAAATCCAGTTATTCATTTTTTATTGTATCATCTGGCAACAATAAAAAAAGTAAAACTAATTTACCACTAAAAATCATTAATTTTAATTAAACATGTAACATAGTAATATATAATGTTTATTTTAAAGGTGTATTAATATTTGTGTCACGATGAATTTGAGTTGCAGCACGCATATGATCAATTTAAGCTGCAGCACGCAACACCTGAAAGAAAAACTTAAATTATATATTAAGAAACAACCGTTAATTCGATCTCTTAATAGATATTACCTTTTTAACAAATAAAACATGGGATGTATCAATTTTGTTTAACCATTATTAATTCATTAAAATGTGTTCGAATGTTATCCCATGACCTATAAGCTGCAGTATTATAAATCATTGTGTTAGAAAAGTCATAACTCAATATTTATGTAATTTAGTTACACATAATATACATACAATTTAACATTGTGTGTTTGAAGACATTGTGTTTTTGAATATGTAACAGTTATTTCTTAATTGAAGCAATTTTCTCCTAAAGATAGTTCAGGTTGACACTTTGACATGGTCAGCCTAATAAATAGAAGATAACATTCCACGATCTAACAAAATAACTATAAAATTAAATAAAAAACTGCAAATTAGTTAGTTCCCCCCATGATTTTCTGCCCACATTCTCCACCTAAGACACTTCCGACAAAAAAGGAAGCAATTGGAAAAAAAAAACAATTGCAGTTCCGTGGGTAGTGGGAGTTTCTTTATATTGCTATATAAAGGTATGCGATTGATCTTGGCCGTACAAAACTGATAACATCAACGGTTGTATTAATGGTTAATAAAACTTTTCTTTCTTGATAAATAAATAACCTCCCTCAACCCTCACTAACTCCTAATTTTTTCAGAAGGTAGTCAACTTGAGCGGTTATTATTTACATGGGGTATTCAGTTAAATATAGGTTAGGAGTTGGCTACAAAGTCCAAATCCTCAAAAGTGTAAAAATGAATAAAACATGGTAATGTCAACCATAAAACACAAAAAAAAAAAAAAAATAACATAATGAAGATTACTAACTATGATAGATCTCATCTATCTTCATTTAATGGTGTTAGCAATTGCTACGTTAATCAATTTACAAATAATTACTTAAATATTTTAAATTATGCGAATTAGATGTAAGATTTTACGTTAGTATGTATGACAATTCGATGTATGACAATACAAGAACAGTTGTAGTTACTAATCGCAATCGAATAAAAAGTCATCGTTATCTTAAATATAGACACAGTTATTGATGTTCTTAATAGTTGGATAAAAAGTCATTGTGATATTAAAATATGTAGTGAGTTTGGATGGTGTTAATCATATATACCCGGACCGCGGACGGGTAAACTACTAGCTATATTAGGTTTCACACGTACATTAATTGATTGAATATTGATTACTGGAATGCACTGGAACGTGCTTTAGTTACATATATACTTTCAAAACCGGATGATGATCGGTTGTGTGAACATTAACATGGTTGATGGAACATTGCACGCTCGAACATCTTTGATTTCAAATGCTTTACAGAACACCAATGAAACTAGATTGAGAATGTCGAATACAAATTAAGTACTGAAACTGTGACGCTGTGTGGTTTTGGATCGGCTTATTCCAATGACAGGGAAGTTTTCGGTTTGTTCATAATTTGAACTCGTGACAAACGCTACAAACACACAAAGGCCAACAAACTATTTAGAGACAAGCCTCAACAATATTATTAAATTAATAAACATTAGGGATGACAAAGGTCCAATTAACCGGTCCAAACTAATAACCAATGTTTCGTTTTTTTAAACTGGACATTAGGGTTTGGTTTCGGTTATGCATCGCCTGAAAACCAAACCGCAGCGAACTTGTTTGAATATTTGTTATTCGATTTATGTATACGGGCCAAAAGTTTATGTCCAAATTTGTTAATAGGTAACTAAATAAAACTTATATCTCAAAAGTTTCAGGCTTAAATTCACTAATTTGGGCCAAGCCAAATTTTATCTGGCCCAAACATTTCAAGTCCAGATGTAAAACCGGCGCATAAACGAATTGAATCCATATGAAAATCACAAAACTGAAACTGAGCAGTTTCCTAAAACCAAAATTTTAGTTTTGGTTCGGGTTGAAACCAAAACTGACCTAAACCAACCCAAGCACGACCCTAAATTGAACATAATTAACCATTGGGTGTCAGCCCAGTGGCCACCGACCCCCTCCTTAAACCGGCCCGAGGACACTCGAGGTCACGGGTTCGAAACATGTTTCAGCCCCTCGGGTTGGCAGGGGTTTCACCGCCAGGCAGCGCTGTCGGGTCGCTAGCTTGGGAAGGGGATCCCTTCCGCGGTCAGGGGTACCGTGCAATTACCCTTTTTTTAAATTGAACATAATCAGGAGACTTACTGTAATCAGGGGCGGACCCAAGCCCACCCCAAGGTGGGCGGGCGCACCCCCGGGGAAAAAAAATTAGGGCTAAATTCCGTCGAAAATCCCGTCCGCACCCCTTGGATTTTTTCTTCCGCACCCCTTGGAATTTTCGACCGCACCCTTTGAAATTTTTCGTCCGCACCCCTTAGGTAAAAAGTGTTTTCAATTTATATTTTAAATTGTTTTTAGTAAACTCTTATTTAAAAAAAATATATATACTACCTAAATTATATAACTTTTAATACCTAACCGACTAAACCCAAATACCCATACCTTTACCCACTTATAATTCCTAACTAACTAGCCCACTAAGTCTTAGCCCATTAAACAAACCCAACAATATTTCAAACTATAATAAAATAACTAAAGCCCAAAACCTTTAGAAATTCTACCCCTCTCTCTCTCTCTCTCTCTTGCGTCCCTGCACTGCCAACGAACAACATCACCCAGCGACAACAGTCCAGCAGCCGGCGACCACCGTAATCAGCCACCATACCACCGTCGTTCGACACCAAATCTAACCGGAATCCGAACACGGGTAAGTTTTTTTGTTATTTTGATGATTTTGGTTGATATTATAGGAGAAAAAAAGGGTAATAAAGTTGTTAAATAGATTTGAAATTTTGTGTGTTTTGACGTTGTTTATGGTTGTTTAGATGATTTTTAGGGTGATTATGTTGTTTATATATTTTTAGGGTGATTACAACTTACGTTATGATTTCTAGGGCTTGAATAGTTGAAAATTAAAATTGAAACATTATGTTATGGAGCGATGAACTTATGTTATATAGAGAAAGAATTGCTTAAGAAATTAGCTTTAGATGATGTTTTGGATAGATTTCAAAAAAAGAAAACCCGTAGGGCGTCGACGTTTTAATTATGTTTGTAACAAGGTTTGACATGTTTTTGATGATTATATAAATTTAGTTTGATGTTCGTTTGTTTTACATGACCCGACCCGATACGAACCGATTTTTTTACTTATATACCTAAGGGCCTAAAATTTTTAAAAATGTTCCGCACCCCCATGGAAAAATTCCTGGGTCCGCCACTGACTGTAATTGGAGAGTCGTATTACATGGCTTGCAGTCAACGTTGTCATGACAAGAACAATCGAAAGTATGAAGATATCCTTGTGTAAGATGTTGTTTTTCTTAATGTTGATTGTTGGTGTGTAAAGAATGCCGATTTCAAGTTATGTATGATACTTTCCTGAATGAGGTATAAAATATAAAGCCAAAAAGACAACATTGTTATTTGAGATGGTGTTTGCTACATTGATACATTGTTATCTCAAATTTAGGTTTCATATATAGTTTCATTATATAGTTATCAACGAAGTTGAGTTGCAACTTGTAGTAAATAGTTGATTTTTTGATGCCCAAACAAAAGAAATTAATTAACCATGAAATATGAAATGGAAACATTACAAATACATGTGATAGGTGTTGGCCCCTTCAAAGTTAGTAATAAGCAAGGAAATTTTATTTTTGTTTGGTAGGGTAAGAAGCCATCATGTAAACGCCACACATCCCATGGGGTTTCCCTGTATTTCTCCTCATCCTTATGTATCCTTTCTCTCCCCATTTTGGTCCCCAAGAGTTCCTCACTATTATATAATCTAAACCCTTGGTTGATCCATATCCGACGGCTGCAACTCCATGATCCAACTCGGTCCCACAATGCCCATCAAAAACACCCTATCAATGGCCAAGATATACACATCACAAAAGTTGGCTAACCGGTCAAAACGAGATTGGTTTTAAGCATCGAGGTTCTATGCATTAAATATGACATTCCGTGACTTTGAACCTCCTTGAGTTAATTTTTTTTATTTGACCCGATTTGGATAAAGCAAAACTTAAATCAACACATTCATAATTAAATGGATCGTTGTAGACATACCCCGCTGTAGAACTGGAAATCACGACCCGAGGCTTCAATAGCAACGCTAATGGGTTGGTTTGCAAGTGCCTTCAAGAAACTATCTTCATTGTTCCTTGGTACATCATGATATCCACTTATAGTTACCTTTTCGGATACATCCTATGATAATAAAGAATCATCTTCTTAGAATCATTTAAATTCTATCGACGTTACATTCCTTATCTTTACAAGTTTATAAAGTTTTACCTTCTTGTCATCACATGTGCCTTCACTCATGATATAAGGATACTCCTCTTCTTTACGAAGTCCACCATTTCTCATGATGTATGCAAACGCGTAATCCATGAGACCTCCATTGCAACCATTGTTGAAGGTCGTGTCACAATCAATTAGTTCTTGTTCTGACAACTCAGTTAGATTTCCCGTTACAATTTGGTTTATACCTTCAACTGCAGCGACGGTTGAGAATGCCCAACAACTACCTGCGCAATTGGTTAACTCGTTATCTTAATTTCAAAATGTGCTAGAAAATACCACATTTGATAAAAACTACATGTACTTACCACATTGTCCTTGGTTCTTGACCGGAACAACAGCTCCTTTCTTTCTCCAATCAACCGATTTAGGCAAATCAACAAAATCTCTATAACTAAATTCTTCAGCAGATTCGTCTTTCCTCTCGGGCAATTCACCTTTGAGCCCCAAGAACTTGTCCTTGAACTCTTGGTGACTCATATCAGCAAACTCGTTAAGTCCAAGCCAATAGTTGCTAACTTTCTTGTTGGTCTCATCGATATGCTTCAAGTTGTCCATAAAGATCTCGAATCTATGTAGTTTCTCATCTAGACTTTCATAGAGTTTGTTGTGTTTAACTACCCATGATTCAAAAAGGTGAATCACCTTATGAATTGAGGTTAGATCTTCGGGGGCGTACCCTAGGATTGAAAACTCATGGGCTAAAGCCGAATATGCCAAAACCGACAGGAATACAAAGAACATGGAGGTTGTTTTGGAAGGAATGAGGAATGCCATTTTTGATGGTGTTTGAAGATGTGAATGAAGTTATGGAGTGTGCAGGGTTTATATAGGGTTTTGTTTATTCAAAGGCATGGGTTTGTTGCTTTGAAGTTAAGATAATTGAATATGTAAAGTGTGGTTCTTTTTTGGACAATCTTTTGATCCAAGCATCTCGTGTTGACAACACTTAGAAGCATAAACATGGTAAAATTAAGCTTACTCTTAAAATAATAATGATGATGAAAATTGAAAAGTATTTGTATATATACATTCCACTTTTTTTTTTGTTTTTTTGAAATATTGGTACTAGCATATATATTGAAAATCACATTCCACTTATGATTATAACAAACTCTTCGTAGTATTCCTTAAAAGAACTAGTTTGTTTCAGTTTCTCTAATCTGAACATAAAACCCTTCAATTTTGTAAGTATGTAATCATTATCTCCCATCGAATATTGACTCTTGACTAATGCTAGATAATCTCCTCAAATACTTGTCTTAGGGACTGTGTGTGACATCATATTAATCGATTGTATTTTTAAAATACCATTTTATACTAATTAATTAACCAATGAGATTCCCACGAGTTGTGGCCGAATAGCCGATATTCTTGGTCGTTATTGGTACCATCCGTTACGGTACTTGTACGTTACCAGTAGGTGGTATAACAACTCAAAAGATATACCCAATAGGATATTGAAATTTGTTTTACTGGTACCACTTCGGATAATACCTATACCGGTATCGATGTAACTCGGTTGGAATCGGTTAGGTTCGTCACGACACCATGTGACACCGGTTCTGTTCGTTACGGTAAAGAACAAAAGACTCAATCTTTATCGAAATATAGATAAAAAGAAGTATGTTACAAAGGTATTTTGGAATATTATAAAACATTATATTATATTAATAAAATAACAAAAAAGGATAAACAACGTTACTTTATAAAAAAAACAAACTATGATGACATGCACACTTGTGTTTTGATCACTATTGCACTACTATTCACAATACTTTTTTGAATAAAATAAAATTTATATAGTGACAAATAAAAATAAGAACGTCTTGGAATTTCATAAAAATCATGTTTTAAAAATTGTGGAATTCCATACTGACTTTTCCGAAAAGCCAATAAGTCAATAAGTTGTTTCAAAAAGCTTAGCCAAACATGCCCTAAATATTCAAATTCACAATCAATTTCATCAACTCTCAACCACTGCACAATGGAAGAAGAAGAACAACAACATGATGTTCACAATGAAAAGAAAGTCAACAACAACATAGATATGAGCATGCACTCGAGCGAGAAAATATTCGAGAGAAAAAAGGTTCAGCTAACGCTTCGTGCAATTGTTGTGAGCTTGGTGTGGGGATTATGTTCACGTTTATTGTGATTAAGCTTAACCAACTACCAGAATTATTCCGTCATTGAACGTGTCTGTTGGATTGCGGTGTGGAGACGGAATGAAAACAAATGTGAACAACGTCCTTTTTCTTTGAGATGGACGGTTATCATCGGCGGTGGACGATGGTGACGAAGACGAATTATATGAATTTGGGGAAAGAAGATAAACGGTCATAACTTTTTGGTACGTTAATTTTTTTTTTTTTTAAATTACACCATATAAACGAGTATTTTATTCTCTCTAATTTGAGTATAGTATTGCTGAAATCGGGGGTGAGTAATAACTGAATCGTTAACCGAAACCGAACTGAAATCAACCAAAAATTGAGTTAACTGAAAACCGATTAACCGAAACTTGAATTAACCAAAAACGGTTATCGATTTTTTCGTACCCTCAATTAACCAAAACTAACTAAACCGAACCATTCATATTTTCATATATTTCTAGCTTTTATACCTTCAATTCATGTGTTTCATATTTATATCCCCATTTTATGTATTTATACCTCCATTTCATGTACCTATACATCCATTTTGTGTATTTATACCTAAATTTCATGTATTTCTAATCAAAAGCTTTAGCCCAACTTTGGTTTTGGCTCTTAATCGAAATTAAATTAATCAAACCAAAAACCGTCAATCTAAATAAATAAACCAAACTGATTAATTAAAATGGATTGTTTAATAAAATAGATTAATCGATGATCTCGATTTCGGTTGAGGATAATAATCTAACTAACCGAACAATGCACACACCGTGGCAAAGTTTGTGTATCCCGCTACATCGCGCGCGCTCCTATCGGTTATTTACGAAAACCGGTTAGCGGGGAGCAACAACTAAATCGTTAACCTAAACCAAATCGAAAACAGACGAAACCGAACTGAAATCAGCAAGAAACTGAATTAACTCAAAACTAAAGACCGAATTAACCAAAAACTGGTTATCAATTTTTTTGTACTCTCGTTTAACCAAAATTAGCTGAACCGAACCGAATGATTCACATTTTCATATTTTTCTAACTTTTATACATGCAGTTCATATACTTCATTCTTTATATCTCCATTTCATATATTTATACTTTCATTTCATGTATTTATACCTTAATTTAATATACTTCTAAGCAAAAGTTTTAGCCCAAGTTTGGGTTTTTGCTATTAACTAAAACTAAATGAACCAAACAAAAAACTGTCAATCTAACCAAAAAGATTAACCGAAACCGTTTGGTTAATAAAATAGACTAACCGATGACTTTGGTTTCGCCTTCGGTTAAGGATAATAACCAAACCGACCGAACCATGCACAACACAAGGAAATAGATTACCCGATTACTTCGCATTTGATGTATATCTATCACAATAATGCTACAATGAATATTATACGAATAAGAAAACTACAAAAAACGAGTATCGCACTGCAATGTGTCGCTCCTGCCGCATCACGCGGGCATCCTGCTAGTATTGTGACTATAGGCAGAATTGCTCACTCACGTGTTTATCTATAGAAATATAACACATACGGGAAAATCACTATTTTCATGAATTATTATATTTAAGTTATTATTCAGAACATTTATATTGGAGCCTCCATCTTCATCTATATATATATATATTAATCAAAAAGTACATTTTTCTCTAAATTTTATAAATTTTTATAAAATCTCCCACATCCAACCCTCTATCTCTACCTCAATTTTACTCACAACTTATTGTATTATTATTTTCTCTAACATACACACTCATGTCAATAGTATAGAGAGTTGAATACCTTTGATCTCTATAAATTTGTCTCCGTTTTAATAATTCAAATGTAGTGGATTTTATTAGTGTTGAGCTACTGATATGAACACGAAAGATAATCTGAAACAGAAACAAAGAACGTAAAAAGAAAATGGGCTTGTGTTTCACAATTCCCTTAAGCAGATTCGCGGTTCTGTTCCTAGGGTACGCCGGTTCGAAGCAGCAGCACCATAAAACCATAACCGATTTCTAATCATTATTGATTCTAAGTAATGGTAATGGCCATTATTCATCATTGAAAAATGATCATTGAAACGAAAAACTGCCTCACGCGGGTCCGGGTTTTCGGAGTTGCATTTGTGTCCGCGGGTAGGACTTATAAAGCAACCATCACTTTATTCCCACACCAATGTGAGACAAAGTATTTACCACCTTTTGAGATTTTCATTCACACACCCAAAACTTCCAACAGTTTTTTGGTGTTTTCTTTACTTTTCCCTCTATATTATATAGAATGTACATGTATAGAGCCTCTAATGGAAATGCTCAGCATTCACATCGGAACCTCCCATCTCCATCTATATAAAAACACAATTTTTCTTTAAATTTTGTTAATTTTTCGAAAACATCTCACATCCGACTTTTTATCTCTATCTATTTCTTTTTCACAAACACTATTTTATTATTTTTTTCTAATTTCTACACACTCATATAAAAATATAGAGGGTTGAATATAAACTTTCAAATATAGAGACGTACTTTACTTTCTATATATTTTTCTCTATTATAGAGATTCGAATATGGAGTTTTTGATGTTTCCTTTATTCTTTTCTTTATACAAGTGGGAAACTCGCGCATTGCTGCGAAGTCGATAATACGGGACGAGAATATAATTCAAACCTTAAAACAATAAAAAATCATAATATATTAGGTGTGGTTCTCATTATCCGCCTATGCAAACATGTCAAAATGCCTGTTTGTTGAATTCTTAAATGAAAGGTATACCCTCAACGTTACGAACAACATCAATTGCAGCTTTAATCTGTAGCAGTTAATCAGGTGATTGGATTGACTTAACAACAAAAGAGTTAGCTAAAAAGGAAGCGAGTCAAACGGGCCAAATGTTACCGAAATGTATAATTTTTAATGCGTAGAACCTCCTAAATCAGTTTTTATAATCAATTCGATCCACTAACTATTTATAGATAACCAAAATATTTTCAATAAAATGTGTTTCAGGTCAATCCAACCCGACCCGGCATGTGCTTGATTTGTAACAAAATCATAGAAGTTGAATCTTTTAACATCAGACCTCTGGCAGTTGCATTATTGCATGATGAATGCCTCCTTGATAAAGGGGAAGAATGTTATAATCATAGAATTCAGATCTTTTAAAATCATTATCAGCATGGGCGTATCACATAACACAACCCAAATCATGAATGAATAATTTAATATATTATACTTTTTTGAGACAGATACAAGCCTGTGTACCAACAGCCTTACCAAGTGTATTCAACACTTCGTATAATACATCAATAATCTGCCGAGCTCTATTCAAAGAGTCCCTGTAAGATAGTTATTTGTTAGCATAAAGAACATGAAAAACACATGGTGTTATGCATGATTGATTACCTGTTCCCCAAACCACTTTCTCCACCATTTTTCAATATATATTCTTTGTATTTACGTGAACACGGCTGACTTCACGTACATCACTTTTTTCCTTCCTTTTTCTGTAAGTAACTTCTTCATCCTAACGTTCTCAGGTGCCAAAAGATCATTAACATCCAAGAAAGCTATGAACTTACGATGAAATATGAAATCTTTTTTTTTTTGTATTTACTATGCATATTTTGTTTTTATTCGGGTTTGAGATTCACCTGTTCAAGTCTCTGAAGAAGAGCAGTCTTGAATTGTTGAACTCCACGCCCACTCGAATTTCGATCCAAATCATGTGCAACTACAAAATCATGAAACCGGCCTGCTCTAAGAACCCGGTAAGGAAGTTATTATAAACTCAAATCACAAATTTGGGACTCAAGATCCATCGTTTCTTCATTAAGGGATCAAGAAAACACATCACAACTTCATTTACTCAAAATAAATCTATAAAAACATACAAGCTTCGTGCTAACTAATCCAATAATTGGGAATATTCATAGAGGTATGTTTTCAAGAATCATCAAACTCCACCAACTTATTCTGTTTTTTGTGAAACAGAATCTTGGGCAGGTGAACACACAAGAATCATTAGTTGGTATCTACAAAACATACAAGAATCTTGGTCAACTTATTAGAAGCTAAAAGAAGCAGAAAAGAAGGCTTACATAAACAAGCAACACGAGGCTCTTGGGCATCGATCAGATTGGCGACACGAAGGAACAGTTGAATTTCTGATTTCAAAGTGAGAGGCAGTTTCTCAGTCAAATGGCCCAGGAACATAATCACGCCTAGAAATAATCGTGTAAAACGGTTTGGTCTCATTGTTATTGCTGTTATTATTGCCAAAGCGACCATTCTTTCTCTCAGTACAATTTTTAACCAACCCGACCCGTCCCGACCCGAAACCCATTTTGACCCGGACCCGTTTCAACCCGAACCCGTTCCGACCCAAACCCGTTTCGACCCGAACCAAAACAACCCTTTTTGGTAATTGACTTGTTTTGACCCGAGCCCGCTTTGACCCATGACCCGACCCGACCCAAACCGACCCGTTTGCCAGGCCTTGATTGCATGGTACAACATAAGCATTTAGGTATGCTCCTAAAATGCGCGTTATAACATAAAACTTGTTAAAAATGAAGCTAAAGATTATAATGTTTTAACAAAAGAAATGCCAATAATAAAGTTTTAAATCATCAGGAACCCAATGTCTCAACATCTTCAGGATCCTGAGAAACTCTTTCCTCCTTGATCTGCCTTCGTATGCGGGTCACTGCTGTTATGTGACGGATGCTCGAACTTCATTCGGGAACTAACCCGTCTCTGATGTTCTGAGAGAATAAAAGTACTTGTTAGATAAACAAAAAGTGGTTGACATTCATATAACATCACTCTATTTACACAAAAAAAGCGGCAAGTTTTTAGATGATATATTTTCTTACATGATAAAAACTATAAAATAAATTGAGAGATAGACCTGGATGTTGAATGGGTTGCTTGTTAGATGAGCTCGATTCATTGACATTTGAAGATTCGGGTTCTTCAGATTTCGTTTTCTCCTGCTAGAAACACGAATTACGTGTGGGAAAATGACAAAAAAAAAGAGTAAATTACAAGTTTTGTCCTTTATGTTTGTACCAAATTTCAGGCGCCGTCCTTTACCTTTAAAATTGATGAGTTTTGTCCTTAATCTTTCAAAATCTTGCACATTATGTCCTTTAGGGCAAACCCAGTTAATTTTCAATGTTAAATCTGGTCACATAGACCTCACATAAGGGCAAATTTGTCTTTTTACCCTTTCAATAAAAATATTAAACATATATTTATAAAGCCTTCATCTTCTCCACTCAATCACTCTCCCTCACCTCTCTCTAAACATCTGAACATCCACGAGTACACAAGCGATCAATTAAACAATTTGTCATATAACACAGCAACAAAAAGACAATAAAGTCAACAACAACCAATATGATTGCCTCTAGCAGATAGATAACAAAACAACTAAACAACAAATTATTAAGAAATAAAGATAATGATTGTGTCACGCGCGAGTTTTAACAGAAAAGGACCTAGATCGGGGGTTATCGAGAGAGGATTCATCTAGTAATAACTGCTTTTCTGGAGATTTCTTCTTTCCGGAGCTCCGATCTGGCGACGGCTTGGCGCGTGAGGATGACGGAGAGGGTGATTGAGGCCTCCGTTGCGCAGGTGGTGTTGTTTTGGGGTTGATTGAGTCGGGAGTGGTGCGGATCTGGTGGTTGTCTTCTGGAATGGAGATTCATGGTGGCGTTTTGACGGAAACTAAACCGGGCATGATGGAGATGTGTTGATAAAATGTAGATCTGAAGTTACCGGTGAGTGTGGAGGTGAAGGGTATGGCGGCGGCGGTGGTGGGGAGTGGTGGAGGTGGAGGTGATTGTGGTTTTAGTGAGAGAGGGTAGAAAGAGAGATGATTGTATGCAATTTTGAAGATGGTGGGGTCTTTATTTTAAGTTAATTATATAAATTTTCCAAAAAAATGAAATTACAAAAATGCCCATGATCAGATTTAACATTGAAAATTAACTGGGTTTGTCTTAAAGGACATAACGTGCAAGATTTTGAAACATTAAGGACAAAACTCATCAATTTTAAAGATAAAGGACATCGCCTGAAATTTGGGACAAACATAAAGGACAAAACTTGTAATTTACTAAAAAAAAAAAAAAAAAAAAAAATACAAAAACACTAACAAACTCATGTCATTTTTGTTCCTCCACATTTTGCAGTTAATAGATCTAAATGTAATATGAATATAAAACCTATGATTACCTCTGCAGATCGGTTAATCTCAACATCTTCAGATCCTGAGAAACTCTTTTCTCCTTGATCAGCCTTCGTATGCGGGGCACAACTGTTATGTGACGGATGCTCGAACTTCATTCGGGAACTAACCCGTCTATGATGTTCTGAGAGAATAAAAGTACTTGTTAGATAAACAAAAAGTGGTTGACATTCATATAACATCACTCTATTTACACAAAAAAGCTGCAGGTTTTTAGATGATTTATTTTCTTACATGACAAAAAAGCTGCAGGTTTTTAGATGATTTATTTTCTTACTCTATTTACTCAAGTGAAGATATAGCTCGTTTCCCATATAGCTCATTTTTTTTTTACTTGTTTGAGATAAAAGCAACCCAAATTCCGACCCATACACCATACTATTTGTAAACGGGTCAAAATTGACGCCTCCATAGTTGAATGACTGAAAACAGTGTAGTACATAGA
Source organism: Helianthus tuberosus (assembly GCA_030545235.1). Taxonomy (NCBI): domain Eukaryota; kingdom Viridiplantae; phylum Streptophyta; class Magnoliopsida; order Asterales; family Asteraceae; genus Helianthus; species Helianthus tuberosus. Next base: position 66,430,033 of record CM060447.1, read on the forward strand.
GGATGATTGCAAAACCAAGAAAAAAAGGAGCTCCGTGTGTTTTAACTATACACTATTTTCCACCATTAACCATAAACTACAAACCATATTTTATATTGTAGGCTCCATGATCTTTGCTAATCAGCCGCAGAATAACGAGTTCATCATTTAGGAGTATTTCAATAATTCTAACGCAGGTTTATGGAGCCAAATAAGTACAAACCAGTTATTTATAACTATGACGAATGTTAAAAAAAATTTTGATTTTTACATGAAAAAATTTACTAAGAAAATGAAATATACCTGGACCAAAACAGCACCAGCAGCATCACCAAAAAGAATGCATGCCCCTCTATCAGTCGAGTCAACATAACGAGGATAGCGAATCTGCCCCAATCACAAGTACATTCTTATAACACTCAAATTTACAACATAAAATTAATTATAAGAAACAACCGCTCGACAAAATGTGTTTTGGGTCAACCCTGACTGAATCCAGCAACAATTTGTCTGTTTTGACCCGTTACTCAACTCATTGGGCCTCACGACCCTCACTAATCCACTTAAAGTACAAGACGAATAAATTTAAAAAAACTGCTCCACAACCAGGGGCAGACCTACCTCTTGACAAGGGGTAACCGCCGTTTCCCCTTGACACTCCGACGGTAGTGCAAATTTTGAAAAAAATTGACGGTTTTTTTTATTTCTTTACCCTTTTTTTAAAACGTTGCCCCTATAAGGATTTTCTAGATCCTCCACTGTTCGCAACCCTCTTTTTACTAATAAAATCAAACAAACTTTTTTTTTTTTGTTTTAAGTCAACCCAACCTGGCCCGTACAAAAATTATCCATTTTGAGTTGTTTCCCAACTCGCCCAGCCTACCCAATATGCCACCACTAGTAGAGAATCTTAGAGAAAATGGAACGGCAACTTACCGAGAGAGGGATTGGATGAGGAAATGTTTCGGCGGTACCAAGTAAGCTTTCGTATGTAGTGTCCCTATAACAACACAGTAGAATGTACCTTGTGAATCATCTCTGGCGTCAAGTTAAAAGTAACTCTGTTAGACTGAAACCAAAAGAATTGAAAAGGCCAGCATTAATATCACTACAAGTAGAAAACTTCAAGAATAATTAGAGGTGCAAGATGGGCGGAACGAATAATCAATCAAATCCATTATATTTATCCTTTACAATTAAAAAGGATGCTAAAAAAAAAAAAATAAGAAAAGGATCGTCTACAACATCAATAAACTTATCAGAAGTCGTTGGAAAAGAAATTTACCAGAGGATATGAGTATCTGGCGATGAATATACATGCCAGTCCAGGTCTACAGAAATCTGTAAGAATTAGGGTTAGGGTTGAGAATCAATCAAGCAATCATAAGTGATGGAAATTGTGGGTGACAGTACCTTGGATTCCTTTTCAAATATACTGAGGTCGTTTTCAAGGGCGACGACAACATCGGTCTTGGTGGAATCGGAATCGGAGCCGGACTCCCCTTCATACGTTCGCTTCCTCATCATTATGAGTTAGGGTTTCTATGCTTACAGATCCAGAAAGAAACAAAGGGCACCGTTAAATCCCTACCTCTCCTCGCCAGTTCTGGAGATTTATTCTAGATTCTCTCATCATAGGGTATGTTTGGTATGGAGCTTTTAGGGACTTTTAGGAGCTTCAAGCTTTAAGCTTTTAAGAAAAAGCTCATACTCAGTAAAAAGTCTTGTTTGGTTGAAGGAGCTTGAAGCTTTTAGGTTAGCAGCTTGAAGCTTTTGGTTGAACGCTCCTCCTAGTATCGTTTAGAAGGAGCTACAAGCTTTTAGAAAAAAAATGACTATTTTAACCTCTAAAGATAATAATTTTTTTAATGCACAAACTTTTTAAATTTTTAGTATTGTCCATTTTGGTCATTTTATACATTTTATTAAAAGCTCCAGCTACTCTGCCAAACATCAAATATATCGGAAAAGCTATAGCTACTAGCTACCAGCTTCCAGCCTCCAGCCACCGGCTACTTTTGCCAAACATACCCATAAACTGAACATGAAGGAGCTGAATAGATTAGAAACGGAAGCATTCAATAGGAAGGCTGAAATCCCCTAATTAGCCTTCTAGTGTCTTAAAAGTTTGGTTGAAATACCCACAAAAATAGCTTACACATCCTTGTACTTGGTGCTTCGTAACTTGTAAGTACGATAAAATTACAATGTTGTCCATCACATTTCCTTTATATAGTATTATAGATTATAGATTATATAGAATAGAGACTCCAATATGAATACTGTTTGACATTTATCACCACTGGTCGTCCAAATTCAAGACTTCATGATATTGGTTTCAAAATGTGACCATTAATCTCTCCTCCAAATTCAAGACTTCATGATATTGGTTTAGAGCATTCCCACTGGAACCTTTATCTTGATCTCTAACAAATCACAGTTCTCTAAATTTTGTTTAACTTCAAACATCTCATTTTGCATCTCTATTTTTATGCTCTTTGTTTAATTAGTATTTCATTCTCTTTCTTTCATACTTTAGGTACAAACCAAAAATGCTTTAAATTTTGGAGATGTGAATAGTAACTTTCTACATACAAAGTCAGAGGTGTCTCTGAGATTTCACGTATCATGTTCGAGCTCGAAAAAAATGTGCAATTCTGTAACGTTTTATTATTATTTAAAAAAATCAAATTAGTATTGGGTTCAATAAACCTAATGCCAACTGAGCTAAATACTAAACCATAAAAAATGATTTGTAAATGGGCCTATATCGCAATTGGTACGCGTTTACTTTTTTTTTTAAATAATGTATATATATCGATTTTTTTTTAAAAAAAATCGCGTGCCCTTCGAAATCACGAGCCTTGTGCGGAGGTTCTCCCCGCACACCATCAACGCCGCCACTGAGCAAAATCTTTATATTTTGAAAACGTAGATAGAGTAATTAAGTATTTATAGAAGTAATTTATCAAATACAAACAATTATAAATATTCAAAACAATTCTTACTTGGCAAATCTTGTCCACATTTCGGAGAATTATGTTGATAGTCTTGTGATCTAAACTTAGGGAGGGCGGGACGCCCATCACTCACCACCCACTTATTACTCACAACATCCAATCAAGTTCTGCCACGTCATCGAACTTTATTCTATCACTAGTGATGGATTTTAGTGGAAATGTCCATCACTCACAACACCCAACAATAAACCCTCACATTCTTCAATTCTTCACGCGTGATGTGTTTGACGCGTTTTCAAATTGACGCATTATAGAACGTGGTGACGGCGGTGTTATTTTTTGTTCCACGTGTGGAGGACCATCACGGGGACGCTCCGTCCCCCTTATTCACTACAAATATACGCATGCAAGTATTTCAAGAGAAGGTTTATATAAAGTTGACAAAGGCATTTTTAAATTAACGTTGAGAATCATCAAACTTTAAAACAACAACCGTGAATCATTATAATCTAACGGTTCAGATGTCACACGTTCTGAACACACAAACTGTAAAAAGAAACCAACAACGGTGAACTGGAGATAATGAAAATCTATCTATCTAGCTCTCTATTCGTTCAGATAATACTCTTGATGACCGCAAGTCTGCAACTTTCATTTAGGTGCTACATCAATTTGTCACGCTTCCATCGATACACACCCATTGACCCACAAACATGGCTTCACAATTGATGTTCGGGTTGATCGCCAAAAAAGTTTCCAAACTAATCTTTAACGACTGGCTAATGGTCGTGCAATCGTCGCCAGATTCCACACCGATAACTTGGTCACAAACAACAACTGAATTTGCCTTTTGGAAGCCATCTATTTGTTCACAAATCCATTGATCATATAATAAATAATAAAGATATATAATGTCAATGTAACAATAATAAGAAGATAAAAGGTTTAATTTGTTTTTAAATGACTTACCGAGTAGGGCGGTTCTGCTTTCTGCCAATACAATGAACATCAGGCAAAGTGAGAGTACGGTGGCCATATTTACAAACATGGAAGCTTTCATGGCCATGATTGATCTCGAGTTTCTTGGTTATGGATGATCTGGCTGGCCTGAGTTACCTTATATGAGTTTCTTGGTTGGTATTTATAAGGAAGGATTTGGATTGAAGTTATGACGTAGTATTCATATCATCCCAAAGATGAGCCAATTTAACATTGTAATCTGAGAAGTTACAGCCGGCTTGCAGGTTATATTGTTTTTACTTTTGAATAATAATAATAATAATAATATAATTTTTTAACCACATATATAAGTTATCAATAAGAGAAAATCAAGTTGAGTGTGCTTTATCTTTATTATTGTCATGCTAGAATAATTATCTATATCTATCTATATATTAAAGTTCATGGGGCATGAATAGTAACAAAATTTCATATTATTTTATTTATTTTATTGTTATATTACTTTAATCATATTTTGTTATTATATTATTATATATATTGATTTCGAGGGACGATCAATAGTAATTTTATTTTTATAATAATAGTCATTTTGTTATTATTTTATTAATTTATATATTATAATAGTTTATTATTATATTTACTTTTAATAACATATTTTTTTAACATCTATTTCCTTTACTTTTTTTAATAATTGTTTTTTTTTTCCTTTTTTTTTACCCTATATTAATTTATCAATTAATTTGATACTTCTTTAATAAGTTACGTTTATAACTTTTTTCTTAAAACTTAAATACGTAGTTGTGCTTCATTTCTTTCCCTGACATTCCGTTATAAGTTTTGTTAAAACGAGGTTATACTCAAAATAAAGTATTTATTTGGTATCATAAAACGGTACGATGATAAACTAAATCGTTCTAATGGTTTGACTTTCTAAACAACATGCTTTATTTTCAAATCACGTTTGTTTTACATTATCATTTGTTTGGTTTCGCTGCAATGCGCGATATAAAAAAACTAGTTTTACTTATATAGTAATGAATCTGCAAAGCACCGTAAATAAACGTTACAAAGTTCATATTTGAGTATTTGCCTTTTGTATTCAAGTATCCCTAAATATGATTTTTCATATCCCATAACTAGGTTAATGCCCGCGCGATGCACGGCTTCATCCAAAACCATATTATTTACTTTGAAATATAATATTTTGTACAAACGCATACATTGGAAGAAAAAAAAAAAAACTATTCAAATGCCGGAAAAAACTTCCTTGTAGATTACATTTGTTATTTTACTCCTTACATTCTCATCTTTGTCTAGTATAAGCAACTTCACACCACCTCTACTTTTAACTCTTGATAACGCAACATAAAGCTGACCATGTGAGAAAACTGGATATTTCAAGTACAATCCAACCGTTGATAGAGATTGTCCTTGACTTTTATTTATAATGATTGCAAAACATACATTTAAGGGGAATTGTCATCGTTGAAACTTGATAGGAATTCTTTTATCCGACGGTGTCAAACTGATTTGTGGAATAAACGTTCTGGTCCCTATGTTTCCTCTGGATATAATCTCCGCCTCTATAACATGTTTATAAAGTTTAGTAATCCGTAGTTTCGTACCGTTGCATAAACCATTTTGTTGATCGATATTACGAAGCAACATTACAGGTACACCAACTTTAAGGACTAATCGATGATTAGGCAGACCAAAAATTTTTGACCATTCAGAACTTCGGGATCGAGAATATAGTTTCGCATTTGCTTCAATCTTTCCTTGATCAGTTTGACAAATACTATCAGAACTCAGATACTCCACTTCATCGCCAGGAAACGAAGCAAGCAATTTTTCATTAATTTCTTGAACAACCTCGTTTGTTGGTGCCAATATAGCTCTTTCAGCAAAATAATCTTTATCTTTGTACAGTCGAAGAAGTGAAGGATATACAAAGTCGATCAGATCTAACATAGGATCCTCAGAGCACTTGATTAACAAATCTTCAGGAATATCTATACAATCATCACTGTCACCAATCTTTCCCTCGCCCAAGTCAAGCAACCAATCCGCAAAAGCTTTAATGTCCTCTATATCAGATGCGTTGGCTCCTACAGTTAACCTCATGTTTTTTTGTTAACGTAAGGACCTTGCAAGTACTGCAAATATACGACGACGTGATTGAAGCATTAACGATATCTCGCCTACTGCCATTTGGTACAACCGGAAGTATTTGTCTAAAGTCACCACCGAACACCATAACTTTTCCACCAAAGGTCATCTCACATTTGAAGATATCTTTCATTGTTCGGTCAAGTGCTTCAAACGCATGTTTATGATTCATCGGTGCTTCATCCCAAATGATCAATTTCGTTTTCTTCAATAAATCAACAACGTCATCATCCGGTTTAATAAAACACATCGAGGTTTCTGTTAAATTTAAAGGTATATGAAACCTTGAATGTGCAGTACGTCCACCAGGTAACAAAAGAGATGCGATTCCACTTGATGCAACATTCAGTACAATATCTCCTTTACATCTAATGGATGCAGATAATGTCTTCCAAAGAAATGTCTTACCAGTACCTCCGTAGCCATAGACGAAGAACAAACCACCTGCATTACTATTAACTGCTTCAATTATCTCATCAAACACTAAACGCTGCTCATCGGTTAGGCTGCTTAAATTATTATCAAATTCAATGGCAGTAGCGCTTACATCGTACCTAAGCTCGCCAGCAATTAAACGGTTGTCTGCTGAATATATTGATTCACTGTCGGGATGAGGCATAGACGGAAACCGACTTAAACTTGAGTTGTTACGTAATAAGTAACGCTCAATTTCCAGCAACGTTAGGTTCCTTATTTGTTCTTCTGGAAGAGATAAACCTATTAAAATTATGTACATAAACTATTAAAATTCTTGTAAATAAAAAATGAAATTACTAAACACTAATCTATAAGACATAACTGTCAAAATATCAAATAACAATTTGCGTACCTTCGATCCTCAAAAGCTTTTGCCGATTGTATAAAATACCATCCGCAAGGTACTCCCATGTGTTTTCCCAAACATGTTCAGGCTTTGATAATGTATTAGACGCCAACATTGTAGCAAACAGATTACGAAGATAGTAACCTGAACCTGTGTAGTACGCCTCTTTGATAGCTTCTATATACTCCTTGTCGTTGTCTAAAAGGCCTCTAGCGTAGCACGCATCTCTAAATGTTGGGAAGACTTGTCCATTCACAGTACGAATCTCTTAAAAAGACTTAGGACCTACTACCTTATTAAGAAGGATTCTTAAAAAGTATGCCTCGCCCATAGAAGGATTCACACAATGAATACGACCAATGGTTTTGCCTATTATGCGTTTATCCCATATCCTTTCGTCCTTCTTCCAAACAAATTTAGTTGGGAACTCAACGTAAGTAAGGGTGCGCGCCAACGGATCTTTTTCATTCTTTTCCATCCACCCCAAAAACATCGTTGAAGAAATAGATGGTTTTTTAAGAACACTATCAAGTTCGTCATCAGGGCCGTATACAACGTTTTGTTTATCTGGTAGATGAAACAGAAGCCTGATTACGGATGGATAGCGATAATGAACATCAAATGAAAATATGCGCCATGAAGCTTCGCATGCCGAGAGATATCTACATTCATAATACTCTTTGATTTCATATTTTCCATCTTCAAGCTGACCTTCATCGGCATTTGGTACAAAACCAAATTCTGCTCTATCTGGTCCTTTGTTAATGTATTTAAACAAATACTTAATGGACGCAGCCTGGTTACACCATTCGACCTTAATGTGTGCCTGATAACGTCTCAATAGGGTTTTGCTATACGGAACCACGCTTCTGTTATCAAGCTGAATACCATATTTCTCAACAAAAAAACCTGAATCGGCTCGTCTATAGACCGGATAACCATTCGAATCTAGAGAAGTCTTATCACATAACTTCTTAGGAAATTTCTTCGAACAGTTACCGTTGACCATACACGGACAATTTGGTTTTGCAACACCACAAGGTCCGTGAATCATATAGTCCCTGACAAGAGTATATAGATCTGGATCTAAGTTTTTGTCAGGTATCTCGGCAGAAATGAACTTGTCAACATGCTCAACCGAAGGAAGCTTACTTTCGTCATTTAAGAACAGACAGATATGCGCATGCGGTAGACCTCGTTTCTGAAACTTTATGGTATAGAAAACTGCAATACGAAAGTTAATATTAAAATACTTATTTTCGAAGTTATGGTTATGAACGTAGCAGAACAAAAAAAATATAATAAAGTAACTGATTTAAATGGATGCTTACCTGCCGATGCATTGCCGAATAAATATTTCTCTTGCAAGTCTTTCATGATTGCGTCAAGCTTAATTTTGAACAATCGGCATAAAATGCCCGGTCTATCATTGGGATTAATCTTCGTGTCCTTCAGAAATCTTTTAATCTCCGGCCATTTAGGACTACACGTGATCGTAATGAAAAAATCAGGGTAGCCAAACCATTTACAAATGGCCATCGCATCATAATAATTCTCCCTCATATAACACGATCCACCGGTGAACGAAGACGGTAGTAGTACGCGTGTTCCAACGTTTGACATATCTGGATTACCATTTTGTCCAAGCTTTTTAAGGTTATCATATGTCTCAGATCTCAGATTTTTTTGCTGCAGACGTATGAATAGTAATCGTTCACTTTCAAACATCGTATATACGTCAACCAAGAACTGTTGCAAAAGTCTTCGAGCATTGAGAATCAAAGAGAAATGATTCACTCTATCTTGAACATGGTAAGCAAAATACTCTCTCATTGTACATTTTGACTCTTTTTTCTTCGTTGATGCCCTTCCTTCTCTATGAAGAATATCAATCCGGTAACCATCTTCACCAAAAGGGAAAAGCAATGGATACTGAAGCGCGAGATACGAAGGATGAAGCTCGCTAATACGTTGTAGACCATCTTTCTTTGACTCAACAACTACATCACGATTATCAAGAACATCCTCAATGTTTCCAACAATAAGCGCAGCAACTTCGGACGACGTCGGTAGGTTGTATGTACGACCATCTTTAGACCTATTTGCCTTAAGCCGTAATTTTAAGTCAACATGAGGATTATCAACAAACCGATCTCGTACACGTCTATAGGTTTTCACCAGCTGATTATTTGAATCTAAAATCAGCTTAAGGCACTCTATGAGTTCAGTGTCAAGCAAATCAGAAGTTGCGGAAGCTGGTTTGTTTGAGTTACTGTAAAGCAATTGTAAGACAAAAGCAAAAGTATCAGTAAGTGTTTATATAACATAAAACAAAAAATAAATCAAAAAAATAAATAACGAAATGGTTTCCAGGGATACCTAAATACGGTTTTGCGATTACAGACTTCATTATCTGTGTCGTATATGTAAAGTTGCACAAACTTTGGTTCACCACCTTCTTTAGGAAGAAGACTTCCCAGTGTATGATAATTCTCGACACTAATTCGGTATACATACGGAGCATTTCCTCTATTGATTTTCGAATCAACTTTACCACCCATTGAAGTGAACGAAAACATAGAATTAAAACGACGAATATTCAATAAGAAATGCTTGCTCTTGTCGTCTAAACTCTTAAAAAGATTTTGATATTCCAGACACGTCTCTTTAAAATTAGGAAGATGTACTTTTCCATAAGCACAACAAAGCATGTAAGTTGTTCTTCCTGAGTAAACCCTTCCTTTTCCGGCCTCAACTTTTCACAACTTAGCATTACATATGTCACATACAACTACTTGATCACCATAATCCAAATAATCTATTATTGAAAATAAAAAAATATATCATTTTGTGCTATTTGTTATGAAATTAATATAATGGCGTTCTTCAAGTGGAACTTAAAGTAGTGAGTGTGTAAGGTACTTACTGTTAGAAACTCCTTTATATGGATCTTCAGCTAATTGTTGAGGAATAATATGATTGTCGGAAAATAACTTAACCATTGGAATAGGATATACGTTTCTACCCTGATTAGTAGAAAACCTTTCTTTACCTCTTTGTTTCCTCTTTACACCTATATGTTGATACCAATGAAAAATAATAAAAATGTCATAATCAAAATAAAGAAATGTGAAATACGTAAATACATACCACCAACCTGAAGTAGATGCTTCAGACGGAGTTGTTAAAGGTGTGGTTGCGCAAAAACGTGGATCGATGGTATTGATATAAGACAATGAACGCATTGGTGTTACGATCCGGCATTCATTTGTATTGGATGCTGAAACATTGCATGACTGAGTAACGTTTTTTGAAATGGAAGATTGGTTACTCACATTATTTCTCTTATTATCCAAATGTAATTTCCTATATTTTCTTCGTTCAACTGATTGTTGATGCTCAACATCATTAGAAGCAACTGAAAAAAAAAAATATGGATATCCATAAAATATCAAATTATACAATAAAATTGTATTCTTCTCTAAAAAACCAAAGAATTTACCATTTGTAATGTTACACAAATTATAAATGAAAAAATGTATTCATGTGTAAAAAATTATAGAATTTACCATTTGTAATATTACCCAATGGACTTCTTCCAGTTTCAACTGCAACAAAAAAAGTCTAAGTTACCGTATGAAACATGTTTATGTATTACATATTTTTTTATTTAAAAAAAAGAAACTCATAATCATAATAAATAAAATTTAAATATGTAAGTAAATATCACCAACCTGATGTATACACCTCGTACGGATTTGTTAAAGGTGTGGTTGGCAAGATACGTCGATCAATGGTATTGATATAAGAGGATGAACGAATTGGTGTTACAACACGACAATCATTTGTATCGGATACTGAAACATTGGATGGCCGAATTACGTTTTGTCTTGTGTTTAATTTGTTAGTCACATTATGTCTCTTATTATCTTCATGTACTTTCTTTAATCTTCTTCATTCAGCTGATTTTTTATGCTCAACATCATTATAAGCAACTGAAAAAAATGGATATCCATAAATTATCAAATTATACATTAAAAATCGAATTCCTGTCTAAAAAACCAAATAATTTACCATTCGTAATGTTAAACAAATTTTAAATGAAAAATTATATTCATGTGTACAAAAATAAAAAAATTACCATTTGTAATATTAGCCAATGGATTTCTTCCAGCTTCAACTGCAACAAATAAAGTCCAATTTACCAATCAGATATGTTTATGTATTACATATTTTTTGATCCAAAAAAAAAAAAAAAAACAAACTCATAATCATAGTAAACAAAATTTAAATATGTAAATAAATAACACAAAACTGACGTACACGCCTCGTAGGGATTTGTTAAAGGTGTGGTTGGCAAAGTACGTCCATCCATTGTATTGATATAAGAGGATGAACGAACTGGTGTTACGACCCGACAATCATTTGTATCGGATACTGAAACGTTGGATGAACGAATGACGTTTTGTGAAGTGGAAGATTTATTATTTGCATTTCTTCTTTTATTATCCAAATACAATTACCTTAACTTTCTGCGTTCAACATAGTCTTGATGCTCAACTTGATTAGGATCAACTGAAGAATAAAATGCATATAACATTTTTTTAACTATTTATAAAAACAAAATTCAATTAATGTCTAAAAAATTGTAAACATTACCATTCGTAATGTTAGACAAAGGACTTCTACCAACATAACCTGTAAAAATTTAAGTAAAATTAACATTATGTAACATAGTTACATATTATATCATTTTTTATTGTATTTGTAAACAGAAATAAAAATAAAGTACATACTATTGGAAGGTTGAACACCTGTAGGAAGTGGAAATGAAGGTAAAGTTTGAGGTTTTGCACGTTTAGGCATATCCTGATATTGTATCATATATAACATACCAAAGTATTAAAATAAGTATTCGAATAACTAAAATGTAAAAGTATAATACAAGAAGATAACACTTACCTGTATGAGAAATGACCAAACGTCAAAACTTCAAAAATGATGAATGTGGTGACAGAGTTTTCTGATTTAGACTTGTAGAACCTTTAGTCATAAACATTGAGTGTGTATTATGAATAAGAATAGAGGTTCTTATAGTATTTGAAGTTATTGTAAAAAAGGAAACTATAAATTTAAAAAAAAATTAGGTTATAAGTGTAAAAAAGGAAACAATTTAAATTAATATTAATTGGAGGTAAATCTATAAAATTTAATGGCGAATTTTTTTTAAAAAAATTATATTGTCGGTTATACAATTTATAAAAGGAAACAAAATCATACAAATTTTTATTTTTAGATAAATTTAAAAAAAGTGGCGGTTTATTATAAAATTTTATATTATAAGTTTTAAAATATTGGGGATTGTTAAAAATATAATTATAGTAATTACATAATGATTAAAAAAATTTAATTACTTAAATTCGGTTACTAAAATCTTTATTTACAATTTAAATATTAAAAAAAATATTGGATAAATTACACTTTTCGTCCTTTATGTTTGTATCAAATTGCAATGGATAACCTTTAACTTTAATAATTACAGTCACAATCCTTTATTTGGAAAACACATTACACCTTTCGTCCTTTAACATTAACTAGGTTAAAATTTTCAATTAAGTCTAATCATGTGCCTTGTACATAAGGGTAGAATAGTAATTTTACTTATTTATTCAAAATATATTTAATAAATAAAACAAAGAGAATTTTAAATAATAAAATATATATACATATTTACATGACCCCCTCTCTCTCTCTCAACTATCTCTATCTCTCTCTCTCTCTCTCTCTAACTTCAACCAAACCCAAAATAACCACCTGTGACCGCCATCACCGGCAAAAAAAAAAAACCCACCGCCTATAGAATCATGAACAACCATCTTTAATCAAAAACCAAATGGAAGTCTTAATAATTTTGCCTCAGTTAGTGTAGACCATAAAAGCAATTATCCAAATCATATGAATACAACCAAACAAAACCATGATTTCTCTATTTAAAAAATGGCATAAATCAAACTTCAGTGGTAGAAACAAATTGTTAAAAAAATAAATAGAAAAAGATATCAAAACATGTAATCCTAATAAACAACTCTGTGAATGAACAATCAGTTCACATGTGACCCACTACAAAGTTGAAATAGAAGTTTAATATCAATACAAGGAACACAGAACATCGTTTTCATAAGTCCTCCAGCCATTGAAGATGTATTCAGATCTTCCGCTCATCTGCAGCGATGATGTTGTTGGTGGTGCATCAGTGGCGGTAGTGTAGGGACTGTAGCGCCAACAGTTGGTTGTGGTGACAAGTGGTTGTCTTGGTGGATGGTGATGGTGGGGCTTCCAGGACAGATTTGGTGGTGGTGTTTGTTGGGATACGGTGGTGGCGATGGGGCTTGGCTAGCAGAAGTTTGGAACCCTAATTTGGGAAGTTAGGTGAAAGAGGGGCTTATAAGGTGGGAAAGAATAAGGGTTAAAATTACCATTCTACCCTCATGTGCAAGGCACATGATTAGACTTAATTGAAAATTTTAACCTGGTTAGTGTTAAAGGACGAAAGGTGTAATGGGTTTTCCAAATAAAGGATTGTGACTGTAATTATTGAAGTTAAAGGTTATCCATTGCAATTTGTTACAAACATAAAGGACAAAAAGTGTAATTTATCCAAAAATATTAATAGTCTTAAAAATTATAGTTTGTAAAACAAATATAAAGTAACAAAAGGTAAAGGTTAAAGAAGTATAGGTAATAGGAAATATTCCAAACCAACCATTAAAACCAACAAACCATGTCTCAAATAAAAAACCAACCAACCATATGTTTCAAAAAAAAAAAAAAAAACCAACAAACCATATGTTTGAATCCAAAAAAAAAAAAAAAATAAATAAACAAACCATGACAAATCAATCGAAACCAATGTAACACGCAAACGAAACCAAAGCAGCAATATTCGGAAAAAGATAAATTGTTTTTGGTAAAAATACTTCAACCATGAACTACTTCTTCAACTTTGGAACCAGCGGAATCATTTCATCATCAACTTGGACATCCGAGACACCAGCCTTTTTAACCTTTGTTGATGATAGAGATGTGCTTTCTTCAACTTCATACACGTCAGCAAGGTTACGTTTCAATTTCGAAGACGAAGTCTTAGAACAATCTTTAGATGTGCAATCGGGTGTGAAGCTATCACCAATAGAATCCACAGCAGCATCCTGAATGATATATTCAAAATTAGAAAGTATATAAAATGTTTAAAGCATTTGGCATTTTGTAACATTAACTTAAAATACATACCTTTAGAGCAAAAGGGTTTTGAGTTGACATATCACTAAGTGAAACATCAGTAGCCGCCTCGTCCACACCCTACAATTCAAAAAATAATAAGGCTAGGCACAACAAAAATAATAAATTTCCTAACATAACTTTAATTAAAAGGTTTGTATGCGTTAACCTGATCAGCTGGAACTCGGCTCTCCAAGGATTCAATGATTGCTACATCATTCACCAACTTATGAACAACATAACCATCAATATGGTTGTGACAACCCGGACTTGAAAGGTTAGTATCTTTTAGTTTAACGATTCTGTTTTCTTATTTATTCTTGTGAACGCCTTTTACAATGATATGAATCGTTAAACTCTCGTAACTAGAATAAACTTTCTAAACGTAAAACGGATGGGAAAATGTTGATCGGGTATTTGGGCCGTATGTATCGCATTTGAGGGTTGGCACACACTTTAATCCACTTATAATTCACTTTGGCCCACTACTTGTGTTAAACCCAAATTATGTGCATTGTTGACTACTCTTGGCCCATACCAGTGAAGCTTAGTTTGAGCCCATTATCGGCTATTAGTTGAACCGCCCAAAACAAACATCATTATATTACGTATTATAGATGTGGATTACATAACAAATTAAATCCTAAACCCTATTCATCCCCCATCCTTTACGCACACCAGCAGATCTAACCCCCCCCCCCCTTGTGAAGCTTCATCTGAATAATTCATCCCATACTTTAACTTTTCGGTTAGTATAATATCTCCATGTTTCGAATCAGTCCTTTGGTCATGTATGCATAGTCGTATTGATTGCTATGAATTGATTTGGTTCGTATGTGATGATTGTGTGTTACTTATTTACATGATAATAGGAACCTCTGTTTTAATTATATGTGTTACTTGTGTTAGTTGATTTGTTATGCCTGTTAATCGTTCACAACGTCCGCCGAGATTATGCTTGTTGATTAGTGAGTATGATTCATTAATTTCAGTTACATACGAGATAATGGTTATGTCATTATGTGAGGCTGTTTATAATTAGATTGAAATTGGGCACATTGCATGGGCAATTGTAGATGGGATGATACATGATAACTGGATCTCAATATATGAAATTGATCACAGTTGGGCCGGTTGTAAGGATTGGGCCGCACATATTCTATGGACACACACATAGTTAAACCAACTAATATTAGGATTGATGCTCCATAACTGGACTACATGTATGAACAGATTAATTGTTGATGGGATGATCCTTCGTATGTTAAGATACATATATTAACAGAGTAATAATCCAACTGGTCGATTTCCCTTTTTATCACTAATGAAATAATATGTGATGATCATGTTGCTTATTGGTTGGGTAGGCATTAAAAAGTGAAATGGCCTTTTAAATATTTGGACTTACATGTTCGGTTGTGGACTCTATATAAATCCATAATTTAAATTACAAGCAATCGGTTGGGACTTGTAACTGGATTGGGCTGCTAGATACTATGTACTATTGGATCAACTGTTTGAACAATCATTGTTCTTTGCTTGAACTGTTGCTTAACTGTTATACGTGCCCTATGTGATAACAACTGATGTGAATCATGTGTAAACAAACTGTAAAACTGATCATTACCAAACACTCTTCTAGGTCGTAAGTATTGAACTTATTTAACGAGTAACTTGTCTAACCGAGCAAACCTAAGGTGAGTTCATTGCTCTTTCTCAAGCATGGGTCCCAGGGAAGGGATAACGGGTAACGTTCCGAGGAGGAATGCATGTGTAATGGGATGTTGGTTATCGTACTCAGTTTTCTATCATTGTAAGACCACAATATCTACCGGTACGTTGCTTGTAGGGCAACAGGGGTTATTAGTTGATAGCGCTATTAGGTTTGGCACCCTCACGACGTTCGAGGAGAACGGGCGTGAACTAATTACCTTAAAACATGACCAATGCTTTGATAGAGGCATTGGGGTTGGCAATCACATATCATATGGCCATTCGGTAATCGAGTAATAACAACATCGAAACATCAAACATCATAACAACAAACAACATATCGTCTTGTAAACTGTTTTACTCACATGATTGGTAACGCAACTTGGTAAACAAACACAAACCTTGAACTCACCAGCGTAGTCTGACACACTTGTTTACATGCTTGTAGGTAATCATTGAAGGAACTTGGGAACTTGCCGTCTGATGCTGCTGGAGTGGTTGTGGTCATGATAAACAATTATATTGATTTGGTTTTGATACATTTACACACTTATACCTTTATGCTTCCGCTCAATACTTTGGTTTTGGTTTAATTTACAAACAATACATTTCTTTCAATTGAGTATTTCAATACATTATTACTTGTGTTTGATATGATTGGTGGCTCTTTGTTGGATCGTTGCACCTCCATTAGGGACATGCCCTAGGTGGTAATTTGGGGGTGTGACAATGGTTGTCAATATTGAATTGACTAATTTGAATCTAGAAGGCAAACTTTTTATCATTAAAAGATTTAAACTGATAGGGAATGGTTTTCTCTTCCAAAGATGCCTAATATACATGAATTAAAATTTATTGAAAAGAACATAGAAGTAAGATTTAAACATTACTAATATGTACCTTGTATAATAATTTAAAAAAAAAGACTGATGTGAAATACGTTACCTGATCCACTTTTGACTTCTCAAGCAATTGAATTGCTGTCATTCCCAACATTTTTCTAGCTTCACGGTCAAACAAAGTCAAAGAGGCAATAACTGCATAATCTTGTACTCTTATCGGAATCCTAAAACTAAATGCACAAAAAGTAATTCACAAAATAAATTCAATTTACATTTGTAAAGTAAAATAAAATTACAAAAAATATAAGTAACTTACATCGGTGTCACAGTCACAACCTCTTTAGGACATTCAGGATATGAGCAAACTAAAACCTGTTTAAACTTCGGTTCCTCAGCACCGTCTTCAGCCTCCTCAATGACCAAAGTTGTCTCCACCTTCCGATTGCACTCCTCACAACCAAGGTAGTACCAATCATCTTTATCATCCACACCCATGATCATACCAAGAACTATAACCTCACAAGGCTGAAATTATATGTAAGAAATTAGAGTTATAAATATGAATTCATGAAACAATTTTGTTTAATGTAGTTATTTAAAATATTAAAAAGTAGACACAAACCTTATCCAAGAGCGTAATATCACGGAAATTGGAAAACGGATGCTTCACTAAAAAGTCATCCGCAACGCTTATGCTTCCAGATGAACCAATTGATTTCTGACCATTAGAGGATGCTTTACATATCTTCTCAACAAACCTGTTTACAATAATGTAAGCAAAAAAAGTTAACAACATCAATAAGTAGTTCATATTATTTTATAAACTGTTTACTTTGTTCTAAATGAACGAATCTTCTCTATGTCAGCATTGATAAACAACCTTGTTATATGGAAAGCATTAGATAGCGTTGTCTTCCCTGTGTAAAAAAATTAATATCAGAGATTAGGATATTCAACTTCCTAAATCATAAAAAAACTTATATAAATTTAACAAAGTTTATAAACAGTTAATACCTTTATACTTGTTGAAACTACCAAACTGCACAAGCAGAACAACATGAACTTTTTCTTTATGGCTCTGAATGTAACCAAACATCTCATCGCAGTACTCATCCCATAAAGTGCAGTTTATCTTGATACCCCTACATAAATAGAAATTAAACACATCTGAGGATATCATGTAAAAAAAATATATAACACTAAAGTTACAATGAAATTAAATTAGAATTTAATAAACAGACTCTTCATCCAGCAATTGCAAGTTCATGTATTTGCTATCTTTTCCCATCTTCGTTTTGGTCATCTCTGGTTCAGACCACTCATCTACATATCCAATAAAATCTGACAAAAAAAATTTGATTAATAAAAAATGTAATCAACACAAAAAACAAAAATTAAAAAAATAATCTAGATTTATATATTTTTTAATTTAGGATGTTGTTGTTATATATGATGAAGTACAAACCAACTCGATACTTGACATCGACTTCACCGGCTTTAATGGACTCAAAAGATGCTATCCGAATACCATATAAACTTCCGTCAAAGTTCTCACACTTTTTAACAGATGTATCAAAGTTTAAGCTAATAGCATGTTCCTTATCAAAGTGTTTGAAATTTGACTTAATGACAGAAAGTTGAGATTTATAAATGTAATAAGACTCGTTTTCATTAAGCAAAATTTCATGTTTTTTCCATAAACTTGCTCCAAACAGTTGCATGCATCCTGGTACCCTAATAAAAAACACAAATTAAAAGTGGTTAGTATAAACAACAATATAAAAATTAAGCTACGTTTTAAAAAGCAAATGACATTCAAACCAACCTGCTCATCCATGACCACCATTTCAATACCAAGGGTTTCTCCTTCTCTCTTTGGATTCACACGAATCCAAAGTCTTAACACCTTGATCTTGATGGTAAACAACTTGGATCTCTAATCAAGATTGTTTAAGAAAGTAACATTGTTTTCATCCATTTGTATGAGATATGAGCCGGACTGAGATGATTGATGTTAGAAAATAATTCGTAATTGAATCAAATGAATGTATTAACTAAATATATATACAAATTTCGTTTACTTATTTTTGTAAAGTTGAAAAATACGTTTATTAATATATAAAATTGTTACCGAAATTAAACAGATTAGTATTTTTAGAAATGGATTTACATTTCTAAAAAAACTACAAATCACAAAAAAATTATTTGATACTTACTTCCGTTACCTAAAAAATGAAACAATAATCATTTACTTAAATCAACAAATCACAATACATTAAAATGCAATAACTACACTCTATAGCAATGCATGCAAACAACACAAAGTAAGGTTTGTCACCAAAAGACTAAGAAAATATAACCAATAACTTGAAATTATAATAAATCTGTAGTTTATTTTATAATTTGTCAAAAATTAATTAATCGGTGTAGTTTACATTGGATATTTTAATAAAGAAAATTGAAGATTTACTTAAAATTTAGGATACGGTTGTTTGGATTTTTTTGTAATAGGCTGTAGTTAATTTCGGAATTTTTTTATTAAAGTTAATTGATTAATTAAATATGGCATGATTGTAATGGTTTAAAAAACTTCCATAAAAATGTTTGAAAACCGGTTTTTACTTTCCAAATTTAAATAAAACAACCTTAAGAATGTTTTATTAAAAACTAAATAAAACGGCCAGAAATATTTTAGAATTTAAAAACTAAAACACTAAAAAAAAAAAATTGATATACATATTTATTTATAATGTATATCACAAACCATTTTAATTATTCATTGTTTAAGCTATTAATAATGTAAATTTTCGAATTTCAAAGACAAGTTTAATAAAATCAATATTTTAATTTCAAACATTTTAATTTCAATAACCAAACTTTTTTTATTTATACAAAAGTAGCATATTCAACCTAAAATTTTCAATTGTAGATATTTAACCATTCAATGAAGTTTACAAAAACTTTAAATTGATTTAAATGGAAAGTATTTTTAAGTTTATATACTTAAATAAGATGGTAAATCTATGAGTGTAAAAAAGGAAACAACATAAATTAAAATTAATTTGAGGTAAATCTAAATTAGAATCTGGCCGAATTTAAAATATATATATATATATATATATATATATATATATATTGTCGGTTATACAATTAAAAAGGAAACAAAATCATACAAAATTTTATTTTTAGATAAATTTTAAAAAAAGTGGCGGTTTATTATATAATGTTATATTATAAGTTTTAAAATATTGGTAATGGTAACCATTTTATTAAATAGATACTTCTAGCACTAATCAAACAAATTACATTAATGGAGTTCAATATGATCAATACTTTTCTTCATTATCAAAGTAAGACAGATAAAATTTCAAGAAATTTTGATTTCACTAAAACATAGAATATTAAGCACAAACAGGTAGCAAAAAACAGAAACAACGTCTAGTCATAAGCATTATAAAACTAAGTGCTTCGGCCACACATATAAACGACCCAAAAAAAGTATCAGCAACATCTACCATGACATAAATTCTATGTAACGACCACACCAAAAACATACCACTAAATGTATTCTAACCACCAACAGTTTGTGCAAAAAAATACTACCAAAACATACCATGTACCTTCACCAACTCAGTTATAAAGCAACATACCTTTACTTTTAACAAATACCATCTGAAACGAAGAACCATATACCACTCGTTTGTCTCTAACAAACTCTCTCATACCGGTGACATTGAATCGCGGACAACCTTGCGAGAACTCCACACCAATAGCTACATCCCAAGTTCGACCAGCGTTGTCCTTGATGGTCAAATCCATCTTTCGATCTAAGCCATGAGTTTGTGCCCACTTCTTCTTCAGACGCTACAAATCAGAATATAAATTTTAATAATTAAATTTGTTAACACTGGTTTTCCTACAACTGATGAATTCAACTGGATTCCCCAAACATACATTAATGGTATGAAGAAGTAAATAATACAAACTTACATAATGATTGTCAACAACAAAAGTAACCGGTACTTCGTCATCACTCTGTTCAAATATAGGTGCAGCAACCGCATTAGGCACCTCATCATCAGACACTTCAATTAACTCATCAGTTGGTTCTTTTTTTATAACACAAAGTTCAGGCGGGTAAGTAAGAAGGGCAGGCTTACAGCTAAAAATACTCAAATCAAACGTCTTAAAATCAACCATTTCAAAAACCAACAAATGATCATCCGTTATCGACATCTCCTCCTTAATTCGACTCCAACCTGTGGTAATATAAAGCTCATGGTCTAAAACTTCCATCCGAACAACCCATTTACGATTTCCAGCAGAACGAACCAAAACCGGATCTGAAGGACAGGTATTCAGCATCGAGTGATGAACAAACAACCTGTTCACATACTACACAAAGAACAAAACAATATCAGGATCGATGGTATACATGACATACAAATAAATGTATGAATGTAAGGATAAAATAATTTAAAACTGTATATGTTCAAGTACCATGCAGTCGTCTCGGTCTTTAAAATCATTTCCAGGTTTGTAATAGAAGTAGTTAGAAGGCGCACGAGAAATGTCTTGATAAAAGTGGAACAGCAGGAACGAAGATAAAGCTTCTTCATACTGAAAAACAACCCACGAATTGTCCGGTAATTTCAATGACGTGACGACATCCAACCAGCCGTTGTAAAGAAAATAGTCGCCTGCAAGGTTGAACTCTTTGAGTTGAAAGATCCTCCCATCGAGGGTCCCGATGACTGCATTCTTCTCTGGATAAGCAAACGTCTTAATCCAGTCACCATAACCAGCAAGAAGTTTCTTCAACGGAAAAGACACACTTAAATCTCAACAAACTAAACAAAACAGCACCCTTACAAATAACCGCCTCAGAATCTAGTACTCCTAATATAGCACTAACATAACTCAACAATACATACACTCCATCAGCAACTCATTGCTATGAACAACAGTAACATCTGCCTAATGTACTCGGTAACATATATCCGTCCAACATCAAAATCAAAATCGACTATTACAGACCCTAAAAAAGAAACTGAACAAAGAAATTAAAACCCTAATCGGCTATGAACAACAGTAACATCAACAAATCACAACACATGAACAAAGAAATTAAAACCCTAATACACAAAACATATATCCGTCCAACATCAAAATCGACTATTACAGACCCTAAAAAGAAACTGTACACCACAATAACATCAATCGTGTACGATAATCTAACAAACAAAGAATCTAACAAAACCATTGAATCTGAAACGTCGGATCAAAGAAAACGAAATCGTATGTAAAAGATGGGGATATCGGAATCACGAATGAATACCATCGATGAAGACTATTATATAATGAAGATTGATTATACCTCTTCACTAAATCGCCGATTTGATCTCGAGGATTTGATTTCCTGCAAAATTAGCCCTAATTAAAACCTATAATCGATCATGAAATACTCTAATTAGAGAGTACCGTAGATGATTTGTCTTTAAATCCGTTGATTCTTGATCAAAATTTTTGGCTCTTGTTTAGTCGCCGTGTTCGCCAGACAAGAGAAGAGAGAGTGTTCGAATTAGGGTTTTGAGAGGAGAGAGAGAGAGAGAGAGAGAGAGTATAGCGTAAACGAGAAGCCACATTCAATCCTCAACTATGAGATGTGCCAAGTGTATGATGACATGGCTGCTTATTTGGCATCAACCATAGGGTGACATGTGTCCCCCAATGGTTTGTTTTATTAGATATATAGATGTAGACCATATTCTCAGATCTACCTTTTTTACTCACACAACTTGATCATAGTTTATGTACTATATATTTTTAGATAAAAAAATAACGCAAGAGTAGAGTAACATAGATACACAACTACAAATTTGGGTTATGTAAATTTAGTGTAGACTGTAGAAGTAACACACTGCTAAAATTATTACTTTCATGATTTTCTCTATTAATTATTCTTGAAAGTTTATAAAAACTTGGACAAAATGATTGATAGACAAATACTGTAACACCCCTGTTATGGGTGAAATTCTGAACCCATATCCTGGAAAATATCTTGGTTTATATCTTGGTTATTTAGTATCTGTTTACATCCGGGATGCTGGTTCAGGATATTGGTAACATCCTGAATGGTATCCTCAGGATTACTAATGGATTATGTGCAGGTACGTGGGTTAGAAGCTGGCAACGTTCATAAGACTCATTCCGCGGAAGACTCGGTCCAAGTCGTTCGAATAAAGACGTTGAAGCCGTGTTACTTGGTCAATAACGTTCACAATGGAATATTCGGAGTACCCCATATTTGTAGGGATTATTGTTTATAATTCATTACTATAAATAGGTGGGTATACCAGATCAAACAGGACATCACATTTTGCACTCGTTACACTCTAACACTCGCTTTCTAGCAAGCTTTCACTCTCACACAAAAAACATTGTAACACGTAGCGATCTGGTCTATATCCTGCACTGTATCCTGAAGTTTAAGCAATAAGAAGAACAAGGCAGCTGCGATTGTCAGCTCCCGAGGTTTTATGCCGGCGATCTAGATTGATCAAGGGCTTTCCTCGTACATCTCGTGTCATTTCCTTTACTTTTTGCTCATTGTTTACTCATTGTTTGATCGTAGATACAACTCAATATCCTGAGCT
Source organism: Helianthus tuberosus (assembly GCA_030545235.1). NCBI lineage: Eukaryota > Viridiplantae > Streptophyta > Magnoliopsida > Asterales > Asteraceae > Helianthus > Helianthus tuberosus. Next base: position 66,453,413 of record CM060447.1, read on the forward strand.
GTATCCTGAAAACTGTTTTCATAAACAACTTAACCAGCATATTTTCAACACCCATTTTAGCACACTACCTCACTTTACTAATTTGATCACTTAATTGCTTCGGTAATTTTTGACCAAAACAATTTGGCGCCCACCGTGGGGCAAGTGGTGCTCTCTTTACTAAAATTTTTTGTGAAATCGCTAATCGGTTTTCTATTTTCAAAACTTTTTGCCATATTATTTACAATGGCCTCAAGATCAAACATGAGTTCCTCCACTGTGTCTGCTACGACTTCTGCTACTACCGGTTCGGTGCTTCCACCACCTCCTCCAAGGATGACAGCTTCATCAATACCTCAGGATATTATCCCTACTCGCAGTATTCAGGAATCTGCTCCTGTTTTGGCTTCTAATGATGAAATTCTAACCTTATTTGGAAGTGTGCAGGAACAAATGAGGCAGCAACAAGAAACAAACCAAATGCTATTGAGGGAAATACAACTCCTGAAGTCTGGCTCGAGCAGATCTGCTGAGGATATTGTCACTCCATTGCAACCCAGGACTTTGAACTTTAGTTCAGCTGTGTATACTGAAGATAACAGGGGGAATATTGTGCCCAGCCTCCCGCAGAATCATACTCCTGAGATACCCTCCTCGGTCAGGATGTCAACCATGAGGAGCTCAGGATATGCTTCAGGATATGGGCAAAATCCTCCAACGGGTAACGTGTCAAATAATAATAATACTCATGCTACTAATAATACTGGATCTTTGCAGGATACAGGTGTAACATTAGCACTCACTAGGGAACTTCAGAAGTTGAAGGACATGATATCTAGTGTACCTGGAGTGGTCCACCCGATTCCAGAAGTGTCCCAAGACAGCCACAAGATATCTCGCTTCGCATATCCTATTTGTGATGCTGAGATCCCAAAGAGATTTCAAACCCCCAACATGAAGCTTTACGATGGAACTACGGATCCTGAGGAGCATATTGCTCAGTATAGGGAAAGAATGGAGATTAACCCTATTCCTCCGGATCTCAAGGAAGCATGCTTGTGCAAGGGTTTTGGTTCTACCTTAACAGGATCAGCCTTGAAATGGCTCTTGAATGTTCCTCCACATTCGATTACATCTTTTGCTCACTTAGTAAATTTATTTAATAGCCAGTTTTCTTGTAGTCGAAGTTTTGAGAAATTAACAAGTGACCTTTACAGGATAACACAAGGGCATCAAGAATCCCTAAGGGATTACGTGAACAAGTTCAGCCGAGAATCCTTAGACATCCCACATCTTGATGTTGCAACAGCTGTGCAAGCTTTCAAGATGGGGCTGCAAAAAGATTCTCAATTTTACCAAGACCTTGTAATGAACCCATGCAGGAACTTGGATGAAGCTCGGAACAGGGCCCTGAGATATATTCGATTGGAGGATGACAGAAAGATGCAAGAGAGGATGAACTCATCTAACACTTATGAGTCAACTAACAGGAAGTCAGAATCCTCATTCAAGTCATATCGGCCTAAGCCATATGGAAGAAATGAAAACAAAAGAGTGAATGCTGTCGAAGATGAGGATCCTGAAGAATATCCTGAGTTGTCTGAATATTGCTTTTCTGTTAACATTCCTGAATTGATGTATGCCATACAGGGTCTAGGAGACAAGGCTAGGTGGCCTCGAAAGAGTCAACAGAAAGCTGACTGGAAAGATAAGTCAAAATGGTGTGCTTTCCACGAAGATTTCGGACATATGACTGAGGATTGCATTGCTCTAAGGAAAGAAATAAGCTATCTTCTAAGCAAGGGATATCTGAAAGATCTCTTAGGAGGAAAGAAGAATAAGGGTCAGGATACTGAGAAGGATCCTGAGCGAGCAGCATCACCTCCTGCGGATGCCAAGATAATCAACTTCATTTCGGGAGGATCCGACATTTGTGGGACTTCATATTCGGCGGCGAAGAGACATGCAAAGGAAGCTAAGGCCGAAAGGGGAGACAAACCTGTCAGGATGACTACCCTCACAACTGACAAAGTGATCACTTTTGATGCTGATGACAGGGATACTGTCCAGGATCCTCACCATGATGCTCTGGTAATAACGTTGTATGTGGCTAACCATTTTGTACGCAGGATATTGGTTGATAATGGCAGCTCCGTTAACATAATCCAACTAGAGACTCTAAAGAGAATGAATGTATCTCCAATGGATATCACTTCAAAGTCTACCGTGCTTGTTGGGTTCAGTGGAGAGGCTAGAAACACAGTGGGAGAGATAAAGTTGCCAGTATACGTTGAAGGAGTCAACTCAATACAACGTTTCTGTGTGATGGATTCTCTATCCTGCTATAACATCTGTAGGATCGTTTGTTGACCCGAACGAGTCGTTCAGAGGTTGTCTCTTGCGTTTCAGATGCGGAATAATAAGAAATGCAAGTAGATATAGCTTGTTCTTCTTCCTAACTGCTTGTTTTATTGATTTAAAACGTTTTACAGCTCGATCTTCACACCGGCAGAGCTTCGGTGTGGAATTTCACATCCATCCTTTTTGAGATCCACCCTAATGACACCTATATATAGACTTTCTGGTTCGCTTATGTGTCACATGACCATAAAAGCGGACCAGACATGTACATATAAGCGGACCAGACTCCCTATGTCCCTATGAGCGGACCTAACTCATAAAACCTATACAGACTCCTGTTTTCTCGTAAAACGTGCCCTATGCTATACAATACGACGTAAGACCTGATCCTAGACACCTAGACGGAATCAACAGATGTAATGCATCAACAGACTCCCCCTCAGATGTTGATGGAGTCGCCAATACATCCTGACTGCAAAACCGTGTCTTCACATCTTCAATCTAGATCAGTCTCTGGGCTTTTTCTTCTTTCAATCTTCAGACTCTCCTTCTCAATTTACTGGCATTCTTTTGTTCTTCAGTAACATCTTCAGGATCGTTGTCTAATATACACAGGCTTTCAGAATTAATTTCCAGGATCGAAACTTGGCTCTCTTCCAACAGAAATTTTCAGAATATCGAAACCTGGCTACCTGCACAATCTTAACCCAGACATAAATTTTCTAATTTTATCACAAATCAAATACCTGTGCACCAATACATGACTCTCATAATCACTAAAACAATCATATAATTGCAATATCTCAGGCTCTCTCTCAAATATCTATGATGAACCACTTGAAGAAGGTTAGATTTAACGAAAACAGTTAGATTTACACAAACACTCCCCCTCAAATGCTGCTCATCATGTTTAGCACTCGGAATTTTGAAAATCAGCTTTCCAACATCAGTTGTCGAAAATCTTTTTGACTTTTTCAAAAATTATGCTAAAACACACCGAAAATCTTTTTGGATTTTCTGAGAGACTAAAATTCAAAAATAAAATATTTACAGATAATATTTTTGTGAGTTTCGTGTAAGAGGATCGTATCAGTTTATGACAAGTCACAAGTACCGTTGAGCTTAGTTACACATTAAGAATTAAACAATTCACTTAGATTGCCGATATACTGATCCACTTAAATTTTCACACAAATTTCAACTGATTCAGGATATGAGTTAGGTGTTTTAAGAACTTAAACTCATTCATGTATCCCACCTCTTGAATATACCCCCGTATCCAGATCCCAATATTCAGTCTTACAGGTGAGTATACCACAGATGATATCTGTAAGGGGTTAATTTGCGAGGGCCGTGAGAGCTCAGGTCGATCTTTCGATACGCAGAGAGATAACGGCTTCGACTTTTGGTGGGTCCCCTTTAGAGGATCTTTTGAATTACAACAGCAATGACTATCAATTTTATTGTTTCATCAATTTGCTGAGGTCTGCGCTATATTTCAAGCATGCGTAAAGTATTCTCCGGGGACTAGGCCATTGCTTCCACAAAATCAGAAGTCTCGGGATAATACCCCAGATATCACTGAGCATAAAGACCTAGTATCTCAGAATAAGGGACCTTTCAAACGAGATTTCAGGGGTTACCTATATATCCAAGTAGTGTTCCCCACAAAATAAGCAAGTTTGAAATTTAGTTTATATCCCGAAAAAGTTTACTAAATGTGTAAAAACCTATTGGCATATCATCAGTGAGACCGTTTAACACTATTTAAACATTACAATTCTTTAGCATACTGTGACCGTCTACTGATGTACTATCATTTCCTCTTCTAGACACAAAAATTCATTTTTGATTTTATCATGTTTTTGGCTTTTTCAAAATTTCAAATGTTTTTTGGATTTTCTAAAAATTATTACTCCCCCTAAAATGCAAACACATTTCAAAGAAAAATTTGAAAACTAAGACTCTTGACACAATAGAAACATACAAACTGTACAGAAACTTGACAACTGACACTGAATAACATCAAATCGCCATTCACTCGGCATAAACAATCAGTACTCCCCCTATCACAAATCATTTTCTCATTTAAATTTCAAAACACTTAAGTTTGTTTTAATCAAAATGATTTTTCCGGAAAATGAATTTGTGTTGATAAAAACCATTTGTAGGTCTTATCATTTTAAGAACGGGGATGTGGTTCATCATCTTGTTCGTCTCTTGTCATATAAAGTAAATCAAGTACAAATTAATGTCCCTGATTTACCATTTGCATTCAAGCAACCTCTAACCCAATTGAAAAAATAACCACTTGTAAAAAACACACAATACCACTTGTAGGAATGTTACGTCTACATCACCATTTTACCAATCAGGATGCCGATTCCTGCTTCACACTTACCAACCTGAAAGCTCCGGCGTAGTCCTTCAACCTGTAAACATTCAAACACTATCAAAATTTTTCAACTAAAATCTTCAAACATTAGAAAGATGCCGATTCCTGATCCACGATATAAACTTGGGATCTCCGGCATAGTCCTGAGACTATCATGGGAAACAAACTTCCATCCAAGTCTTTTCAGACTTGATGGCTTTCAACTCTTGCGCAGTAGGGTTGTAAGTTGCCTTTTTAGTTGCATAAAAATCTTTAACCCCCTTAGCTTTCCCATTCAACATTTTCCCAAAAATTTTCTTAACACTCCCATTGAATGTTTTCTCGACATCAAACTTAGTATTATCTTTGTAAAACTGATTCGAGATATCAACCTTGCCAACTTTCTGTTTAACTTCTTCAAATTTCACTGATGGAAACTCATCATCATTCACTGAAATTTGCATCTCAACCTGTGGCTCTTCTGGCTTTGTGGAACCAGATTCATCGCCGACATTCACATCAACTTTCTTAACAACCCACACTTGGTTGTCATTCTCTTTCTTTTTATAAAAATTCTTTTTAGAACACTCACCAATCTCATAAGTTGAGTTTTCAAAAATTTTAAATTTTTCGGTTGGTGGTTCAATATCAACAACTTTTTCTTTCAATTTCTGAGAAACTTCCTGTTTTGTTTTAGCATTCTTTGTACAATTCCATGCAATGTGACCAGTTTCATTGCACTTATAACAGGTTTGAGTCTCTCTTTGGTAACATATATCAGCTCCATTCTTCTTCTTTTCAGCAAGAAATTCTTGATTTGACTGTCTCCAGAATGGTTTCTTTTGTTCCTCTTCTGCACTTCCACCTGACACAAATTCTGTTTTTGTTTTAGAATTTTTCAATTTTTTATGATTTTCTGGTGGAATAAATCCAAGACCTTTCTTTTTGTAGCTACGATTTTGGTTTTGTTTCTTTTGAAAACCAGAACCAGAATTGTAACCCTTTTTCTTGTTTAGACGTTGTTGAATTCTTGAAGTGTACTTTTTAGGTTTTTCAGTAAGATTTAAATCTTTTATTTCAGAAATATTAATTTCTGTCATTTTGAAAACCTTTTTGATCATGTCAATACGAACACTTCTTATTGGAAACTCTTTGTCAGAATATAATTTGTCCGAACCATTCAAAGTATACACAACTTCGAATGTTTCATCATTCAAATTTGACTTTGATAACAAAAATTCTAAACTATAAGACCGTTTGACTGACGAATTTGGACTGTTGACTGACGAATTTGACCCTCCAGACTCAGATTTCGACTCGGACTCCTCCTCAGTATCCAACACCTGATCGACCACCTTTTTGATTAACTCAGACTCATGATCAGTATCGGACGAAGTAAACGTGACATCAATGTTATCTGGTAAAACGTCAGTTGTGTCGGTTTTTAGCTTTATATTGACTGCTTTTTCAAGTTGCTCCTCATTTGGTTTTCTAGGAGAGTACCCTTCCCAAATTGGAGGCGGACACTTGTTATATCTAACAGTCGGTTTCTTACCACTATCTTTCTTTTCCTTTGGCTTCTCGTCTTGAAAAGCTTCCATACCTGCAACAGTTGGGTAAATACGATCAATGAGATAATCAGAACTAGAATAACTTTGTAATAAACGTCTAATTCTCTCATTCTCAATCTTCTCTGTCTCCAACTCTTGCTTCCATTTAGCACTTTCTTCGATGTAAAAATTAATTGCTTTCTGCTTTGTCATCATAACAGCATTCATCATCGTAAGTGCTTGTTCTCTTTATGAATTTGTCTTTTGAAGACCAGTTACTGTTTTGTTCAAGACATCGTATGATTCTTTCACATAATTGAGATTGAACAATAACTGCTCCTTCTTCTTCTCATACTCAGCTATAATGTCGTCTTTCGCAACACATTCCTTGCATGCTTCTAAACACTTCTCGCAAGGCTTGATGACTTCAACAATCTTCTCAACTTCGCTTGTTTTAACAACCTCAATTACTTTTTCTACTTCAATCACCTTTTCTTCTTCTTTTTCAACCTCGGTAATCTTTTCAACAACACTTTCAGCATTCTGAACATCACCATAAGATTCAGTTTGTTGTTCTTTAGCAGCTCTTTTCTCCTTTAGTTTCTTTACTCGATCTGCAAAATAGAAATGAAAACTTTCAGGAGAAAGATGAGATTTGGCAACATTTATATGTTTTTCTTCCACATCATCACTACTGCTATGATCTGGTGATTGATCAAATTTTACAGATTTATCAGAATCATCATCTGATTTATTAAAATCAGACGGTGTTTTATCAAAAACAACTGCCTTTTCTGAAACAAACTCATTCTGTACATCTTCATCTGAACTCTGTAAACTTTCATCTAAACCTTCTGAAATTTCTCCAGATCTCTCTGAAAGTTTATCAGTACTATCTGACTCTTCATCGGTTGACACGGACTTTTCATCTTCACTTTTCACATTCTCCCCGATAGATCTCATCCAAGTAGCAAACAAATCTGGCTCTCGGACGATCTTGGCAATGAACGCTTTGAACTCTCCCTTTTCATCCACAAACATATCCCAACTGAAACCTTCTGGTAGTTTCTCATCATCTTGATCGATAATGCGTGCTGCTTTGCCTTCAGATGATATGTAATCACTCCAGCTGAAATCTACCAAACATGCTCTTTTGGGATCTTTAATCTCTCTCTCGTGAGCTGTCTGTGGTTCTTGGAATTGACCGACTTGTTGATAGATAGCTTTGCGGTAGTAATCATCTTTCCCGAATGGATTCTGTGCTCCGCTAGCTTCTCTTCCTTTGCACTCCCGTTTGAAACGACCTTTCTCCCTGCATCGAAAACAAGTAACTTTAGATTTATCAAAACCTAAAGTTGATACATGAGCATCTAGAAAGTCATTTCTCCCAGTAATGGTTTTGAATTTCTCAGCTCGTCGAAGAACACTTGCGAGACACCATTTGATATCCATAAGTTCCATCTCTTCGGCGTCTATCTGATCGTAATCCTCTTTGGTAAGCATAGGATTGCCGATCCGACCAGTAACAAGACCTTCATAGGATAACAGTACTGAACCCAGAAGTGCCATATGGTCTTTAGCAGTGTCTTCAGAGAAGCTTTGACCTTCTGGAAGGTTGAGAGCTATGTTGCATTGAATCACGTATCCATTTCCTGTTTTTGTACTCTGAGACTGAAAACTCGTGTTAGTCTCTTTCGGATTCACACTCGGAAACGATGAAAATCCGCTGCTATTCTTGTTCGAACCCTGATCAGCTTTCTCAGAAGAATCACCTGCACTGAATGCAGGTTGAATCTTCGGACTTCTTTCAGACTCAGTGGCTGAAATACTACCCCTGTAGTACATCTTCACATCCTGTTGACCACTCGGACTATTCATCCTTGCAATCTTCTGCTGTTCAAGATCCTGGCTCTCAATTTTCTCTATAAACTGTGAGATTGTCAATCCATCATACACACCAGTATTCTTCAAGATCATCAAATACGTTCCCCACTCTTTTTGAGGTAACGCGTCCGCCAATTTATCCACCCACTCCTCACGACCTTTTTCAACACCCAACATAGATAAAGATCGCACCAAATGACAGTATCTCTCGATTAGCTTTTTAGTATCCTCTCCTAGCAAACTACTAAACAAATCAAATTCTTTCTTTAGTAACGCTTTCTTGCTTTTGATCATGTTTTCGCTTCCCTCGAACTTGACCTTTAGCGCATCCCAAATTGACTTAGCAGTTTTGTCGTGCTGTAACAGGATGAATATATCTTCTTTTATCGCCTGATGCAACAAACTAATCATCATTTTCTCAGCTCTATACATTGCTCGTTCTTGATCAGTGAACTCGGATATTTCTTTGATGACTTGCAAATCTGTTCGAGGCAATGTGTACTTCTTCAATATGCATTCCCACGATCTGAGATGATTTGCCTGAACCCAGTTTTCAAATCGATCCTTCCATCCATAATACTCCTCAATGTTCATCAATTTAGGGGGCTTTTGAGTCGTTCCCTTCTCGTTTTCTAAATTCATAGCTTGAGCAATTGCGGCTGGAGAAGTCGATGAGGCAAATGCGTTGTAGAACTCGGAATCCATACTGAATTAACACGTATTTCAAAGCAAATGACAGAAGAGCGAACCAACTCTGAACAAATAAGCGAACCAGAAATATCCAAATAAGCGAACTAGAATTGTTCGTTCGAGCGGACCAGAAATTGTTCGTTCGAGTGGACCAGAAATTGTTCGTTCAAGCGGACCAGAATTACTAATTTGGAGCGAACCAGAACCAAAACTGTACGAATGAGCGGTCCAGAATGTGATCTAAGAGCGGTTCAGAGGTTGACGTCACTTCGAGCGATCCACATATCGAACATGTTTTGACGTGTTAAAACTTCGAATTTTGGCTTCAAACTTTCCAGGATTTATCTCGATACTATTGCGCACAAGCTGTGAAAATTTGAGCGAATTCCGACCGTAAAATCTTCCCGAATCAGTAAAAGAAGGTGTAGAAGTGAGAAGAAATGATGAAAAACAACTATAATCTGCAGAAAACCTCCTCCCAAGCTCTGATACCACTTGTAGGATCGTTTGTTGACCCGAACGAGTCGTTCAGAGGTTGTCTCTTGCGTTTCAGATGCGGAATAATAAGAAATGCAAGTAGATATAGCTTGTTCTTCTTCCTAACTGCTTGTTTTATTGATTTAAAACGTTTTACAGCTCGATCTTCACACCGGACCAGACTCCCTATGTCCCTATGAGCGGACCTAACTCATAAAACCTATACAGACTCCTGTTTTCTCGTAAAACGTGCCCTATGCTATACAATACGACGTAAGACCTGATCCTAGACACCTAGACGGAATCAACAGATGTAGTGCATCAACAACATCATACTGGGAAGACCGTGGATTCACGATATGAAGGCTGTGCCATCAACATATCACCAATGCATCAAGATACCTACCCCTTGGGGAGTTGTCAAAGTTGATAGTGATCAGCAGGAGGCGAAAGAAGGCTACTCATCCTCGATGAAATCCTCAACCAAACCTAGTGCAGCATAGCAATTAAAGACGCGGGCCCAGGATATCGTGGAGGATCCGGAGCAGGATGTGAAGAAAATTATCCTGGACCAGGATAATCCTGATATTTCGGTGTTCGTAGGGACCAATATCCCTCAGGATATTGAAGAACAATTAATTAACTTTTTGAAATGCAGGATGTCAACGTTTGCATGGAAGCATGAGGATATGACAGGCATATCCAAAGACATTATCACTCACAAGCTTGGAATTGATAAATCATTCAAGCCTGTTCAGCAAAAAAGAAGGAAGTTTGCTCCTGAGCGGAATACGGTTATTCAAGAGGAAGTTGAGAGATTATTGAAGTCCAGAATGATTAGAGAGGTTAAGTTCCCAAAGTGGCTAGCAAATGTAGTTGTGGTACAGAAGAAAAATGGGAAATGGAGAGTTTGTGTAGACTACACAGACTTGAACAAAGCTTGTCCTAAAGACCCATTTCCTCTTCCCCACATTGATGCAATGGTAGATGCTACTGCCGGGCATGAAATACTGACCTTCATGGATGCATCCTCAGGATTTCAACAAATCCAAATGGAGCCTTCTGACCAGGAGGATACTGCCTTCATGACGCCAACAGGTATTTATTGTTATACAGCCATGCCTTTTGGTTTGAAAAATGCAGGTGCAACATACCAAAGATTGGTAAACATGATGTTCAAAGACAAACTGGGGGACACCATGGAGGTGTATATTGATGATATGGTGGTGAAATCAAAGAAAGCTCAGGATCACCTCCAGGATATTAAAGGAGCATTTGATATCCTGGATCAGTATAACATGAAGCTGAATCCTGCTAAGTGCCATTTTGGAGTGGGGGCAGGAAAATTCCTAGGATATATGGTGACCAAAAGAGGAATAGAAGCAAGCCCGGAGCAGATTAAAGCCATCTTGGATATTAAATCGCCCTCAAATATGAAGGAGGTTCAACGATTAACAGGGCGAGTGGCAGCATTAAATAGATTTATCTCAAGATCCTCAGAAAAATGCAAAGACTTTTATGATATCCTGAAGAAGAACAAGAAATTCGAATGGGGTGAGAAGCATGAAGCGGCCCTACAGGATTTAAAGCAATATCTTTCAACCACACCTCTACTGATGAAGCCCGAGAATGGTGAACCATTATCCCTATACCTCGCGGTATCAGGGAATGCTGTAAGTGCCGTCCTTGTAAAGGACCATGAAGGTCAGCAATATCCTGTTTATTATGTTAGTAAAAGCTTGTTAGATGCTGAAACTAGATATTCTCATTTAGAAAAATTGATACTAGCATTAGTCATGGCATCAACGAAACTTAGACATTACTTCGAGACACATAGGATTCATGTTAAAACAAATTATCCTGTTAAAAATGTGCTTAGGAAACCAGAGATGTCAGGCAGGATGGCTAAGTGGTCAGTAAAGTTGAGTGCTTATGATTTAGTATATGAACCTAGGAATGCCATAAAGTCTCAGGCTTTAGCTGACTTTGTGGCTGATTTTAGTAGTGACATTCAGGATGAGGTAGACCTAGAAGTTCAACAGTTAGGAGAATCCTCAGGATCCTGGACATTATATACTGATGGTGCATCTAATATAAGAGGAGTAGGATTAGGAATACTACTAAAATCGCCACAGGGGGACATATTACCCCAGGCTATTAGGTGTGAATTTCCTGCTACCAATAATGAAGCGGAATATGAGGCTTTAATTGCAGGATTAAAGTTGGCTAAGAACATGAGTATCAAAAATTTACAAGTATATGTTGACTCTTTGTTAATTACTAACCATTTTAATGGATCCTATGCAGTTAAGGGTGAGAAATTGATTGAATATCTTGATATTCTCAAAAAATTGGCAGGATATTTCGATGTTTTTACACTTGAACAGGTACCAAGGGAGGATAATGCTGAAGCGGATGCCTTAGCAAATTTGGGATCATCGATCAGGATACCTGGAGGGACCCAAATACCAATATTACATGTCATATATCATGCAACGAATCCTCAGGATAAAGAAGTAGCGGGTATTCGGGATCCTGGAGTAGAATATCCTGAACAGGATCCTAAATCCTGGACAGCTCCAATTATGAAATATCTTAAAGATGGACACATCCCCGAAAATGAAAATCCTAAGGCATTTAGGATGAAGGTATCACGATTCACTATTATAAATAATATTTTATACAAGAAATCTCTTGCAGGACCATATTTGAGGTGCTTGGAGGATCCTGAAGCCAAAGAAGTACTTCAGGATATACATGAAGGGGATTGTGGTAACCATACTGGGGGCAGGTCGTTATTTTCGAAAGTATTGAGGACATGATACTTTTGGCCAACAATGAGGAAAGATGCTGCAGAATATGCTCGAAGATGTGATGCATGTCAAAGGTATAGTAACATACTACATCAACCAGCTTAACCACTATATCCTGTAGTTTCCCCTTGGCCATTCATGAAATGGGGGATGGATATAGTGGGGAAGTTACCAAAAGCTCCGGGAGGAAAAGTATTTATGTTAGCAATGACGGATTATTTCTCTAAGTGGGTTGAGGCTGAAGCATTTGTTCAAGTTAGAGACCAAGAAGTAGTATCCTTCATAAAGAGGAATATCCTGACTAGGTTTGGAGTACCAGCTGAGATCATTTGTGGTAATGGGTCCTAGTTTATAAGCAAAAGGACTACTGACTTTTGCAAGAGTTGGGGAATCAAAATGATCACATCTACTCCGGTACATCCTCAAGCGAATGGACAAGCTGAATCCTCGAACAAGATAATAGTTAATAACTTAAAGAAGAGGCTTGGAGCCAAAAAAGGAAGATGGGCGGAAGAGTTACCCTTTGTTTTGTGGGCTGATAGGACAACGGTAAAGAATGCAACCGGCCAAACCCCGTTTTCCTTAGTATTTGGAGCGGAGGCAATGATTCCAACAGAAATGACGATACCTACTGCAAGATCTATGCTACAGGATTCTGAACAGAATCCTGAAGTCTTATGTCAGGATTTGGATACTATAGATGAAAAAAGAGACGCAGCAAGACTAAGGATAGCAGCATATCAACAAAGAATATCCAGAGCATATAATAAGAACATAAGGACTAGAAGATTTCGAGTTGGTGACTGGGTGCTAAGAAAGGCTTTTCAAAATACCACTAATCCTGCCGATGGCAAGCTAGCTCCGAAATGGGAAGGACCTTATGAAGTCGAGTCAGAAGCAGGGAAAGGAGCATATCGACTCAAAAATATGGAAGGGAATATGCTACCAAGATCCTGGAATGCAGTACATTTAAAGCTCTATTTCAAGTAAGAGTAGAATTTAATGTCTATCTCAGAATGGTATGTATTCTATTTATTTTAAATATATTTGTTTATTATTTTGAACCCAATACTGACTTAGGCATCGGAGGGGTGTTAGCCAAGCTAACACCCACCCTAGTTTACAATTGTTTTGCAGGATATGTTTCAAGATATATACTCAGGATAAGTCGAAAGATTAGAGGATTGGCCCCCTCTCTCACGTTTAAGGGATCCTGATCCCTTCAAAGGTTTAAAGGTATTCACCTTTCTTTCGAATTGGGTTTAAACACCTCGCCTGGAGCGCAAGTTATCTAGGTATAGTTCAAGGTAGCGGGACCAGTTCATGTAAAAGTGGCTGACAATTTCGTTACTGTTGGCTATATCCTGGATCCTAAAGGTATATGAGGATTGATCACCCTCTCTCACGAAAGAGTATTTTCATACTCTCTAAGGTTTAAAGGTTTTCACCTTTCTAAGAATTGGAGTTTATACACTCTCGCCTGTAGCGCATGAAATTTAGGGTTTATCCCCAGATATCAGGGTTTATCCCCAGTATGCTAAGGATTCATTTCAGGATATCAGGGGTTCTGCCCTTGGGTATTCGGAATTCATTCGAGTCAAAATATAAATACATTTGTGTTTTTTTCGAACACAGGGGACATACATTATACTGTTCAAAGGATGGATCCAAGTTTATGCACTGGGGACAAACTTATAATGGAGGATTGAAATTGATTCTCTAAGAATCTATGGTATGATCTTTCCTTTTTATTTGAACAATTTATAGGTTGTATTTCAATATCCTGATCAAGATATCTTTCAGGATATCTTCTAGGATATGTTTATGATAAATTCTTAAGAATGCTCAAACCAAACACTTTTCACAAGTAAAATTTGTATATCAATGACACCAGTAATAAAGTCAAAAGAGAAATTATATTATTAACATACCAAAAGATGTGCTCTTAGTTTCACCTCAAAACAAGGCTCATCCACTAAGAGCACTATAGTTCATTACCATATTTACCCAATAGTTGAAGGTTTCATCTCAAACCGAGACCCATCCACCTTCAACTGTTGTATTGTTCAAAAAAGCATGCAGAAAAAGTAAATTGTTCAGGTGCAGAAAAGTAAAGTGCGGAAAAGTAAATTGTTTTGGGACTACAAACCAATATTCGAAATTAAAAAGGTGGGCTCCGGCCTAGGCACGTATATCCATCATCGCCCACCTGAATGCCCTCACACAGCGGCGTCTTCTCCAACCTTCTCAGATTTCCCAGCACCAGCATCCTGAGCAGCATCCTCACCAGCATCCATCCCAGCATCAGCTCCAGCATCCTTCTTGTCTCCAGCCTGGATCACCACCTCTGCTGACTTAGAAGACTCACCAGCCTCAACAGGAAGTGGCACAGCTTTGCCTCCGAGCTCCTTTAGTTTGGCCACCCAGGATTCAACTGGCCAAGATGGACAAACAAGGCCCGTCTCCTTGGCCTCGTAGGCCATCTTGATGCGTGCTTGTAACAGGGAGACGATAGCAGAAGCCTTGATTCCCTCCCGGAAATTGACCAAGGCTTGATCATGATCCATTTGAACGGTGGCGAGTTTGACCTCAGCGTCTTGGGTGACCTTCTTCAGCAGGCTTTCGTAGTGCCGGGTCTTCGCTTCAGCAATGGCACCTTGGTCAGCAACGGTGCTTTCGAGCTGTTTGATCCTGGCTTTATGGAGTGCCACAGTACCACAAGCGTCATTATACAAGTGGAGCAAATGCTGGAGGCCCTGCACATCAATTACAGGTATAAAGTTAGAATATATGTTGACCAAGATATCCTACCAGGGTATCCTGTTAGGATATACGTGCGGGATATATGTGCAGGATATACATGAAGGATATGCGTCAGGATATTACCTTGTTAAGGAAGGATGTCATTGGCTCTAAGGAATCAGAGAAGCCGAGTTCGTCATAGGAGAACCCTTCTGAACCTGGAGCACTGACTTCAAGACCCTTCCTCTTTTTCGCTGTGGAAGCACGGGTTCTCGGATTGGCCTTGGGAGCCGGGAGTGGCTTGGAGCTAGTAGCAGCAGGAGTCGCCTTCTTGACTGTGGCTGGAGTTGGATAGCTGTCGAGTTCATCAAGGTCTAGATAGACTGGAACTTTGCTGGAATCTGCACACAGGGAGTAAAATTCTAAATCTCTCCTAAGAATATCAAATAAAAACATGTGTGTACAGGATATCTTGCAGGATTCTTACCAGACATGTTTGCGCTTGAAAGAGGGCTTGGAGTTGGTGGAGATGGATTAAAGCTTCTCTCTGTTTCTGAAAGCAGTCTGATGGTGTCTATTCTTTTTTGAGAATCAGCAAGGGGAGGTGCGATCTTCCTGAAATCAGCTGCATACACAAACAGAGAAAATGAAATTCATTAGCTCAGGATATGAGACAGAATAAGAGACAGGATCATTCTTAAACCCTAAGTCCTACCCTTTCTCAACCATCTCATCGGATAATCCGTTCCACCAGGGATTGAATCCTTTTTTACAAAGAAAAACTTGGATTGCCAACCATCCTCGTTCCTGGTGGCACGAAGTATCAATGGGTCACCGGAAGTAGAATAAAATAGGAATCTAGATGAGCCATGGCATCTAAGCTTGTAGGCTAAAGGGAGATCATGGACGGAAAGGTCAGGTATATGGTTTCTCTTGATTTGGTCAAGAACAGACAAAACACGCCAGAGCATTGGCATGGTTTGGCTGAAAGAAATTTTGGTGATATTAAAGAACTCGGTGATGAAGTCCGGAAAGGGGAATCGTAACCCTAAGGTAAAGGGGAAAGCATTGAAACATATCCACTCGTTGGAAACCATATCTGACCGGATTTCTCTATCAAAGGGTCGGAATATAGTTCCTTCCGGAAAGATACCGGAGGATTTCAAGGCTGACAGGTGGGCACTGTCAAAGGTGCATGTCTCATTCTCCGGTTCTTGGAGAAGATTCTGTTGGATGAATGTGGGAGCCGAGTCACCTGAACTAGACCTTGTTTTCCTGGGCATTTGGTCGCCTGAATTTTTCGCCGGAGAAAGATGATAAAGATGAATGTGAAGATGAGGGAGAGAATATTACCTTTTTCCTTGTCGATTGTGATTAAAAAAGGAGACGAGGATGAGAAGATATAGGGCATGATGAGTAAATATAGGCCGGGTGGTTGAAAGCTGTCACATCAATGGTCTTATCTCTTAATTACCTCGGCCACCGTGAAAAATGTAACCGTTAGTGCAGGATATCAAACGGTAACATTTTTGGGGACAATTGTTATGGGTGAAATTCTGAACCCATATCCTGGAAAATATCTTGGTTTATATCTTGGTTATGTAGTATCTGTTTACATCCGGGATGCTGGTTCAGGATATTGGTAACATCCTGAATGGTATCCTCAGGATTACTAATGGATTATGTGCAGGTACGTGGGTTAGAAGCTGGCAACGTTCATAAGACTCATTCCGCGGAAGACTCGGTCCAAGTCGTTCGAATAAAGACGTTGAAGCCGTGTTACTCGGTCAATAACGTTCACAATGGAATATTCGGAGTACCCCATATTTGTAGGGATTATTGTTTGTAATTCATTACTATAAATAGGTGGGTATACCAGATCAAACAGGACATCACATTTTGCACTCGTTACACTCTAACACTCGCTTTCTAGCAAGCTTTCACTCTCACACAAAAAACATTGTAACACGTAGCGATCTGGTCTATATCCTGCACTGTATCCTGAAGTTTAAGCAATAAGAAGAACAAGGCAGCTGCGATTGTCAGCTCCCGAGGTTTTATGCCGGCGATCTAGATTGATCAAGGGCTTTCCTCGTACATCTCGTGTCATTTCCTTTACTTTTTGCTCATTGTTTACTCATTGTTTGATCGTAGATACAGCTCAATATCCTAAGCCGTATCCTGAAAACTGTTTTCATAAACAACTTAACCAACATATTTTCAACACCCATTTTAGCACACTACCTCACTTTACTAATTTGATCACTTAATTGCTTCGGTAATTTTTGACCAAAACAACCCCGAAAACAGGTTTAGTAATCAAACCTCGTTAATAGTGATGAACGGGTAAAATACCGTTAGTGGTAAAATTTAACCCGGTAAATATTAGGACTTAAATAAATAAACCTAATATTAATTAAAAAGGAAAATAAATACTTTGAGAAAACAAAGTATATAAAAAGCCCAAATTAATGGGACATAAAACATAACGGGTTATAATTTCCCGAACCTGTTAAAGTAACTAGGAATAATTAACCTAGTTAGTAGCATGTGATTAAGTAACTAATGGTGAGTTATAGCTTCATTTTATCAAAATAAAACATGAGGGACTAATATTGCCAAGTGGGAAACTTGTTTTATTAAAAAAAAGTTAAACACCAAAACACACACTTTAAGTGTGTGTTCTGGTCGAGATATTCACAGGAGCCAAGAACTCTTGAGCTCAAAAACCCTAACAAGCACAAAATCAAGAAATTGGAAGGGCAAATCAAACCCAAATCGAAATTCAAGCACAAATTAGTGATCACCTCAGTGAAGGGATCACAAGGTATGTCAAAATTCACAATTTGGTTTCATCTCAAATTCTTGATAAACTTGTGAAATTGAAATCTGAACTTAGTTGATTGATGTTTGAATGAAATTATGATAAATTCAGGGTTAGGAATGAACCCTAATCAATAATTTGATGCATTAATGTTCATGCATGTGAAATTGAGAATCACCCATTTAGGTGTTAAGTGGGTCTTGTAGGAAGATGATGAACACTAGATTTATGATCATCAATTTGGTGTTATTTGATTTCCATAAAGTAAGTCTAGGTGTTGTGATGCATGCTAGACATAAGAACTTATGAATGATGTTAAAACTTGGGGTAAATAACTAGTTATGAAAATAGATTGTTGATTTTATAGAATATGCCCACAAGGTGTTTGCTAAAATGCCTAAGTGAATGTTTAAATGTTGAAATTACGAATGAAACGCGTAATTGCCTTATTTGACTAATTACGTGAAAAATGGGTTTTGGATGATTTGATGAAATTGATGTTGTATTGGAATTTATAAACACCATACTAACTTGTATGAAAGAACTACTTGAACAAAATGGGGATTTGTTAAGAGTTCATACTTGATTTGAATTGGGTCTTGACACAAGAATTTAAACTCAGGATTTATGATTTAGTTCAATAAGAAAAGTAGTCAAGGATTCATAAGGTGTGAAAGTCATGATTTAGAATGACTAATCTAACAACCTTGTGAATAATGAATGATAGTTGGCGCTTAACAAGCTAGGTGAAGCTTGGGGAGCAAGCGGGTCGATCGAAGCAAGTGAGAAAAGAAAAGCGTAATTTGGATGTGAGGTAAGTTAAAACTTACACCTTTTATTTGATATCTATGGGTTTTATAAATTTTGAATAATCAAAAGTCATATTTGACTTATGATGTTTCGACCCGACATGCGAGGTTCGGAACAAAAGACAATAATGATAAACCATGTTGAATGGTTAAAAAGAGCTAATAAGGTCATTTAGTCATGTGATGACTAATAAATAACGAGTTTTGAATGATTTACCTTATAAGGTAAATCAATACAATTAATAAGGGTAAAACGGCAATGTAGTCACTCGTTGACGATAACCCTTAGTTTTGTAGGACACTTTACGGCGTAACATATAAAGGGGTCAAAATAATCAAGAAATAGATTTATAAGTAAATTGACCGTACGGTGTAAACCGGTACAAGTCATGTAGACGAGATGATAATAAATCCATCTCGTAAAAGTAAACGGTCATATAAGACCAAACGGGTCAAAAGGTGAAATTATCACCCTTTGACAATATCGGCTAATGTATTGTCGAGTTTCTTGATTACAGGAATAAATATCTATTGAATGGTGACATCGCTATTACTTAGCGCCACTAAGGCAAGGTATCGTAACGGGTCAATACATTGATCCGAGCCAGGTTTGTGTAATGATTCAACTCATCATGTAGAATTTGAGGTTTTCTAAGAGTTAAACAAGGTCAAATTAGATATTTGGTTATCTTAAAGATAAACCGAATAATTCAAGTCATAAATGTAGTGTTTTAGAAACATAATGGTTTCTAAACAAGGTCATAGTTAAAAGACCGGAAATTTTGGGTCAAACAAGTATCTGAAAGTCCTTTGTCGTAAAAGAAGGATCAAAATTGAACAAAACGCCCTTGTAGGCTAAATTGAACAAACAACCCTTAAAGGTTGTTTGGAAACGAGTTTCATGATTAGATAAATACTTAGAATAAGTGTAGAAGTTGAAAGATGTAATACGTTAGTCAAATGGCTCTATTTGAGTCTTGCCGTAAAATAATAATCCGAGGGGTAAAACTCGGAACATATAGATATCCACATTAGATCCAACACACTTATAGTTGTAGCGGAAGATTACTTGATAAGAAATGTAGAAATAAGATGCTAGAAATGAATGAAAGCGATTTCAAAATTTAAGGTGCTTAAATACCCTTAACGGGTCAAAATAAGCATACGAGCGAGAATGGGTTTAAATTGTGTAATAAACCTATGATTAGAACCTAATATGGTAGGTAACATTAATTTGAAGAAGTGTATGTGATATAGGAATCAAACAAATACGTTTGTTTGATAAAATGCATAAACGGGTTATAATTCGGTAAAAAGGTAACGAGTCGAAGGCTTAGAAGTCTCAAAATTTCTTATGTTGGATGTAGGATTTTAACTCCACAAGATGGAGGATTAAATTACGGATGCTTAGGAAAAAGAATCGGGTAAAACGGATCAATAACGAAGAAGTTATGGCCATTTCCGTAAAAGCTAGCATAGCTGAACTGAGCTGCAGACCTGCTGGAAAACGGTCTCCCTCGCGTGGCGCGAGGGAGCAACTGGGTTCCTTCGCGTGGCGCGAAAAACCCTGTTTTGGCGAAAAAATTTTATTTTAATCAGTTTCGCTTCTCGGACTCGTTTAAATACGTTTTAAGTTACGTATGACTAATCCAACTCATGTTTTATGAGTTTCAGGTATAATTTTAGCACCGAAGGACGATCAAGCACAACGAAGAACTGAACACGATCAAGAAATAAGCTTCCGCACTTTGTATCGTTGTTATGTAAAATGACGAACTCACCCATAATATGTTGTATAGTTTTTAATTCTGTAAATAAAGTTTAATGAACCCGTATTTTCAATGTATTTGAAATCATAATTACTCGTTTGTTTTCGTAAATTATACGAAAACCTTTAAATAATAATAAGGGTGTTACAAATACGGCTGGACCCGACTGCCCGGCCTTTAGGTTTTGCATCTCCAACCACAACAACAAAACTTGCAAAGATGGGATTGCAAAATAATGGTGCAATTGTCTATTAAACCTAAAAAGGGATAAACTTTTACAAATGTGCTATGGTTTTCATAAGGAATTCTAATACTAAAAAGGGATAATGTCTTTAGAATAGCAACTTATTTTTCAAAATGTCAAAGATATGATGATAACTTACATATTTTAGTGCACATGTGATATGACCATATACCTCTTCAAAATTTTCTATTACTTATGCTCATGGTGATGGTGGTGGCCGATCTGGTGGATTATAAACATTTAATATTCGTAACAAACAAAGAGAACAAGAACACTCAAGCAAGTTCATTGCATAGTGAACTTATTATACATTAACTTCATTAGATAAAGTTTTAAAACTAGGGGTAAAATTATTCTACAAAGGATCATAAAAATTAGAAATGTACAAAGGAAACAATGGATCGCAAAATATAACACAATGTCAAGCAAAATATACACTACAAGAAAAGGAGGCAATAGCGGCGACAGCAACAGCAGCGACACGCAATACATCATCGTTATTGGTCGATCCAGAACACGGTGTCCCATAACTAACCCCAACCACTCATTCCATATCTTGATCCAACGGCTGGGGTATGTTAACGACAATAGCGGCGACAGTAGCACCAATAGTAGCGACATATTGTCGCCTCTAAAACTGTTGATGCATTTTTAGTGTCTGTAACTAGTCTTGTTTAACGATCTATTTTGTATGGTCTTTTATTAATTATCGAGTCTGTATGTTATGTTGACCAAGTCAGATATCCTCCTATCTACTTGTGTACAACTTATTTGTCTCTTTTGTTATGTAATGTATTATGAACAATGCATGTTGCATTAAAGGGTAGAATGGTCATTTCTATGTTTATGTGTTGCTGATTGTTGCTGTCTGTTTACAGAAACAAACACAACAGTTGCAGTCCACAACGAAACAGATCTGTTTCGTCGGAACACTTCATGGCGAATCAGACCAGTGTTCAAACTTCTGTTTCGTTGAAGGTCATGACGAATCAGACCTTGATTCGTCATGTACTGACGAATCAGACCTTGATTCGTCATGTATTGGGCTGTTCCAGGCCCAATGTCTGGCCCATGTTCAGATTCGTCAAACACTTTGTGTGTTTCGTCGATATCAGTGGCCAGGGACTATATAAACAACCTCTTGTGTTCATTTGAACTCAGAGATGAGATATTGACCATAGTAACAAAACTCTGCCGAAATTCTGTCTGAACTGTGTTTGTATCAGTTTGTAATAAAATCTAGTGTATTTTCGTGTTTCGGAAAATTATCGGTGATCGGAAAACTCATCGGAAAACTCATGTTCTTGGTGGTGTTCTTCATATCTTCATAAGTGTTCTTGTTATAAACTGAGAATTTGATCTGTTAAAATTGATTAAAACAAGTGTTGCAACTTATAAAATAATAACTTGACTTTTGTGTAAAAGTGATAATTGGTCACAGTCTGTTTCGTTGAAAATAAGAAGTTACAAACATACCTTGTGTCAGGTTAAATATCTTTGTGTCTCATCTTATCCTTTGACTGATCAGTAGATATTTTAAATATCTAAACCAACTGACTTTTACCCAGTTTTGACGAAACAAGCAGCCGACGAATCACATCTGTTTCGTCGCAACATCCTTGACGAATCTAACGTCTGTTTCGCCACAACATCTTTGACGAAACAAATTCTGTTTCGCCACAAATCACTATTATCACAAGTCTGTTTCGTCGTCATTCATTCAGACGAAACAAACCTGTTTCGTGAAATCTGTTTCGTCGAAAACAGATCTGTTTTACACAGAGGACTTGTAACAGCTTGCTTACTGTTTGTTTTCAAGAATTTGTGCAGGTACTATCATACATACATCAAATATGAGTTGTACTAGTCCATGGGATTGGAGTATGGATTCGAGACCACGTGAAGATCCGACGTCCGCAGCATCGTGGGTGAAGAGTGTTTATGGTCAACCTACTATAAGTGCCGGACAATGGGCTTTGGCATCCAATCAGAACCAAAACATTCACAATCGATTGATTAACGAGAGCGAAACGGGTAGCAACAATCGCCCGCCAAAGTTGAATCATATGAACGAGTTTCCATCATGGAAAGGTCGATTCATTACATATGTTCAAGGTCAAAGCACTGATATTTGGAGGTGTTTCATTACTCCACGCAATGATGCTCTTGAAGTAGCAGCTTCAACGGCCGAAGGTTTTACTAACATGCAGGAAAATGACAAGAAAGCATATGAATTTGAGAAAAAGTCGTTTGCTATTCTTACTCAAGCACTTCATAAAGATATCTATCATCAATTTTCTTATTGTAAGGACACTAAATCCTTATGGGATTGTTTGGTGACAAGAGGAGAAGGAAATGCAGCTGCCAGAAAGACACGGCATGATTTATTAAAGAAAGAGTTTGAGTCGTTTCAGTTCTTGGAAAACGAAACTCTAAATGATATGACCACACGGTTTTATCATTTGATTAGTGAGATGTTTGCCTATGCTGTTAATACAACTCAAAAGGAAGTTTGTGCACGATTTGCTGATTCTCTACCACCAAAGTGGAGTCCATACATTGAGCTTCTAAAGCATACAGGTATTCTAGATGCTGACACTATAATTATCTATGAATTTGTACAGAAGCTGGAACATAAAAATGATGAAGAAATCCGAAAAGCAAAACGCATTGCTGCTCCTCAGAATATTGAAATGTATAATGGTGGAGGTTTTGACCCGTCAGCTAGTCTGAGGCAACCAAAGTTACAAACGGCGTTTGTATCAAATACAAACTCTTCTCCGTTTCCTCAACAATCTCAGACTTATTCTGGAGGAGGTTTTATCCCGTCAGCTCCACCTCCGGTCTTCGATCCGAGTGCCTATCTTCCGCCAGCGCATTTGAGTGCTCAAGCTCAGGCATATTCAGGAGGAGGTTTTATTCCTTTTATACCTCCAGTTTCTACTACTCAACCTCAGGCATATTCAGGAGGAGGTTTTATTCCATCCCAACCACAACCACAAGTCCAACCACAACAACAACAGCAAGCTCATTATACCAACAATCCTCAAACTCCAAACCCTAACACAGTCAAAGTTGATACATCAAACCTCTCAAATGTTAGCATTGAAGTAGCAAAGGAACATATGGAACTTATTAATACCATGGTCAGTGCTTACTGCGGTTTGGTCGCAGGTCAAATTGGAAACATCAATTTAACCAACGAAGACTATCTACAAATCAACCGTGATGAAATGGAGTTGATGGATATAAAGTGGGCATTCGCAAGTGCTGTTAGAAGGGCGAAGGACTTTATGGTTCGAACAGGAAGAAGTTCTTTGGAAAGCAAACAAGATACAAAGTACGGTTTTGATAAAGAAGCAGTTACATGCTTCAATTGTGGGGAAAAGGGTCACTTCAAACGTGAGTGCACTCGACCAAGCAGACAAGGCAATCAGAACCCATTCCGTAATCAGACGAGTACTTCAAATGCTAATCAAGACAATCGTGGAAAAGGGATAGTGGCTGTAAACAACACCACTAACCAGAATCAGTCTGGACCATCAAATGAAAGTCGTGCATTAACCGTACAAGCTGATGAAGGGTTTAATTGGTCTTTACAACTTGGGGAAAGTGATCAAGATAAAGGAGGAACGGCGTGTTATGCAAAAATAATCAATCACATCAAGCACGTTCATAAGGAAGAATTTTCTGATAGTGACGACAGTTCTGGTAATACCGGGAGTTCTGATGAAGAAAGTTCTACTTCGAGTTCTGAATCTGATGTGAGCAAAGAAGCAAGTTCTAATCTTGATGACTTATTGAATGAAGCAGAAGAGTTGAAATGTCAGAAATCAGTTCTGATTAAGAAGGCTGAGGTAGTATCTGAAGAAATGGAGAAGTTCTTTTCTGAAGACGGATCTTTCTCTTATCAGACTGCCTTTATGGCAAATGTCTCAGATTCTACAAGTCAGGTAAAATCTGAAATTCTTATCAACTGTAGAGATTGTGAATATATGAAAAATGAATTTGATAGAATAAAACTTGAATGTGATACGATTCATATTCACAATCAGAGTTTAGTTGTTGAAATGGCTAAATGCAAAGAAGCGAATATGGCTTTGGTTCGAAACGAAAAAGAATTTAAATCTATGATTGAAATTCAAAAGAAAAATGTTTCCGAAGTGACAAAAACTGTTTATCATAAACAAGTTAGTATAAATGATTACATTAACATTGTTGAGGAAACTAAAAAAGAACTAGCCATTGCCAAATGTGAGCATGATGCAATCAAGCAAAAATTGGAGAGTTACTCTAACTCCCGATTTGTGCTCGATCACATTATTGATGTTCAACAACTAAAGGGAAATAAGAAAGGTGTTGGGTATAAGAAGTGTCTGCCCCCTTTGAGACATGATTATACTTATATGCCTGATGAAGAAGAAATGCCACGATTTGAATCCAGTGTGCCTCTTGATTATGAGGAAGTAACTACTGGCCTAGGGTTCAAATCGGACAATTCTCCAAGTACAAATTCTGAGCAAAAAGAGTCAACATCCACGAAACAAGGTCCTCCAACCATTGAGGACTATGAGTCGTCGGATGATGAACCTGAATCAGATGTGAGTAATCAGGATAAATCACTTGACAAACTTAAAGGAGTAGAAGTTCCAATTGAGAATCATATTCTGTGTGATCCTCCTACCCCTGCTGTTCAATCTGTTGTTCAACAAGTGATAAATCCTGTGTCTACTGTTAAAAGTAATACTGTGTTGTACACTTTGGTTGGTGACTCTAAAATCTATTCAGATAATGATTTTCCAATTAAAAATGTCAATCCTTCATTGATTGATAATGTTTTTGAAAATAACACAAGTAAGTTTGTGGGAAAGTCGATTCCGGGAGTTAATGTGACTCAATGTAATCCAATTCCTAAGACTGAAATTAAAAAGAAATTTGGAAATCAGAAATCACCTTCAAAGCAACAACCTATTGCTTCTAAGGGTAAACAATCAGATCAACGAGCTAAATTGTCAAATGTTTCCAACTCAAAATTTGAAACAAAAGGAGCTCGTTATCAGAAGAAAAACAGCAATGTCAAATTTGTGAAATCTAGGGGTACAGATAAAATTGAGACTTTTGCAAACAAGTCAAACACTGATTTCGTACAAGTCAAAATTTTAAAACGTGATAGTCAAAACAATTACACTCAACATTCAAACGGGTGTGATGAAAAAGCTAGTACCTCGGGTTATACAAATTCGACATCTGATCGTCGATCAAATTCTCCTAAGTTTGTTGAAAGGAGAACTTGTTTCAAATGTGGGAAGTTTGGGCATATCATTAAAGACTGCACAAACTCGCCCAAACCAAATTTTGTAGAAAGAGCACCACCTGAAAAGGTTCACCCACAACGTCGTCCTGTTTCACCAAAACATGATAAAAGAACTGTTAAAGAACAAGAAACAAAACAACGACGTCAAAACGTCAAAAAGGTTGAAAAGGCGTTAAAACCGAAGGTTGTCCTAACAAAATCTGTTGAATCAAATGTTAAATATGAAAAACAAAAACAGATTTGGAAAACAAAATCGGTAAATGTTTCAGGGGGAGCTCAATCTATTCCGAATCATCGGGAAATGGATGTCACAATCCTCGATGATGACGGACGACCTAAGTCTGTGAAGGCTTGGGTCCCCCTCTCCATCTAATCTCTGAGTGAGTGTGCAGGATGTTCCAGGAGGAACTATCGATAGTCATCGGATTGTTGATAGTGGAGTGTCCATGCACAAGATAGGCGACTCAAAGCTCCAAGATATTGTTATTTCTAGGAGTGGTTGCCTTTGATGGAGAGAAAAAGAAAAGAAGACAGAGTTGTCTGTCGAAAGAAATTGTAAAGCTTCGACAAAATGAAAATCATACCAAAATGTGATTGTTAAAGGCTTTGATCGGGTCCCCAGGATAGATTCAATCAAAATGTACGCACCTGCAGCACGTCTGAATGTTCAAAATCAACAAGATAAACGTGCAGTGTACATTTCTTCGAGGTGTGATTGAAGAAAATGTGTTTGTTGAACAAACCAACCGGGTGTGCGGATGCCTTGGCGTGGATTGAACAACCGCACACTACTTCTCAAGAGAAAGACAAAAACCTTCGCTGGTGCAATGTGGAAGACCAGCCGGACCCAAAGGTTTATGATCTTGTTGCTGTGAAGAGATTTCTCAGTAGCTACAAAATCGACTTAGAAATCCACACCGGGTGGATATCCAGTTTGGGAGAGCACTCAGATTCCTTGCAATGCACGAAGCAGTTGCAGGATACGGTTTTAAATTTCTAATCTCTCCTATACTTGTCGATATTTAAGCTGCTTTATGAATTATTATCATCTCGTACAACACTCTTTGGCCAGACAATGTTGCCATGGTCCGCACCGCTTACCGACATGCCAACTGATTTTTCCAAAATTCGATAAATCATTTCTGATTAAAATTAATTTTGGTAAATGGCATTGAGGTAAAACATGAGTTAACTGACATCGGAAAATCGTTTTTGTATATACCTTTGTGTCTTTTAAATTTATCATAGTTTGTTGATTTTAGGGGGAGTAAATCCAAAAATTTGAAAATTCAAAAACAGTGAAAAATTTCAAAACGCAAAAACATTGGAAAAACAAAAATGAGTTTCCTGGCGAGAAAAAGAGAAAATGATAGTAGATCAGTGGTCTGTTGAAATCTTTTTAAACTGAAATGCAAAATGAAAAATGTTAAGCAGCTCTATATAAGATGTATCGGTAGGCTCACAATCATATTAAAGTGTGCAGGGTGATATAAATCTTAAATCGACTGAAGACCAGGTGGGAACCGCACATTGGCATATGGTCTTAGTACCGAAATTTCGTTTGAGAGATTGCCGAGGTTCTGAGATATTCGGTCTTTATGCTGCTTATCATCTGGGTATCATGGTTGTATCTCAAACCGTAAAAATAACGGAGACGAAGTCTAAGATCTTCCATGATACTATACATACGTGTACATACTGCATTCGACCTCAATAAGTGATCAACAATCACATGTCCAAACAAAATAAGTGATAATATATCACAGATTCTTTGCGGGAGTCAAGTTCGTCTCTCTGCTGTACGGAAGTACTGACCTGTTCACGGACTTGCTCCTGTGCCCTCATGCATCTGAAAATCAAGTTCCTCATCAATAAGTGATTCTATCACATAGGGCTTGTTTTCAATTAAAATAAGTGAGTCTCTCACATTTTTATACGGTCAAACAGATGATAATCGGTATACTCACCGGTAAGATGAATTCTCGTGCATACCTTGATACGGGAATGTGTCGTGAGTGGATTTACATCGACTTGTAAGTATAATCCTTACCGTTAATCGTATCTCTTAAATTATGATTACGTCTGATCAGTTTGAGCTTATGTGGACCACAATACCGATAATCGAGGTAGTATACTTATCCAGAGCTTTAAACAGAATCAAAATCATGTTGACTAAGACCGTAAGCTGGTATGATTCCTTGTCCTTGAGATTCGCAAAAAGATTGCACTTGTACAGTTGTTTAGTGTTTTTAACAGTTTTCCGCATTTTCATTTAGTTTACTTTGCTTTAAATTTGTTTTTAGTATATTTGTGTAAAGTTCGTTTTTGATTAAGCCGAAGTTGTTGCTTGGTGTTTTCTACCGGAAGCCTGAAACCTTCTTCATAAAAACGTTCTTGCATTTGAAAATTCAAACTGAATGGAATTGTGTTCATAATCTGTTTAGACTGCAAAATCTTACCACTGTTTTGACTGCAAAATATTTCCAGCCTGGGTGTTGCTGTTTTGAAAAATCTGTTGGTGAAACAGACTTGTCGACGAATCACAAGTGTCGACGAATCAGACCTTAGTCGGCGAATCAAATCTGATTCGTCATAACAGATGACGAATCACAGGAGCCCAAATCTGTTTCGTCATGGGCTAAAGTTTAGGCCCAAGTTTCAGCGAGTAGCGTGTTTTTGCTACTACAGGGGTATTCATTCGGGCAGTACGTGGTCCGAACAACACTGATGGAAGATTAGAAGACCAAAGACGAGTAACAGACAAGGGGGAGTTTGTTGATGCATTTTTAGTGTCTGTAACTAGTCTTGTTTAACGATGTATTTTGTATGGTCTTTTATTAATTATCGAGTCTGTATGTTATGTTGACCAAGTCAGATATCCTCCTATCTACTTGTGTACAACTTATTTGTCTCTTTTGTTATGTAATGTATTATGAACAATGCATGTTGCATTAAAGGGTAGAATGGTCATTTCTATGTTTATGTGTTGCTGATTGTTGTTGTCTGTTTACAGAAACAAACACAACAGTTGCAGTCCACAACGAAACAGATCTGTTTCGTCGGAACACTTCATGGCGAATCAGACCAGTGTTCAAACTTCTGTTTCGTTGAAGGTCATGACGAATCAGACCTTGATTCGTCATCTACTGACGAATCAGACCTTGATTCGTCATGTATTGGGCTGTTCCAGGCCCAATGTCTGGCCCATGTTCAGATTCGTCAAACACTTTGTGTGTTTCGTCGATATCAGTGGCCAGGGACTATATAAACAACCTCTTGTGTTCATTTGAACTCAGAGATGAGATATTGACCATAGTAACAAAACTCTGCCGAAATTCTGTCTGAACTGTGTTTGTATCAGTTGTAATCGGTTTCTCATCCCGTTAATCAATCGAGTGTGTATCATTGATTAATCCGTTGTTATTATTGCTTTATATGTTTGATTTGGCATAGTTACGTGGATTCCGCACACGTAACCGTGTTTACTATAAACAAGTGATTCGGTTCGTAATCGATCCTCAGATTTCGGGACCTACAAAAACCCTATACAGTTGGACCTGAATCATGGAGTACAGAGACATCACATCATTGTGTGTCGCTGCTATTGCCCCTTGTCGTCGCTATTGGTGTCGCTACTAATAATCGATCCGTGTGAATCTGAAAAAGGTTGATTTTGGCCCTCGATGAGAAGATGATCCAACGGAGTGGGCTCTTTCCTGATTTTCCTCCCTCAAATAAACACAATCTTTATCTTAAACCCACTTTCTTCAACATACACTCCATGTTCTCCAACCTTCAACTACACCAACAACAACCTCCATCATCACCATGAAGCTACCACCGTGAAGCTACCACCACCATCACTGCCACCACTAAACTGCCACCGCCACCACTGTCAAGCTGCACCGCCACCACCGTCAGGCTTCGTCAACGACCATTGTACATACTCCGAAGACAAGCTCCGTCAAGCACCATAACGTTAACAAGCTAAAGCTTCAGCCAAATTTGTTTTATTATTTAGAAAAGAGTAAACTGCCATTTTGGTCCCTGTGGTTTCGGCACTTTTGCCACTTTAGTCCAAATCTCAAACTTTTTATATCTGGGTCCCTGTGGTTTGCATTTTGTTGCCATTTTAGTCCAAAATCCAAAAACCCTCTATTTTGAGAGTTGAAAACTGATTATTCTGTCCTTTAGTGCAGGGGCATTTTGGTCCATGTCAATTTATTATAACATTTCAATGATTAATAACATCATCTTCAAGACCATCATCTTTTATCATCATCAAAACCCAGAAAATCCAGAAAATCAAGAACATCATCTTCAAGAAAATCAAGAACCCAGAAAATCAAGAACATCATCTTCAAGAACATCATCAAAACCCAGACCTCGTTCATCTTCAAACATCATCAAAACCCAGAAAATCAAGAACATCATCTTCAAGAACATCATCAAAACCCAGAAAATCAAGAACATCATCTTCAAGAACATCACCGCCTGCAGCAAATCAAAAGCCCTA
The DNA here is from genome assembly GCA_030545235.1 of Helianthus tuberosus. Lineage (NCBI taxonomy): Eukaryota > Viridiplantae > Streptophyta > Magnoliopsida > Asterales > Asteraceae > Helianthus > Helianthus tuberosus. Next base: position 66,483,759 of record CM060447.1, read on the forward strand.
ACTACAGCAAACTAAACAGTTCAATCAAAAGCCCTAACTGCAGCAAATCATATCCAATTACTCTCCGATGATACAAACTAAACAAAACCTAACAACAAGTTATCCAAAACCTACAAACAACCAAATCTAAACAAATTAATCCAATTAAACCCTAACCTACACTATTCACTTACTTCAGCACCAAATTAACCACAACCAGATCACAATCAGAAACAAACAGATCCAAATCAACAACCACTAACTTTTAAAATACGAATCTAGATCCAGATCCTCGTGATTTTTGGAATTAGGGCTTCTTGTAAAATGGGAAATTCGAGAAAAGCGGTGGAAGCATCAGCAGATCTGAACCACCATCTCTCACAGCGCACCACCACGCCAACATATCTGAAACAAGCATCAGAGATCACGATGACGATGGTGGATCTGAGTTTCGGTAGGGTTTCGAGCCAAGATCGGTGGTGAGAAGGGGGACGACGCCGGAGTGGCGGTGGTGAGAAGGGGAAGGAGGTGGCGGTGGTGCTATAGAGAGAGAGAAGAGAGAGAGAGGGAGGAGGTGGCGGTGGTGGTGCTACAGAGAGAGAGAGAGAGAAGAGAGAGAGAGAGAGCTGATTATTTTTGGGGATGATGATGACGATGATGAAGCCGGTGGTTGGGTGGCCGGTGGTGGTGGTGGTGGCGGGGGTAGCCGGTGACTAGTCTGGATTGATCGGCCATGATGAGGATGATGCCGATGATGAAGATGATGACTGGTCTGCAGATGAGAGGGTGGGTTTATGGTTTGGGAACTTTGAAGAAGATGATTTATGTTGAGAGAGAGAGAGAGATGTCTGTTGGAGAGATGAGGTTGAAGATGATGATGATAAGGGGTTTTATTATAATTGAGTTATAATAAAGAGATAATAAATCTAAAATGACCAAAATGCCCCTGAGGGTAAAGACAAAATAGCAGGTCATTAATGGGAAATCTGGTCAAATTTGAAATTTGGACTAAAATGGCAACAAAATGCAAACCACAGGGACCCAGATGTAATAAGTTTGAGATTTGGACTAAAGTGGCAAAACTGGCCAAACCACAGGGACCAAAATGGCAGTTTACTCTTTAGAAAATGTATAGTGTAACTTTAGGTAGAATCCATTTTTTATAAGATTTGAATGTTTTGATATGAGATATGAATGAAAGTTACGTAATGTTCAAATTATTAGTTGGAAATGTGTTGTGTAATATCCATGAGAATCCTTGGTTTGAGTTTCTGATAAACAATTTATTAGTTGTAAATGTGTTGTGTAATCTCCGGCGAACTTTGCTGCAAATTTTCCGGCCAACCACCAATGGAAATAGCCACGACTTAATTCCAGCGACATATGTCGTCGTTATTGGGTTATATCAATAGCGGCGACATGAAGCAATAGTGGCGACACCAGGACCTTTACCGTCCAACCTTTACCGGTGACCCTTTAGGGCGACATGTCGCCGCTATTAACAATAGCAGCGCAGATCAGAGTCTTTAGCGGCGACATATGTGCTGCTATTACCCCGTTTTCTTGTAGTGATAACACAATGCCGAAAAATATAACACAATGTCGAAGAAAAAAGACACAATGACGCAAATATAGAAAAGAGACAATGATAAATAAAAAGACACAATGATTTAAACAAAAAGTTTAAAATCTATAAGCAAAACATCTAAAAATAAAAGCTAAAATCTCACATCGTAGAGTTCGATGAGACAGTTCCAATGCCACTTGAGTGAGGTCAATCGGAGTCCATTTGAAACTCTTCTTACGACTTCTTATTTTTAGGAGCCTTTGTATTTGATTATAACTCTTGAACCACTTTAATAAAATAAAATAATAATTAAATTCATACAGATTTATTTCTATAAGAAAGTTTTTATTTATGTATATGAAATAAAAAAAAAACATTCACTCATGTTAATAATAATAATAATAATAAGGGTTATTGGATTTTATCACTCTTAACTGTTAGCCATTGGCCGCTGCCACCCTCAACTATTAATTTGACACCCGTCAACCCCAACTAACACTTAGTATGTTCTGTCACCAGATCACTAAATTTTGATCTTGTTACTATACTTTTGGGGGTCTCTAAGATCTCTAGAACCTTCCTAAGATCCCTATAACATCCCAAAAAGTATAGTAACAGGATCAAAAGTTAGTGATCAGTTAACGACGTGGTGACAGAACACCCTAAGTGTTAAGTTGGGGTGACGGTCCTCAAAGTGATAGTTGGGGGCGGCAGCGGCCAATACCTATAACAACCCTCTTTAAAATTCTTAAGACACCCCTATATATATGTCAAAAAATAGCTAAACATAGGTAGGCAAATAGAGTTGACAACAAATCTAATAATTTAAGTGCCACTTACTTCCTTCAGTTACCACCACATATGAGTTTATTTGGCCACCAAGAATAAGAGCAGTATATAAGGATTCGAATTAATTGTTTACGGGATACAACAATAGAAAGTGAGATAATAACTATACAGAAACACTTTAACGAAATGGATACTTTTCTCGGAAACAACCCTAAACTCTCCCAGATACACCCCGTATGCGAGAAACGACACCAAAATACCTTTATTTCATTAAATAACAAATAAAAACAAAAATAATAGTCTGTCGCGGGGCGCGACAGACTCTTCTTCATCTATCGCGGGGCGTGACCGAGAGTCAAGTGGCGGAACCACATCGTGCCACGTGGCATGACACGCGTCGAGACCACCGGTGACTCAGCAAAATCTGCCGCCGCCTTTTTGGCTCTGGCGGGGCGCGAGAAACCCCCTGATCAGCCCTATAAATTGGGAGTTCGAGCTTCATTTCCAATTCGTTCAAATCTCGATCTTTCTCTCTAAATTATGAATAGCAATAATAATTCCCGGGTATTATACCCACTAAAATAGCGAAGCTCTGCCTCATTGTAAGTATCATAACCCCGGTTACGTATTGGATACGCTGCCCGATCGATCTAGTGCTCCGTAACGCATGTCCAGGCTCTACCTGACTCAGTCGTTGGAGTTCTGTCTCGGGGAGGGTATAACTAATGTAAATTGGGTTATTATACTAATGCGTGTGCATTGTTTAATTTAATAGATTATAACTAGGAAGCCACTAGGAAATACCTAAATTAGCAGGGTGAGTAATCCTTCTTTTTTTGTAAACTGTTTTTACAAAACCTCAATTGTTTTTACCTTATAATTAACAGTAATTGAGTATTTGTAGTTCTACAATTTTCGTCGGTATGTTGGGGTTTTGTATACAAAATTTGTTACTACACTGTGAGTAGTAACATTACCACAAGTCAGGATTGGCAGTACCGTGGGTGCTAATTAAAGTAGATATAAACAAATGTAATTGTTGGATTGCCCTCATTGCTCTAACATGATAAAACCTGGTTTGATTAAACTGGGATTCACTCTCCAGTATTTCTTGCTGATAAAATGTTTTAAACACGTGTTTCAGGTAACTTAGTGTGAAGCCAAATAAAAGCCAGCTAGAGAGCACTGAAGGCTTAGAAAAGTGGCTATAAAAGTTACCTAATTAAAAAAGGAGAATTGTTTTCAATAATTAAGGTTTATCCCTTTGAACCTATTACAAATGAAAATCGGTTTTTGTCCCACTTATTATTATAAATGTATTATCAACAAAACTTGGGTTTTATCCCATCTATCTATTTTAAACATTATGGTGTTTAACTCTTATAAAGAATATTTCCTAACTACGGTCCTGATGAAAATTTCCACTGCCAAATTAATAAACACTGATACCATCTGAATGACTCACGGCTCCCGCTCCCGGGGAGGGGTCGGGGGCTGTGACAGGAGGTGGTATCAGAGTTATGTCGCTGGTTTATGCCCTTTAGGTGTTCTTCTAATACCTAAACCTTATCCATTTAGGTTAGGAAATTAATATCTTATGTGTTACCCTGTGAACATGAAGATCTTAATATGTCTATTATGATTTTTATGTCATTTAACGAATTTTTATTCTTAATATGCATTACCCATATTTGTATCTTACAGTTATGTTGTATTATGTATAAATGATATATATTAATAATATTATGTCTTAGTAAATTTTGTGATATCTTATATATCTATCATATCCATATGTATATGGAGAAACATAATGCGATATGAATTTTATAAAAATAATACGATGTTAATATTAATATTTTAATATTAATATAAGATAAACGCAATTCATGTATGATACTTCGAAAATGTCATAATATAAATATTTAAATAATATGTATTATACCTAAATAATTTTGTCATTTAAATTCTCAGTATGTGTAACACCTATTTGTATCTTACCGTATATTATGCTATAAATATATAAAGGAAGTATATTCATAATATATTAAATTTTGTGATATATATCATACCCACATAATTATGTGAATACAATTCAATATACATTATAATAACATCGTGATATTGATATTAATATCTTAATCAAAGGTATAAAATAACACCCTTAGGTATGATATCACTGGAATATCATAATATAAAATATTACTCGATGCAAGCAGTACATTTTATGATTTATGATATAACCCAAAGTTTTACTCGATTTAAAGATATATATTTATCAAAAGTTTTGATAAAACATGCAATTATATTAATTTTGTTAAAATATAATATTTTAGCATACTTAAAACATGTTTATTTGTTTATATAATAACTAAAAACATGATTTCATGATAACTCTATGAAACTATTATTCTGTTATATTATCTCCACTTAAGCACCTGTATATATATCATGAAAAATACAAAATATTTTATAAGACTGTATCTATGAAACAAGAATATGTACAACAAATTGGTACTGTGTAATTAAAAGATTTTAATACATAATACCTATATATCATCAGGAAATAGCTTAAACTTATTACTTAAATTATATCTATGTCAGATATAAGTATGGTCTATATAAAATTTGTATCAATTCTATGAATGATATTTCATCCATAAAGTAAAAATATGTAAAAAAAAAAATAATACGATATAACTATATGGTTTAAAATATATGTGCAAATACCTCCAGAGGAAACAATTTTTATCATTTGCTATGTTTAAGTAATTTCTTAAAATCTATTTAAGTCATATATATATATATATATATATTAGAATGATACTTCATTACTTAATAATTTAGGGATCAAATTTAGAAACGCTAGACCTTGTATTATCTATTATGATTCTTTAATAAATAAATAAATATAATAAGAATCAAGTTCAAAATATGATGTAACCACAAATGAGTCAACCTGTCAGTTAAAGATTAAATTGTTCTAAAAGAATCCAGAAAATTTATATCTTTATTAAATTTATTCCTTTTGATAAATTTCTTTTTTATTCCAAAAATATTATCTAATAGAAATTTATTTAATATAAAGGAATAAACAAAGTTATGGGAATAAACAGGATAACAAATACAAATTAGTTATGTAATTGGATTTTATAAATTGGTATTATATATTACAGGAAATTTTAAAACTTCATATTTGTACGTATATGCAAGACACAAATTTCTTGATAATATATAGAATATAATAATCAAATACCTTCTGCAGAAAAATAAGCTTTTATATATGACTGTAGAAATAAACCTATATGTTTACCCAGAATCTCTCCAAATGATTTTTCGAACCATTAACCATAATTAACCCAAAAGAAACCCTGAGGACACCCGGGATAGCACCAAGGGAAGGATGGTAGAATCAATGGCTAGGAATTTCAGGATCTTATATATACCTTTAATTCTAGCCACAGTTACCACCATAGTTCCCACCAAACATCCCGAATATTTACCCAATCATGAGCCCTGAGAATATAAACTAAGCTGAGAAAATATAAATCCATTATTAGTAAAACACCAAGCCCATAATTTAAAATAGAAGCATGTCTGTAAAAGAAATTAGCACATAATATATATTATATGTATATACTTCCTTTATATTTTGTTGAAATATAAATATAGTGAAAGAAGATGCTAAAAATATAATATGTATATATATATATATATATATATATAGGGGAAGGTTCAAATGAAAACCACTAGTTATTGTGAAAACTCGAAAACTAATTAAAAAAGCCAAAAAAACATACCAAATTTTTTTTGCATAATAATTTTCGCTACTTTTAGTATATAAAAAAAAATATTCTTTTTGTAGTGCACATGTGTAATACTACACATGTGTAGTACACATACACAAGTGTAATGCAAAATATTTTTTTTTGAAATTTTTTTTATATACAAAAACCTGCGATTTTTATAAAAAAATTGAAAAACAAAATTCGGTGTGTTTTTTAGGCTTTTTTTAGTTAGTTTTGGAGTTTTCACAATAAAAGTGGTTTTCATTTGAACCATCCCCTATATATATATATATATATATATATATAAGGTATAATTATAAGTGTGCTAATGTAATGTGAGCAACAAAACGTGTCTGAATGATTGTTTAATTATGTGATATTAATATCTGAAAATAATTACAATTCAGATGTCAAAGGAAATCACATGTAATAAGGGAATTCAGGCTAGTAATGAAAATCCTTTGGATAGAAACTCTATAGAAAATATAATAGCTCAAGGAATATCGAATGCCATACCTTCGATCATTGAAGCTATTAAGATTTTTGTGCCTATAAACGAAAATCCTACTACCTACTGTAGGCATACTCATCACTTCAAACCTAACCCTAGCATCAATGGGGGTCATGATATTCGTATCAAAACTCCATCTTCCAAACGAAAGAAAACAACAACATATAGCTACTCCTATAAGGAATCCCACTCCGACAAATCATATAAGGACAAAGAAATGGAACCAGCAATCACGCAACCTACCTGCAACAACCATAACAAGAAGCACGCAAGAAAACACCATTCTAAGAAGAGACTTCGCTGTAACTTCTGTAAATAAACAACAACTTTTAAAATAAACACCCTTATGTTTTGTCTGTGCTAAAGTATTAGTTGACTTTTAATTCTGATCAGAATTCTATGAATAAAAGGTCTTTATTTTTCTTTCATAAAAGTCAACACTCAATTGTCTCATCTCTTGACAAATTCATATGTTGCACATACATTGCTTGTTACGCATGTAATTTCACTTCAAAAGATCATTTATTCACCAATTCAAATAAATATTTCGTTATACCCATTTTGATAATCCCTATGGTTGCAAAAAAACGTTGACTCTTGATATCAAGTCAACAGCTTTTCCTGGAAAACTCCTTTTCTTTTCGAGGATACTTACTGGAATTTATTATAACCATTTCTTGCCAACTACATATATCCATTGTTGGAATATATCCAAACCAAGCTCAATTGTTTGAACTTGTTCACAATATACATTCAATTCAAAATTCCATATGATGAGTTGAGATCATCATATTCGAGGTAATTTCATTTGTTTGAATCATAGTAGACCTGTTCAAAGTCTATGAATCCAATAAATCATTTGTCAAAACACGACACCTTGCGGTGGCGATTTCTTTGAAAACTTGGACTCATTTCATTTTCACACCCAATGTTCGAATGTATCTATCTTCTGTTGATTCGTTATTCTAAAACAGTCTTAATACAATTCTGTGTTAAAATAAAGGTACCTAGATTCTTATTCCAATGTACCTCCAACATTTCTTTGATCAATCCTACGATATTCAGTTATTCATTAGAACATCTTATCTTTTGAATATCCAGATTTCCTTCATTAAAACTTTCAATTAATTGCGAGAACGGTGTATTTGTTCGGTCACCGTAATCATTGAATTCTTTCAATCACTACAACACCTTGCGGTGTCTGTATAAATTTGTAGCCTGTGCTAATAACAAACCCTGATCATATCAATCCATACGTCATTTGTTTGCCTCATCATTCAAGTAGTCTTGATACAGTTATGTATTAAGACAATGATACACTAAATTCTATTGTATTTTCGGTGTATCTCTGCAATTTAAGTAAACGCCACTGACTCTTGGTGTGATTATTGACAAATCATTTTTCATACTTCTATTTTCAATTGAGATTATTGATTCAGAGTTCTTCTCAGTTGAACGATCAAAGTAAGTTCTCTTCTGGCATTACATCCTATTGTTCCTAAAAGTCGTTTACATTCGATTCATATGTCTCTATTGATTTTGTGAAACTTAATTGTATCACGTTCAGTTAATAACAATTCTAGAAACTAATTTAAGTTTCTCATTTTCTTTTATGTCCTTAGAAATATATCACTAAGGATTCGTCTGCTAAGCACTTTTTTAAGATTTCATACATACATCATTCCGGTCATTTCCTCTGGCAGTTGTAGCTAAAAAGCTATGGGTCCTATTCGCCTAATAAATGGTCCAAATTATATATGGAACTGACTTCCCTCTTTTAACGAATCTGACTACCCCTTTCTATAGAGAAACTTTTAACAAAACCTTATCTCCCACTTGAAAGGTTTTCATCTGTTATCTACATAACTTTTTTGATAATCTCGTATTGCTTTAACTTGAGTTATCTTGTCTATTTTTTCTTACAGTATCTCGAGTCCAGATAAGTTGCTTTCTCCAATTTTCTGCCCAACCGACAGGGGTTCGGAATTTCGGTCCATTAAATGCTTCCAAATACGCTTTGACACTGTTTTTACTAACTTAGAAACATGACATAACTCCGAGAAGATATCATAACCCAAATCTCGAGGACGAGATTTAAAACAAGGTGAGGAGGATATAACAACCCTCCTCAAAATTCTTAAGACACCCCTATATATATATGTCCTAAAATATCTAAACATAGGTAGGCAAATAGAGTTGACAACATATCTAATAATTTAAGTGCCACGTACTTCCTTCAGTTACCACCACATATGAGTTTATTTGGCCACCAAGAATAAGAGCAGTATATAAAGATTCGAATTAATTGTTTACGAGATACAAAAATAGAAAGTGAGATAATAACTATACAGAAACACTTTAACGGAATGGATACTTTTCTCGGAAACAACCCTAAACTCTCACACATACACCACGTATGCGAGAAACGGCCCAAAATACCTTTATTTCATTAAATAACAAATAAAAACAAAAATAATAGTCTATCGCGGGGCGCGAAAGTCTCTTCTTCATCTATCGCGGGGCGTGACCGAGAGTCAAATGGCAGAACCACATCGTGCCACGTGGCATGACACGCGTCGAGACCACCGATGACTCAGCAAAATCTGCCGCCTTTTTGCCTCTGGCGGGCGCGCGAAGGCCTTTTTGGTTCCGTCGCGGGGCACGAGAAACCCCCTGATCTGCCCTATAAATTGGGAGTTCGAGCTTCATTTCCAATTCGTTCAAATCTCGATCTTTCTCTCTAAATTCTGAATAGAAATAATAATTCCTGGGTATTATACCCACTAAAATAGCGAAGCTCTGCCTCGATGTAAGTATCATAACCCCGGTTACGTATTAGATACGCTGCCCGCTCGATCTAGTGCTCCGTAACGCATGTCCAGGCTCTGCCTGACTCAGTCGTTGGAGTTCTATCTCGGGGAGGGTATAACTAATGTAAATTGGGTTATTATATTAACGCGTGTGCATTGTTTAATTTAATAGATTATAACCAGGAAGCCACAAGGAAATACCTAAATTAGCAAGGTGAGTAATCCTTCTTTTTTTGTAAACTGTTTTTACAAAACCTCAATTGTTTTTACCTTATAATTAACAGTGATTGAGTATTTGTAATTCTACAATTATCGTCGGTATGTTGGGGTTTTGTTTACAAAATTTGTTACTACACTGTGAGTAGTAACATTACCACAAGTCAGGATTGGTTGTATCGTGGGTGGTAATTAAAGTAGATATAAACAAATGTAATTGGTAGATTGCCCTCAATGCTGTAAAATGATAAAACCTGTTTTGATTAAACTAGGATTCACTCACCAGTATTTCTTGCTGATAAAATGTTTTAAACACGTGTTTTAGGTAACTTAGTGTGAAGCCAAATAAAAGCCAGCTGTAGAGCACTGAAGGCTTAGAAAAGTGGCTATAAAAGTTACCTTATTAAAAAGGAGAATTGTTTTCAATAATTAGGGTTTATCCCTATGAACATATTACAAATGAAAATCAAATTTTGTCCCACTTATTATTATAAATGTATTATCAACAAAACTTGGGTTTTATCCCATCTATCTATTTTAAACATTATGATGTTTAACTCTGATAAAGAATATTTCCTAACTACGGTCCTGATGAAAATTTTCGCTGCCAAATTAATAAATACCGATACCATCTGAATGACTCGCAGCTCCCGCTCCCGGGGAGGGGTCGGGGGCTGTGACAATACACAATAGTTAGGGGTGATAAAATCCAATAACCCTAATAATAATAACAATCCTGTTGAAATTCAACACTTGAGCCAGACACGACCAATTGTGTTGAGCTCGACTCGAGTCGAAGTCAATCTAGTGTGTTGAAACTTGAAAAGGTACAAGATGCACTTGGGATGCACTTGAAGTAGAGATGCGGCTGAGGCCTAGGTGAAGCTAGGATGTGGTTGGTGGCTAAGTTAACACTTTGGAGCAAAAACAGGAGTCGAGAACCAAAGCCATGGTTTGGTGGGTGTGATAAAGCATGAGCCGCAACAAGGAAGCTTTGAGTAGCGGTTGGAGGTGTGGGGTCGCAACTCGAGGATGCGTTTGGAGTTGAGGCAACACTGGGATGCCGTTGGAAGTTGTGAGTCAAAGCTTGCAGGTCTAGTTTGTTTAAAATCCAAAGTTTCGTAGTCGAGGTTAAAGTTAGATTAGCTAGGATATAATTTATTTATTGTTCATCTCTTAACGTTTAAGTTTTTTATTCGGTTTCGACTTACTTCTTTAGCAAGTTTCTTAGTTGTATAAACACCCATATTGTTGGGGTCTAGGTTTAGTATAACCTTGTAATCAGTTCTCTCGAAGTTTTTATTAATAAAAAGAGTGGTACAAAGTTGTGCAATGACTTGAGTTCGAGGCCTAGGTTTGAAGTTGGGTTTTAACGTTTGATTCAACACATCCACGTTACTCGTTTATTTTATTTTTTTTCCATTTCTACCCAATCAGCCAAGAATTCTAGTTGTCCTATTTGGTCTTTACTAAATGTATACTCTCTTGTTACTTTTTATACCCCCTTTTCATAAAATCACATTTAAACTTTCATATTTACCCCCTAAACAAGTCATATTTTTTTAAAGTATTATTTTTTATTACAAAACAAATTCGAAAGTGTAAAAATATATCATAGATGTTTTTTTTAAATTGTTTGTTTTTTATGTTTATTTAAAAAAAGGCATATTTTAAAAAAAAAATTTCACAGATTGTTTACACTTTCTCAAATAGTATTTTGATTATGTTTTCTTTTATTGAACATCTTTACAAATTACCAATAACGTTTTTCATATAACAACAATAATAAAAAAGTTTTGAATTTTATTTTTGAAAAAAGTCTACATTATATTTTTTTCCTCATCTAGTTTGTATTTTAAATGCCTTATATTTACGATTTTTAATATTTTAAAATGTTTTTTTTTATTTTGGAACGACTTGAAGTGGGTATCTGATGCGTGGTCGAAAACTGATGATTATTCGTAACTAAGTTTATTCTTTTACGTGACTTTTGGTTTCGAATGACCTATTTTTATTAGACTTGTGTTTTACAGGTCTAACAGAGTTTAAAGAGTTATTCGGGAGCTTTACGAAGCATCGGGGAGCGAACGGGATCAAACGGGAACACGAAACGATGAAATATTGAAATCAGAAAAACAAGTTTTAGAGAGCTAGTCGGCGATGCCCTAGTTGGCCGTCGGCGACGCCCTCCAGAAAGCCTCGTCGGAAGAAAATGCTCGTAGACAATTGTTTAGTGCATCGGGACCAATTTGACAATCCGTATAGGGACCTACACAATCATCCACCATCATCACCTTCGACCACAACCCTTACTACCACTAACGCATTGTTAAGGGTAATTTGGGTATATGAATATTATATTTGTCCGGGGGTGATACTTCGATCAGTATCTCATTGAGTCTGTATAAAGAATAACACAAACAAATCCACATACATTTTTTAAATCAACCAGTTTAATATATTTTTTTAAATGAAGAAGAGAAAAATATTTGTGAATCAACCCTATCCATTTGTTTTGCTTTAGAAAATGTTCACTTCGATCTAATTCTTAAACATGTTTTAACTTGTTTATAACATACTCTTTACACTAATTAAATTTGAATTTATATAGATTGTTAATTTATAGTTTGATAAAATAATTTTAGTACATGTTGTTTATTTGTTCACTTACATAGATGGTTTGAATGATTAATATGTGCTAGGGCTGTAAACGCTATTTTAAAAGAAAAACTTTTTACTTTTTTTGATAAATAAAAATTGTTAATTACTTTATAAACACATCTAAAGTATTAAAAATATAAAAGTAAGACCTTTAAAATACAAACTAGACGAGGAAAAAAAATATAATATAGATCTTTTTCAAAAAGAAAGTTCAAAACTAATTTATTACTTTTATAAGAAAAATATTATTATTTATTTGTAAAGATGTTCAATAAAAAAACATAATCAAAATACTATTTGAGAAGGTGTCTTTAAAAACAATATATGAAAACTTTTTAAAAAAAATATGATTTAAATAAAAAATAAATAATAAATATTTAGAAAAAATGTCTGTAATCTTTTTTTACACTTTTGAATTTGTTTTGTAACACTTTTGAATTTGTTTTACACTTTAAATATTACAAGTTTTAATGTGATTTTATAGAAAGGGAGTATAAAAAGTAATAAGAGGGGGTACATTTAGCCTACCCCTTTAAAAATCGTAATTCATCAAAATTGCACGTCCAAGATTCCAGTATTAACAACATCTATTTTTAACTTCTGATAACGATAACGACTATCTTACCCTAAACATAACGAATGTATGTATTTATTTATTTTAAACTGCTTAAGAAATTTATATACTTGTCAGTTTTGTTCATCTTCACTGTTTTAATTAGTCACAAACAACGTTAATAAACAAAGTTATAGTTTTCTTAATTTATTATATCCTTATTATGAACACATAAAAACTATGAAAGTCCGTACTAACTTTTATGTGTCAATGGAATGACAAATCACCATTCATTAGAGTGATATAACTTGATGTAAAACTCGTATTCATATCTTTCTAAGAATTTTACAGTTTTATCTTTTGGTTACACGGGTAGCTTTAGTATAAATTAAATCTATTGCTACTTTTTATTTTGTGAAATACATGTTCCCGCTATATCTTGCGAAGGGAATACTTAGTTTTACAATACAGTTTTATCTTTTGGTTACACGGGTAGCTTTTAGTTGGAATTTCCTAATTTTTTTGACCAATCAAATAGGATGATGGGTAATGAGTTTTGGAAAATTGGAGGAGAAGGAGGAGAATTAAATGCACCTATTGTGGGTATTCAGTTGTTAAAAGAAAACCTAACTTCTAATGGGCCGAGATTTGGTTTTAAAAATCCTATTTCTAATGGGCCGATAAAAGGTATTAAAAATTTGAGGAATGCCAAAAATAATAAGAGTAGTAATAAATCCAATGTGGAAGAGGTAAGTGGGCTGATTAGACCCAAAAAAAATCTAGAATTAATGACCCTTTTGACTTGAACGAGATAATTGGAATTGAGGAGGTTAGTGAAGATACAGGAGAACAGGTAGATGGTGAAGACGTCAATTTGAGATATGTAGGAGGCTAGGAATTTGGTCAGACCGAACAAAGTGGAAATAGAGAGGAAGTTGTGGCGGAGGTGATAAATGATCTAAATTTGAAGCCCAACGAGGAAGAGGAGGAAACTATCATTTTGGAAATTGAAGAATCACCGGTTAATAAGACCGGAATCAGACTATCCAGGGGTTATGATCTGCATAAAAGGGTTGGTTCTCTCTCGTTTGATTTGATGGAACAGTTCTTCTTCTCCAGTGAGCCCTGCAAAACAGAACACCGTTAGCCTCGTCAAGGGGAGAAGGGGAGTTCTCTACTTGACCCGACTCCGGCGTGAGAATAAGTGGGTGTTTATGAAGAAGAAGAAGTATTGACGAAGTGTGTGTAACTTGAAGTTCATACCTGAATTATCCTCATATTTATAGCCGAGAGTTTGAGCGGGAAAACTCGTTGATGAAAGATTAACGGAAGATGCTAACACCGTAAGCGGTTACGTTCTCTCCGTTAATCCTCTTGATTGAACTGTGAGGTCACACGGATCGTGATCCTGATCGACAGCTCGGGTTTTGCCACGTGGAAAGTGAGCAAGTGGAGGTTTTCCTCCAATTCCATGCCATCATCGTGATTTCAGGGAGGCCTGAGATGACGACACGTGTCCCAGATGGTTATAACCGTCTCGGTGGTGCACGATTGAGCTTTCTAGAAGATTATTACTATAATCTGGTGTGACTCCTTTATCGTGTGGAGTCAGCTTAAGTAATATCCAAGACTGGGTACTTATTAAGCGGAAATGTCTGTTGGGATTTTTGTCCTTTATTTGCTATGAAGGCGCGCGGATTCATGATGTTCCTCTTGTCGCGCAAGTGTTTGCTTGTTATCTTTCTCTTAAGTTCTTTTTGAGACCGGTTGCGCGGTCGCGCAAGGTCAAAAAAGGGCTAAGAGGTGAGGTGGTGGTATGGTCCCAAGTACTCGATATGGGGTTTTTGGGACCTTACCCCTTCAAGTCCCCCCAGTCTAGTGTTGCTCTTATGCAAGTAAGTGGAGCAGTGGACTATGAGAGTAATGCTTGTAGGTTGTTTAGGCGTGAAGAATGGGAAATCTTCTTTGAGAAGATTTGCTTTGCTTTATAATGGTGATTTTGAAAATCTTTGGGTATAAGAATAAGTTTTTGAGAAAAGATATACCTTTATTTACCTTGAACTGTTAGGACCTTGGGCGAGGAGTTTGCATAATTATGGGCTGACGTCATTTTTTGTAAGTTGTGTTGACTCTTCACCTTCTGGTTCCACTGTAGTTCCTGGGAATCTGTGTGGACTCTGCCAGGAGTTTTAAATGAGATGTGATACTTGTAGTGTCAGCGCCGTTGAGATGGCACCTGATCTGACACTTAATCATTACGTCTCTTATCTCGATATTACTATTTTGATTTATACATTCATATCAGTTGTGATATTTCTCTCCTGATTTTGGGAAAAAATGGAGAACAGGGGACAGATTCGATGGAGGCGGCTTTCTAACGTCTTGCGTGTGCTCGATGCGGCTGACGGTTTGTTATTGCTTTCCAATCCGGTGACTGGGGTTGCTGTTAGGGATGCCGATGTAAATCATCGAGAAGCTTTGGAGAATCGCCACCGTGTTCGTCTTGCCGACGACAATAATGGTGGAGTTACTCGGTTGTCGGCACATCTTGTGACTCAGTGCTTTCCGGCTAACCGGAGGGGAAGTTTGTTGATTGCTTATCAACGGCGTCGTCGTGTTGCTGCCCCAGCTGTTGTTCCAGTTGCTGCTCCGGTTGCTGTTCCGGCTGTTGTTCCGGCTGCTGTTGTTCAAGTTGGGGATGAGGGTGCTAACCCTTGGATTGTTAACCCCCGTCCTTTATCGGAGTATGGTGAGGTTCTTCATACTCCATATGGGGTGTTGGACCAGCTTTCCTAGTTTGCTTCTTTCTGTAGCTAGTTCTATAGATATTTTGAAGAAAACACTGTTGTGCATGTCTGCTTTGATAATTTACCAGTTTGGTGTTTGGATTACAATATGTTGCATATTTTGATTTCTTTGTATAGGTAGAGCGAATGAGAATGGTATTGTGCTCATGCGTGAACGTTAGTCTATAATGTTGTGCATGTTTTAGACTGTTCATGAGGCGTACAATGCTTACCATATTGTTTTCGCGTAAACCAAAAGAATTGTATGCAATTTGTAACAAACAACATGTGTAAGGATAATTTTCGTATTAATAAACTGCAGGGCTGATAATACAAAGTAAAATATTTTTCCTGTGTAGACTTGTTCTGGCTGAACATCTTGGCTATATATAACACCTGCGCAGCTGCTGCGCATTCTAGGTGCGGGGAACTAGTGTCCCGTCAATTCTTTTCAGGGTGTAAGCCCCTTTACCTAGGACCTCGTTGATAATGTATGTTCCTTCCCACTTTGGCGCTAGTTTGCCTGGTTTTTCCGCATTTGAAGCTTCATTGTCGCGCAAGACGAAGTCTCCTGGAACGAATGTACACATGCGTACGCGCGCGTTGTAGTATTTTTCCAGTTTGGATTTGTACCGTGCTTCTGTGATGGTGGCGTTTTCGCGCCTTTCTTCAAGTAGGTTTAAATCCAATCTTCGTTCTTGCTCATTGTTTTGCTTTTCCATAGCAAGCATGCGTGGCGAGAGAAGGCCAATTTCGGCTAGGATTACCGCCTCTGATCCATATACAAGACTGAATGGGGTTTCCCCCGTGCTAGTCTTTGGCATGGTACGATGAGCCCATAAGATGCTTGGGAGCTCATCAACCAATCCTCTGCGTGCTGTCCCAAGTCGCGCTTTTATGCCGTCGACAATCTGTTTGTTGATACTCTCAACTTGGCCGTTTGCTTGTGGGTGCACCACAGAGGGAAAGTTATGCTCAATCTTCATTTCTTGGAACCATTTCTGAAGATATTCTGAGGCGAAGTTGGTGCCGTTATCTGAGATGATGCACAATGGTAACCCGAATCTACAAATGATATGTTCCCATATAAATTTGCGGATTACCATTGCTGTGGTTGAGGATAACGCCTTGGCCTCAACCCACTTTGTGAAATAGTCGACGACTACAATAATGAATTTTACTGCGCCAGGTGCGTCAGGGAACGGTCCAACGAGATCAATGCCCCATTGTTGGAAAGGCCAGGCAGATGTGACAAGGACGAGTGGATTTTTTGGGCGGAGAGTTTTTGGCGCGTGACGTTGGCAGGCTGCGCACTTTCGTAATAACTCTACTGCGTGTACGTACATCCCTGGCCAGTAGTAGCCTGCGCTCATGATTTTTGCTACTACCATGCGCGGACCAGCGTGTATCCCACATAGGCCCTCATGGATTTCCCTGACTAAATATTGTGCGTCTGTTTTGTCAACACATCGCAAGAGTGGTCCCATGAATGACTTGCGGTATAGAATCCCGTCCGCCATCTCATAGTTTATTGCCTTGAGTTGGATTTTTCGAGCTTCTGCCTTTTCGTCTGGTAGTTTTCCATGTTGCAAATACATGATGATCGGGGACATCCAGGATGGATTGCCGATTTCTATGACGTTCACTTGTTTAAGAGGGACAGAAGGATTGGACAACACTTCGATGCGTACCTCTTTTGCCAGGTGTCTGAAACTGGTGGCAGCCAATTTGCTCAGCGCATCTGCGTGTTTGTTCTTGCTTCTGTTTATGTGATTAACTTTGAACGTTTGGAACTGGCTGATTAACATCCGTGCTTGTTCCAGATATAACGCCATAGCTTCACCCTTTGCATCGTAATGCCCATTTACTTGCTCGGCTACCAATTTTGAATCAACGTTAGCTTCGAGGTTTCTTGCTCCCATTTTTAGTGCTAGACGAAGGCCTGCTAGGAAGGCTTCGTATTCTGCTTCGTTGTTCGTGCTCCGGAAGTCTAGTCGCGTACGTGAGCTCGTGATCATCTGGGCTAACTAGTCGGAGAACTGTGCCTGCCCCGTCATCATTAGAAGCTCCGTCAGTATGCAGAGTCCAGACCCTATCGTCGAAGACGGGAATAGGGTTCTGGATTGCTTCACATTCTTGGACTTTGTCGATGGGGACTTCCGTGGCGAAATCAGCTAAAACTTGCCCTTTAATTGCTGGTTGCGGTCTGTACAGGATATTATATCCTCCTAGCTCAATAGCCCACTTAGCTAGTCTCCCCGCAATATCGGGTTTAGACAGAATTTGCCCCAAGTGGTAATTGGTGAGAACTGTGATGACATGGCCAGAGAAATATCTTCGTAAGCGCCGTGATGCATGTACTAGAGCGAGGACTAATTTTTCTATCATCGAGTAGCGTATTTCTGGGCCAGTGAGCATCTTGCTGATATAATAAATTGGAGTTTGGATATTCTCCCGTTCCACCATTAACACCGCACCAACTGCGACCTCCGCAGCGGATAAGTACAAGATTAGTGGTTCTTTTTCTTGTGGTGCTGTTAGCGTTGGCAACTGAATTAAACACTCTTTCATTTGCTTGAAGGCTACTTCCGCCTCTGGCGTCCACTGAAAGTGAGTTTTCTTGGTGCAGTTACGCAGTGTGCTAATGAATGGGTATGACTTTGTAGCATGATTTGCCAAGAATCTGTTCAAGGCTGCTAACCGTCCTGCGAGTCTTTGCATTTCTTTTATTGTTGCAGGTGATGGCATCATCTGGATAGCTTGTACTTTCTCTGGGTTTACTTTAAAACCATCTCTTGTTACTATAAAGCCCAGAAACTTTCCTTCCTCCATCCCGAAGGAGCACTTCGTTGGGTTGAGCTTTAAGTTTACGCTGCGCAAAGAATCGAATGTGCGCTGGATGTTTGCGAGCATTGTTTCCTCTTCATGGCTCATGATGACGATGTCATCCATGTATACTTCGACTGTTTTGCCAATATATTCCCCAAAGACTGTATCCATTAGGCGCTGGTAAGTAGCTCCTGCATTGCGGAGGCCAAAGGGCATTTTTGTGTAACAGAAGATGCCCTTGTCCATGCGGAAGGCAGTTTTGTCCTCGTCTTCCTTTTTCATTTGGACCTGGTGGTAGCCCTTATAACAGTCAAGGAAGCATTTCCAGCGAAACGTTGCCAGAGAGTCAACTTTTTTGTCAATTTCTGGAAGCGCATAACAATCTTTTGGGCAGGCTTTGTTTAAGTCTTTGAAATCTACGCACATTCGCCATCCGCTGCTGTGCTTCTGAACCATTACTGGGTTGGCGACCCAGGTGTGGTACTGGACTTCGCGCAAGATTCCGGCGTTAAGTAACTCTGTTATTTGTTCATTCATGGCTTCTTCTTTTTCGGCGCTGAGACTGCGCCTTCCCTGTGGTTGTGCAGAAGGTCGGATGTTCAGACAATGTTGCGCTATATCTCGTGGAACCCCAGTCATATCTGCTAGACACCAGGCGAATATGTTTTTATTATTGGATAATAGCTCTTTCAATTGTACTCGTACTGTTGGTGAAATGGCGTGTCCTAGCGAGATGGTCTGTTCCGGATATTCTTCGTTCAGGACCCATTTCTCCGGTTCATTTGATGTTGAGGGCTTTGCTACTTTTGCTGGTGGCTCGTCATCAACATACATGACCTCCTTGCTTGAGTACAAAATTGCGACTCCAGTCTCTGTTGGGAACCCGCATGCAGCATGTGGGATAGAAGTGATCATGCTGAATTCCCTTTGTGACCTTCTCCCGAGCAAGACATCATGACGTGATGTTACTGGCATGACCATGAAATTTACTGTGACTGTGCGCGAATGTTCGCCATCAGATAATGTCACAGGGAATGCAATTTGCCCCAAGGGGAATACAGCCTCATTGCAAAATCCGGTGAGAACCGGTTCTAGACGTTCTTTGTCTTCTGGAACAAGTTGTTTGAAGCACTGCTCGTATATGATATCCATCGAGCTTCCTGGATCTATAAACATATAGTCCGTTCTGTAATGGCCGAAGATGCCAGTAATAATTACTGGTCATTCTTCCTGAGGGCCTCCAGGGACAATAGGAAACACAACTTGCTGTTCCCTCCAATGTTGATTGTAGTTTCGTTTGTTTGGCCTTTTTGAAGGACCGCCTTGTACAATATGTATATGTTTTGGTTCGGCCGTCTGTCTGTTGGTATCTCCTGGGTTTTTGATTATCCCGGTATGGCTGTTAGATTGGATGTCCCACTGACCGGATGTCTGTGGGTCCAATACTTCAGCAATACCAGATCTGGTGTTTAACGACTCAGATCTGTTGATTTGTGTGGAAATTTGTTTTATAGCAACCTGGAATCTGTCGAATCAGTATTTCGGAGTTCTCTCTAGGAGTTGATCTGAAGAGTCATTTTTTTCCAGGTGGCTGTCGTTTTTGTTAATTTTCATGATTCCGTCAATCTGGGGCTCTTGGGTTGCAGAGCCCTTGAATTTAGATTGAGGATTTGATGAGTGTAGTGCTGAATTCTCTGTCATGTAAGATCAGAGAATGAGGGAAAACAAATCGAAACGAGATAAAACTGAAAAAACAGGGAATCGGTGGGTGCCAATGAAGAATCACTGGTTAATAAGACTGGAATCAGACTATCCAGGGGTTATGATCTGCATAAAAGGGTTGGTTCTCTCTCGTTTGATTTGATGGAACAGTTCTTCTTCTCTGGTGAGCTCTGCAAAACAGAACACCGTTAGCCTCGTCAAGGGGAGAAGGGGAGTTCTCTCCTTGACCCGACTCCGGCGTGAGAATAAGTGGGTGTTTATAAAGAAGAAGAAGAAGTATTGACGAAGTGTGTGTAACTTGAAGTTCATACCTGAATTATCCTCATATTTATAGCCGAGAGTTTAAGCGGGAAAACTCGTTGATGAAAGATTAACGGAAGATACTAACTGTTGATGCACTACATCTGTCGACTTCGTCTTGTATCGAGTCTTAGACTAGTTAGAATAGATCAGGGCACGTAGAATGAGAGAATGAGAGAGAGTTAGCAAGATTTCGCTTGAAGGAATTTGTATGTAAAGGATTTCGCTTGAAGCAGCTCAAGCGAAATCAACATGTTAAGATTTCGCTTGAGTTATGCTGAAGCGAAATCTCAATCTCTATATATTGGAGATCAAGGTCAAGCGAAATCATAAGTTGAAGAGGTAACATTTGAGTGATTCCATACCGAAGTGCTGCCGGTGTGAGAACTGATTGTATTTGTGTTCAAATATCAATATAATCAGTGTTAAAGTGAAGATTCAGCTGTTTTATAGTCAAATACTTGTTTTCCGCACCTGTATTTGATAGAATTCCTCTGAACCGACTCGTTTAGGTCGCAAACACGGTCCTTACAATTGGTATCAGAGCTCAGGAGGAGGAGTTCTGCAAAATTCAGCCGAAATCAATCAAAATCTTTTACTTCTACACCTTCTTTTAACAGTTCAGAAACTTTTCACGGTTAAAATTGTTTCAATTTTTCACCGTTTGTGTAAAAGTGCATACTAATCAATCCTTGAAAGTTTCATAGCAAAATTCGACCTAGAAGTAATCAAAATCGAACTTCGAATGGATTTCGCTTGAAAAACATAGCTTCATTGGACGATTTCGCTTGAAATTTCAAGCGACCCTTATCAGTTCGCTTCAAAGATTATCTGATTTCGCTTCAAGATTCTCACTTCAGAAAGTTTCGCTTCAAATATTTCGCTTCAGAGATTATTTGTTTTCACTTCAAGGTTTTCGCTTCAGGATTCTCGCTTCAGATAGTTTCGCTTGAACTATTACGCTTCAAGAATTTCGCTTATAGCATTTCGCTTCAAAGATTTCGCTTCAACCAGTTTAACAATTTCGCTTCAAAGATTGTTCACTTGACTAGTTCGCTTGAAAGAATCTGTTATTGAGAAACGTATTATTGAAACATGGATAACGATTTTCACAACGCGTTTGCAACATCGTCTAGTTCATCTTCCATTGCTCAGAACATGAATTCAGAAAACGAAATGGGGACTACTCAGAAACCCCCTAAGCTAATGAGCATTGAGGAATACTATGGATGGAAAGATCGTTTCGAAAACTGGGTGCAAGCAAATCATTTAAGATCATGGGAATGTATTCTGAAAAAGTATATGCTACCACGTTCTGAAATGGAGACAGTAAAACAACTTTCAGAGTTTGGTAATGAAGAACGGGAAATGTATCGAGCTGAAAAAATGATGATCAGTTTGCTTCAACAAGCTATCAAAGAAGACATCTTTATATTACTTCAACATGACAAAACATCAAAGTCAATCTGGGATGCTTTGAAAGTTAAAGTTGAAGGTAGTGCAAACATGATTAAAAGCAAAAAGGCGTTGCTTAAAAAGGAGTTTGACTTGTTCACAAGTTTGCCCGGAGAAGATACAAAGAAACTCATTGAACGATATTGTCACTTAGTTCGAACAATGTCGATGATGAACATCAACAAAGAAGATGAGGAATGGGTGGATAAGCTAGCTGATGCTTTACCTCAGAAAGAGTGGGGAACTTATTTGATGATACTGAAGAATACTGGAGTTTATGAAGGGTTGTCAATCTCTCAGTTCATTGAAAAGATTGAAAGTCAGGATTTGGAACAGCAGAAGATCGCAAGGATGAATAATCCAAGTGGTCAACAAGATGTAAAGATGTATTACAAGGGTAGTGTTCCGACTTCAGAAGCTGAGAGAAGTCCAAAAATTTAGACTGCTTATAGTGTTGGGGATTCTACAGAAAAGACTGATCAAAACTCAAACAAAAGCAACAGTGGTTTTTCATTGTATCCAAGTGTAAATCCGAAAAGCTCATCAGAAAGTTTTCAGTCTCAAAGCACAAAGATGGGAAATGGTTGTGTGATTCAATGCAACATAGCTCTAAATCTTCCAGAAGGTCAAAGTTTTTCTGAAGACATTGCAAAAGATCATATGGCATTACTTGGTTCCGTGCTTATCTCATATGAAGGTTTAGTTGCTGGTCGAATTGGAAATCCTATGCTTACCAAAGAGGATTACGACCAAATAGATGCCGAAGAGATGGAACTAATGGATATCAAATGGTGTCTTGCAAGTGTTCTTAGACGTGCTGAGAAGTTCAAAACAATTACTGGGAGAAATGACTTTCTTGATGCTTGTGTTTCTACTTTAGGTTTTGATAAATCTAAAGTTACTTGTTTCAGGTGCAGGGAAAAAGGTCATTTTAAGCGGGAGTGCAAGAACAGAGAAGTTAGTGGTGCTCAAAATCCTTTTGGAAAAGATGACTACTACCGGAAAGCCATTTATCAACAAGTTGGTCAGACACAAGAATTACAGACGGCTCATGGTAGAAAGATTGAAGATTCAAAGAAAGGATGTTTAGTAGATTTCAACTGGAGCAACTATATTTCTTCTAACAGCACAGCATGTTTAGTGGACCAAAATGATGAACAACTACCTGAAGGTTTCAGCTGGGATATGTTTGTTGATGAAAAAGGGGATTTCAAAGCTTTCATTGCAAAGATTGTTAGAGAACCAGATTTGTTTGCTACTTGGATGAGATTAATTGGTGAAACAGTAAAAGATCAATCGATTACATCTGAAGAAAGTTTAAAAAGTGCTGATGCTGAGTCATTAAGTACAGATGAAAGTGTGCTGAATGATGTTTCTTCAGAAAAGGAAGTTGTTTTTGATCAAACACCATCTGATTCTGGTATATCAGAAGATGATTCTGACAAATCTGTAGAGTTTGATCAAACACCGATTGAGACTAGCAGTGATGATGAGGAAGAGAAACATATTAATATGGCTAAACATCATCTTTCTCCTGAAAGTTTTCATTTCTATTTTGCAGATCGCATGGAGAAGCTGAAGGAGAAACAAGCTGCAAAAGAACAACAACAAAATGAGGAAGCTGAAGTAGTTGTTGAAGAAAAGGTGACTGAAGCTGAGAAGGTAAATGATGAAGAAAAGGTGATTGAAGTGGTAAAAACAATCGAGATTGAGAAGATTGTTGAAGTTGAAAAGCCTTGCAAGAAGTGTTTGGAAGCTTGCAAAAATTGCGAAGAAAAAGATGTGACTCTGTTTGATAGAGAAAAACTAATAGAAAAGTTACTATCTGACATTAGCTATGTGAAAGAATCGTATAGCGTGTTGAACAGAACAGTGACAGGTCTTCAAACAACGAATTATGAAAGAGAAAAGGCTTTAACGATGACGAATGCTACGTTGATGACAAAGCAAAAGGCAATTAATCATTACATCGAAGAAAATGCTAATCTAAAGCAAGAGTTGGAGAAAGAAAAGATCGAGAATGAAAGGATCAGAAGGTTATTACTGAGTTATTCTTGTTCTGATTATGTTATTGATCGAGTTTATCCTACTGTTGCAGGTTTTGAAGCATTTCATGATGAGAAGAAAAAGAATGAGACTGGTAAGAAATCGACTGTTAAATACAACAAGTGTCCGCCTCCTATTTGGGAAGGGTACTCTCCTAGAAAACCAAATGAGGAGCAAGTCGAAAAAGCAGTCAATATAAAGTTAAAATCTGAGACAACTGACGTTTTACCAGATAACATTGACATCACATTTACCTCGT
The DNA here is from genome assembly GCA_030545235.1 of Helianthus tuberosus. NCBI lineage: Eukaryota > Viridiplantae > Streptophyta > Magnoliopsida > Asterales > Asteraceae > Helianthus > Helianthus tuberosus. The sequence continues at coordinate 66,508,027 of CM060447.1, forward strand.
CTGATACTGATCATGAGTCTGAGTTAATCAAAAAGGTGGTCGATCAGGTGTTGGATACTGAGGAGGTGTCTGAGTCAAAATCTGAGTCTGGGTGTTCAAGTTCGTCAGTAAACAGTTCAAAGTCATCGGAAAAACGGTCTTACAGTAAAGAATTTTTGCTATCAAAGGCAAATTTGGATGATGAAACATTTGAAGTTGCATACACTTTAAATGATTCGGACAAATTATACTCTGACAAAGAGTTTCCGATTAGAAGTGTTCGTTTTGACATGATCAAAAAGGTTTTCAAAATGACGGAAATTAATTTTTCTGAAATTAAGGATCTAAAATCTACTGAAAAACCTAAAAAATACACTTCTAGAGTTCAACAAAGGTTAAACAAGAAAAAAGAAAAAAAGGATTACAATTCTGGTTCTAGTTTTCAAAAGAAAACTAATCAAAATTGTAGTTACAAAAAGAAAGGTCTTGGTTTTACTCTATCTGAAAATCGTAAAAATGAAAAATATATTAGAGATTTTAAAACAAAATTGACATATGTTGCAGGAAAAAGCTATGAAGAGGAGTCAAATAGCTTATTTTGGAGAAAATCAAATCAAGAGTTCCTTGCTGAAAGGAAAAGAACAGGAACTGGAGTTTTTCATCCAATTGGAGTTTTTCAATCAAAAGACACAAGAACTTGTTTTCAATGTCAAGTTGTTGGACACATCGCTCACAATTGTCCAAACAAAGTCAACAGAAAACAGGGAGTATCTGAAAAACTTAAAGAAAAAATGGTTGAAAAGAATGATTCACCAACTATAAACTTCAAAAATTTTGAAAATTCAAAGAATGAAGTTGGTGAAAATTCTAAAAGATTATACAAAAAGAGTGCAAAAGACAATCAAAAATGGATTGTTAAAAAATCAGATGTACAATCTGGCGATGAATCTGATTCCACAAAATCAGATGAGCCACAAGTTGAGAAAAAGGATTCAGTGAATGATGTTGACATTCCATCACTGAATTTTGAAGAAATTAAACAAATGGTTGGTAAAGTAGAAATTTCAAATCAATTCTATTCTGATGAAAAGGAATTTGATATTGAGAAAGCATTTAATGGAAATGTTAGAAAAATGTTCAAGAAAATGCTTGATGGGAAAGTAAAGGGGGTTAAAGATTTTTATGCAACTAAAAAGGCAACTTACAACCCTACTGCACAAGAATTGAAAGCCACCAAGTCTAAGAAGACTTGGGTGGAAGTTTGTTTCCCATGATAGTCTAAGGACTACGCCGGAGATCCCAAGTTTGTAATCGTGGATCAGGAATCGGCATTTTTCTAATGTTTGAAGATTTTGGTTGAAAGATTTTGATAGTGTTTGAATGTTTACAGGTTGAAGGACTACGCCGGAGCTTTCAGGTTGGTAAGTGCGAAGCAGGAATCGGCATTCTGATTGGTAAATTGGTAATGTAGACATAACATTCCTACAAGTGGTATTGTGTTTCTACCTGTGGTAATTTTTACAATTGGTATAGAAGGTGCATACATGCAAGTGGTAAATCAGGGACATTAATTTGTACTTGATTTGCTACAAGTAGTTAAGAATAGACAATGTGATGAACCACACTCCGAATTTACAAATGATTATATCATCAAAACTAATTTTCCGGAAAAATCATTTTGATTAAAACAAACTTAAGTGTTTTGAAATCTAAATGAGAAGATAGTTTTGTGGTAGGGGAGTTCTGATTGTTTATGCCGAGTGAATGGCGATTTGATGCAATCTGATATCAGTTGTCAAGTTTTTGTACAGTTTGTATATTTCAATTGTGTCAAGAGTCTTAGTTTTCAAATTTCCTAAAATGTGTTTGCATTTTAGGGGGAGTAAAAATTTTCAGAAAATCCAAAAACATTTGAAAATTTGAAAAAGACAAAAACATGATAAAATTCAAAAATGAGTGTTTGTTGCATATAAGAGGAAATGATAGTACATCAGTGGACTATTACAACATGCTAAAGAAATGGAAAGAAAAATGTGATAAACAATCTTACTGTGGATATGTCAGTAGGTTTTTGCACATTTAGTAGATTGTGACGAGATATAAATATAAAATTCAAACTTGCTTGTTCTGTGGGTTAACACAAACTTGGATATATAGGTAACCCCTGAAATCTTGTTTGAAAGGTCTCTTATTCTGAGATACTAGGTCTTTATGCTCAGTGATATCTGGGGTATTATCCCGGGACTTCTGCTGAAAGAAATTTCTGACCTAGTCCCCGGATAATGCTTTCTGCATTTGCTTGAAATATAGCTCACCCTCAGCTAAAAAATGATGAAACATTGAAAAATGCTAATCATGGCTGTTGAAACAAAAGATCCTCTAAAGGGGACACACCAAAAGTCGAAGCCGTCATCTCTCTGCGTATCGAAAGATCGACCTGAGCTCTCACGGCCCTCGTACTATAATTTATTCCCCTGACAGATATCATCAGTGGTATATTCACCTGTAAGACTGAATATTGGGATCTGGATACGGGAGTATATTCAAGTAGTGGGACACACGGATAAGTTTAAGTTGCTTAAAACATTAACATCGTATCTCGGATCAATTGAACTTTGTGTGAGAATTTAAGTGGACAAATATACTGACAATCTAGGTAAATTGTTTAGATCTTAATATGAAATGAAGCTTAACGGTGTTAGTGATATGTCTCAAAAACTGATATGATCCTCTTGCACGAACTCACAAAAATATTGTTTGTAAATATTTCTTTATTCCATTTCTTTACAATCAAAAATTACAAAAAGATTTTAGTGTGTTTTAGCATATATTTTGAAAAATCAAAAAGATTTTCGACAACTGATATTGGAAAGCTGATTGTCAAAATTTCAAGTGCTAAACATGATGACTTGGTTGTGAGGGGGAGTGAATCTTAAAATGTCAAAAGGTTTGTTAAAATCCTACAATTTTTATTAAAAAACCTACATTTGGTTCATCATTGGTTTGTAATATAAGAGAGAGTTATCTGATTATATCAGATTGATGGTGCATTTAAATTGTTAAATTTTAGAAAATTTATTTCTGGGTTAAGATTGTTACAGGTGAGCCAGGTTAATTCATTCAAAGCTTATGAAAGTCAGAATCTAATCATGAATCTAAAGTTTGCTAGCTGTTGATGCTGATGAACTTAAGGAATCAAGAGATCTGATCAAGAGAATTAGATGAGATCCAGGCAATGATCTTGTAGACAAAATTTGAGTCAGGCATCGATCCTAAAACAGATGTTGCTGAAGAACAAATGTATGCCAGCAAATCGTGAGGTGGAGTCTGATAGAGCCAGTGATTCTGAAGAAGAAGATAGAGAGAAAAAGCCCAGAGTCTGATCAAGAATGAAGATGTGAAGACACAGTGTTATTGTGACTCGATAGTCGACTCGTCAACATCTGAGGGGGAGTCTGTTGATGCACTACATCTGTCGACTTCGTCTTGTATCGAGTCTTAGACTAGTTAGAATAGATCAGGGCACGTAGAATGAGAGAATGAGAGAGAGTTAGCAAGATTTCGCTTGAAGGAATTTGTATGTAAAGGATTTCGCTTGAAGCAGCTCAAGCGAAATCAACATGTTAAGATTTCGCTTGAGTTATGCTGAAGCGAAATCTCAATCTCTATATATAGGAGATCAAGGTCAAGCGAAATCATAAGTTGAAGAGGTAACATTTGAGTGATTCCATACCGAAGTGCTGCCGGTGTGAGAACTGATTGTATTTGTGTTCAAATATCAATATAATCAGTGTTAAAGTGAAGATTCAGCTGTTTTATAGTCAAATACTTGTTTTCCGCACCTGTATTTGATAGAATTCCTCTGAACCGACTCGTTTAGGTCGCAAACACGGTCCTTACACTAACACCGTAAGCGGTTACGTTCTCTCCGTTAATCTTCTTGATTGAACTGTGAGGTCACACGGATCGTGATCCTGATCGACAGCTGGGGTTTTGCCACGTGGAAAGTGGGCAAGTGGAGGTTTTTGTGACAAATCGAGTTTTCAAGGTTTCTACTTGACTTAATAACTGTTCACAAGTGTTGTTTTTATATTTATAGTTGGTGTGCATTATAAGTGTTTATATAAAATATGTTTGTATTAGTGACACGCTTAATATCAACAATTTGAGCCACCCGAAATAATACTCCACCCGAAACACCCCTCCACTCGAAAACACCCACCTCCTAGACGAAATCAGGTGTTTTTGTCAGGAGTGGGCTTTGGCCCAGAGATGGTCGGCCGGCCCAGTTGCAGTTACGATTTAACTTGTGAGATCTTTAGATTAGAACTCTTTTAGGAAAACCCTACTCCTACATCTGTTGTGCAACGACAAGTAGGCTCCCTTCCTTCCAATCGATAACTTTGAGGTAAACCCCTTTTTGACTATTATTGATGTTAAGCATGTGCAGCCAAATAAATAAGGATCATATGGTCGGCTACTAGGTTCATACTTACATTTGGGTTTGTCAGTAACATGTGATGTTTCATATGTGTGTGCAACTTATAAATATCATACATGTATAATTAGATTGAAGGTAATCAGTTATGTACTCACGTTAATCGATGATCTCATGATTGTGTTTAATAATTGATTTCAGAATATGTTTGTTCGAATATGTAGATGATTAGGGTTCGCGCGTCTAAATAGCCACTGTTCGGTTTGAATGATAAGCCGGCAATAATCGGATATTGGTTACGAGTATGTGTATTGTAAATGCCTCGATTACACGTTAATGTTAAATCGAAAACTTGATGATTGGTTGATTGTAATACGATGTAACTGTTGTTGATGAAGACTCTGTCCCGGCGAAATCACTCACCCGACGAAAACAAGGTGCCGACGAAAACACTGTCGACGAAAACACAATAACAACGACGAAAACACTTTGGGTTTTCGTCTGGGGGATTTCGTCATAAGGGATTTCGCCCGGAAGGGTTTTCGCCATTTGTGATTTCGTTGAATGCTCTGACACATTTAGCCTACTAAGTTGTTAACTCTGTTAAGTTATATATGTAACCCTGTTAGTCTTAAACCCTGTTAGTTTACTTACTCTGCTAGTTTATTAACTTGGTTAAGTTTATTAACCTTGTGTAACTCTATTAGTTGTTAACTCTGTAAGTTAATTAACAGTGTTAGTGTATTCTTCCGGTTATGTATGTTAATCCTGTTAAGTTTGTTGACTTTGCTAAGTATGTTAACTTTGTTATGCCTGTTAACCCTGTCAAGTATATTAGAGAATAACCATGTTAGTACAAACTGTGAAGGACATTTATGTGAAACATAAATTGCATGAAAATTTATTAACTGCTTACGTGGTGCATGATGTTAACTGTCAAACACACGTTGTGACATAGAGTGTATGTGGAACCTTACAAACATGTACTGATTGAGTATACGTGCATATTATAGGACTTGACTGATTACTTGTGAGCACATAGTTTAGCATACCGAGCAAACCAAGGTGAGTTCACAATCCTAAGGCATGGGATTCCCGGTGGGTTGGGAATGGGATTGAATAACTATTTATGTATCAACACTACTAGACTACCTACTACTGTCCTCGGATTGAAAAGGGCACGTACGTAAAACCTACGTACACTCATACTTGCTACTGTCCTCGGATTGAGAAGGGCACGTATGTAAAACCTACGTACACTCATACTTGCTACTATCATCGGATTGAGAAGGGCACGTACGTAAAACCTACGTACACTCATACTTACTACTGTCCTCGGATTGGGAAGGGCACGTACGAAAAACCTACGTACACTCATACTTAACACTGTCCTCGGATTGGGAAGGACACTTATGGATACGACTAGTCTGGTAACATACAACATGGGAAGCCCCCACTAAATATCGTGAAAAGGTTTGGTAAACAAGGATACTGGGTAATACATGGTTATGAAACGAACTTATGATTTCTGAAACGAACTCAATAACTGAACAACCAACTGTGAACTCGCTCAACTTTGTTGTTGACTCTCTGTTACATGCCTTGCAGGTCGTTAGGTATCAATGGAGCTTGCATCGGAGTGGGAAGAGTCGTTGTGGGACATGGACAGCTGTGTGCCATGCTAAACATTTGAAACGTTTAATTTATGACTTGGTTTTAAACATTATGCTTCCGCTTGCAACTTAAACTATGTTTTGTTTAGACACCAATTGTATTGTGTTGGATTTTATATACTATTTACATGCTTGTTCAATATGATTGGTGGCTTGATCCTGGTCAGTCATGCCTCCCAGCGGTGATACTCCGCGTGTGGATTTTGGGGGTGTGACAGATTGGTATCAGAGCCATTGGTTATAGAGAACTTGATTTTAATAAGGGAAAAAAAGTTTTTATTAAAACCAGACTATAACCTATACAGTGCTCAACGATCCACAACGACGCTTCACTCCACGTGCAAGGCTCAACACTATAGGTTATATGGTTTATGTTATATTGCCTACTTGCTAGTTACATAGAACTTTGATTATGGTATGCTTAGATGAACGTAACAACTATTGTTTGAAAACCCATGTGTGCTTACTCTCTTCTGTCATCGCACTTTCGCGAACCTTTCTCACACATGTTTCCTTTGATATGAAGATCATGAGTGGATGCGTTAACCTAACTCAAGCCCAGTTGGCGGCTTTGATCACTGAACAAGTTACTGCAGCGCTTGCAGCCGCTCAAGCAGGAGGTATACCCTGCAGTTGCAGCTCACTCTAGGATCTTTAGATCCTACTCTCATAAACCAACTCTTGTGTTTAACCTTGTCCTGTTCTTATACACAACAGGTCAGAACACTCAGCCACCTGTATGCACGTTCAAGACTTTTATGGACTGTCGTCCTAGAACTTTCAGTGGCACTGAAGGGGTCGTTGGACTCCTCCACTGGTTCGAGAAGCTCAAATCGGTCTTCGAGATGTGTGAATGCCCTGAGGCTCGTAGGGTGAAGTATGCCACTGGTACTCTCGAAGGCGTTACGTTGACTTGGTGGAACGCGCAAGTTCAAATGTTAGGGCTGGCAGCTGCTAATGCCACCCCATGGAACGACTTCAAGGAACTGATCAAGCGAGAATATTGTAATCGTGATGACATCCACAAGTTGGAAGTGGAGTTCTTTAACCTGAAGATGACGGGGTCAGAGATAGAGGCGTATACGAAGCGATCCAACGAACTGGCAGTGTTATGTCCAACTATGGTGGATCCTCCCATCAAACGTATCGAGCTATACCTCAAAGGCTTAGTACCAGAGATTCAAAGCCATGTGACTGCTGCTAACCTTGCTACCAACCAGGATGTTACTCGTCTTGCTCATCGTCTCACAGACCAGGCAGTGGAACAGAACAGGCTGCCTAAGCGTATAGGTGCTATTGCTCCTACTACTTCTGCTACTCCCAGTGACAACAAACGAAAATGGGATGGAGCCTCCAGCAAGGGTTCGACTACAGTTCAGTCCCAGGCGCAGCAGCGAAAGATTGATGATTACCAGAGTCCTGGTCAGCAATCTTCTGGTAGTCAAGGGCAGGGTGGATATCGAGGAAACCACCCAAAGTGCAACAAATGCAACAGGGACCACAATGGTCAGTGCAACAAGGGACGTTGTCAGAGGTGTCTCAAGATGGGTCATGAAGCCAAGGATTGCAGGAGCTCACGGCCTACAAATCAGAATCGTCAGCAGCAACAGCAAGCACCCCAGAATCAACAACAGCAACAAGGAAACATGGGATGTTTTCATTGTGGCGCTGAAGGTCACTTCAAGAGACAATGCCCGTAGTTAAATCAGAATCAGAACCATAACCAATGAAACGGGAACAATAATGGGAATAACAACGGGGGTAATAATGACGGCAATGGTGCCAGGGGTCGAGCGTTCGTGATTGGTCAGGGTGACGCAAGGAATGATCCTAACGTGGTGATGGGTAAGTTCCTTCTCGACGACTTTTATTTTAATGTTTTATTTGATTCGGGTGCCGATACCAGTTATGTGTCCCTAAAAGTCAGTCAAATGCTTAAACGTACCCCAACACTTTTGAACACCAAGCACATGGTAGAGCTAGAAAACGGTAAAAGCCTAGAAGCCACACACATAGTTAAGGGTTGTAAACTCATCTTAGCTGGTCAAACCTTCTCTATCGACCTCATTCCTATTATTTTGGGTAGTTTCGACATCGTCATTGGGATGGATTGGTTATCCCAACAGCAAGCAGAGATCCTTTGCAAAGAGAAGATCGTTCGCATTCCCCGCTCTGGTAAAGAACCTCTCGTGATTCACGGCGACAAGAGTGGTGCTGTTGTGGGCATCATCTCCTTTCTTAAGGCCCAGAAGTGTTTGCGAAAGGGCTACACTACTATTTTAGCACTCGTTACTGACGCATCAACGAAAGAGAAGAAGATAGAGGATATTCCAGTTGTACGTGACTTCCCTCAAGTGTTTCCTGAGGATTTACCTGGTCTTCCGCCTCATCGTCAGGTTGAATTTCAAATCGAGCTAGCTCCTGGAGCAGCGCCCATAGCTCGAGCACCGTATCGCTTAGCTCCAACCGAACTAGAAGAACTGTCCAAGCAATTGCAAGAACTCTTGAATAAGGGTTTCATTCGTCCTAGCTCTTCGCCCTGGGGAGCTCCAGTGTTATTTGTAAAGAAGAAAGACAGAACCTTCCGTATGTGCATAGATTACCGCGAACTTAACAAGGTGACCATAAAGAATCGTTATCCTCTCCCGCGCATTGATGACTTATTCGACCAGCTGCAAGGGTCGAGCTACTACTCCAAGATTGATATAAGATCGGGTTACCATAAACTGAGAGTCCGAGATGAGGATATCTCTAAGACAGCATTTAGAACTCGTTACGGCCATTACGAGTTCCTGGTCATGCCTTTCGGATTGACGAACGCACCGGTAGTCTTCATGGATCTTATGAACAGAGTGTGCAAACCTTACCTGGATAAGTTTGTTATTGTTTTCATCGACGACATCCTGATCTATTCTAAGAGTCGGGAGGAACACGAGCATCATCTGCGGATTATCTTGGAACTGCTTCGAACAGAGCAACTTTATGCTAAGTTTTCGAAATGCGACTTCTGGCTTCGTGAAGTCCATTTCCTAGGCCATGTGGTAAACAAGGATGGGATTCATGTTGATCCATCCTAGGTAGACTCGATCAAGAACTGGCCTGCACTCCGTACACCAACAAAAATCCGCCAATTCTTGGGTTTGGCAGGCTACTACAGAAGGTTCATCAAGGACTTCTCAAAGATTGCACAACCGTTTACTCTACTAACTCAGAAAGGTGTCACCTATCGTTGGGGTAATACACAGGATTCAGCATTTCAGCACTTAAAGGATAGACTTTGTAGTGCACCTATCCTTTCATTGCCAGAGGGCACAGACGATTTTGTGGTTTATTGCGACACGTTAATTCAGGGTCTTGGTTGTGTTTTGATGAAACGGGATAAAGTCATCGTTTACGCTTCGCGCCAACTTAAGATTCACAAAAGGAATTACACTACACACGATTTGGAGCTGGGAGCTGTCGTTTTCGCACTCAAGATATGGAGACATTACCTGTACGGTACCAAGTGCATCATCTACACCGATCACAGGAGTCTCGAGCGTATCTTCAAGCAAAAGGAGTTGAACATGCGACAACGTCGCTGGGTCGAGCTATTGAATGATTACCAATGTGCGATCAAGTACCATCCAGGCAAAGCCAATGTTGTGGCCGACGCCCTCAGTCGAAAAGATACTACGCCTAAGCGCGTGCAAGCATTACAACTTACCATCCAATCTAGTCTTCCTTCCCAGATACGAGATGCTCAGGCAGAAGCATTGAAACCAGAAAACGTCAGGGCTGAAGCCCTACGCGGCTCAAGGCAGCGGTTAGAGCAAAAGGAAGACGGCGCCTACTACATAACAGGACGCATCTGGGTCCCACACTATGGCAATCTACGAGAACTTATAATGGATGAAGCACATAAGTCTCGTTACTCGGTACATCCTTGTTCGGATAAGATGTACCACGATTTAAAGACTACATACTGGTGGCCTAGCATGAAAGCTCACATAGCAACTTACGTTAGCAAGTGTTTGACTTGTGCGAGAGTCAAGACTGAATATTAGAAACCATCGGGCCTACTCCAACAACCAGAAATACCACAATGGAAATGGGAGCAAATTTCCATGGATTTTGTTACTGGCCTGCCTAGATCTCAACGTGGAAATGATACTATTTGGGTGATCGTGGATCGACTCACAAAGTCTGCACACTTCTTGGCTATCAAGGAAACGGATAAGTTCTCCACTCTAGCAGACGTTTATCTTAAGGAAGTTGTCTCGAGGCACGGAGTGCCAACCTCTATTATCTCTGATCGTGATGCACGTTTTACTTCAGAACTGTGGCAAGCGATGCACAAATCTTTTGGCTCTCGATTAGACATGAGCACAGCTTATCACCCGCAAACGGATGGGCAGTCTGAACGCACCATCCAAACTCTTGAAGACATACTTCGTGCATGTGTGATCGATTTTGGAAACGGCTGGGAAAAACATCTCCATCTAGTGGAGTTTTCGTATAATAACAGTTACCACACTAGCATTCAAGCCGCTCCGTTTGAGGCACTGTACGGGCATAAGTGTCGATCACCTCTTTGCTGGGTAGAAGTTGGCGACAGCCAAATCACTGGCCCAGAACTCGTAGTTGATACTACAGAAAGGATTGCTCAGATACAACAACGCATGGCGGCAGCTCGTGACCGTCAGAAAAGCTACGCTGATAAGCGCAGGAAACCACTCGAGTTCCAGGTTAGGGATCGAGTGCTACTCAAAGTCTCACCTTGGAAAGGTGTAGTTCGTTTTGGCAAACGAGGCAAGCTCAGTCCGCGATATGTCGTGTCACGGCTCCCGACCCGGTTTTACCCGTTTCAGGAGCCGCGGGACAGAAATCCCGTGGTATTTATTTAATTGAGTTAACAGCAGAAGATTTTAACAGGATCTTTTAAAAACTAAAATTTCCCGATTATTTCATTTCACAATTCGGGATAAAACCCTTGTAATTTACAATCATATGATTTCACGAAGAAATCTTTATTTTACAAAACATGTTCTTTATTTTTATATTGAGCCACTTCCTTAAGCTTGTAGTGTTTCTCGGCACTTTTCCTGGATCACAACAGATCACCTGAAACATGTTTGAAAAAGGTTTTGTCAGCGGGAAATACTGGTGAATCATTCTATTTACTAAAATGACACGTTTGTTATAATTTATAGCATTAAGAGTTTTCACATTTGCCCCTTTATTATAATTAGCTGGTTCAGTTGTCACTCGACCGGATCTATGACTATGGTCATACCACTATTGGGTCCTGTCACCCAATAGTGACGTATATCACTAATTAGGATCGCCCACCTAAAGTGATAAAAACAGCAGTAATGTGCACAATACCCCACTTACTGCTAGTAACTTAAGATTAGCAAAGACTTAATCACTACAAAGTATAACTGGAAAATATTTAGGGTTTTGTAAAGCAATTTGATAAAAAGAGAATAACTAACATTGTAGATTTAACACGAGCAGAGTCTAGTTTATGAATTAACCTTTTTAACCTAGTTTAAATAACAATGCACACAAAACTAGGTTAGTAACTAATACAGCATTTACGATAACTCACGAGATCAAACCCTCACAACGAATGACAAAGTGCAATACTTAAACATCCATCGAATTTACGACGAATGACAAAGTATAACCCAAATTAAGGCAGCACTTAAACATCCATTGGATAGTTTAATCGATCGGACATTGAATCGTAGCAGCGATCGAGTTATTACCCTGTATTGCGGCAGCACTTCGTGAATCGTGTGTGTTTTAAGACTGTTTCTATAATATCTCAGTGTATATTTTGAGTTTTAACGCCGTTCAAGTGCCAGAATTCAAGTCCCAAACCCCACTATTTATACATGAAATTTGACCCCCTCGCGTGACGCGTGGGGTACCCCCCCTTGGGCGTCGCGTGGCGCGAGGGGTCACTACCTACCATAGGGTAGCCCCGTGTGTTTGTAGCTCAGGTGAGTCAGCGGATTTGTAAAATTCGATTTTGACAGCAATTTATATGGATAATCGTAACTAGGGAATACCCCCCCTGAGTTTTAGGGGCCCTGATCCTGATTCTGATTGTTATGAAAATTTCAGGGTTTGTGCAGAATCACTTGGGTGTCTTAATTAGGGTTTCCTATTGAACTAAATATAATAATAAATAATAGTTTTGGTGAGAGTTGTTACATCCTCTCCACCTTAATAAAAATCTCGTCCTCGAGATTTACTGGAACAAGTGAGGATACTTTCGCTTCATTTCTGATTCCAGCTCCTAAGTGTATTTAGGTCCTCGTTTTGAATCCCACTTGACTTTGACCAGTACTAGTCTCTTGTGCTTGAGAAATTTGATCTTTCTATCTTCAATTTGAAGAGGTTTCTCTATGAATTTCAGCTTTTCATTTACCTCTACATCTTGAAGAGGTACTATCAGGGATTCATCAGACAAACATTTCTTGAGATTGGATATATGAAATACGTCATGTACTCCTGCCAGTTCCTCTGGTAGTTGTAAACGATAAGAAACTGGTCCTATACGTTGGATCACTGAAAATGGTCCTACGTATCATGGACTTAGCTTTCCTTTCTTACCGAAACGAACTACTCCTTTCCAAGGAGAAACTTTTAAGAGTACCTTGTCTCCTATTTGGAATTCCAACGGCTTCCGTCTATTGTCTGCATAACTCTTCTAACGATCTCGAGCCATCTTTAGTCTTTCCTTGATTTGAGTAATTCTGTCAGTAGTTTCTTGTACAATCTCTGGTCCTGATAATTGACCTTCTCCTATTTCTGCCCAACAAACTGGAGTTCTGCATTTACGTCCGTATAGTGCTTCGAATGGGGCAGTTTCGATGCTTGAATGGTAACTATTGTTATTGGAGAATTCAATTAAAGGTAAGTGGTCGTCCCAATTTCCACCAAAATCTATTACACATGCTCGGAGCATGTCTTCTAGAGTTTGTATCGTTCTTTCACTTTGCCCGTCTATTTGAGGATGATAGGCAGTGCTCAAGTTTAGTTTAGTTCCCATAGCTTCTTGGAAACTTGTCCAGAAATGAGAAGTAAAACGACTATCCCTATCTGATACAATGGAGAGTGGAACTCCATGTAGGGATACGACTTCATCTACATATAACTTTGCAAACCTTTCCATGCTAAAGGTTTCTTTCATGGGTAGAAAATGAGCTGATTTGGTTAATCGATCCACAATTACCCAAATCGCATCATTACCTTTTCTGGTTTTGGGTAACTTAGTAACAAAATCCATTGTTATGAGTTCCCATTTCCGTACTGGCATTTCTAATTGTTGTAGTAGACCTGAAGGTTTCTGCTGTTCTGCCTTACCTTGTGAACAAGTAAGACACTTAGAAACATATCTAACTATATCCTTTTTCATGCCTATCCACCAAAAATTATTTCTTAAATCTTGGTATATCTTATTGTTTCCAGGGTGTATGGTATACCTAGATTTATGGGCTTCTTCTAAAATTTTATCTCTTAATTCTCCTTGCTTATGTACCCAAATTCTTCTTTTATGGAATCTCCAAATTCCATCAGTTCCTTGTTCTAATTCTTTTATTCGTCCTTTCATCCCTTCAGCATCATCTTTGATTGCTGTTTCCTGAAAATGCTTCAGTTGTTCCATTAAATCTAATTGTAGATTTAACCTGAGAGCACGAACCCGTCGTTGTTTCTCATGATACTTACGACTTAAGGCATCTGCAACTACGTTAGCCTTTCCTTCGTGATACTGAATATCACAATCGTAGTCACTTAAGATTTCCATCCATCTCCTTTGTCTCATGTTTAACTCTTTTTGCCCAAATATGTATCTTAAACTCTTATGATCTGTATAGACAGTAAACTTACTTCCGTACAGATAATGTCTCCAAATTTTAAGGGCAAACATTATGGCGCCTAATTCTAAGTCATGAGTCGTATAGTTTTCTTCGTGCTTTTTCAATTGCCTTGAAGCATACGAAATTACCTTCTTGCGTTGCATTAACACACATCCTAATCCTAGTTTTGAAGAATCACAGTAAACTTCAAAATCTTCAGTACCTTCTGGTAAAGCTAGGATTGGGGCATTGGTTAACTTTTGCTTTAAAATCCTAAAAGCTTCTTCTTGTTTAGGTCCCCATTCAAACTTAATTACTTTACAGGTTAGCTTAGTTAATGGTACAACTATTTTGGAAAAATTCTTAATAAACCGTCTATAGTATCCAGCTAAACCTATAAAACTTCTAATTTCCATTGCGGATCGCGGAACCTTCCATTTGGTAATTGCCTCTATTTTAGAGGGATCTACGTGAATACCTTCGTGATTTACCATATGACCTAGAAATTTCACTTCCTTTAGCCAAAATTCACACTTCGAGTATTTGGCATAAAGCTTTTCTTTTCTTAACAAAGTTAAGAGTGCATGCAAGTGCTTACAATGTTCGTCTTGACTTTTGGAATAAATATGTATATCGTCTATGAAGACAATTACAAATTTATCCAAGTACGGTTTACAGATTCTATTCATCACGTCCATAAATGCAGCAGGTGCATTTGTTAATCCGAAGGGCATGACTGTAAACTCGTAATGACCATACCTAGTTCTGAAAGCAGTTTTAGGTATGTCTTCTTCTTGTACCTTCAATTGATGATATCCGGAGCGTAAGTCAATCTTAGAAAAATATCTAGCTCCTTGAAGTTGATCAAAAAGATCATCAATCCTAGGTAATGGGTATCGATTCTTAATTGTAACCTTATTCAATTCTCTATAATCAATACACATTCTCATCGAACCATCCTTTTTCTTTACAAACAACACTGGCGCTCCCCAAGGGGATGAGCTAGGTTGTATGAAACCTTTACTTAGTAATTCATCTAATTGTTTTTTCAGTTCTAACATTTCTGTAGGAGCTAACCGATAAGGTGCTTTGGCTATCGGTGTAGTTCCGGGAATTAGATGAATCCTAAATTCTACTTCCCTATCTGGTGGTAATCCTGGTAATTCTTCTGGGAATACATCTGGGTATTCTGAGACTACAGGAATCTCCTTAAGTTCTTTACCCATAGTACTAATGATTACTGAAATCATATATACTATTCCTTGCTTTCGTTCATAACTAGCAACTTTCATTACTGATATGAACTTCATGGGTTTACGTGGTTTATCTCCTGTAATCATGATTACTTCTCCGGTGGGTGCCTGAATCTCTATAGAGTTTTTATCACAAAGGATTCGAGCATGGTTGGCTACTAACCAATCCATTCCTAACACAACATCGAATTCTGCTAATTTCATAGGTAACAGGTTTGCAGAGAATTTATGACCTGAAAGTTCTATATTTTCTTCCCGCAAAACCTGATCTATTTTAACAGAATTCCCATCTGCCGTTTCGACTGTAAAAATCTGCCTAATGTTGGTTAAGGGTAAATTAAGAGTTTGGCAGAATGAAGTATTTATAAAACTTTGGTTTGCACCAGAGTCAAATAATACTTTTGCGTAAACGTTGTGAACTAAGAACGTACCCGCTATCACATCCGGAATGAGTTCTGCTTCTTGAGTGGTCAGCTGGAATGCTCTGGCATTCTTCTTAGTTGCTCCATCGGCCGTCTTGGTTTTGTTGTCTGCTGGTTTGGCCAATTTAGGACATTCTGTTTTAAAATGCCCTGCTTCTCCACAGTTAAAGCAGATTATGGTTTTCTTTCTGCAGTTTTCTTCACGATGTCCTACAGCTTTGCAAAAGTTGCAGGTTATATTGCATCTTCCATAATGTTTCTTTTTGCAATTCCAGCAGAACTGAGGAGTTGAGGATTGCCCTGTTCCTTTTTTCTTGAAGTTACTACTATTACCCACACGAAATCCTTGGGTAATTTTCTGAGCCAGTTCCTTTTTCTGATATTCATCTCTTGTACGTACCAATTCGTCAATTAGGGTGTTAGCTAATTCTATCGCATCGTCAATAGTGCTAGGTCTCGCAGCTTTAACGATATTACGGATTTCGCTAATTAATCCCCAAATATAGCGAGAAATGAGTACCGGCTCTGGCGAAGCCAGCGTTGGTACCACTCTAGCATATTCGAAGAATGTCGAAGTATATCCTCGACAGTCTACACCCATCATCCGATGGTTTAGGAATTTATTTGCCATTTGATCTTTTTCATATTCTGGACATAATTTTCTTTCTACAAGACTCTTAAATTCTTCCCAGTTCATGGCATAGGCCACATTTCTTCCTTTGGCTTGAAGTACTGTATTCCACCATTCTAGCGCCCCTTCTTTAAATAGATTTGATGCATACATGACCTTATCCTCCTTGGCACATTTACTTATTGTAATTACTGCCTCGGTTTTCTCTAACCAACGCAGTGCAGCAGTCGCTCCTTCATTGCCTGCAAATTCATTGGGTTTACAAGCAAGAAATTCTTTGTAAGTGCAACCAGGCGTTGCAGCTTTCATTTTCTTAGGGAGCGGAGCCTGCTGTGGATCATTATCGTGATTAGTATGATTACCACCTTCATTTACGCTATTACTAAAGTTATCTTCAGAAATACGTTTGCTAGGAACGATTTGTTGAGGTTCAACGGGTTTCTGAGCAGCAGCAATTATTGCTGGAATAGCATTGGCTATCCCTTGAGCAACGATATTTTCTATATCTTGCCTAGTCATAAAGTGATCCTCCTGATGTTGCTCAGATTGATTTACTTCATTTACTGGTTCATTACCAATGTTTGCCATCTGATAATTAATTTATATAAATTTATTAGTATAAGATAAGGAACAACCAAATATAACAACTAATCACACATAATCACATAAACAATTATATAACCAACATTGTAAATTTCTAAATTTTTATTTATTTATATATTATAATATATTTCCATACACACTTTTATCTTACCACTGTTTTATTGTTTATTTTACACATACTGATTTTTCTTACTATTATTGTTATTATACAAACACAGATTCACATCCCACTTCTCCCTCATTAACTTGCATTTTAAAAGCGATGTTCCCTCTCATCATATTTCCATGAGATTTGTCCTCCTATCTCTCGGATCCTATTCCCAGCATCCATCAGCTCTTCGCCAAAATGGCGGAGTTCAGCCATATTCTCATCAGTCATCGGTGGATTTGGTATAGGTTCTGGGTCAAACTGAGGGAAAAACGTATAAGGATTGTTAAGAAGGTTTTGGAACTGCCAATCATTAGTCCACCATTCGTCCATTCCTATAGGTTGGGTGTGGATTATAGGTTCTGGGACTGTTGGTTCCAAGTTCATTGAATTTGGGTTTCAATAGGACGAGTAAGAACATTTTCATTGACAGGCTTAATAGTATCACAGCTTGTCAATATAAAATCTAGCTCCTCCTGCAATGTTATTTCCTGGGTTTGCTTAGAGCTTTCTCCAATTTCCATCTTTATCTGCCTAGAATCTTCCCCAATCTCCAATTCCATCTGTCTAGAACTTTCCCCGATTTCAATTCCCTTTCCTTTCTCTAAGGGATTTTCTATTTTAGGAATCTTCCTAGTGGCGGGTTTCCTTCTACGTACACGCCTCCATCCTACCAATCTTCTCCTCTTCTTAGGCTTGGGTTTCTCCAGAGGTGGAGCGTTGAATTCTATAGGTTGTTCCACATCAGCAAAGTACCCAGTAAATTCTTTAGAAACTTCTATGTTTACAGGGTATAGGTTGAGATTCTCTAGAGCTCCAGATAACTCATTCATGTTGTTTAGCATATATGTAAAAATAATAAGTTAAAATTTTATAACAAATTTCACAGATAACCTTCAATTATTATTGCATACCGTATGTCTTTAATTTAATACAAAGAACAATTGACAATTAAACATACTAGGTTTTATTGTAATTTTTATTTATTTACTGGATAACGTTTCTGGCTTGTAAGTGATAAGGTTGCTAATACTGGGTCATGGTATTCTAAAGATTTGCATTTACTGCTACGGTAGCTAGCATATAAAGATCCGCCCATTTTCATCTAACTTGTCTTCCCATGGTGGGTTATTGTCTAGTTTCTGGATTTCCTGATTAACTCTCATTTCTTTTGATTGAGATTTCTTTATTTTCTCCTGACTTTTTTTAATAATCAGACTTCTTTTATTAGGAGAAAGTGGTTCCTCATAATCGGCTTTACAAACAAATATTCCCTCCTCAGTATCTACTGAATATCTTGAGGATTGGGATGAACTTCCCTTCTCTTTTGGCAAACTATCTAATTTAAGATAGATGTTTGAAAGCTTTTGCTTACCCATACTGTAAGTAACAAATAGTCAGTTAATAAAACACATAATCACATAATGGTAATCAGGAAAATTAAGTATTTCTAAATACATAATTAGCTTAACTCAGTGGCTCTGATACCACATTTTTCTGTCACGACCCCCGACCCGGTTTTACCCGTTTTAGGAGCCGCGAGACAGAAATCTCGTGGTATTTATTTAATTGAGTTAACAGCGGAAGATTTTAACAGGATCTTTTAAAAACTAAAATTTCTCGATTATTTCATTTCACAATTCGGGATAAAACCCCGGTAATTTACAATCATATGATTTCACGAAGAAATCTTTATTTTACAAAACATGTTTCTTTATTTTCATATTGAGCCACTTCCTTAAGCTTGTAGTGCTTCTCGACACTTTTCCTGGATCACAACAGATCACCTGAAACATGTTTGAAAAAGGTTTTGTCAGCGGGAAATACTGGTGAATCATTCTATTTACTAAAATGACACGTTTGTTATAATTTATAGCATTAAGAGTTTTCACATTTGCCCCCTTCTTATAATTAGCTGGTTCAGTTGTCACTCGACCGGATCTATGACTGTGGTCATACCACTATTGGGTCCTGTCAACCAATAGTGACGTATATCACTAATTAGGCTCGCCCACCTAAAGTGATAAAAAACAGCAGTAATGTGCACAATACCCCACTTACTGCCAGTAACTTAAGATTAGCAAAGACTTAATCACTACAAAGTATAACTGGAAAATATTTAGGGTTTTGTAAAGCAATTTGATAAAAAGAGAATGACTCACATTGTAGATTTAACACGAGCAGACTCTAGTTTATGAATTAGCATTGTTAACCTAGTTTAAATAACAATGCACACAAAACTAGGTTAGTAACTAATACAGCATTTACGATAACTCACGAGATCAAACCCTCACAACGAATGACAAAGTGCAATACTTAAACATCCATCGAATTTACGACGAATGACAAAGCATAACCCTAATGTGGGCAGCACTTAAACATCCATTGGATAGTTTAATCGATCGGACATTGAATCGTAGCAGCGATCGAGTTATTACCCTGTATTACGGCAGCACTTCGTGAATCGTGTGTGTTTTAAGACTGTTTCTATAATATCTCAGCGTATATTTTGAGTTTTAAAGTCGTTCAAGTGCCAGAATTCAAGTCCCAAACCCCACTATTTATACATGAAATTTGACCCCCTCGCGTGACGCGAGGGGTACCCCCCTTGGGCGTCGCGTGGTGCGAGGGGTCACTACCTACTATAGGGTAGCCCCGTGTGTTTGTAGCTCAGGTGAGTCAGTGGATTTGTAAAATTCGATTTTGACAGCAATTTATATGGATAATCGTAACTAGGGAATACCCCCCCCCCCCTGAGTTTTAGGGGCCCTGATCCTGATTCTGATTGTTCTGAAAATTTCAGGGTTTGTGCAGAATCACTTGGGTGTCTTAATTAGGGTTTCCTATTGAACTAAATATAATAATAAATAATAGTTTTGGTGAGAGTTGTTACATGTCGGACCGTTCGAAATCATCGAGAAAATAGGCAAAGTGGCCTACAAACTAAACCTACCCGCAGAACTCAGTGCAGTTCACAACGTTTTTCACGTATCAAATCTGAAGAAGTGCCTGTCAGATGAGACCCTCATAGTTCCTTTGAAGGAGCTCACTATCGACGATCAGTTGCGATTCCTCGAGGAACCAGTTGAAATCACGGACCAGGACGTTAAGGTCCTCAAGCACACCAGAATACCTCTTGTTCGAGTTCGTTGGAACTCCCGTCGTGGCCCAGAGTTCACCTGGGAATGAGAAGATCAAATGAAACTCAAGTATCCCCAGTTGTTCGGGAACGGTGCAACCACTACTGAGGCTGAAGCTACTACGGAATTTCGGGACGAAATTCCAAATCAACGGGGGGATGATGTAACACCCCAGGAAAACCAGGAAACAACACAACACAACTAGCTTCCTCAGTAACCATGTGCTAAATTTCGGGACGAAATTTCTTTCAAGTTGGGGATAATGTGACAACTCGAGTTTTCAAGGTTTCTACTTGACTAATAACTGTTCACAAGTGTTGTTTTTATATTTATAGTTGGTGTGCATTATAAGTGTTTAGATAAAATATGTTTGTATTAGTGACATGCTTAATATCAACAATTGGAGCCACCCGAAATAATACTCCACCCGAAACACCCCTCCACTCGAAAACACCCACCTCCTAGACGAAATCAGGTGTTTTTGTCAGGAGTGGGCTTTGGCCCAGAGATGTTCGGCCGGCCCAATTGCGGTTATGATTTAACTTGTGAGATCTTTAGATTAGAACACTTTTAGGAAAACCCTACTCCTACATCTGTTGTGCGATGGCAAGTAGGCCCCCTTCCTTCCAATCGATAACTTTGAGGTAAACCCCTTTTTGACTATTATTGATGTTAAGCATGTGCAGCCAAATAAATAAGGATCATATGGTCGGCTACTAGGTTCATACTTGCATGTGGGTAGTGACATGTGATGTTTCATATGTGTGTGCAACTTATAAATATCATACATGTATAATTAGATTGAAGGTAATCAGTTATGTACTCACGTTAATCGATGATCTCATGATTGTGTTTAATAATTGATTTCAGAATATGTTTGTTCGAAGATGTAGATGATTAGGGTTCGCGCGTCTAAATAGCCACTATCCGGTTTGAATGATAAGCCGGCAATAATCGGATATTGGTTACGAGTATGTGTATTGTAAATGCCTTGATTACACGTTAATGTTAAATCGGAAACTTGATGATTGGTTGATTGTAATATGATGTAACTGTTGTTGATGAAGACTCTGTCCCGGCGAAATCACTCACCCGACGAAAACAAGGTGCCGACGAAAACACTGTCGACGAAAACACAATAACAACGACGAAAACACTTTGGGTTTTCGTCTGGGGGATTTCGTCATAAGGGATTTCTCCCGGAAGGGTTTTCGCCATTTGTGATTTCGTTGAATGCTCTGACACATTTAGCCTACTAAGTTGTTAACTCTGTTAAGTTATGTATGTAACTCTGTTAGTCTTAAACCCTGTTAGTTTACTTACTCTGCTAGTTTATTAACTTGGTTAAGTTTATTAACCTTGTGTAACTCTATTAGTTGTTAACTCTGTAAGCTAATTAACAGTGTTAGTGTATTCTTCTGGTTATGTATGTTAATCATGTTAAGTTTGTTGACTTTGCTAAGTATGTTAACTTTGTTATGCCTGTTAACCCTGTCAAGTATGTTAGAGAATAACCATGTTAGTACAAACTCTGAAGGACATTTTTGTGAAACATAAATTGCATGAAAATTTATTAACTGCTTACGTGGTGCATGATGTTAACTGTCAAACACACGTTGTGACATAGAGTGTATGTGGAACCTTACAAACATGTACTGATTGAGTATACGTGCATATTATAGGACTTGACTGATTACTTGTGAGTACATAGTTTAGCATACCGAGCAAACCAAGGTGAGTTCACACTCCTAAGGCATGGGATTCCCGGTGGGTTGGGAATGGGATTGAATAACTATTTATGTATCAACACTACTAGACTACCTACTACTGTCCTCAGATTGAGAAGGGCACGTACGTAAAACCTACGTACACTCATACTTGCTACTGTCCTCGGATTGAGAAGGGCACGTACGTAAAACCTACGTACACTCATACTTGCTACTGTCCTCGAATTTAGAAGGGCACGTATGTAAAACCTACGTACACTCATACTTACTACTGTCCTCGGATTGGGAAGGGCACGTACGTAAAACCTACGTACACTCATACTTAACACTGTCCTCGGATTGGGAAGGACACTTATGGATACGACTAGTCTGGTAACATACAACATGGGAAGCCCCCACTAAATATCGTGAAAAGGTTTGGTAAACAAGGATACTGGGTAATACATGGTTATGAAACAAACTTATGATTTCTGAAACGAACTCAATAACTGAACAACCAACTGTGAACTCGCTCAACTTTGTTGTTGACTCTCTGTTACATGCCTTGCAGGTCGTTAGGTATCAATGGAGCTTGCATCGGAGTGGGAAGAGTCGTTGTGGGACATGGACAGCTGTGTGCCATGCTAAACATTTGAAACATTTAACTTATGACTTGGTTGTAAACATTATGCTTCCGCTTGCAACTTAAACTATGTTTTGTTTAGACACCAATTGTATTGTGTTGGATTTTTATATACTATTTACATGCTTGTTCAATATGATTGGTGGCTTGATCCTGGTCAGTCACGCCTCCCAGCGGTGATACTCCGCGTGTGGATTTTGGGGGTGTGACAGTTTTCCTCCAATTCCATGCCATCATCGTGATTTCAGGGAGGCCTGAGATGACGGCACGTGTCCCAGACGGTTATAACCGTCTCGGTGGTGCACGATTGAGCTTTCTAGAAGATTATTACTATAATCTGGTGTGACTCCTTTATCGTGTGGAGTCAGCTTAAGTAATATCCAAGTCTGGGTACTTATTAAGCGGAAATGTCTATTGGGATTTTCGTCCTTTATTTTCTCTGAAGGCGCGAGGATTCATGATGTTCCTCTTGTTGCGCAAGTGTTTGCTTGTTATCTTTCTCTTAAGTTCTTTGTGAGACCGGTTGCGCGGTCGCGCAAGGTCAAAAAAGGGCTAAGAGGTGAGGTGGTGGTATGGTCCCAAGTACTCGATATGGGGTTTTTGGGACCTTACCCCTTCATAAATGAATGTAACATCCGTGATGGGGGAGCTAGTGGGAGTTGATCTTCAAAATCATGAGACTCTGATAAAAGAAGTGATTAGGGAAGAAGGGATTCTAAATGGTGATAGATGAATTATCTTTCTCTAAACATCAGAGGGTTGGGAGTGGGGGATTATAATAAAGTTGGATGGATAAAAAATATGAAATGGGAGAATGGTATTGACTTCATCACTCTTCAGGAACTTCACTTCAGCGACGTTTCTGGTATTGAATTCAAAGACATATTAGAAAGTCACAAGCTCATAAAGAATGGTAAGAAGGCGGAGAAAATCATTTACGGGTTGGGCATTATAGCATGTTGGTGTATATGGAAAGGCAGAAATGATATGGTTTTTAATCAAAGAAAATGTAGATCGGGCGACATCATCGGGAGTTAAAATCTAGGGGTTATGCGTGTGGGTTAAAAATAGAACTTCCTGTAAGTATATTATATGGGAGGACTGGTGTAAATATCCTCTGTATATGTTGTAATTTGTTGCCCTTTGCTTGTTTGGGTCGGGGACGTTTGTGTTTGTTTGGTCTTTTGACCAGTTGGGTCGATGGTGATTTAAAGAAAAAAAGCTAGAATGCAATTATTAATCTCTACATGAGACAAAATTCGAGAGATTTAGAGTACATCTCCTCCCTATGGCGTTAGATATACTTTTAATAATAATAAAAAAATTATTGCATTTAATTAAACATCAATTTTCGACCAATAGTACTCTCAACTTACGAATTGTACCACACTACTCCTAATTTTCAACTTATTTTCTTTTGACATGCCCACACGAACTGACATGGCGTGGGATCTAGTGTGGCTTTTTTTAATGACATGGCATCTAATGTGACACTTATTTAGTGATATGACATATGATGTGACACTTGTTTAGTAACATGGTAACTGACGTCAGCCAACTGGGTTAGTGTTCAGTTAATTTAGGAGTGCAAAACAAAAATAAGTTGAATGTTGGGAGTGGCGTGGTACAATTCGTAAGTTGAGAGTACTATCGGTTAAATGGTGATAATTAGGGTTATTTAAATCCAATAACCCATAAAAAATGGATGAAAATTGGAGTTATTTAAATACAATAAACCATAAAAAAAGGGATCATGGTATTATGCACAAGGGAAAGGATCAGTTAGGAAGTTTATATTCGCTATGAAGTATAGGAAGCAATCTTAGCCGTTCATCTGTTATTTTTAAAAATTTGGACGCGTGGGCATTTTCGTCATTTTACATTATCATATCTTCTTTCTAACTATACTATATTTTGTTACATCTTCTCTTTAGTTCGTCAATTTCATAACAGAATTGAGATTCCTTAACCCTAAATCGCAATCGAGCGCAAATTCACCTTTTTTTCAAGCAATAATCTTCTCTTCTCTTGTTTCGTTCGTCAATTCGATAACGTCAATGTCTTCTGCAGACTCTGTTGGTAAGTTTAGCTTCAATGTTGAGTAACTTTTTGTTATTTTGCCGATTTTCAATGTTTTACGTTTAATAATTCGTCTTTCTGTTATTAATATTTGATTTTTCATTTGTTTTATTGTTATTGTAGTATAATTTAACTTAATTTGTTCGTTTTGTTTGTTCATCAGGTATTGCGTTTTAATGAACTTGTTGCGTTTTATAAATTTATTCACATTATATGCATACAAAGTCTAAATTCGTAATTGTTCTAATATAAAGCACATAACTGTCATTGATGTACAATTTAACAGTTTTTTATTGTTTTATACATTTGTTTTGTTTGTTTATCATTTGTTGCGTTTTACTGAACTTATTGCGTTTTATGATTTTAACCACATCAGATGATTGTAACTTTAAAGGTTTGTATTTTTTTCAATTTTGAATTATATATTTTAAGATTAACTCTAAAAACATGATTATATAAGAGGTATTGTGTTTTATATTTATTTGTTAATTGTTTCAGATCACATTTCTAAATGGGAGGAACGTGTATGCATAAACACTGGAAGAAAGTTTTACAAACCTAAAGTCAGTGGATCCATTAGACCTTCTGTTGGAATGTTTTTTAAATCATTTGACGAGGGTTTTGCGTTTTATCAGAGATATGCACTTGCAGTAGGTTTTTCTGCAAGAAAAAATACCTCTTGGAAAAATGGTGGTGGTTTAGTGAAAATAAGATATATTGTGTGCTCAAAAGAAGGTTTTCATGTTAGCAAAGAAATAGATTCTGGTTCAGTTGATGAGAATAGTAAAAAGATTGTTAGACGTAATAGAGGTTCAAAAAGAGTTGGATGCAATGCTCATGTGAAATTAATATTAGAGAACAATAATATGTTTAAAATCTACTACTTTGAAGAAGAACATAATCATATCTTTGTTGAAGATGAAGATATTCATTTCTTGTCTGCTGCCAGAAGTATTGATTATGTTAAAGAAAGTTTTATATCTGGATTGTCTGCAATCAATATTGGACCTGTTAAAGCATTCAATATTATGAAAACAATGTATGGTGGTTTTGGTGAAGTTGGTGCTAGTAAAGTTGATTGTAAGAACTATAGAAGGGATTTGAATCTTTACATAGGAGAGTATGATGCAGAAATGGTAGTTAGGCGTCTTATTAGGAAGAAAGAATGTTCTCCTGGTGTCACACCCCGATATTTCCACATATTACTGGTGGGCCCGGCGGGGAGTATCGTGACGTAGTTGATATCATCATAGTCAATACACACAATATAATAGCACAGCGGAAGTCTGGGTGAATAAACTATTACAAACCATATTGTCTGAGTGTTCGAGTCTATGAATGTACAGACTGGTATGTAATAAGATCCACGGGCGGATCATAATAAATACAAAGAAACAAAAATGACAGACTGCAGGCATCTTATGGATTTGCAAGATCCTCTATAGACACCCTATAGCTCCAGCCTATTTCGAGAGGTACCTGTCAAATCAGTCTTTAAGAAAATACGTCAGTTTACACTGGTAAATACAATTAACTGACTCTTTTAAAAATGTTTAAGAAAATTGATTTTTCGTGCACATGGCGTAAATCTTTTATAACTTGGGACAATTATTTAAGTATAATCTTGTATACAGATTTATATGTTTGTCATACAATTGGGGCCGGTTGGAAGCCGGTCGTGATTAACCGACTCACCACTTATAGAACCCACAAAGGAGTTATCCCCAACATGTGGGTTTATATTTAGCATTTGCATCTGCATCTGTCAAGTGTATGCCTACACCCCGTGCATAGGTCGTGGCCATTTTCAAATAAAATGAGCCGAGGATATCCAGGACATGGTCGTTAACCCCCAATGCTTATGTTATCAAACAAGACAGATTAAAACGGGTTATGCAATTTATTAATCACAATCCGATTAAATGATTTCATACCCGACCAAGTGGTATTATTATAATACCATATCCCAAGCCCGTATAGGGAAAATAAGTTAAAGGTATTTACCTGGTGCTAGCAGTAAAAATCTTAAGGCTTTTTGAAGGCACCTTCTACCGGAAGCTATTTAATCTATATAGAAGGTTTATTAACCTATTAGGATACTAACGGGTCTTTAATTAAGTCAAGGACTTAGACCGGCTAGCTAGAAAGAAACCTTATGGTTCTAAACGCTCGATTAAGCGGAGACCGGAATAGAATGTGGTTTAGACCCGACAAGCTTGGATACTTGTATAATATGGGTAAACTAAACACATTCTGGAAATTGAGAATTTAATGATAAGGTTAAGCCTGTTTCGACTATTATATGTAAACTAGTCACATAAGCCGATCCGAACGCGTAAACGCATAACGGGTAACCAAGTAAATTATAGACAGGTCTTTAATCATTATTATGCTCAAAATATGTTAATACATCAGTAAGATGTTAACATATATGCCCAAAAAGTAATTTAAACCAAAATAAGTCCCATAAGGGTATTTTGGTAATTTTTAATGCCCATAAAAGAGTTTAATTGTACAACTGAGTTTCAGGTCTGATTAGATCAGTAAAAATATGTATTTTTATAAGTTATAACAGTAGGATACTTTATATAAGTGAAAATTATCTTATATAACCAAACTATGTCCCGAAGGGGCATTTTGGTAATTTTACATAGGCTTTAAAGGTCAAAATAGACTTCTGAGTTTAAAAACTTTAGCTTACTGTATAATTATATAATTTAACTTAAAACATCAGTGGGTAATAAGTTTTATATGTCAAATATAGTTTTGACCCATACTATGTACTAAAAACGCTTAAAAGTCGATTTAAAGGGGTTTTCGGGTTAAAATAGGAAATCTGAGTTTTTGATCAGTTTATAAAGTTCAAAATACTTTATTTATCATAAGGAATCAGTAGCAAAAGGTTTGACACTAAAAAGTTATGTAAAACTCATTTTATGCATGAAAAGGGTAAAACCGACAATTACCGAAATCAAGCTATAATCCTATGTTATGCTCAGCCTAAAAATAATTGAAAATATTTAAAAATCCCAAAATATTATTTTACATCAGTAGGTAAGAAGTTTGGTGTCAAAAATCGGGTTTAGATAGACTTCATGCTAATTAAGCTATTTAATTACTAAAAAGTTCCTTAATTACGCTATTGAGCATAACTCCCATTCTAGACCTCCAATTGATGTTAAACTTTTAGGACATGTCTAAATATCAGTAGCAAAGATATTAGTTCATTCACATTGCTAAAAATCTCAGTTGTATGTCAAAAGGGCGTTTATGGCATTATTAAGCATAATTACGATTAAGTGCATATAATTCAAACCACTAGTCACCATGCAATATAACTCCAGGGGGTTATACTACTAAGTAATGTGGTCCTAATGGAAGCTTAAAGCATGGGAGAATTAAGCTTACACAGGTCAGAACTGAAACTCAAAGCAAAAGTCAAGCTTTTGCGACTTTCGGTTATAAACTGACCTTAGACTATTAATTGTCGGGCTAGGACTGATAAAACATGTTTTAATATTAATTACCAAGTCATTAGAATGTTAAAATATAATTTAGAACCACTGATTTATTAATTTTAATCATATTCAAACATTCTGTCCAGTTTGACTTTTTGTCAAACTACTTTGACCCGACAATTGACCAGTCAAACGAGATAATTAGGAGGTGCCCTTTTAAGGGTTAATCACCTACACTAATGTGGTCTTATAACCACTTTCAATTTGATCAGTGGTTAAGCCACATGTAATTAAAACGAAAGTCAAACTAATTTTACGATAAGTTTGACTTTAGAGTAATTAAGCTAAATTAAACAACTAAGCAAGTAATTAGAAGCTTACTTAAGGTCCTAGCAAACTTTTCTACACTTGATAATCCTCTTCTAACTGATGGAAGCTCCAGAGCAAGTCCTTTTGAAATTGTTGCAATAATGTGCCAAGAACATATGAACTAAGGTTCTTTATATAGCAATGTCCAAGGATTTTGATCACTTCCAGGTGTAATAGGATGCCCTGAGATCGACCCAGGTGTCCTACCTATTGTAATAAACCGACTTACAGCTCCCTAGGTCGATATCTTTGAGGTTAAGGCGGTGGAACAGGCCAACCCGCACCTGCAGGTGACTTTTCTGATCTGGGCGTTCTTAGGCGGGCCGCGTAAGATTTAAGGGTATCTTACGCGGGCCGCGTGAACCGGTAAAACTGGCAAAAACAAGTTTCCTTCTTGGCAGATTCAGTCCCTTGACGTTTTTAACCCTTTTTAACATGGTTTTAGGTAAAAGAGACCCTTGTAGTTAATTTCTTGGGGCCCAAGGATGTATAAACAAACCTCGTTCGGTTCGGGTTCGTTAAATATCACTATGAAAGCAAGTTTCATCAAGTTGACACTTTTGGCCCAAAGTCTTGAAAATATATTTAACGATATCGAATCCTCGTGAAATTTATACCACTTATTCTTAAGAGTATATTTGAATGTTTCGAAGCTTCGGTTTCGTTAAAAGGTCACTCAGAGGTCAGAATTGACATGTTGACACGTTTAACCCTTGTAATTTAATAATCTTTCGATTATTTTTATAAACGGCTTCGTATGTCCAATCAATCACTCATTTAAGAACATCTTCATCATGTAAGGTCATTCAGAGGCACAAGTTTGGCATATTGACACTTTTAGTCCTTGTGGTTTCATAGTTTCACTGTTCGCCAACCTTGGTCCTTCAAACTAAATCTTTCACTCCTTTAGAGTTTAGGACACGTGTCTATATATAATTGGACACGTTTTTACGTGGTGTTACACCTGGTTTCACATGTGATTATGTTATTGGTGATGATAGAAGATTGAAAGGACTCTTCTGGGCTGATGAGGAATCAAAAACAAATTATACAGTATTTGGTGACATAGTAGGTTTTGATGCTACTTATAAATCAAACAAGTAAGTTTTTTTCATTTATTGCGTTATATATCCTATTGCGTTTTATACTCCTTTTTTTCTTCTTGTTTTCTAATGCTTTTTAAATTTGTTTTCTGTAGATATGATTTGGTTTTTGTACCATTTACTAGGATTGATAATCATTTTAGGAATGTCACATTTGGTGATGCATTACTTGGTTCTGAGACTGCAGATTCTTATCGATGGCTTTTAAGGTGCTTTGTTAATGCTTTTGGAAATGAGCCTAAAGTTATGGTTACTGATCAAGATGCTGCAATGAAGAGAGCTATTAAGGATGTTCTTTCAAGTAGTAGACATAGGTTATGTATGTGGCATATATGGGAGAAATTGAAGAAAAAGGTATTAAACTGCATTTTATGATCTATTAAACAATAAGATCCCCAAACATTTTTATCAATATAATTGCGTTTTAATATAACAACACAATTGCGTTTTATCAATAATGTATTAGTTTTATCATTTTCATAATATTGCGTTTTATTAGAAGAATAAAAGAAAACATATTATGATATTAAAAACTGTAACTCTTTATATAGTTTAAATTATTGCGTTTTGTGTTTCATAATTTTATTGCTTTTTATACAGGTTGGTCCTGTTTTGTCATCCAATATTGGAGAAACAAGCATGTACACCTGTTGAATTTTTCTCTCATTTTGAGACTGCAATGGATATTCAAAGGCATGAGCATAGGAAGAATGATCATGATACAAGGTATATTCAGTCTAAGACCTGGAGTGACTTTGTATTGGAGAAACAAGCATTAGAAATATATACCAAAACAAATTTTAAAGATATACAGATTGAAATTGATGTTGCCATTACAAAGTGTATGTCAAAGTCTCATGATACTGTGGGTGACGTTCAATATTTTGAAATAAAGGATTTCAAACAGCCATGCACATCTTTATTCAAGGTATTTTTTTAAATTAATATTGTTTTAAACATCTATTGCGTTTTATTTTTTCCACCATTTGTTGCGTTTTATCATTAAGTTTATTGCGTTTTAACATTATATGATCATATACTAAATTTCTTTATTATATTTATTATTCATTGCGTTTTTAATTTTATTTACAGGTTGAATACAGTAAACAAGAAGATGGTTTAAGTATAATTTGTACTTGCAAACGGTTAGAATAATTTGGTGTATTGTGCCGGCATATATTTTGTGTTCTACGGTATGATGATATAACTGAGTTTCCTAGAAGATATGTTCATAGAAGATGGATGAGAGATGTTGTTTCGAATGACTCAATTCATTGCAATATTCGGTTTGATGAAATTGGTAGGAATAGTGAAAATGATAAAGTTTTTAGAGAAATCGTTGTAGCAAATGAATATGTGGTTAATAGGTTGGTTGGGGATTTAGATGAGTTGTGTCGTTACAGAGATCATATTAAAGCTTATATTGATAAAGCGGATGAGGTTATGGTTGCTGCGCCGCCTCCTAGTCGCAAAGATAGGTTTGCTGATATTGGAGGGAACATAGAAAAGTCGGATGCTATGATTCGTGTACCGATAAAAATAAGGACAAAAGGATGCGGTGTACAAAAAAGGATTAAGTCTAATCGTGAGATTGCAATTCAGAAATCATCAAAGATCCAGAAATCGTGCCGTGTATGTGGTGGAAAAGGACATAACAGTCGCACATGTAAAGACAATGTTTCTTCTAATGTTATAGGTTCTAGCAGTACAATGTAAGTATGTATAAAAATTATGATAGAATAAAAAGAAATTTTTTTTATTGCGTTTTATGATGTATAGGTTTCAGCTCTTTTTGTTATTGCGTTTTGTGATATCCTACATAAATATCAGGTATTTTTGGTTAATTGCGTTTTATGATAACAACAGTCTATTGTTATTGCCTTTTATACATACAACATTATAATGCAATGGTACCCTATAAATATTGCGTTTTATGATAACACATATCAAATTAAAAATGAACAGCAAATGGATATCTTAAATATTGCGTTTTATAGATGATGAAAGTTTAAAACAAAGATGATGATTACAAACCACAAAACTAAATAAAAATTACAAGCAAGATCAGATTCATGGATCAAAGTTTGTTTCTTCTTCAGATGAGTACCCTAAGCTTCCATTAGGGATTTCCTCATCACTTTCATATTCCGTCCAAAGTTCAACCTGTGAGACTACTGCCTTTTGAAGCTTCTCTGCAAATTTGCTTCCAGAGTTGTTGATGATAGGTATTTCAGATAACTGCTTCAAAAAGGATATATCCTCACTGGAAGATATGTCCTTTGGGTCGTATATCTCTACCTCACCATCGTCCCAAGTCACTGAAACTTTGAAAGTTTCCTCTATGAACTCCCAAGATGTAACTTGGGTTTCATTAACTGCAGTTTGATTCGGATTTCCATATCTTTTGTGTAGAATTATGAATAGTGCTGCTGTCTGGTTTGTGTAACAAGCAGGTGGTATTCCTATTGCATTCATCCTTCTCAACACATTCTCATTGCAGTTTTGAAGAAAAGACGCAATGGAATGGTATCTGATTTTTTTGCCATCAAGGAATTGAAGAACGATTTGTTCTCTTTTAACCCACCAAACTGAGAGTTGTTGATTAGCCATTTAGGGTTTTTTGTTTGTGTTTGTGGTTGGGTATTTTGGTGTATGAGGAATGTGAATATAATTTAGGGTTTTTGTTCTTATATAATGGATTTGTAGAGGGATTGGTATCAAGTGTCGTAATAATAAAAATGATTATATTTTTAGTTTTTTCTTTGAATTGATTGTTCAATCATACATTATTTTATCAGTTATCAGGAATCCAAAAGGCTTTTTAAGGCTTTTTGTCTTATCAATTTCTTTTCTCATTAAGCAATCAGTTTTTTTGTCTTATCATTTCCTCATTTATTATTATTTTATTTTATAACATTGCGTTTTAGAAAGAATATAAAATAGTAGTTTTTTTATTGTCATAATTGTCATTAAGTCTTTATTTTTTTATGGGTTATAAAAACAGTAAAAAAACATTTATTGCGTTATAAAGATGTATTGCGTTATATGTTTTGGAAATGAATAATTAGGAGACAATGTTGACTTATAGTATATTCTTAAAATGTTGCGTTTTATAATATGACAAAAAAGAAAACAAGTGTATAAAATAAATTATTGCCTTTTACTATAACCGCATTTCAATATATATGTACCCTTTCTTTTAAACATATTATTTTAAATTTTTATTGATAAATTGTACAAATTTTAAAAATATCAATCAAATCTTGATGCATTGCGTTATATGATGATAATTGAAAAATAAAGACTTATGTAATATGATGATAATTTCATTGCATTTTAAAATAACAAACAATAAGAAGCATTTTAAACTCTAATTATATGTTTTAAAAAAATATATATAAACAAAATAATGCGTTATATGATAAATTAGAATAAAAGACAAAATATTGCGTTTTATAATAAGTAGCATATTTAAATCAAAGTAAACCAGCAAGAGCAAGCCTCTCTTTAATCCTCTCTAAACTAGTGTCATAAGATTGTTTTTTAAGTTTTGCACTGAGGTTCCGAAACTTCTTTGAATCCTCAATAACAAAATCTTTGCGTTCGTTGATATCGTGCAATAATATCTTTGTGATAAACTTTCTTCTTAAATCTTCAAGTTGTGCTTTCTGCTTGCTCACATGTGTTTTACCCTGGTCGATAATTGCAGGTTCTTCATCTTCCTCATGAAATCCACAATCCCAATTTTCGGCTTCTTCCCCGTTATAACATTCCATATGACGCATACAGAATAGTCCACAGTCAATGCCGTTATTTTTTGTCCTCCATTTCATCTTCATTCTAACAGGTTTTATGCCCTTTATATCATCTGCATTTTTATAACCAACAGATTTGAGGTAACCTGCTAAAGCATTCCTCTACAGAAAAAAAAAACAACAAAAAAATTAGGTGGTTTATATTGTGTTTTAAAAGCATAAGTCGGAAAACTTACTGTCTTTAAAGGCACATCCCCATATCTTTGTTTATTTGTGACCGCTTTCGCACTGTTGTCAATGATGAATATTTCTTTATCTTCAAGATTGAATGAGATCACATAGAAATGCTCTACATGGAGAATCAGGACAAGGATAATTTTAAAATCCTTTATGCTTTTTAGTTTTGCACCTTGAAGAATTTTTTCTATGTTCTTGGTGAACTCTGCTATCTTTTCTTCGTTCTTTTCATTCAATGATAAAGCCTGCATAACAATAAACAAATTAAATTATTAATTGCGTTTTATGAAGGTAATAAAACATACAGTTGCGTTTTATAAAACTACATTCAAACAAACTACACATTGCGTTTTATGAAACAAATAAATTGACAATTGCGTTTTATATAACTTTATTCAATCATACTTCAAAAAACATCATTAAACATATATTATTTGTATAAAAGAGACAAATTGCGTTTTATAGATCTTACCAGCATTCGAATAGTACAGAAAAATCTTGGAGCTTTGTTGTCTTTCGATCTTCTTTTTTCTTCTTCATTCAAAATATATGCCTAACAGTTGATTACTTCTCCTGTTATTTCCAATCCTGGCCTCATTGTTTCTGCAGCATATCTCGACAGAAATACATGATCTTTAATTTCAAAGAGAGTGTCTCTGCAAAAAAAAAAATAATTAAATTATAATATTTTGATTTTTTGTTTAGTGTTAGTGTATATAAATGATTTTGTACGTTATTTCTCCTTCTGCATGGAAAGCATATCCCGATATGTTGTTTTTGTGTGCCGTTCTTGCTTCGTTCATTGCTATTTGTCTTTGATAGTATGGTGAACATAATGCTTCTGCAACATTTTTCTGTCGATCTGGTCGTACTATCTTTGTGATTATTTCTTCTGTTTTGTTGATATCAGTTGTTGGTTGTTCTTCCTGAACAGGTTTTGCAGGTGTTTTATAAGGATCTTCTTGTGGGTTCAGGAATGATGTGTTTTGAATTAGATTACTGATTTCATTTTCAGTGTTCTGTTCTTCAATTCTATCAAACATTGTTTGTATCCCGGTAATTTGAACAGAAGTTTCAACTTCTTTTTCGATTGTTTTATTTTCAGATTCTGTTTGATTTTCGGATTGTGTAGCGTGGCAAATAGTATCATCTTTCACTTCATTTTCATCCACATTTGAAGACAACTGAGAAATTTTCAAATCAAAGGATGGTACCTCATCATTTTGAATTTTTTTTATTTGATTTTTTTTCTGCTTCATCTGTCTTTTCGATTATCTCCAACATTAATGATGGAGTTTCTTCGCTAAAAGATGATTGTACCATTAAAGGGTTTTCAATGTGTGTTTGCAGACTTGATGTAGGTTCTTTCACAATGATTTTTTTTCTGGATTTGAGGATTGGTCTTCAACTGTGTTATCTTCATTGCGTTTTGTAGCATCATCATTGCGTTTTACAGTCAATGGAGATGAAATGAGTTGATTTTCTGTGTCTTCATTTTGGCTCAAATTTAGAAATCTTGATGGAGTTTCAATCAGAGTTGAATCAATACTAACTTTCTTGTGCTTTTTAGCTTGATCGTTGAATTTTTCAATCAATGAAACCCATTCATTTACTTTGTTATGAACATTTTCACTATTTGGATATTCTTCAATGATCACATCTATGCGTGATTGGATGCTTTCGAAAACTTCTTCAAATCCTTTAAAATGAAAATCTAAGGCAGTCACAACATATTCTTCATTTGATTTTTTTCCTTCAATGTTCTTCATATTTTCATCGCCACTTTTTGTTGAATGAATGTCAGAAAGACCTTCACTTTGATTTTGTGATGACATGAAATTACGCAATCGGCATTGACTGTCTACCCACATTTTATCTTTATTTTCTTTTGATGGTTTTATGAAGAATTACCCCCATGATCCTCCACTTTATGTTTGTGTTTTTTCAGTTTCAATGGTTTTAAGTTGGCTGTTTTGAGCTTCATCTAGTTTAATCCAATCTATTGCAGCTTTAAGTAAGGTGTTGCCATCTTTTATCTCTTCTGAGTTGATTTGGATGTCTGGTTGTTCTTGAACATCGTCTTCATCTTTTTCTTCGGATTCATCTTGACAAATTTCTTCATTTTCATTGTCAGATTCAGATGGATAAACATAAAATTCATCCTCCTCCTCCTCCTCTTTCTTTTTTTGTTTTTTCTTTCTTACATTTTTCTCTTTTTTCTTTTTATCCTTTACAAGATCTCTCCCCTCATTTAGTGCAACAATTTCCAATTCATCTTCATATTCTTGTAATGTTGTAGAGTCAATTTTATCTAGAGAGAACTCTTCAGTGTGTTCAGCATCTTCAAACCCTTTTTTTTGTAAGCACATAGAATCTGTATGAATCATTGCGTTTTAAAACAATACTCAATAATAATTTTGTTGCGTTTTATAATATAAATCATTGTAAACAACTTACACAACTAGTTTTTTGTAACTTTATATACATTGCACTTTAATCAAACATATTTTAAACAAAGAATATAAACAAGCAGCCTAAACAAGCATTCAACATAATATGTAGTAATAATGCAATATCAGATTTCATACCGCTAACAATCCAATAGGTCCATTGCGTTTTAATTCAAACTAATTTCTTGCGTTTTATAATATAAATCATTGTAAACAACTTACCCAACTAATTTTTTTGTAACTTTATATATATTGTGTTTTAAACAAACATTGCGTTTTAATCAAGCATATTTTGAACAAAGCATATAAACATGTCATTGCCTTTTGCTTTATAAACGTTGCGTTTTAAACAAACCAACAAATAATATAAACAAGTCATTGCGTTTTAATCAAAGATATTTTAAATAAAGAATACAAACAAGCAGGCTAAACAAGCATTCATTATAATATGTAGCAATAATGCAAGATCAGATTTCATACCGCTAACAATCCAATAGGTCCATTGAAGAGCTTGTCATTTCCAGGCCATTGTCTTCTTGTACGCCTTAAAACATTCAGAATATATTCACACCAATTAAATCTTGGGTTTTTTTTGACATTTTTCATCGATGGCAAGAATCTTTGGTTAACATTACTACTTTGCATTGCCTTTGCCATGACCGTAAAAAATATAACTAAGAAGTTTAGTTTGAACAGTCTTCCAAGCTCATTTCTTGATTTTAAATATTTAATCAAGTTGGCAGCATACATTCTCTTCAAAATATCTTTGCTGAATTGACCGCGTCAGAATTTAATTATAAGATCAGTTTCTTTTGGTCTCAGTTTTTCCTCAATCTTTGTTTTTCCATTTGGTATTTGAAATACCTTTTGGATCAATTCAGCTGTGATCTTAATCTTTTCATCCCCAATATTTATCTCATCATTTTCAGCATCAAAGTTTTTTACCAACCAATATTCGAATTTGCGTGGAACTGAATGCAACTTGAATGATAGTATGCTGCCAAACCCTATTTCTCTAACAACTTGCTTTTGCTCTTTTAACAAACTTTCAATATAATCTGTGAGATTATTGACTGCACATCTTATGTTGATTTTTTTCCGTCGTAATCATAATATGGTTGTTCTTCTCGTTGTTCTTTTGGCTGTTCTTCTATTTTATCTTTCTTCAATGATCTCTTTGTTTTTGATTCTGCCTTTTCCTTCTTTTGATATTTTGTCTGTTTCACTCTTGGTGGTGGATCAACAAAATCATCATCTGATACATTCAAGTGTTTTAGAAACATATATATTTTCAATGAAATTATGTTTAATGCGTTTTATGTTACCTGAATTTACTTGTTGTTGTTCAGAAGTATGCAGAATTATAGCTCGACTAGTATTTTCCTCTTTTGAAACAGAATCTGTATCTTCTAAAGATTCTATCACCACTTTCTTTCTTCTCCTTTTTTGTTTTTCCTCTTGTTTTTTATCTTTAAACGGAATAATGAAACAATTTCAATTAACAAAATTAAGATAAAACGCATTAGCTAACACTATAAAGATAAAAAGCAGTAGTTCACAGTTTTAAGATAAAACGCAATACTTTACATCATATTAAATTAATTCAGCAAATTAACATTACATAATCTCATTTTGTTTTTTTATAATATTTTAAATTAAAACGCATCAGTCAAGAAATAAAAATACATTTTATACAGTATTAAGATAAAACGCAATAGTTAACAACACATGTATCTCAGCAAATACAAAGATTAGATAAAACGCAATGTTTTAATATTCGATTACAATGTTTTAAGGTAAAACGCATTAGTTCACAATATATAAATCCCATAAAAAGCATTAGCACCTTAGGTCATAGTTTTAACATAAAACGCAACGCAGTCTCTAATAACAAACCTAATTAAGCACTTTCAATGATAAGATAAGGATAAACTATCACTCATAAACAATTTTTGGGAAGGGATAAGGTATATTAGGTCTATTGCGCTTTATAAAACGTAACTTGAATACAGTTAAAAACCAAAAATATACCATTATCAGAAATCTCTTTGCGTTTTCTACTAGTTTGTTGTTTCATTGTTGATTTTCGGCTAATGTTTCCTTGTTGATCGACGTTTTCTTCAACTGATGATGTTTTTGCCTTCTTTGATGATTTAGGGTTTTCAGATACAGATTTCTTTTCAGAAACTCGAATGTAAACCTTCAAATTATCTCTCGATGATGCCATGAACTTCAATGGAGTTTGATTTTCTCAAATTTCTGTATGTGTGTGTTCGTTCAGTGGAAGTGTAAAACGTAATGAACTTTTTTTCGAAGGGTTTCTGTGTATATTGAACAGCGGTTACATTTGCAATTTGACGATAATACCCTTGAATGCCCGGAGAACGTGTTTAAATGACAGTTTTTAATTTGATTTTAATCTGGGCCGTTAATTGTTCAATTGGACGATCATGATTGCTTCCTATCATTCCTAGTGAAATAAACTTCCTATTATATCTCCACCCTTATACACAAAGCTAGATACATATATCACATTTGGTAAAGTTGTAGGAAGATATGTGTAACTTTATCTCGTGCGACTAATATTTTATTTTTGAATAACAATGTTTGTTACTACTCTTTTACATCATAAGTCTAAATTATTCACTCTTACCTATGAGTGAACATGAGACATCTTCTCTAATTAGTCTGTGCCTCTAACAAGTGGGCTAGCCTCACATAGCTTGTACGACCAATATTTAAAAGGTTAAATTTTAGCTAGATTCTTAAAATTTTCTCATTTAAAAACTAAGACATAACCAAATTACATTGGTTTTTAAATAGAAGTGCCACTTGTGATGGCAAGAATCCCATATAACAAGGCAATGGCCGTCTATGATGGTTGCCTTTTGATATCTTTTATCTCAAAACTATCGAACCATATATTTGTTTTGTCTGCCAATGTTACACTATAAATACAACTCAGATCATGTGTCAAGTAAGCTACCATCTTTGTGCCAACCACAAGCTTAGAAACCATGGCTTCTATGTTTGTGAAAATGGTCACAATACTTTCACTTTACCTCATGCTAGCTTGTCGTATTGGTAGAAAGTAGATCTACCCTGATTGATGGTAAGTCATATACATTCCCTGTCGTTCAGTAGAGGTGTTCATAAACCGAGCAAACATCTCAAATTAAACTAAATAAGTCGGTTCAGCATGTTTGGAGTTTATACGGTTTGAAAAATAGTATTTAAAAGTTTGTCTTAAACTACCTTTTCTGCAACCATAGACAGCAGGGAATAAAAAAAATTTGCCTTTAGAAAAAAAGCGAGTTAACATCCCTTATATATTCTTAGTTTCATGTTTTAAATATGTGGTTATGTATACACCTGCTATTTTTGAACTATTTAATCAACTTGGAACTTTAAGATAGTGTCTTGTAATTTATGAACAGGTTTGCAGGGGACAGATTTGGAGGTTACATGTAACAAAGTTATTGGTGCGGAATCGGGAGACGACTGCACCACCATTAGCAAGTCATTTAAGTTGGGCTTGGAGTCGTTTTTGGCGATCAACCCTAACATCAATTGTACTTCGATCTTCGTGGGACAATGGCTTTGTGTCAACGGAACTGTGACCAACTGATCATGACCAGAAAATAGTGTTTTGTAACATGTAATCAACAAGTATCTGAATCAATAATGAGCTAGATTTACTAAAATCAGCTCTGGGTTATGTTGTAATTTTCACAATTACAAGGTGTACTATACGTGGTGGTTCCTTGGATTTTAGAACAACTGATTCATGGATCAAAATACGTACTTTTTGGTAGTGTCTTCATGAACCGTTGAAACCGATCTAATATTCCAAACTATACGATCTGATTCATGGTTGGGTTTTGAGTGTTTGATAGTTTAACCGTTCGCCTGAAGGTTTGGAACAGAATCGATTAGTGTGAACAAAACTGTTTGTTGAACCTTTTCATCTATGGATCAGTGACGATAAATTCAGCACTAGCGTTAGATTTTCCGATGACATGCGATTTGAATAAAATTTTAACGAACATAAAATACAAAACATGTCGATGATTCCTCCATAACTCGGTGATTATCGGCATATTGGTGACGACTCTTATTCTAACAAATGGGCCTTCAAAACGTGTTAGTTAGTTGGCTTAGGTTTGCCAACGTAGGGTAACACATAGTAGAGGCACTTCTCTTAAAAGAGAGATTTAAAGTTCGGCTAGAGGGAATAATTTATAATTATATTTGTAAAGAAGTAGCATTTGTCATTAAAAAAAAGTTGGTTTAGATTTAACAAAGTCATGTTAGGTCATAACAAGCCATTTTGATGTTAAATTACATGGGTATGATGATCCGTAAACTATGGGCCTTAATTGCCCTGTCGTGTGTTAATGAGTTATGTTATAGTCTACATACCCGCACTAGGTCATAACAAGTCATTTGGTGTTAAATTACCCGCATCAGGTAGTTAGTACATTAATGGGCCGTTTGTAAAATGTTAGTGAGTATTTAAGCAAAGTTATATTAGGGCACAACAAGTCATGTTAATATTAAATTACACATGTATGATTATCGGGTGTTAAGGTACAATGTATGTGTTAGTGAGTTGTTTTATGTTACACAAATCTAGATTAGTTCATAAAAATTTATTTTGGTATTAAGTTACAGGTGCATGATGATCGGTAATCAATTGGCCTTGTCATGGATGTGGGTTGGTTTATGTTTCACAAAACCACACAAGATTAAAAAAGTCATTTTGATGTTAAAGGAATGTGTATGTTTTCTTAAATGTATTGCGATAAAAATCATGGTTGTAAAAATCCCGACTAGTCTCTGATTAGTCGCCGATTAATCACTAATATGAGGTTTACCGATTAATAGCTAGGAAGTCAATGGCGGTCCTATTCTAGCCAAATTTTGGCTAGATGCTAGCCAAATTTTTACCAAACCATATAAATTCCTTCCAATTACTTAAAAAATGGGTTAATGTGGAGTTATAGATAATTTGTTGAAGAGCTTGGAGAAGAATACCCATTACAAACTGGTGTGCGCCCTTGCATATGCGGTTTTATGGTGGATTTCGAAGGTAGGAACAAGTTCAAAAATGACATGTTCTCCTTTGAAAACAGCAGTAAAGATCGTGTTACACTCGTTTAATTGGATTAAACTTAGAGCTAACAGAATTAATTTAAACTGGGATGATTGGTGTCGTTCTCCTTTGTATTTGCTTATTGTAACGTTTACCTTTTGGCTAGCCACTTGCTAGTTTCTTTAGACCATGTGTAGTGGTTTAATTAGTAAGTGAAAAAGTAAGGTGTTGTTTGTTTTTTAAGAGATAAAATGTCTGCAGTCTGCGGACCAGATCTGCAAACATTTGTAAAAGAAGAGGTGAACCAAACCTCTGCAGTCAGCAAGAAGAAGGTTGTTTGTTTTTTAACGTATGTAGACTTCTAGAATAAATTGGTGGTGGTGTACGACAGTGGTGGTGGGCGGTGGTGGTGGACGGTGGTGCGGGACGGTGGTGGTGGGTGGTGGACGGTAGTGGTGGGCGGTGGTGTTTAACCTTCTTCAGACTTTAGAATATCTTAGAAGTGGTTGGGCCAAGTCTCCACCAAGTAGAACTCGCGCATACGTTTTTTAATAAAACGTCTTCGGCAGTTTGTAGATGGCAATGTTTGCGTGGCGCAGACAGAAGAGCCCGCTGATGTAATGCAAATTACATATGTTTCCATGTATAGTTTGTATAATATTTGAGTTGTTTTGTGTCATTCTATCATTGGTTTTGTGTATTATGGTGTCTTGTGTGCCTTGCAGGGTCCCAGGAGTGAAAACGAGCTAAAACTTGGAAGAAACGAGCACACGGGAGAAGGTTTGTGCTTATTGAAGGAATCTCATGGAATGAGAATGGATATTTGATAATATGAGAATATAGATAATTGAATTACGAACCCGAAGGTGAAGACCGTGAAGAAAACGTAGTTGAAACGAAGAAGTTATGGCCGAAACCATATTCTCAGTACGCAGGTCCGTTGCGTCACGCGATGGAGGACCCATAACTGGTCGCGCGACGTAGCGTGTTTGCTGATCAGCCCATAAAACTTCACATTTAAGCCCTGTTTAAATACTTAACCCTAATCAATCCCAGACAACCCTAGACGAATTGGGAGCAACGTGGATGAAAATTCTAAAGCTTTTGGAGCGTTTTCGAAGGAGAAGAAGCATCGGTTGAAGATTGGAAGTGCTCAGATCGCGTGGCTCGTGATTTAATCCTCCGGGTTTACTTGTTCTTCACTTTTGATTATAAACCATGTTTTGTTTTCTTGATAATACTCTTGTTTTGTATTTGATTGTGAATATGTCAGGCTAATTCTTTAAACTGCCTAGACAAGGATGAATGGATTGATAAAGTTTTAATTTTTATTATGGATGTTTGATTATTTATGGATTCTTTATGAAAGTAGTCAACTTGATTATCGGTTCGATGTGTATGCATGCTTAGTTTTATTTAATTGTGGTTTATTGCTTCGTATGATTCTTGGTGAATGTCTTTCATATAATAGGTTCATGCTAGATTATAATTTTATATTGTGATCTTTTGGGTTAATTGGCCAATATACCTTAGAAGCGGTAACTGATAATTAAGTAGGTCTAAGTGTTCTACTAATCTCAATAGCTGTGAGGTGCGAGGTTATTGTTATGTCTAAGTCAGTATATTGCTACCTAGGGTCTTCGTGAGGAGTCTGAACTACTTTCCCTATTGACCGTTGTCTACCAAGTTAAGTCGAGAACCCAAGTTTATCCTAGG
The DNA here is from genome assembly GCA_030545235.1 of Helianthus tuberosus. NCBI lineage: Eukaryota > Viridiplantae > Streptophyta > Magnoliopsida > Asterales > Asteraceae > Helianthus > Helianthus tuberosus. The sequence continues at coordinate 66,550,778 of CM060447.1, forward strand.
TTTATAACCCGTGAGGGAGTAGATCGAATTAGGGTACTTTCATAAACCACTTATATAACCCTTGAGGTAGTCTAGACCAACTGGTGTCCATAACAGCCTTTAGAGTTCTGTAGGTGTCTTCCTGAGAAGGGTCGGGGGTCCTGCTCAGTGTCTCGATAGGTTTAGCATAATAAGATCCCGGTTCCATAGTAACAAATATCCTAATAAAACATAAGTAGCACAATCCAGGATTCCAGTCTAGGTAAACCCGAGTCATAATTCTTGTCTAGTTAACTTAGTTAATTAATTTAATTAATTCGTAATTTTAGGATATTTAGAAACCCCCCACAAATATAAAAACAAATAAGTTGAGTCAGTCTTAGATAAGTTAGTCGAGTCTAGTAAACGTAATTAGAAAGTCTCGTGGGTTCGATACTCGGACTTATTTAGGCTACACTGCATTGATTAGTACACTTGTCAGTTGTGTGGTCTAGGTTTTAGAGAGTCTTAGTTTATAGATTTAAAAACTTAGCGTATCTAGTTTAGGTTAAAATTAATTAGTTTTTAATTGACCACTTTTAGAACATCACATGGGTCCTCGTAGGCATTAAGACGTTCCCCTACCAAGAAGTATTTTTAAAATATATTTATAAACTAGTTAATGTTCCGCCCGTGTTGCGGGGCGCTACGTCAAATATTTCTTCATAAATTAAAACAAAATCGTAAATTAAAACAACGATAAAATCGTAATTTACTCGTGCCAATGGGGAAATGTCAGGTTATCTGGCACTATACCCCTCCATTGGTTTTGTATACATATAAAATAAAATAACAAGCTCCATGATAGAGCACATCTTCCTACTAGAAAATACAAGAGAGCTAGAGTTATAACTAACTAAGCATTGAAACTAACAATAGATTTTTCATTTTCAGATCAACCAGTCAACCTGCCATTCTGTAACCTGTCAAACCCATAACGTGGAATCATCGATGTTTCCTTTGGCTTTGAGGACCAGAGAGAAAACAAGGACAGAAAGCATTACATGAGAAATCCTGTGAACTACCAATACAAAATAAAGACGTCTTAATTGGAAACTGATTGACATAAAAGTGTTATGTATTTTTTGTTGAATAAATTGTTATCACGGCCGGCCCAAGGGTAATTAAACCCAAGCGAGGGCTTTAGGCCACCACTTGAATCGGGCCTCCAAATTAAAAATAAAATTTGTGATATGTATATTTAAATTCAAATTAAGCCAGGTAAATGCTGGTATCAAGTGTCTTAGTGGTACATGTTGGATATTATGTCCGGTTCGATAAGTCAACGCTGCCGACCGGGTCTTGACCCGTAAGAGTTACACCTTGGGCAACGAACTAAAAATCCACTTAAATTGTTTAACTGGTAATTACGAACAATATACGAGACAGATCATAATTATATTTATAAGCGGGTATTAACTGAGAGACGGGTACATGGACCGAGTGGGACAAGAACACTCTTGCATCGCCACTTGTCGTGCACCCACATCGCAGCCAATGGCATCACACGCAAGGGATCTTCTCGCCACTTGTCATGCACCTAAATTGTGGCCAATCAAAGCACATGCAATTTTGCATGTTTGACACTTGGCGAAAATGCATGGACCTTCATGATTTATATAATGGGATTTTGGTCTTGCATTTAGAGATAGAAGGGTGTGGAGAGATGAACATAAGTTACAAAAGACAACACAAAACTCTCTCAACCACACCCACCATAACCGGCCACCAAGACCGCCGCGGGCCGCCACATTCGCCGCCCCGCTGCCGCCGTCGCCACCCCGTCTCCGCCACCGCCTGCTGCTCGCCGCTGCCACTGCTGCCGCCGGCCTGCCGCCGCTGTCCGTGGCGACTGCCGCTGCTGTTTGCCGCGGTCGGCCGCCGCTTGGCGCCGCCTCGTTCGTCGCGTCTCGTTGATTCGTTTACTAGCACTTGTTCGTTGAACCTCGGTGTCTCCGGTTAGTCATTAACCGAGGTATATTTTTCTCATCGGTAGTTAAATATATATTTTACTGTGCTCGTATTTGCATGTAACCGGATCCTGTCGGGTTTCGTTTGTTGATCATTAGTTTATTTTTCCGCTGCGTTTTATTAATTAACTCGTTTAATTAATTAACTATTATTTATTGAACCGGGTTTTTGATAAATAAAATTTTGACCGATCACCATTGAAAACCCAACAGTGGTATCAGAGCCTTGGTTACAACATACGAGTCGATACCGGTCCTTTTAACCGGAATTAGAACACAAACTTTATTTATTTAAAGTTTTTGATCTAAGTATTTTTATGGGCACTTTTATTTTGGTCAATATTTTATTTGTTTTGCTTGACCAAAACATTGACCGGTTTATTTTGTGATTGTTGTGCGATATGTAAATCCGGCCCGACCTTATTTTTGTGGTTGTATATTTTATTCGGTTTTGTAATTATTATTTTTGGCCACCGAGATGGTTCAAAGTTGTAATAGTTTAGTTTATGGTTTTGGCCCGTCTTGTGGTTCAAAGTTGTAATAGATAGGCCTTTTGTCTTTGTTATATTTACTTGTTAAATATTGTTGACACGAAGACCCGAAGCAAAACCGAATGCCAAGAGGAGTCTTGGAGTTAGTGGGAGTTGCTCAAGACAACAAGATGCACTCAAGTCCATCCTTGTGGTTGTTTGTGTGTTGTGACCCCGTGACCCATTTGATCTTGCTATTAGGCTCTAGCAAGATCGAACAATTTTGGCCATATGGATTTACATATTTATCTTGCTATTGTGGTTGCTTTTATCTTATAAATTGTTATAACGTAACCAACCTAAATATCAACATGATTTTAAAAGGAGTTTTAAAGTATTAAAAACAATCACATTAAAACAAGTTCTAAATTGTTTTTACAACTTGTTAAAGTTTTTGTTATAAAACAAATGTTGTTTTTGAAACAAATAATTACCAATTAAGTTTTCCAAATTAAACTAGTTTTTATTTTCCAAAACTAATTAACTTAATAGTTTTCTATTAACTTAAAATTGGTTATTCCAAGTCGCGACAAACTTAGTTTTATAGGTTATCCAAAACTAATTGTCCCGAGAGGTGAAAGGGTCTTTTGGTTATGTCGCAAATTTAATATCTAAATTAAAACCGACTATAACGACCCTATTTGGTAAAAATTAAAATCAATAGTCTATGCCATCCTACTACTAGTAACACTTGGAGCATAATGCGAACCATCAGTGTTGGAGCCACAGCACGACACTTGGTGTCTAGTTTATCCTTCCAAGGTGCAAGGGCTTCGTCGACACATCCGACCCTTCCACATGTGACCGTTTTAGGAGGATTATTACTTTTCTTATCGTGTTTACGTGCCCCAGCTGTCTCTAGAACAAAAGTGGCATAGATGAGGCCAAACGTATCAATGCAAGGACAGTAGGTTATCCTCGCAGTCTCATAAACCCCGGGAGTTGTGCTTTTCTCACAATTGACAATCGTTGTCAGTCCGCTTGAAGCTCTTGCTAATGTTGCGTGCCCCAGCCGCCTTTAGAAAGGGCTTCTAACCGGATTCTCATTCCTTATCGTCTCACCTCACGAAATAAGGAGATATACATCGAAAATACTAATTAATATCACCTTGCTTATATAACAGATGTCTAATGAAAAAAAACTCCTTCATTTTCAAGTCTATACTTGAAAAGGAAAAGAAATAAAATTTGAATAACACCAACCTTCTCGAATGGCACCGCGATCTGAGAATAGTTCTCAAGATGGTGGAAAAGTTGTATATCTTAGATGGCCCAGTCCCTACCGAGCCTGAAAGTAATTCTACTACTGCTCGCAAGGCACTGGAGAAACATAACGAGGATGCCGTTGAGGTAGCCTGCCTTATGAAAGCCACCAGGTCTCCTGAACTTCAAAAGAACATGGAAGATATTGATGCCTATGACATGATCCAGCAACTGAAAGGCATGTTCCAAAAACAGGCCCGACAGGAGCGATATGACACCATGAAACAGCTCATAAGCTGTAAAATGCTGGAGGGATTATGTATCAGTACTCATGTGCTAAAGATGGAAGGATACATTGACCAAATGAACAAACTTGGTTATTCCACAAAACCAACCAAGTTCTAATGGTCAAGCCTAGTGGTGTTAAGAAGCCCAATAACAAGAAAAGGAAACATAAGAGCAAAGGCAAGAGAAAAGTTGTCGCTGCCAGAAATGCCACCAACAACAAGCATGTTGCAAAACCACACCCTCCTAGGAGCGTCAGTGCTTTGAATGCAACCAAATGGGCACTGGAAGGGAAACTGCCCACAGTATCTAGCCAAGCTGAAGATGAACAAGGCCAATAATATTGGCACTTCTTCTAATATTCACATTTATGTTGTCGAACTTTTCACTATTTCTAGCAACACATGGGTATTTGATACCGGATGTGGTCTCCACATCATTAATGTCTTGCAGAAGCCTGAAAAGTGGAGAAAACTGAAACAAGGCCACCAGAACTCATAGTTGGTAATGGAAAGAGAGTTCCAGTTCTGGCAACTGGAACATTTTGTTTTTCCTGGCCTTGTAGTTACTTTAAATAACTATTTATATGCACCTGGTTTGACCAGAAACATTATTTCAGTTTCTTCACTGTTTGAACAAGGATTCAAGTACGTTTTAATGGTTTTCCTATTTTAGCCTACTTGAATGGTGTCCTTTATTTTGAGGCTAAACCTCGAAATGGTATTTATGAGATTGATGTTCAAACAAGTAATAACATATATCATCTTTCTAAGCATAACAAAGTCGGTATGAATGAAACGCATTTATGGCGTTACTGAGTTGGCCACATAAGTAAGGCATGCATAAAATGGCTCCTGTCCTAGGGGATTCTTGAATCCACTAGATAGGACTCCTTTGATGATTGCGAATCTTACTTAACTGGCAAACTCACAAAGCACCCCTTCACCGAAGTTGGTGAACGGATCAATGGTTTTCTAGAACTCATTCACATGATGTATATGGCCCTTTCAAAACCATGACTAGAAACCGTGACTAAAAACCAGCTTGATAGAAAGATAAAAGTACTTCGATCATATCGAGGTGGTGAATACCTTAGCTTTGAATTTCTCAATCATCTAAAAGAGTGTGGAATAGTTTCACAACCCTCTCCACCTGGCGCACCCCAACTTAATGGCGTGAGTGAAAGGTGAAATCGAACTCTACTTGATGTGGTTCGATCAATGATGTATAGAACTAACTTGCCTCATTCCTTTTGGATCATGCTCTTATGACCACTACCCGCATTGTCAATTTGACTCCGACTAAAAGGTAAACAAAACCGCCATATGAGATATGGCATGGGCGTAAACCCGATTTGGAATACCTTAGAGTATGGGGATATGATGCATGCATCACAAATGATTCTGATGATAAGCTCGATCCTCGAGGCGAAAAGGTTGTTTTCATCGGATACTATAAAGAAGCGGATATTATTTCTACCATCCTGATGCAAATGTGATTTCCATCAAACGGAAGGGACACTTTCTCGAGGAAGAACTTCTTAATCGAGAAACTGGAAATAATGTGGTTGATCTTGAAGAAATTCAAGAACCACAAACAACCGCTAATGTAGTCCGACTGTCTGATCAACAAGTAGTTGTTGCCATTGAATCAGACATAAACACACGCATCCGTAGAAGTAGTAGAATTCGCAAAGAATCTAATAGATATCTATGGTATCTAAAGGGTCCCGAATTCTTATTAGTAGCTGAGTCTAATGACGAAACTGCTAACTACAAATCTGCAATCTTAGATTCAGAATCTGAGAAATGGCAAGAAGCCATGAACGTCGAGATGGAATCTATGCATGACAATCAAGTATGGGACTTGGTTGAGCTACCCCCCAAATCTCAGGCAATAGGGAGCAAATGGATTTTCAAAAAAAAATCGATATGCATGGAAATATGCACACCTATAAAGCACGGCTAGTTGCGAAGGGTTTCATTCAAACTCAAAGTATTGACTATAATGAGACATTCTCACCCGTTGCTATGATTAAATCAATCAGGATATTGCTTGCCATAATTGCGTATTATGATTACGAAATATGGCAAATGGATGTCAAAACCACCCTTTTTAATAGACATCTCTCTGAAGATGTCTATATGGTTAGGCCTGAAGGTTTCGTCAATCCTAAATATCCAACTAAGGTGTGCAAACCCAATAAGTCCATTTATGGACTCAAGCAATCATCTCGGAGCTGGAATCTTCATCTTCACCAGAAGATCAAAGAGTTTGATTTTGTCAAGAATGAAGATAAGGCTTGTGTTTACAGAAAGGTTAGTGGGAGCACCATATCATTCCTCATCCTGTATATGGATGATATACTAATCATTGGAAATAACATCCCTATGCTTAACAAAGTTAAACACTATTTGGGATCTTGTTACGCAATGAAAGATCTTGGAGAAGCTATTTACATTCTGGAAATGAAAATCTATAGTGATAGATCTAAGCGGCTTATAGGGCTAAGTCAAAGAACGTACATAGACAAAATGATGACACGCTTCAAGTTGGAAAACTCCAAGAAAGGATGCGTTCCTATGACTAAAGGAACCGTGTTGAACAAATCGCAATCTCCTTCAACGGACATTGAAACTAAGCAAATGGAAGTAGTTCCATATGCTTCAGCGATTGGTTCAATCATGTATGCTATGTACTAGACTTAACGTCTCGTATGCTTTAAGCATGACCAGTCGTCTTCAGCATAGTCCTGGCATTACCCATTGGATTACAGTAAAGAACATTCTGAGATACTTGAGAAGAACCAAAGATATGTTCTTGGTGTTTGGAGGAGGGGAAGAGGAGCTCACTGTAAAGTGTTACACTGATGCTGGCTTCCAAAGTGACCGAGATGATTCTCGCTCACAATTAGGATTCGTATTCACTCTCTATAGAGGAGCTGTCTATTGCAAAAGCTCCAAACAGAGTGTAGTGGCGGATTTAGCCACCGAAACCGAATGAATAGCTGTATCAGATGATGCGAAAGAATCTGCTTGGATGAAGTAGTTCATCAACGACCTCGATGTGGTTTCAAGTATGCAGAAACCAATCTAGGTGTTCTGTGATAACATATGAAACATTGCTCAAACCAAGGAGCCAGATCACAGGGTTAAGCACATTCTAAGAAAGTTCCACTATATACTAGAAATACTGGAATGAGTAGACATCTTAATAAGCAAAATAGACACAGATCAAAACCTAGCAGACCCGTTCTCTAAACCGATGACTTAGGACAAGATATCGGTCTTAGATTGGATAAGCATTTTGCTTTGATTTAGTATTTGGATGTACGAACATTCAAACAGTTGTACCTTTTGAATTCACTTTTGATTTACTGGCTAAATGCAAAGTTTGAATCTTACAACTGTGTTCGATTTTTGTACGTTTAATCCATGAATCTTGTATTCTAAATTATCCGTAGTCGGTCAGACTCATGGGAACGACTCTGAATTAAGACTATTCTGACTTTGGACTCAAGGAGTTGACTTCCAGACTCACAAACCTCATTATGAATGACGTTGGATGTAACTCGCATCAAATCATCTTCATGGATCATGGTCATAAGATGTATTTGATTTAGGTATACTCATTTAGTATCCTCTGACCTGAGATACATACTATAACTTTCGTTTACTAAAGACTATTCTTTGATCAGTGTCCAACGCTGTCGCGTAACTGCCAGTCATAAAGGCATTGGTTGGGAGTGGTTCTGAAGTTCAGTGGGAGTTGTATGTAGTTAAGATGGGATTATGTACTCTTACATTATATGTAACAGTTAGACATCTGGGCGCCCTCGTTGATTCAAACTGGTGAAGTGTAAGGCCTTACCCAAACTTACTGTGTGTTTGATTGGACCACTTTGATTCTGTGAACGAGAACGATAATGATTGAACGCCATATGAGATTGAATTTGATCCATGTCTCATTGTTCAATTGATGTCTTTTACAGAAAGGATAGATGACGAGAATTGCCATAAGTCTACTTTCTTCGTGTAGCAAGCCGTTGCTGAAGAGAAGATACCTTGGTTAATGACTTTAAAGTGTCATAACCTGTTGGGGGCAGCTATGTGTAGCTAGAACACCGCTGGCTGTCTGCGTTGAGATCTTATCAGAGACCGTCCAAGTGGGAGCTGTTGGATATTATGTCCGGTTCGATAAGTCAACGCTGCCGACCGGGTCTTGACCCGTAAGAGTTACACCTTGGGCAACGAACTAAAAATCCACTTAAACTGTTTAACTGGAAATTACGAACAATATACGAGACCGATCATAATTATATTTATAAGCGGGTATTAACTGAGAGACGGGTACATGGACTGAGTGGGACAAGAACACTCTTGCATCGCCACTTGTCGCGCACCCACATCGCAGCCAATGGCATCACATGCAAGGGATCTTCTCGCCATTTGTCATGCACCTAAATTGTGGCCAATCAAAGCACATGCAATTTTGCATGTTTGACACTTGGCGAAAATGCATGGACCTTCATGATCTATATAATGGGATTTTGGTCTTGCATTTAGAGATAGAAGGGTGTGGAGAGATGAACATAAGTTACAAAAGACAACACAAAACTCTCTCAACCACACCCACCATAACCGGCCACCAAGACCGCCGCAGTCGCCGCCCCACTGCCGTCGTCGCCACCCCGTCTCCGCCACCGCCTGCTGCTCGCCGCTGCCACTGCCGCCGCTGTCCGTCGCGACTGCCGCCGCTTTTTGCCGCGGTCGGCCGCCGCGTGGCGCCGCCTCGTTCGTCGCGTCTCGTTGATTCGTTTACTAGCACTTGTTCGTTGAACCTCGGTGTCTCGACCGGTTAGTCATTAACCGAGGTATATTTTTCTCATTGGTAGTTAAATATATATTTTACTGTGCTCGTATTTGCATGTAACCGGATCCTGTCGGGATTCGTTTGTTGATCATTAGTTTATTTTTCCGCTGCGTTTTATTAATTAACCCGTTTAATTAATTAACTATTATTTATTGAACCGGGTTTTTGATAAATAAAATTTTGACCGATCACCATTGAAAACCCAACACTACATTGGTCTTTTAGTTAATGAAGTGTTTAAGGGTTCGAGACATTGGCTAAGGTGATGATTGTTATTTACTTTCATTGAAGTACAAGCCCAACACACCTATTTTTAAGTACGAAACATATATGTTTGATTTTTTTCCTTTTGTTTTTTATGAACAAACCCTTAGAAACCCCAACTTTTCTATTTAATTATACAGAAAAACATATCTCTTATTTTCTTTTTTAGCTCTAAATAAATTAATGGTGAAATCTTTCATCTTCATTCTATCAAACAAGAACCTCATTGTTGTTGATTTATCATTTTATTTGTTAGATGAAAGTGTTTTGTTAGATGGAAGTGTTCTTATTCTTAATATATAGGTTACAGAATCTTAAAATTCTTAAGCTATAATATGACTATTGGGAAGGGTGTAGGGCCACGGATTTTTTGTTTGCTTTGGGCCTCTAAATCGGTTGAGCCGGCCCTCATTGTTATGAAGAAGATTTGAGATTATAAATGCAACTCGCTATACCAAGAGAGGGAACATGCAATCAGGTTGACACTAGCATTTTAAACTTAGTAAATCAAACGACAAAGCTTAATTCTAACCGTCTCACATTCTGAAATACAAACTGTAAAAGTACGACAACGTTAAACTGAGCTAATCGAACTCTTTCTGGCTCTTTATTCGTTCAGACGATCGCAACTGTCTTTATTGAGGTAGATCAATTAGTCAAGCTTCCATCGATACACACCCATTGACCAACAAAGATGCTTCACGATTGATGTTGGGGTTGATCGCAAAAAAAGACTTCAAACTCATCTTAAACAACTGGCTAATGCTCGTGCAATCCTCACCAGATTCCACACCGATAACTTGGTCACAAACAACAACTGAATTTGTGTTTTGGAAGCCATCTACATGTTCACGAATCCATTGATGATATACAAAATAATAAATGTTGTGTCAAATGTAACAATAAGAAGAATAAGTTTTCATTTGTTTTTTGATGATTTACCAAGTAGGGTGGTTCTGCTTTCTGCCAATACGATGAGCATGAGGCAAAGTGAAAGTATGGTGACCTTTTTCACAAACATGGAAGATTTCATGGCCACGATCTCTTGGTCAAGAAAGGTGATGATTGTGAGTTACTTTAATTATATGAGTTCTTGTAGTTGGTATTTATAGTGTATCATGTAAATAAAGTATGCATATCAAACCATAGATGAGCCAATTTTGTATTCTGAGAAATTACAGCCGGCCATTGTTTTGCAGGTTAAATTGTTTTTACTACTAAATAAATGTGTATTTATTTTTAATAAAAATTGAAATTATTTAGAGAAAATCAAGTATTCATGTAACTTTATTGCTAAGTTAAAATGAATACTGGTGTATAGTCATGAGAACATGAGACACAAAGGGTTGTAAGCTAGCGGTATCAAAGTGTGTAGAAAAGTTTCTTCATCTTTGTGTGGTTGAGGGTTAAGTCCTATAGTATAAATAAGTTCAGATACCAAAGGGCTTGTAGCCTAGCAATATTAAGCTGGAAGGAGAGGTGTCTCTCCCTATGAGATTAAGGTTTAAGTCGTGTGCTAGGCAAAAATGTAGATTTATGAGTACATTTAGAAGGTGTCTAATTAACCGGTCTAAAATAAACAAAAGTGTAGATGTAAGAGTAAGTTTAGAGTAAAATTTACTGAGGTGCAAATTTTCATAGTTTAAATGGATAACATCAATTAGTTAAGTTCAAAACAATTTAGATTAGAAGAAAAAAACATGTAAATAACGATTAAAAAAAATGGGCGATTCTCACCTTAGCTAGTCCAACCAAATTAATTGGTTGTACCTCAAGTATTTTTCTAATCATTTTTTTCTAAATATTCATTGTTAATTGAAAATAGTTTTTTAATTGTTCATTGATCTTATATAGAGAATTTGTTGAAGAGCTTGGAGAAGAATACCCACAACAAACTGGTGTGCGCCCTTGCATATGCGGATTTATGGTGGATTTGGAAAGTAGGAACAAGATCAAAATTGATACATGTTCTTTGAAAACATTGGAAGAGATCCAGATTCACTCGTTTAATTGGATTAAACTTAGAGCTAACAAAATTAATTTAAACTGAGATGATTGGTGCCGTTCTCCTTTATATTTGTTTATTGGAAGGTTTACCTTTTGGCTAGCAACTTGTTAGTTTCTTTAAACTATGTGTAGTGATTTAGGTAGTAAGTGAAAAAGTAAATCTCTCATCACCACCACATTGTCATTGGGCTCTCACTAAGGCTACACGGTATGGGGGTCGTCCCCCTCCGTCCCGGTCCGTCGCCGGAGCCAACACCATGCCGCCCCCTGCGTCCTGAGCTCCGTCCCCGTCCCGGTCCGTCTTAAACGTCCAAGTTTCGCCGTTCAGGACGATCCTCCAGGTGGGTCCCCGGTCCGTCGCCGGAGCCAACACCATGCCGCCCACCCCCGTCGAGCTCCGTCCTCCATTTTCATCCCGTCACCATACCGTGTAGCCTAACTAACTCATTAAAAGTGTATAGTGGTTTTAACTTTTAAGTAAACACTTTAAATACAATAGTGTACTACATAATTATTTGTTTGGCTAAGAAAGGCTTTCATCTCGCTAGTTACTGCCATGGTGCCTCAAGCTTTGGCGCACGTGGGTAGCGTCCACGTAATCGTGTTTCAAGGTATTAGCCGGTGATGCAGAAATGGGGTAACGCTCACACACAGTCTTATATTTGTCGCCGTTCTAAAAAAGATTATATAGAAAGTAAAAAAGAAATATTTCCTACGGTAATTTAAAAAAAAATATATAGAGTGTAACAAGAAAGAGTACACTTCCGTTTTGCTCACTTTGGTTTGGTAGTTTTGACGGTTTTGCCCCAATGGTTTAAAAAGTGTCATTTTGCTCTAATACTTTACTATCTTTTTTTTCCAATCAGCTCCCCTGACTCTTAACTCAGTTAAACCATTCAATTAATGGTAGGGGTATTTCGGTAATTTTATATTTAAGTACTTAATTAATTGTTATTATTCCTTAAATCTGTTTTATCTTTTTATTTATTGATATGACTAGTTTAAGATCCCGCGAGTTTCGCGGGTGGCTTAACACAAAATATAATATCTATTGGCATTGAGATAAACTTTGTAATGAAAGAATTTTTCAATATGAACGTATAATGATATTGAAATAAAAATTTATAGATGCCATTCCATTGATCCTTGAGTTGCACGGAATATCATTTGCTTAGTGTAGTGTTAAGTTAAAGGTTCAAAATTGCCACTTGTAATATCTTACAAGTACTTCAATACTAAAAAGAAGAGGGCTATCCAAACATATAATAACTACTGGCATTGAAGCCTATGTAGATCATCATTTTTGTTCTAGGCCTATCCAAACTTAGGTTTCACGTCTAAGGGTCACCAGATAGATACCTTCTGGACCAAATATTAAAGCACCAAACAAAACTTTAGAGTGACTCTAAAATCTTTAACCATGGCTGAATGTAGCATCTAATTGCTTCACATAGGTTTGCCTTCGAGGCATTCCAATCTCGCAGGCATAAACTCTTGTAGCAAACCGGTTCTGGAGAACATTTACCACCATTGAAGTCTTGGAATCACCACCTAAGCAAGGCTAATCAGTTTCAAAACCTTGTCCTTTTTTGAAGAAAGAAATCTACAACCATGTCATTTTTTTTTTCGTTTTGCGATGCTATGTATGTTTAAATGCATCTCCCTTTGCTAGAACATACAAACTATTCATACCGGCTTCTTCCTTTACTTCTTCTGCAACTCTCTTTCAATCTCAACTCATGATCAGATCCAATGCTGAAGCCAAAGCTTTTTGTATTCACCGAACAATTAAGAATAATCAACAAAACCAATTCCCCATATTTTACTTCAAATGAAATATTATAGTAAAAACAAATCATGCTAAATTAGGTGACCAATAAAGTTAAATAGTGGTATCAATCATGAGGAGTTGTGGAAGTTTGATTCGGCTCATTCCTTGCGGTATAGGCACTTGCAAACTCCAAAAAAATTGTTTACAAATCGGTTAAATTGAACTAAACTCTTAGAAATATATAACTTCTAAATTGTTACAAATACAACGGACCTCGCTAGAATTAATGCCACAAAAGGAGGGTTCCAGCTGATTACACGCGGGTTTGGTGGAGACGGTAAATTCTAAAGCTTGTTGAACTTTGTGTCCGCTTTCCAAGACCACAAGCAGCAATGGTTGTTTGCAAATGACCTGAAAGATGGGGTTGTTTTAGTAAATATCTTTCACCAAAAATTATTTTGTAACAATGGGATCTAAAATCACATTAAATAATAACTTTAAAGAAGCGGTTCAGTTTTCACCTATGAAACGATGTTGTTAACATAACTACTGCATAACAAACACTAACGCAACAGGAGACCAGCAAACCCAATCAGAAAGAACAAATGAACATCAACTTAATTGCCACAAATCATTAGAAAATAAAAGAATCTAGAATCATGAGGATACCTGACAGAAACTAACCTTAATAAGGTCAACATAATGGGATAACTAAATCGATTGAAAAACACGCTCAAAATATTACCTTTCCAACAGTGACGACTTTACGATCAATACACGGGTCACGAAATGAAGTTCCATTGTCGAGAACCAGCTCCTCGTTTGCAAGAAGGTTAAGCAGCTAGACAAATGAAATAGTTCATGATCATCTATTGTCATTTAAACCAGCCAAATAACTCACATTAACACTATCAAAAAAATGCTCACTTCAAAAGCACAATCTGGTTAATGTCCATAAAATAATCGATTCTCACATTCAAACCCATGATTGAATGTTTGTTACCTCGTACATATTCAATATTTCGGAAGTTTCTTAATAATTAGAATTTGAACCCTATGGTTTCGCTATTGTCCAGAAAGGACTTGAACAAACTTGCAAACATGGTATCAAAAATAGAAGTGAAGTTGATACGAAGCATCAACATTGAGATCTAAGAATAGAATCATAAAAAAAATAAATTGCAACTTACATGTGTATCGAACACTATATGTTTACCAAAGTGGAGACTAACAGAGAATGCCACAGATCGCCCCTGGATGCCTCCGATCAGCTTCTTCAAATCGTCTGCGGCTATCGGTAGTGTTACCCAATCCAAAACGCATTACCATTAGAACACCACCATCCCTAGGTCGTCGGAGTATCAAACTAATGATGTACATTCCTTTGACTGAAGATACCACACATTATCTTCTCCTATATAAAAAAAATATTCCAGCCCCGTACCGATATAATTCCCAGCCCTCTACGACCATTTTTCGCAGCCATTTACAGTTATATTTCTCAGCTTTATATGGCTGTACAACAGTCCCTAAACAACCTCAAACACAAAATTTTATTCAGCAATTCAAAAACATAACTTTTCCAATTACTATGAAGTTTTGGCACCAATTTTCACATCATAATAGCTAATAAATTACAGCATAATTTAGTCAAATTAAAATACTTCATGTGACACTTGACCACCTGATATTGCCAACATGAGAGAGAGCTTACCTGCAAGGACTAAGCTGACCACTATTGAAAGGCTGCGTAACATTTGAGACCAATCGCATACTTAGTTTAAAGTTCAGAACTAACAAAATGGACATGAAAAATTGAAATGAACCTACATGTGAATATCTTAACATAAAAGACATAAAAGACTGGAGTCACCTTCAATAACACGAATTCAGTTGTCATAGTATCAGAGGAAGCAAATGTCAGAATCAGAGGAAGCAAAACCCATAGTTTGGTTCATTTGCTTACCATGATGATATCTCATCATGAAGATCAAAACAATCATACCCCACAACTCCTAGTTTGCTCATATCATTTAACCCACTACAATTTGGATGTGGAATCTGCATTTGCCATTCAATAGTAAAAAATTAAGGATGTATAAGCAATAAACATAAATAATCAATACTAATTTCTAACACAATACCTGATTAAAAAAAGATAAAAAAAAAACAGACATTACACATTGGAGATGGATGGTAATAACTGAGAACGAAAAATAAGATAACATATAAATGAAGATGCTGAATCAAATAATGAAAATAATAAATATGAACAAAAGAACAAAAAAATGAGGAGTAATGATTTAATTACCTCCATTCTTGTGGAATTATCTACAAGCTTTCAAATTGAACCATCATGAGGTCTCTCAAAGCATGGCGTAATCTAAATATTTTATCATATTACATGTGGTTCTTAACTTAAAAAAGGCATGAAAAATATTTACCTGTTTCATGAGGTCTCTCAAAGCAAGTATGATTTTATTGCATACTTTTTGAATATGATATTACCTGTTTCAACTCGCCAGAGGCAACAGAATACAAATCAAATCATCAACCTTCATCATCATCACGAAATACATAAACAAATCTGGAACAATGAACATCAGAATACAAATCGAATCATCAAACATAGCTTATCTATAATACCAGAAAACATAAAACTTTGTAGCATCAAAAACCGAATCAGAGATTATTCTAAAACAAACTTAACGGAATTAAAAAAAAAACTCAAAACCCTAAAACAATTTAGGGTAAAAATTAAGTCGAATTGTATAACTCTTAGATGAACAAATACATGTTAAATCAACGTTAGGGTTTCAAGAATAATCTATTAGATTAAAAAGTTTGGGTTTTTAAAACCCTAATCGATGAACCAATATATGTAAATCAACGTTAGGGTTTCAAGAGTAATCTATTAGAGTTCGTATAAAGATTATCGATTGAAAAAATGAATAAAAAATGGAGAATCTAACCTGCTTGCTTGCGAATCGCGATGGAACATGAAGAGTTTTAGGGTTTGTGTATTAGGGGATGAGAGTAAAGGGTGAGAGGCGTGGATTCAGGGGAAATTGGATGATATCTACAGATGAAAGCGCCATAGTAGAAATCGCCAATGTGATGTCGGCCGAGATTTAGGGATTTTGATTGTGAGAAGATGGAAAGAGAAGAGGAAAAAGGATGGGAATTGGTGGTCCCGCCTAAAACAAAGAAAAGAGTTGTAATAGAATGCCAGGTGGCAATAAGTGGTTTAAATTTATGCCAAGTGGCACCAAAATGTTTTGTTTTAATATTTTGATATTAAATATATAAAACCCCTCTGTATCTCTCCACTTCTCTCAACCATTTATAATCACCATCGCCGGCCGCCACCACCCCACCATCCGACGACCACCACCTGCCATCACCATCCTCCACCCTTCACCCGTACAACATGTTCTAGCCTTCAATCACTACCACTCTCTTTCTCCCTTTCTTACCGTTACAAACCCTCAACCCTACCACTGCCACCTTCAAAATCATACCACCGCCACCTACAAAATTGTAACCACCGACAACCAAATCTGTCTTAACCCTAGCAGCCGCCACCTGGCTTGAACCTTAAGAAGATCTAGGGTTCTAGCCGGCCAAAACCACCACATCTGCCATCACCACACTCTTTCTCCTTTTCTTACACAAACCTTCAATCCCATCATAACCATCTGCAAAATCGTATCGCCACCACCTGCAAAATCGTAAACACCCACAACCAAATCTGGTCTTAACCCTTGTCGCCGCTATCTTGCTTGAACATTAAGCACATCTAGGGTTCCAGCCGGCCAAAACCACCACATCTGGCCCCCTTTTACCCGGAATCACCTAAAGCCACCACCGCTTTTTAAGGCCATAAAACGCCGTAAACCATAGGGGCGGCGATACGATTTTGCAGATCGTTCGTCGACAGCCGTTTGGAGTGATGAAGCTTGTGTCGGGGTTAGGGTGCGGTGGCAGTGGTTATAACAACCCTCGTAAACGCCCTAAAATACTCCATATGTACGAAACCAGGCCCGCATAACGTTAATTTTTGGGAAAAAAATGAAAAATCAAGAAAATTACACCTGTCACGGGCCGCGACAGGTTTGAAAGGGCCGGTCGCGGGGCGCGACGGACCTTTTCTTGCCAAACACCCAGGATGACACGTGTCACCTATTGTGTCAAACCTATGGGGCCACCCAGCAACCCTAGCCGTAGCTAGGGTGCCCTCGCGGGGCGGGAAAGAATCAAGGGGAGGGGGTCGCGGGGCGTGAGAGACCCCCGAAACTTGTATAAATTGGACGTTCAGTCTGCATTTCAATCCTCGTTCAAATCATTTTTTCTCTCTATGCTTTCACACGAAAATATCAATTAAAATACCCCCTAAAACACGAAACTCTTCCCTGTTGTAAGTATTTTAACCCCCTGATCACTAATTCGATACCCTGTCCGATTGATCTGGAATCCAACAACTGATGCCAAAGCGCTGCCTGTTCAGGGCTATGCTTTGTAAACTAAGTTGGGGTTCCGTCTCGGATGTATTGATAAGTTGAATTTGGGTTATTATACTAACGCGCATGCATTGTATATTTTTAACAGGCACTTAAGAATATTAGCATAAAATATCATCAGGAAGCCAATAAAAATACCTAAGTTTGCAATGTGAGTGATTCTCGTTTTCTAACAGTTTCTGAGCCATTATTTCAAATGTTTTACAAAACCCTAAATGTTTATCAGTTGTATTTACAGTGATTAAGTTTTTGTAATTCAACAATTATCATCAGTATGTGGGGTTTTGTATACATTACTTGACACTCGTTAATATTGGACAAAGGGTTAGCCAATATTAGCATGACCGCAAGCGCAAGGGACAATGGTGCCCCTGTAGCAATACTTTGTTGAGAATTTGGTAGATATAAACAAATGTAAAAACTCTTGATGATATAAAATAACAATGTGTCTTTTCATAAATGGAATGTACTCGCCAGTATATTTTTGCTGATAAAATATTTTTAAAACACGTTTCAGGTAACTTGATGTGAAGCTATAAAACCAGATACGGAGCACTGAAGGCTTAAAAAAATGTCTATAAAAGTTACCTAAATAAAAGAAGAAGTTTATATTTTCAGCAACTAGGGTTTATCCCTATAAAAGATATTATAAACGGAACAAATGGGTGTCAAATAAAAAGAAAGAAACAACCGATCTCCGAGCGAAAAAAAACCATGCAACCATGGGATGATGAAGAGGTGTACGCGTTAGCCCGAGCTTGGGTCGACGTATCGGAGGATTCCGATATCTGTAATATTTTTTATAGAATATTTTATTTTTTATTTTATACATATAATTTGTTTGATAAAAATTGTACTTATTTTTTTTAATCTTTTTTTAGCAACCAAAATAAAACTTAGTTTACTCTTTTTTGAACAAGTGGGCCAATATCAATAACAAATGCACAAGATTTCAATCAATTTATGAACGTCAAGAAAACGGTTGGAAAAGCGGCGAGAGTGACGAGGATATAATGTAGTCGGCTTTAATAGAATATCAAGCGGCACGAGAGAATTTCCCATACATGAGGGTTTGGAAGCTTCTTCATAATAGCTCTAAATGTGGCAACATCCCTATGACGGTAGGAACTTCTTCCGCTAGGTCGGGAAATAGAAGGCCGACAACGAAGTCAAAAACCCCCGAGTCAATTGAACCCAAAATGCCAACGTCTGACGCTTGAAACATCGACTTAGACGATTTTAATCCATTATTTACAGGGTAGGAAAGGGCAGATGAGCAGACGGAGCTACCACGACCACCCGACAGAAGAAGCGATGCAAAATCGAGGAGACCAGAGTCATCGTCGGGGGGATCCGATTTGAGTCAAGCGTTTTCCGAGATGAACCACACCCTCAAGACATACGCAACCTCAGGGCTCAACGTATGCAAGAGAATCGGGTAGCGGTCGAGCTTAGGAGGGATAGACAATTTGAGAGAGACTTTGAGTTTTACTCGAAGTCGCACGACCAACTAACCAAAAAGGCGTTGTAAATGGCTCTAAAACAAAAGGTGATTATCGAAAAAAATATGGACTTTGAGTTTTAAAGTGTTTTTTAGATTTTATTGCAATGTTTTTTTTTTAATATAATGAAATGTTATTTGTTTTTTTTATTTTATAAATTTAGAGATTAAATAAAAATTCTAAAAACAATAATTGAGTAATGATTGGTAGGGGGTTATAAGGCTCCATCCACTACACATCCATGTCATATAACCCACAATAACCCCCTACATTTCACTTTTTGTCATTTATTGTATAACTCCATAAAAGAGGTTACGGGGGTTATGAATACGGATGACGTCATTAAATTATGAAAATTGTCTAAGCATTTCATCCACGTGTTGAAAAAACAAAAAAAACAAAAAAATGGTGTATATGCCACCATTAGGCATTTAGACGTTCCCCTACCAAGAAGTATTTTTAAAATATGTTTATAAACTAGTTAATGTCCTGTCCGCGTTGCAATGCGTTACGTCAAATATTTTTTCACAAATTAAAACAAAACATTATCATTTTGCTAAAAAAAAACTAGAATTTGTCATGACCAATGAGTGAGCTCTAGCAAATAAAAATTACGTCGAGTTAACTAATTAAAACAAAACACTACCATAGGTTTGAAAAAAAAAATGAAAACTCATTGAAACTCATTGACATAAAAGTGTTATGTATTTTTTGTTGAATATATTATTATGAAGAAGATTTGAGAATTAAGCTCCAACAGAAATATAGAGCACATATTCATACTAGAAAATACAAGAGTGCAAGAACTATAATTAACTAAAGGGGTAACTTTATAAAATAGTAACCAAGTTTCCTACATGTTCAAATAAAGTCACTCAAACTCTTTTTTGTCTCTTTAAAGTAACCCAAGTTTCATATTTTGTTATAATTTTGCGAAATTAATAGATTACCAAGTTAACTTGATGATGTGTCAGGTAATACTCTTTTTTAGTTTTTAATGCGTACATGGATTACAAAAATAGCGACATGGCTTTTTCATTTTTTAAAAGATTAAATTAGAAAATCACATATTTTTAATAAAACCTATTTCTTTATTTTAATTCATCAAAAACTCCAAACCTTTTTTTTTTGAACGGCAAATTTGGATCACTGACGGACTACTGGAGTATCATCGTGCCACTAGTGGAACCACCCGATCACATCCATCTCCACTAGGCATAATGCCTATACACCAATTCAGGAGGAAACCCAATAAATATGGGAAAACCCCCCTTGTGGGAATCGAACCCATGACCTATTAGTCCAAAGTCTTATCCCACCTTAAGATACCACTAGGCTATAAAGCCATGGGTCCAAACCTATTTCGTTATTCTTCTGTACTAGAAAGTAGAAAGTAAGAACCAATTTTTATTTATTGAACCCAATGTTCATTCAACAAATCCACAAACCCAGATTCATTAAACATTCAAATTCATTTCCTTAGCAAAACATCCCAATAAAACATGACAAAAGACTGCAACCTCCATGAAACAGCCAGATCTGGACTTTTAACACCACTCTGTTATGGACTAATACCATTGCAAGGTATGGGACTTGTCCCACATCGGTTGTATGGGCAACTGATGTTATACAACCGATGTGGGGTTTATATACCAAATGGGCTCTCTCACCCACCAGACTAGTCTTTTGGGTTGAGTTATCTCGTTTGGTATGTAACATTGGTATCAGAGCCAGAACTCGGAGTGGTGGCCTACGGAGTGGTGGCCTGGAGAGAGCCAGCCGTGACCAACGGGGCCGTGACCAACGAGGCTCGGAGTGGTGGCCCATGGAGTGGTGGCCTGGAAAGAGCCAGCCGTGACCAACATGGCCGTGACCAACGAGGACGTTGGCCCTTAAGGAGGGTCGATTGTTATGGACTAATACCATTGCAAGGTATGAGACTTGTCCCACATCAGTTGTATGGGCAACTGATGTGGGGTTTATATACCAAATGGGTTCTCTCACCCACCATACCAGTCTTTTGGGTTGAGTTCTCTCGTTTGGTATGTAACACACTCCGACCGGGCTCATAACACCACTCCGACCATTGTATTCGCCGGAAACTACACCAGCAACGAATCGGCAACGTTGTGAGGGTTTATGGTTGGTCGTTGGCGATTTGAAGCAGTAGGGTTGTGGTGTTTAATTGTTTATGCATTGGGGGTGGGGTTTTGGGAAACGATGACAGTCTACAACCATGAAGAAGAATATTTTGTCCACTGAATTTTTTTATTTACTTTCTTATTACTTTGAATATTATCCACATAAGCATTAAAACAAAATTAAAAAAAAAAAAATCAAACGATGACAGTCTACACACCATTAAAACACAAAAATAAAGTTTAGTTATTTTGTAAAGACAAAAAAAGTTTGGATGACTTAATTGAAACATTTGACAATGGCGGATCTAGGATTCGCACCAAGCCGTAACGTTTTAGAAATAAGCGGTAACGAAATAAAACAAACGTCAAATTTTTCCAAAATATACACTAATTTTACACTACCGCCGTAACGCCAAGCCGTAGCGGACGCCACCCCTTACTATATGCTAGATCCGCCCCTGACATTTGACAAACTTGATTACATTTCTGTGGCATTTTCCCTTAACTAAACATTGAAACTAATGATATATTTTTCATTTTCAGATCAACCAGTCAACCTGCCATTCTGAAACCTGTCAAACCCATAACATGGAATCATCGATGTTTCCTTTGGCTTTGAGGACCAGAGAGAAAACAAGGACAGAAAGCATTACATGAGAAATCCTGTGAACTACACCAATACAAAATAAAAACGTCTTAATTTGAAACTGATTGACATAAAAGTGTTATGTATTTTTTGTTGAATATATTGTTATGAAGAAGATTTGAGATTATAAATGCAACTAGCTAGACCAAGAGAGGGAACATGCAATCAAGTTGACACTAGCATTTTAAACTTAGTATATCAAACGACAAAGCTTAATTCTGAAATACAAACTGTAAAAGTATGACAACGTTAAACTGAGCTAATCGAAGTCTTTCTGGCTCTTTATTCGTTCAGACGATCACAACTGTCTTTACTAAGGTAGATCAATTAGTCAAGCTTCCATCGATACACACCCATTGACCAACAAAGATGGCTTCACAGTTGATGTTGGGGCTGATCGCCAAAAAAGACTTCAAACTCATCTTAAACGACTGGCTAATGCTCGTGCAATCGTCACCAGATTCCACACCGATAACTTGGTCACAAACAACAACTTAATTTGCGTTGTGGAAGCCATCTACATATTCACGAATCCATTGATGATATACAAAATAATAAATGTTGTGTCAAATGTAAATAAGAAGAATAAGTTTTCATTTGTTTTTTGACGACTTACCAAGTAGGGTGGTTCTGCTTTCTGCCAATACGATGAGCATGAGGCAAAGTGAAAGTATGGTGACCATTTTCACAAACTTGGAAGCCTTCATAATCATGGCCATGATCTCTTGGTCAAGAAAGGTGATGATTGTGAGTTACTTTAATTATATGAGTTTTTGTAGTTGGTATTTATAGTTAAGTATGCATATCAAACCATAGATGAGCCAATTTCACTTTGTAATATGAGAAATTACAGCCGGCCATTGTTTTGCAGGTTAAATTGTTTTTACTACTAAATAAATGTGTATTTATTTTTAATAAAAATTGAAATTATTTAGAGAAAATCAAGTATTCATGTAACTTTATTGCTAAGTTAAAATGAATACTGGTGTATAGTCATGAGAATATGAGACATAAGGGTGTAGGGAGTGGTTAGACACTTGAAAGTGGTAAACTTCAAAATCAACCAATGAGAGTGTGCCATTTCATTTGTTGGGTTAATCTTGATGGGTTCGGGTCGAGTGCGAGTCAAGTTGGATACAGGTCGGGTCAAGCTAATAGTCAAGATCGTGGGAGCTGGAATAAAGGAATTATTCACATGCTTTATTAGCTGCACGTTGATGAGAAATAGTCATGTTTGACCGAGTTTATGGATGTGAACGTTGCATGGCACTATGTTGTTCCTAGAAAGCTGGAGATCATGGTTTAATTAGCATGTGCTTGTTTTATTTTTATTATAAATAGGGCAGTAGGTCTGTCATTTTAGTACGTGTACTCCCAATTCTAATATTACGAAAGTTCAATCATTAAATATCTTTTGTTCGTAAGTTTTGAGTCTGTTTAATCTCGGGGTCTGAACCAACATTTGGTATCAGAGCTTAGGCTCGGGTGAAAATCAAAGACGCCGTTTTGAGAGTCGTCGGCGTTAGGGGGAGCAGACCCGTGTTTGGGTCACTGGAGGGAAATAAAAAGGGTTTATTAATTAACCCTAAGGAAGAAAGAGACCGAAAGGAAGAGGGCTGATCGATTAGATCAGCGTGAAAGAAGAAAGTAGCTGCTTGATTTTAGCAGAGAGAGACCGGCCGGAGAAGATATTCCGGCAACAGAAGACCGAAACCGGGAATACAGACCGAAAAGTTTGCCGGAGAAAGAGATCGATTCAAGATCAAGGCGAGGAGAAGACCGATGAGGCTGCAGGTCCGGCCGCCTGAAAAAAAATGGATCGAAGAGCGACCGGAAGGTGGTTTCCGGTGACAGAAGGCGAACAGACCGATGCCGGAAAAATATTCCGGTGTAAAGAGACCGAAAACTAGTCATTCAAGAAAGGAGATTACCGCTGGCGAGAGTAGAGAGGGCCGCCGGAGAAGAAGACCAAAGACCGTGACTGCTGCCGAAAAGAGAGTTCCGGTGGGAAACAGAGAAGACCGAAGCCGTGAAAGACCGAACGGCTTGACCGAGACCGTAGGTGTGACAATGACCGGAGGTCGCACCAAAGCAGACCGAGACCGAGGTAACCGAGACCGAGGTAACCGAGACCGAAGAGGTTCACATCAGACCGAGAAGAAAGACCGAGTGAACAAAGACCGAAAAAAGTTCACAATAGACCGAGTCGTGAACCGAAGACCGAAAGAGTTCACGTTAGAAAGAGGAAGACCGAACCCGTGTGGTTCGTATCCTGAGTAGCAAGTGTAGTAAGAAGAAGGACCGACATCAAGATTAAGGGGGTGATTGTTGGGTTAATCTTGATGGGTTCGGGTCGAGTGCGAGTCAAGTTGGATACGGGTCGGGTCAAGCTAATAGTCAAGATCATGGGAGCTGGAATAAAGGAATTATTCGCATGCTTTATTAGCTGCACGTTGATGAGAAATAGTCATGTTTGACCGAGTTTATGGATGTGAACGTTGCATGGCAGTATGTTGTTCCTCGAAAGCTGGAGATCATGGTTTAATTAGCATGTGCTTGTTTTATTTTTATTATAAATAGGGCAGTAGGTCTGTCATTTTAGTACGTGTACTCCCAATTCTAATACTACGAAAGTTCAATCATTAAATATCTTTTGTTCGTAAGTTTTGAGTCTGTTTAATCTCGGGGTCTGAACCAACACCATTCAATGAAAAGTGTTTAAACTATGCTCAAAAGTGTTGGCAATGGTTAACACTTCATGAATTGGTAAACTATTTAAAAAAAAAAGGAAAAATGTGTGATTGGTTGAGATGGCATGGACCCCACCACACACACCTTCCCTCCCGTCACCGTTCGGCAACCTGTCACCGATCGAGAACTTCACCACGTCGCAAAGGGGGGTAGGCTATAACAACCCTAAATTAAACCGAGACTCTCCCGAATATTTTTCCGACACCCTAATATATTTTAAAATATCCCAATATGTCCTGAAATACACCCCATACGCGAAAACGGACCCCGAATACCTTGAATATTATTAAAAATAATTAAAAATTCAATTTTTGGGTTTGAGGCGGGGTACGTAAGCCACCCCTCAACCCTTACGCGGGCCGCGAGCGGTCGAGAACGCAGTGACACCCGGTGATGACACGTGTCATCATCGTGGCAAGGCTAGTTGATGACCCGGATCAGCTACACCGTTGACCATCTTTGACGCTGGCCGCGTAGCCTCTCGGCTACACCTTACGCGGGCCGCGTAGAGCCCAAAATCAGGCCCTATATAAGAGGGCTTCGGGCCTTCAGTTTACGTCGTTCAAATTTCGACTTTCTCACTCAAATTCTTAATAGTAGAAGCTATACTCTGGTATAATACCCCCCTCCGTTGTATGTATCATAACCCCTAGATACGTATTAGATACTCTGCCCGATTGATCTAGGGTTCCGTAACGACTGCCGTGGTTCTGCCCGACGTAGTCGTTCGAATGCCGTCTCGGGGAGGGTATTACTAATGTTAAAATTGGTTATTATACTAACGCGTGTGCGTTTGTGTAAATTATAGATAATTCTCAGGAAATCTTTACAGAAAACCTAAGACAGCAGTGTGAGTAATCTCCTTTTTGTAAACAGTTTTTACAAAACCTTAACTATTTTACAATGCAATTTAGCAGTGATTGAGTCTTTGTAATTCTACGATTACTGCCGGTATGTTGGGGTTTTGTATACAAAATGTGGAACACGTTACCATTGGACGAAGAGTTAGCCAATGTGTAATATGACCCACCAGTCAGGATTGACAATACTGAATGAGTAATTGGGTAGATATAAACATTGTAATCTCTCTCAATATTGTTTAAATTAAATTAATATTTCTTGATTAAACTGGGATTCACTCACCAGTATTTCCCACTGACAAATGTTTTTAAAACACGTTTTAGGTAACATAATGTGAAAGCCAATTAGAAGCCAGCTGACAACACTGAAGGCTTGGAAAAGTGGCTATAAAAGTTACCTAAATAAAGAAGGCGTTTTATTTCAATAAAATGAGATTTATCCCTACAAATCAGTTTGTAATGAAAACTTGGGTTTCATTCCAATGTGTTTATTTATATAAAATGTGGTGTTTTACTCTGATAAAATATTTCCCAACTACGGTCCTGATGTAATTTCCGCTGCCAAATTAATAAACACCGATACCACCAACACTGAGTTCGTGGCCGCCCGTTCCCGGGACAGATAGGGGGCGGGGGTTACGAAAGAAGGTGGTATCAGAGCTAAGCCACTTATTCATCCACAGAAGTGTTTTGATGACACCAAAATTTAAATTATTAGGAAATAAATTACGGGAATATGTGTATAATTGTATATTATTGTTATGTGTTATTTGACTATTTGTTAGTTTACAGTATGAGTGACCAAGGACCATCTGACGCGTACCGTCAATTGTCTGGTTCGCCTAGAAGCGAAGGTGCCTCTTCTCAGCATGCCCTCTCAGGGTACTCTGCTGGTACTGAAGAAGGAATATTCGTATTTAAGGCTCAGTCCGAAGAGTCATTCCCTCAGAAAAATAGAGGATGGTTCAGTCGAGGGGCACATGAGCGTAGGAAACGTATGAAAAAGTTACAAGACCAGAGAGCACTAGTAGAAATCAAAAGAGAAACCGATGCCTATGCCCAGGAAATGATTAATAAGGGTATAGCCAACATCCACATCCTAGCAACCACTGAAGCTGACCCTAACCTGGAACAAATGATAGCACCCCAACCACAATCACCAATTCCTGACCAACCGATGGAGATAGAAAACCCTGAAAATCAAGTAGAAATGCATGATTTTAACCCGGAGGAAATACCTAGGGTACCAGTACCAAATCCCTTAGACCCAAATTACGACCCATGGTGGGATGACAATAGGGACTATTTGCAACGTTACCCGATACACGAAGACATGCCCATGCTGAACCTAGGAGCCTACCCAGGGTTAGATCCTCTAGATCCCTATTACGACAATGATGTATACATTAGGGAGATCTTAGAAAATCCTTACCCATACCAGGCCCCTATACCTCCGTACCAGGAACCCGGACCCCAATTCCCGAACCCAGTCCTAGAACCTGCACCCCCAATGAGTGCAGACAATGTACAAGAACTTAGGACATTTGGTGAGGAAATTTTAGAGAGTAGTGAAAGAATGAGACAGGTGGGAGAGCGACTCGTCTGGAAGTACGACGAGCGCAATATGGATTTCTGGATGAATCCATATCCATGAATGTGATGGTGGAGACGGTAGTAATAATATAATATGTATGTATGTATGTACGTACGTGTATGAAAAAAAACCATACGGATGCCTATTATTAGTAGTGTAACTTTAAATTTCAGTCAGTATTGTAATTTTAATTTCAGTACTGGTGTGTAATAGACGCATATTATATGAATAGAGTAAAGTCGCAATGATCGACGCTTTTGACCAAAGTGCGTGTCATGTGATTGACTATATTAAATATTATTTTATGATTATTAATAAGTGGTAAATGTTTAAAATTCAGATGGACAACGAAGTGAACCAGGAAAACCAGAGTGATAACCACCCGAATAACGATAATCTGAATAATGAGAATCCGAACAACAATAACAATGGAAACCAAGTGGATAATAGTGCCATTCAACACATAGTGGCACAAGGAATTATAGATGCAATGCCATTTATTATTCAAACGGTTCAGGAAGCAAATAATAAAAGTAAGCACAACAGTAAGCGACCAACTGAACCATAACACAGCGTAAACAATGGACCCGTATTTCAAGTGCCCATTCCCAAAAGAAGAAGAACCATGCCTTATGGTTGTTCTTATAAAGAATTCTGGTCCTGCAAACCAATAGAATTCTTGGGCAATGAAGGACCCATTGCAACTTTGCGCTGGATAGAAAAGACTGAGGCTGTTTTAAAAATAAGCAAGTGTGCTGAAGAAGATAAGATAATGTTTGCTTCTAATTTATTTAAAAACTCAGCCTTAGAATGGTGGAACACTATCCTCCAATCAAGAGGAAGCGATAGGGTTTACAACATGGAATGGGAAGAATTTAAAAATATGGTAGAAAGGAAATTCTGCCCTCCCAATGAAAAGGAACAGATAGCAAATAAGTTTCTGAACCTTAGAATGACCGGGGTAGATAGTAAGGGTTATACTACTACATTCTTTGAATATGCTAGAATAGTACCAACCCTTGCATCACCTGAACCAGTATTAATCTCCCGTTACATCCGGGGATTAATCGGGGAGATTAGACATGTAGTCAAGGCAGCTAGACCTCAAACTATAGAAGAAGCTGTAGAATTAGCAAACACCTTGACAGATGAATTAATCCGTACTAGAGAAGAAGATCAGAGGAGAAACCTAGCTCAAAGACATACCCAGGAATTCCGATCTGGAAATTCCAACCGTGGGAAAAATGTAGGTTCCACATCTGCACCTTATTGCAAGTATTGCAAAAGGAAGCATTCTGGAAGATGCTCCATATATTGCAATTTCTGCAAAATATCAGGACACAAGGAAGAAGACTGCAGGAGGAAAGCCAACAACAGGATATGCTACAACTGTGGGGAACAAGGTCATATCAAGCCAAACTGTCCAAAATTAGCTCCATCTACAAATAACAAGAACACTAAAAATGCTAGAGCATTCGTTCTGACTGCAGATGAAGCCAAGATGATTCCAGATGTGATAGCCGGTACGTTTTTAGTTAATGATGTTTTTGCTAAAGTATTATTTGACTCTGGTGCAAACCAAAGTTTTATAAATACTTCATTTTGCAAACTTCTAAATCAGTCATTAACTAAACTACCACAAGAATGTCTAGTAGAGACAGCAAATGGAGAAACGGTTAGGATTTCTGAAATCTTGCATGGAGCAAGGATAGAATTTTTAAACCAAAAGTTTATGGCAAACCTTTATCCCATGAATTTGGCAGGATTTGATGTCGTTTTAGGAATGGATTGGTTAATAGCCAATAAAGCCAGTATTTTATGTGATTAAAAGTCAATTCAAGTAAATTCACCAAAAGGTGAAAAGATCACAATTAAAGGAGATAAACCATCTAGATCCACGAAATTCATCACAGTGATGAAAACTGCAAGCTATATAAGAAAAGGGTCTATAGTGTATTTGATTTCTATAATCACTAACACTAAAGGAAAAGAACTAAAAGACATTCTAGTAGTGTCTCAATTTTCAGATGTGTTTCCAGAAGAATTACCAAGACTACTGCCAGACAGAGAATTTGAATTCAGAATTCACCTGCTACCAGGAAAAGCACCAATTGCCAAAGCACCTTACCGTTTGGCACCCGCCGAAATGCAGGAACTAAAGAAACAATTAGATGAATTTTTGGATAAAGGATTCATACAGCCAAGCTCATCGCTGTAGGGAGCACCAATTTTATTCGTTAAAAGAAGGACGGATCAATGCGTATGTGCATTGACTACCGTGAATTGAACAAAGTCACGATTAAGAATCGGTACCCATTACCAAGGATCGATGATCTGTTCGATCAACTGCAAGGAGCTCGATTTTTCTCTAAAATCGATTTAAGGTCAGGATATCATCAATTAAAGGTACAGGAAGAGGATATTCCTAAGACCGCATTTAGAACCAGGTATGGCCATTATGAATTTACTGTCATGCCATTTGGTTTAACCCCCCAACCGCATTTATGGACATGATGAACCGAATATGTAAGCCATATTTGGATAAATTCATAATTGTTTTTATTGATGATATTCTCATTTATTCTAAAAGTAAGGAAGATTATGCAAAGCATTTGCACTCGCTTTTAAGTCTATTAAGAAAAGAAAAGCTTTATGCCAAATTTTCAAAGTGCGAATTTTGGTTAGAAAATGTACAGTTTCTTGGACACTTAGTCAATCATGAAGGAATTCACGTGGATCCCACAAAAATCGAGGTGATTACCAAATGGAAAACCCCTGAGTCACCAACCGAGGTTAGAAGTTTCTTAGGATTGGCCGGTTATTATAGAAGGTTTATTCGAGATTTTTCTAGAATTGCCATTCCCTTAACTAAGTTAACTTGTAAATCTATTAAGTTTGAATGGGGACCAAAACAAGAAGAAGCATTTAGAATTCTTAAGCAAAGATTAACCCATGCACCCATACTAGCGTTACCAGAAGGAACTGAAGACATGGTAGTCTGTTGTGACGCTTCTAAGTTAGGTTATGGATGTGTATTAATGCAACGCCAAAAGGTTATAGCTTATGCATCTAGACAACTTAAGAATTATGAAGAGAATTATTCAACTCATGATCTAGAATTAGGAGCCATAATTTTTGCTCTTAAGATTTGGAGACATTACCTTTATGGTAGTAAGTTTACCATGTTCACTGATCATAAGAGTTTAAGGTATGTTTTCGGGCAAAAGGAGTTGAATATGAGACAAAGACACTGGACGGAAATGCTCAGTGATTATGATTGTGATATCCAGTATCATGCAGGAAAGGCAAATGTAGTTGCTGATGCTTTAAGTCGAAAGTATCATGAAAAGCCAAAAAGGGTACGTTCTCTTAAATTAAATCTACAGGTAGATTTAAATGAGCAAATTAGAAAAGCACAAGAATCAGTAATCAATGATGATACTGAAAAGTTAAAAAGGAATGATTAAGGAATTAGAACAAAGAACAGATGGAATTTGGAGATTCCATAAGAAGAGAATGTGGATACCTAAATTAGAAAACCTACGTCATCGTATATTAGAATAAGCCCATAAGTCCAAGTATACGATGCATCCAGGAAATGATAAAATGTATCAAGATTTAAGAAATAATTTTTGGTGGATAGGAATGAAAAAGGACATAACAGCCTATGTTTCTAAATGTTTAACTTGTTCACAAGTTAAAGCTGAACACCAGAGACCCTCAGGTTTGTTGCAGCAACTAGAAATGACAGTATGGAAATGGGAATTGATAACAATGGATTTTGTTACTAAATTACCCAAAACAAGGAAATGTAATGATACAATCTGAGTGATTGTAGATAGGCTAACCAAGTCAGCTCATTTCCTACCAATGAAGGAAACTTTCAGTATGGAACCGTTAGCTAAATTATATGTAAATGAAATAGTTTCATTACATGGAATTCCTTTATCAATTGTTTCTGATAGGGATAGCCGTTTTACCTCTCATTTTTTGTTAAGTTTCCAAAAAGCAATGGGAACCAAGTTGAATCTAAGCACAACTTATCATCCTCAAACAGACGGACAAAGTGAAAGGACAATTCAGATAATGGAAGACATGCTTAGAGCTTGTGTAATTGATTTCGGAGGTAATTGGGATGATCACTTACCTTTAATAGAATTTTCTTATAATAATAGTTATCACACAAGTATCAATGTTGCACCATTCGAAGCACTTTATGGACGAAAGTGCCGAACCCCATTCTGTTAGGCAGAAATTGGGGAAAAGCAACTATCTGGACCTGAGATAGTACAAGAAATAACCGACAAGATCATTCAAGTCAAGGAACGATTAAAAATAGCACGTGATTAACAAAAGAGCTATGCTGACAACAGACGAAAACCATTGGAATTTCATGTAGGAGACAAAGTATTATTGAAAGTCTCTCCTTGGAAAGGAGTGGTAAGATTCATCAAACGAGGAAAGCTAAGTCCCAGGTATGTTGGACCTTTTGAGATTATTAGAAGAATAGGACCTGTAGCCTATCAGCTACAACTGCCAGAGGAAATGACAGGAATACATGATGTATTTCATGTATCTAATCTCAAAAAGTGTTTAGCTGATGAATCACTAGTAGTACCTCTTAAGGATATAGAGGTAAATGAACAACTCAAGTTTGTAGAAAGACCTCTACAGATTGAAGACAGGAAAGTCAAGAACCTCAAGCATAAGAGATTAGTTCTGGTCAAAGTGAAGTGGGACTCCAAAAGAGGACCTGAGTACACATGGGAGCTTGAATCAGAAATGCAAAGGAAATATCCACACCTGTACCAGTAGATCTCGAGGACGAGCTCTAAAACAAGGTGGGGAGGATGTAACAACCCTAAATTAAACCGACACTCTGCCGAATATTTTTCCGACACCCTAATATATTTTAAAATATCCCAATATGTCCTAAAATACAACCCATATGCGAAAACGGACCCCGAATACCTTGAATATTATTAAAAATAATTAAAAAATCAATTTTTGGGTTTGAGGCGGGGCGCGTAAGCCACCCCTCAACCCTTACGCGGGCCGCGAGCGGTCGAGAACGCAGTGACACCCGGTGAAGACATGTGTCATCATCGTGGCAAGGCTAGTCGATGACCCGGATCAGCTACACCGTTGACCATCTTTGACGCGGGCCGCGTAGAGCCCAAAATCAGGCCCTATATAAGAGGGCTTCGGGCCTTCAGTTTACGCCGTTCAAATTTCGACTTTCTCACTCAAATTCTTAATAGTAGAAGCTATACTCGGGTATAATACCCCCCTAAATAACGAAGTTCTGCTCCGTTGTAAGTATCATAACCCCTGGATACGTATTAGATACTCTGCCCGATTGATCTAGGGTTCCGTAACGGCTGTCGTGGTTCTGCCCGACGTAGTCCTTGGAATGTCGTCTTGGGGAGGGTATTACTAATGTTAAAATGGGTTATTATACTAACACGTGTGTGTTTGTGTAAATTATAGATAATTCTCAGGAAATCCTTACAGAAAACCTAAGACAGCAATGTGATTAATCTCCTTTTTGTAAACAGTTTTTACAAAACCTTAACTATTTTACAATGCAATTTAGCAGTGATTGAGTCTTTGTAATTCTACGATTACTGCCGGTATATTGGGGTTTTGTATACAAAATATGGAACACGTTACCATTGGACGAAGAGTTAGCCAATGTGTAATATGACCCACCAGTCAGGATTGACAGTACTGAATGAGTAATTGGGTAGATATAAACATTGCAATCGCTCTCAATACTGTTTAAATTAAATTAACATTTCTTGATTAAATTAGGATTCACTCACCAGTATTTCCCACTGACAAATGTTTTTAAAACACGTTTCAGGTAACACAATGTGAAAGCCAATTAGAAGCCAGCTGACAACACTGAAGGCTTGGAAAAGTGGCTATAAAAGTTACCTAAATAAAGAAGGCGTTTTATTTCAATAAAATGGGATTTATCCCTACAAATCAGCTTGTAATGAAAACTTGGGTTTCATCCCAATGTGTCTATTTATATAAAATGTGGTGTTTTACTCTGATAAAATATTTCCTAACTACGGTCCTGATATAATTTCCGCTGCCAAATTAATAAACACCGATACCACCAACACTGAGTTCGCGGCCGCCCTTCCCGGGACAGATAGGGGCGGGGGTTGCGAAATTGTCGGCGGTGTTCCCGAGCGGCAAACTGGCTTGACCCCCCTTGTTGCCCACTCCGTATCCCCTAAAGGGTTGTAACTTAGTGGTATTATGGTATGTTGAAAAGGTGTTGATCTTTATGTAGATGAGGATTAAGTCGTATAGTATACATAAGTTTAGATATCAAAGGTCTTGTAGCTTATTAGTATCAACATGGAAGGAGAGGTGTCTCTCCCTATGAGATTAAAAGTTTAAGTCGTGTGCTAGGCGAAAGTGTAGGTTTATGTGTACATTTAGAAGGTGTCTAACTTAACCAGTCTAAAATAACCCATGGCATTATAGCCCAGTAGTATCTTGTGGGTGGGATAAGGCATAGGACCATTAGGTCATGGGTTCGATTCCCACAATGGGGTTTTCCCAGATTTATTGAGGTTCCTCCTGAATTGGTGTATAGGCATTATTGCCTAGTGGAGATGGATATGATCGGGTAGTTCTGCTTGTGGCATGACGATACTCTAGTGGTCCGTTAGTGATCTAAATTTATCGTTTAAAAAAATTGGTCTGAAAAGTGTAGATGTAAGAGTAAGTTTAGAGTAAAAAAAAATTTTGAACGGCCAACGAATCCTACAAATGAACTACTGGCGAAATTCACCACATCGGGATAAACTCGTCATCGAACTAGGGAAAACCCTCACCTATGGCAGAAGCCCGTGAACACTCGACTAAAGGCACGACAGTGCAGTGAGGTAAAACCCATTCAGTTCAAGGACAAATGATCATGTGCTAAGCAACTGCCTGACATGAATAAAAATTACACCGAGTAAACAATTAAAACAAAACACTACCATAGTTTAAAAAAAACACTAAAACGATCGCATGACTATAATTTTAAACTGGGGCAAAATCGTAATTTGTCAGAAAAAAAATAAAAACAATGGAAAAACTGTAAATTTGAATGGAGGGCAAAATCGTAATTTTGCTGGGAGGAAAAAACAAAACCAATGGCAAAACTGTAAATTTAAACGGGGCAAAATCGCAATTTGGCTGGACGAATGGGGAAGTGACAGGCATCTGCCAACTGCCTGGCACTATTACCCGAAAAAACCAGTGGCAAAACTGTAAATTTGAACGGAGGGCAAAATCATAATTTGGCTAAGAGGGGAAAAAACAAAAGTAAATTTAAATGGGGCAAAATCTAAATTTTGGCTGAACAAATGCGGAAGTGTCAGGCAGCTGCCTCGCACTGTTGCCCCATCTTGTGTTTGTAGTTATAGATAATTTGTTGAAGAGCTTGGAGAAGAATACGCATAACAAACTGGTGTGCGCCCTTGCATATGCGGTTTTATGGTGGATTTCGAAGGTAGGAACAAGTTCAAAAATGACATGTTCTCCTTTGAAAACAGTAGAAAAGATCGTGTTGCACTCGTTTAATTGGATTAAACTTAGAGCTAACAGAATTAAGTTGTATTTGCTTATTGTAACGTTTACCTTTTGGCTAGCCACTTGCTAGTTTCTTTAGACCATGTGTAGTGGTTTAATTAGTAAGTGAAAAAGTAAGGTGTTGTTTGTTTTTTAAGAGATAAAATGTCTGTAGTCTGCGGACCAGATCTACAAACATTGGTAAAAGAAGAGGTGAACCAAACCTCTGCAATCAGCAAGAAGAAGGTTGTTTGTTTTTTAACGTATGTAGACTTCTAGAATAAATTGATGGTGGTGTACGACAGTGGTGGTGGGCGGTGGTGGTGGACGGTGGTGCGGGACGGTGGTGGTGGGAGGTGGTGTTTAACCTTCTGCAGACTTTAGAAGATCTTAGAAGTGGTTGGGCCAAGTCTCCACCAAGTAGAACTCGCGCATACGTTTTTTAATAAAACGTCTTCGGCAGTTTGTAGATGGCAATGTTTGCGTGGCGCAGACAGAAGAGCCCGCTGATGTAATGCAAATTACATATGTTTCCATGTATAGTTTGTATAATATTTGAGTTGTTTTGTGTCATTCTATCATTGGTTTTGTGTATTATGGTGTCTTGTGTGCCTTGCAGGGTCCCAGGAGTGAAAACGAGCTAAAACGTTGAAGAAACGAGCACACTGGAGGAGGTTTGGGCTTATTGAAGGAATCTCCTGGAATGAGAATGGATATTTGATAAGATGAGAATATAGATAATTGAATTACGAACCCGAAGGCGAAGACCGTGAAGAAAACTGAGTTGAAACGAAGAAGTTACGGCCGAAACCATATTCTTAGTACGCAGATCCGTTGCGTCACGCGACGGAGGACCCATAACTGGTCGCGCGACGTAGCGTGTTTGCTGATCAGCCCATAAAACTTCACATTTAAGCCCTATTTAAGCCCCATACTTAACCCTAATCAATCCCAGACAACCCTAGACGAATTGGGAGCAACGTGGATGAAAATTCTAAAGCTTTTGGAGCGTTTTCGAAGGAGAAGAAGCATCGGTTGAAGGTTGGAAGTGCTCAGATCGCGTGGCTCGTGATTTAATCCTCCGGGTTTACTTGTTCTTCACTTTTGATTATAAACCATGTTTTGTTTTCTTGATAATACTCTTGTTTTGTATTTGATTATGAATATGTCAGGCTAAATTCTTTAAACTGCCTAGACAAGGATGAATGGATTGATAAAGTTTTAATTTTTATTATGGATGTTTGATTATTTATGGATTCTTTATGAAAGTAGTCAACTTGATTATCGGTTTGATGTGTATGCATGGTTAGTTTTATTTAATTGTCGTTTATTACTTCGTATGATTCTTGGTGAATGTCTTCCATATAATAGGTTCATGCTAGATTATAATTTTATATTGTGATCTTTTGGGTTAATTGGCCAATATACCTTAGAAGCGGTAACTGATAATTAAGTAGGTCTAAGTATTCTACTAATCTCAATAGCTGTGAGGTGCGAGGTTATTGTTAGGTCTAAGTCAGTATATTGCTACCTAGGGTCTTCGTGAGGAGTCTGAACTACTTTCCCTATTGACCGTTGTCTACCAAGTTAAGTCGAGAACCCAAGTTTATCCTAAGTTTATAACCCGTGAGGGAGTAGATCGAATTAGGGTACTTTCATAAACCACTTAGATAACCCGTCAGGTAGTCTAGACCAACTGGTGTCCATAACAGCCTTTAGAGTTCCGTAGGTGTCTTCCTGAGAAGGGTCGGGGGTCCTGCTCAGTGTCTCGATAGGTTTAGCATAATAAGATCCCGGTTCCATAGTAACAAATATCCTAATAAAACATAAGTAGCACAATCCAGGATTCCAGTCTAGGTAAACTCGAGTCATAATTCTTGTCTAGTTAACTTAGTTAATTAATTTAATTAATTCGTAATTTTAGGATATTCAGAAACCCCCCACAAATATAAAAACAAATAAGTTGAGTCAGTCTTAGATAAGTTAGTCGAGTCTAGTAAACGTAATTAGAAAGTCTCGTGGGTTCGATACTCAGACTTATTTAGGCTACACTGCATTGATTAGTACACTTGTCAGTTGTGTGGTCTAGGTTTTAGAGAGTCTTAGTTTATAGATTTAAAAAATTAGCGTATCTAGTTTAGGTTAAAATTAATTAGTTTTTAATTGACCACTTTTAGCACATCACATGGGTCCTCGTAGGCATTTAGACGTTCCCCTACCAAGAAGTATTTTTAAAATATGTTTATAAACTAGTTAATGTCCCGCCCGTGTTGCGGGGCGCTACGTCAAATATTTCTTCATAAATTAAAACAAAATCGTAATTAAAAACAGCGGTAAAATCGTAATGTACTCGTGCCAATGGGGAAATGTCAGGTCTATCTGGCACTATACCCCTCCATTGGTTTTGTATACATATAAAATAAAATAATAAGCTCCATGATAGAGCACATATTCCTACTAGAAAATACAAGAGAGCTAGAGTTATAACTAGCTAATCATTGAAACTAACAATAGATTTTTCATTTTCAGATCAACCAGTCAACCTGCCATTCTGTAACCTGTCAAACCCATAACGTGGAATCATCGATGTTTCTTGTGAACTACCAATACAAAATAAAGACGTCTTAATTGGAAACTGATTGACATAAAAGTGTTATGTATTTTTTGTTGAATATATTGTTATCAGGGCCGGCCCAAGGGTAATTAAACCCAAGCGAGGGCTTTAGGCCATCACTTGAATTGGGCCTCCAAATTAAAAAGAAAATTTGTGATATGTATATTTAAATTCAAATTAAGCCAGGTAAATGCTGGTATCAAGTGTCTTAGTGGTACATTGGTCTTTTAGTTAATGAAGTGTTTAAGGGTTCGAGACATTGTCTAAGGTGATGATTGTTATTTACTTTCATTGAAGTACAAGCCCAACACACCTATTTTTAAGTACGAAACATATATGTTTGATTTTTTTTTCCTTTTGTTTTTTTATGAACAAACCCTTAGAAACCCCAACTTTTCTATTTAATTATACAGAAAAACATATCTCTTATTTTCTTTTTTAGCTCTAAATAAATTAATGGTGAAATCTTCCATCTTCATTCTATCAAACAAGAACATCATTCTTGTTGATTTATCATTTTATTTGTTAGATGGAAGTGTTCTTATTCTTAATGTATAGGTTACAGAATCTTAAAATTCTTAAGGTATAATATGACTATTGGGAAGGGTGTTGGGCCACGGACTTTTTGTTTGCAGTGGACCTCTAAATCGGTTGAGCCTCCCTTATTGTTATGAAGAACATTTGAGATTATAAATGCAACTAGCTAGACCAAGAGAGGGAACATGCAATCAAGTTGACACTAGCATTTTAAAATTAGTAAATCAAACGACAAAGCTTAATTCTAACCGTTTGATTCTGAAATACAAACTGTAAAAGTACGACAACGTTAAACTGAGCTAATCGAAGTCTTTCTAGCTCTTTATTCGTTCAGAAGATCGCAACTGTCTTTATTGAGGTAGATCAATTAGTCAAGCTTCCATCGATACACACCCATTGACCAACAAAGATGGCTTCACAATTGATGTTGGGGTTGATCGCCAAAAAAGACTTCAAACTCATCTTAAACGACTGGCTAATGCTCGTGCAATCCTCACCAGATTCCACACCGATAACTTGGTCACAAACAACAACTGAATTTGCGTTTTGGAAGCCATCTACATGTTCACGAATCCATTGATGATACACAAAATAATGTAACAATAAGAAGAATAAGTTTTCATTTGTTTTTTGATGACTTACCGAGTAGGGTGGTTCTGCTTTCTGCCAACACGATGAGCATGAGGCAAAGTGAAAGTATGGTGACCATTTTCACAAACATGGAAGCTTGCATAATCATGGCCATGATCTCTTGGTCAAGAAAGGTGATTGTGAGTTACTTTAATTATATGAGTTCTTGTAGTTGGTATTTATAGTTATCATTTAAATAAAGTATGCATATCAAACCATAGATGAGCCAATTTCACTTTGTAATCTGAGAAATTATAGCCGGCCATTGTTTTGCAGGTTAAATTGTTTTTAATACTAAATAAATGTGTATTTACTTTTAATAAAAATTGAAATTATTTAGTGGAAATCAAGTATTCATGTAACTTTATTGCTAAGTTAAAATGAATACAGGTGTATAGTCATGAGAATATGAGACATAAAGGGTTGTAACTTAATGGTATCATGGTGTGTAGAAAAGGTGTTCATCTTTGTGTGGTTGAGGGTTAAGTCCTATAGTATAAATAAGTTTAGATACCAAAGGGCTTGTAGCTTATTAGTATCAAGCTCGAAGGAGAGGTGTCTCTCCCTATGAGATTAAAGGTTTAAGTCGTGTGCTAGGCAAAAGTGTAGATTTATGTGTACATTTAGAAGGTGTCTAAGTTAACCGGTCTATAATAACCTATGGCATTATAGCTTAGTGGTATCTTGGGGGTGGGATAAGGCTTATGACCATTAGGTCATGGGTTCGATTCATACAATGGGGTTTTCCCAGATTTATTGAGGTTCCTCCTTAATTAGTGTATAGGAATTATTGCCTAGTGGATATGGATATGATCGGGTGGTTCCGCTTGTGACATGATGATACTCCAATGGTCCGTGAACACTCGTCATCGAACTACGGAAAACCCTCACCTAGGGCAGAAGCCCGTGAACAATCGCCCAAAGGCACGACAGTGCGGTGAGGTAAAACCCATTCAGTTCAAGGACAAATGAGCGTGTGTCAGACAACCGTCTGACACGAATAAAAATTACACCGAGTAAACAGTTAAAACAAAACACTACCATAGTTTTGTAAAAAAAACTAAAACTAAAACGATCACATGACTATAATTTTACACTGGGCAAAATCGTAATTTGTCAGAAAAAAACAAAAACAATGACAAAACTGTAAATTTAAACGGAGGGCAAAATCGTAATTTCGCTGGAAGAAAAAAAAACAAAACCAATGGTAAAACTGTAAATTTAAACGGGGCAAAATCGCAATTTGGCTGGACGAATGGGAAAGTGACGGGCAACTGGCAGCAGCCTAGCACTATTACCAAAAAAAAAAAAAAAACAGTGGCAAAACTGAAAATTTGAATGGAGAGCAAAATCGTAATTTAGCTAAGAGGGGAAAAAACAAAACCAGTTGCAAAACTTTAAATTTAAACATGGCAAAATCTAAATATGGCTGAATAAATGTGGAAGTGTCAGGCAGCTGCTTTGTCACAGCCCCCGACCCCTACCCGGGAGCGGGCGCAGCAAGGGCAGTATTAGTGGTATCGGTGTTTATTAATTTGGCAGCGGAAATGAGACATCAGGACCGTGGTTAGGAACTATTTTGATCAGAGTAAAACACCAAACTTTTATAATAAATCTTTGGGATAAAAAACCCAAGTTCATTTGACAGTACAATTGTAGGGATAAAACCCTAATTATTGAAAACAAAACTCCTTTTTTATTTAGGTAACTTTTATAGCCACTTTTCCAAGCCTTCGGTGCTCTCCAGCTGGCTTCTATTTGGCTTTCACATTGTGTTACCTTAAACGCGTTTTAAAAACATTTTATCAGCAAGAAATTCTGGCGAGAGCATCCCAGTTTAATCAAAACAATTTTTATCACTTTACAGTATTGAGGGCATCCACAATTACATTTGTTTATATCTACTCAATTACTCATTTAGTACTATCAACACCTGACCTGTGGGTCATATTACCCATTGGCTAACTCTTTGTCCAATGGTAACGTTTTCCACATTTTGTATACAAAACCCCAACATACCGGCAGTAATTGTAGAATCACAAATACTCAATTACTGTTAAGTGTAATTTAAAATAATTGAGGTTTTGGTAAAACATTTTGACTCACAAAAGGATTTATAAAAAGGTGGCAAAAAGCAGATGTACTCACATTGTTTATTTAGGTAAAACTAAAGCTTTCTGATGATTCTCCTGGTTATTATCTATTAAAATTAAACAATGCACACATGTTAGTAAAATAACCCAAAACACATTGACCGTACAACTCGAGACAGAATTCCAATGACTGAGTCGGGCAGAGCCGACATGCATTACGAAATCCTAAATCAATCGGGTGTACACACGAGACATAATTCCAACGACTGAGTCGGGCAGAGCCGACATGCGTTATGGAATCCTAAATCGATCGTGTAGGGTAATAGCAGGATTATAGTACTTACAACGAGGCAGAGCTTCGCTTTATAGTGGATATTATGCCCGAGTAGAATTCCTACTATTTAGAAGTTTGAGAGAGAATTGAAATTTTGAACGATTTGGAAATGAGCTGATCGGCCACTATTTATACGTTGAATCTAGGGTGGCTCGCGCCGCGCAAAGAAGACAAGGAAAGCCTTCGCGGCCCGCGAGGATTGATGTGTCGATTATTGCTTTGACCAGTCATCGGTCTAGCTTGGGTGAGTCACGTGCCACGTGGCACTGTGCCTTGTTCGACAAACAAAGGCAGTCGCGGCCCGCGACAGACCAAGGTGGTCTCGGTCGCGCCCCGCGAGCGACTGCTGAATTTCGTTTTTCTTGATATTCACAAGTACAAAGGTATTTTGGGTCCGTTTTTGACGTATGGGGTACGTAAGGAACGTTTAGGGTTACGTTAAGGGTTCTAGGAGGGTCGTTATAAGGTGCGAGGTTATTGTTAGGTCTAAGTTAGTAAATTGCTAGCTAGGGTCTTCGTGAGGAGTCTGAACTAATTTCCCTATTGACTGTTGTCTAACAAGTTAAGTCGAGAACCCAAGTTTATCCTAGGTTTATAACCCGTGAGGGAGTAGATCGAATTAGGGTACTTTAATGAACCACTTAGATAACCCGTGAGGGAGTCTAGACCAAGTGGTGTCCATAACAGCCTTTAGAGTTCCATATGTGTCATCCTGAGAATGGTCTCGGTGTCTCGATAGGTTTAGCATAATAAGATCCCAGTTCCATAGTAACAAACATCCTAATAAAAGATAACTAGCACAATCCAGGATTCCAATCTAGGTAGTCATTCACCGTCATCTGAGTAAACCCGAGTCATAATTCGTGTCTAGTCAACTTAGTTAATTAATTTAATTAATTCGCAATTTTAGGATTTTTGGAAACCCCCCACAAATATCAAAACAAATAAGTTGAGTCAGTCTTTAGATAAGTTAGTCGACTCTAGTAAACGTAATTAGAGAGCCTCGTGGGTTCGATACTCGGACTTACTTAGGCTATACTGCATTGATCGGTACACTTGTCAGTTGTGTGGTCTAGGTTTTAGAGAGTCTTAGTTTATAAATTTGAAAACTTAGCGTATCTAGTTTAGGTTAAAATTAATTAATTTTTAATTGACCACTTTTAGCACATCACCCCGGGTCCTCTTAGGCATTTAGAGTTCCCCTACCAAGAAGTATTTTTAAAATATGTCTATAAACTAGTTAATGTCCCGCCCGCGTTGCGGGGCTCTACGTCAAATATTTCTTCCCAAATTATAACTAACTAAACATTGAAACTAACAATAGATTTTTCATTTTCAGATCAACCTGCCATTCTGAAACCTGTCAAACCCATAACATGGAATCATCGATGTTTCCTTTGGCTTTGAGGACCAGAGAGAACAAGGACAGAAAGCATTAGGTGAGAAATCCGGTGAACTACCAAGACAAAATAAAGACGTCTTAATTTGAAACTGATTGACATAATAGTGTTATGTATTTTTTGTTGAATATATTGTTATGAAGAAGATTTGAGATTATAAATGCAATTAGACCAAGAGAGGGAACATGCAATCAAGTTGACACTAGCATTTTAAACTTAGTAAATCAAACGACAAAGCTTAATTCTGAAATACAAACTGTAAAAGTACGACAACGTTAAACTGAGCTAATCGAAGTCTTTCTAGCTCTTTATCCGTTCAGACGATCGCAACTGTCTTTATTGAGGTAGATCAATTAGTCAAGCTTCCATCGATACATACCCATTGACCAACAAAGATGGCTTCACAATTGATGTTGGGGTTGATCGCCAAAAAAGACTTCAAACTCATCTGAAACGACTGGCTAATGCTCGTGCAATCCTCACCAGATTCCACACCGATAACTTGGTCATAAACGACAACTGAATTTGCGTTTTGGAAGCCATCTACACGTTCACGAATCCATTGATGATATACAAAATAATAAATGTTGTGTCAAATGTAACAATAAGAAGAATAAGTTTTCATTTGTTTTTTGATGACTTACCGAGTAGGGTGGTTCTGCTTTCTGCCAATATGATGAGCATGAGGCAAAGTGATAGTATGGTGGCCATTTTCACAAACATGGAAGCTTTCATGGCCATGATCTCTTGGTCAAGAAAGGTGATGATTGTGAGTTACTTTAATTATATGAGTTCTTGTAGTTGGTATTTATAGTTAAGTATGCATATCAAGCCATAGATGAGCCAATTTCACTTTGTAATCTGAGAAATTACAGCCGGCCATTGTTGTTGGTGCATTTGTGTCTGTACTTTGTCTGTATTTTGTAACGATATAAAACGTTGTCTTTATTAGTCCTGTTCGTTTGACCAAGTCAACCATCCTCCTGGTTTGACTTGGCCAAACAGTTAGACAATGGTTGTAAGCTGTTTGCGTCGAAGGATAGATCATCGAAGGATTGTTTGTATCCTTCGATGATCTCAAAAGATAAACCTTCGATGGATAGACCTCGAAGGATACCATCCTTCGTGGTATATGTGGATCCTTCGAGCTGTTTCAGATCGACAGATGATCTTACGATCAGTCTGTCTGATCCTTCGACCAGACGATCTATGTTGGGTATATATACCCATGTGTTGTGTTCACTTCAGAAGTTAGACAAAAAGAGACTTGGAAGAGACACTAGGAAGTGCAGAAAAGAGAGAGAACACACACGAGAGAGAGAGTTTGCAGAATACATTTGTAAACCTTGAGCTTGTAACCGAACCTTTCATACGTATTAATACAAGTGGTGTTAATCGGTGAAGTTTGTGTGTGTGTTTGTGCTTGTTCTATCCCGGTTTGCATGCTAGCTTGGATTCCGCACTCGCTAGTGTGTTAGATATAACAAGGAATAGGTTTAACCTTAACCTCCGAGGGACCTACAAGTGGTATCAGAGCCGTGGCTCTTTTCCTTGTTAAAAAACCGAGTTTTATACAAGCTTTGGAGTGTTTTGGACAAAAACTCACTTTGTTTAGCAGCCGTTTTTAGTGTTTTTCTCGCATTTTCAGTCGTAAAAACGTGTTCTAAACTTATCGGGTGTGTTAAAGGAAGGCTTGGGTAACTTAAAAATCTGTTTTTAAGATGTTTGGTCATTTCCGGCCATACTCCGGCTTACTCCGGTGACCGGTTTCTGGGTAGATCCTTCGATTTTTGGTAATATTTTATTATTCAAAATCTGGTTTGCATGCAGAAGATATGGTCTGACCATACCTTTCTGCCGAAAGTGTCTACCAACCCATCAACTTTTCACCAACCTGTCACTCTTTGTCAACTGTGTCAGATCAGATCGAAGGATATCCTTCGAAGTCGAAAGATCATCTTTCGATCAAAGGAGGTTCGATAGATAATCATCCTTCGAACATCCTTCGAAGTCTGTGACTTATCCTTCGTTCCAAGGAATCTTTTCGAAGCATACATCTTTCGG
Source organism: Helianthus tuberosus (assembly GCA_030545235.1). NCBI lineage: Eukaryota > Viridiplantae > Streptophyta > Magnoliopsida > Asterales > Asteraceae > Helianthus > Helianthus tuberosus. Next base: position 66,594,965 of record CM060447.1, read on the forward strand.
TCCACAGTTCTTTTTCGAAAGATAAGGATCCTTCGTTTGGAGAATCTTTCGAAATCATTGTTCGAAATTCAACAGTGATCTTTCGAACACTGTTGATCCTTCGAACAAGTCTTGATCCTTCGATCATAATCTGTTTATGTTTAACAAGTTTGTGATTTTCAGGTATTCTTTTTCTTGATCAAAAATGAATTCGATGTGGGGTATTCCTTTACCTGTATCTCCTGCATGGGCCGAATCTCCCGTACCTGTATCTTCGCAAGCTAATGCTATATCTACCGGTCAATGGGCATTCGTATCAAATCAAACTCCAAGTGTTCAAAGCATTTTGTTAAGCGAGAGTGAAACGGGAAGTTTGAATAGGCCTCCAAAGTTGATGCACTTAAGTGAATATCCGGGATGGTTTGATAGATTTCATACATACGTCCTTGGTCAAAATACAGAATTATGGTTGCGTTTCATCACAGATTTTGATCAAACAATAGAGCTTGCCGCATCATCTGCTGCTACGTTTGCAGATCTTACGGAAGATCAGAAGAAGGTCTATGATTTGGAAAAGAAGGCATATGCCATTCTTACTCAGGCGTTAAGTAAAGATATTTATCATCAATTTGTCAGTTACAAGACAACGAAGACGTTGTGGGACGCATTGAAGATAAGGGGCGTAGGAAATGAAGCGACACGTCAATTGAGAAAAGACCTGCTAAAGAAAGAGTTTGATGGTTTTACTTGTATGGAGAATGAATCTTTAGGAGATTTGACAAGTCGATTTAATCATTTGCTGACTGAATTGGGAAATATTGGGGTTGTAACAACTTCAGCAGAGATAGTGAAAAAGTTTGCAGATGCTCTGCCACCTCAATGGAATACCTTCTTGGAAATCATGAAGTACAATGGCACTTTAGCTACAACAAACTTCAATGACTTTGCTCAACTCCTGGAAAACAAGAATCAGGAAGAAACTCTCAAGGCAAAAAGAGTTCCAGTGCCACAAAATCCTGAAATGTATTATGGAACTTCTGGCACTTCTACAAAACCTTCTTCACACGCTCCAATTCAAACAGCGTTTGTGTCTAGCACTAGCTTGTATGGCATTCCTCCTCCAACAACAGACATGTATGGAAATCCGCTTGAACCAGTCCCTCAACCACTTCCTCCTCAACAGCAAGCATGTTATGGAAGCACATCATCTGCTAGTCAGCAATCAAAGCCAAATACAGTACGGCTCGACACTTCAAGCTTTTCTAAAGTCAGTGTGGAAGTAGCAAAGGAACACATGGAGCTGCTAAACACTTTGGTGAGCGCATACTGTGGATTAGTGGAAGGTCAGATTGGCAACATTAATCTGACACAAGAAGACTATCAGCAGATCGATAAAGAGGAGATGGAGATGATGGACATCAAATGGGCCTTTGCCAGTGCTGTTAGGCGAGCAAAGGATTTCATGGAAAGAACTGGCAGAACCAGCTTGGAAAGCAAGAAAGACACCAAGTATGGGTTCGACAAGCAAGCTGTAAAGTGCTTTAACTGTGGTGAACGGGGTCATTTCAAAAGGGAATGTACAAGGCCAGCTCAGCATGGAAACCAGAACCCCTTCAGAAATCAAGGCAACCAGCAGAACCAGAATAGGAACAATGAGCGCACATTGGTGCCTGTCAACAACCAGAGTCAAGCAGGACCATCTAATGCCAACCAGGCACTTGTGGTTCAAGTAGATGAAGGTTGTGATTGGTCAATTCAGTTGGGAAATGATGCTCCAGATGGAACAGCTTGTTTTGCTGAAATTGTCAAGGATCTTAAACACGCCAGTGGTGGAGAATCTTCCGCCAATGGTGGTGACTCTTCTGAAGATGAAGACAGTTCTGGTTATAGTGGAAGCTCAGATGAAGAATCCTCCACTTCAGGCAATGATCATCATGTGGATGAGACATCAAGTGCGTCAGTCGATGCAAATATTGATGAGCTTTTGGAGGAAGCTGCAGCAGGAACTGATAGAAGATCTATTTTGGTGAATCAAGCTGCTTATTCTTCGTCTTCTCTCCATTCAGCCTTTATGGCTAATGTCGACAGTTCATCAAGTCAGGTATGTGTCGATGAACCCACTTCTGTTAGTTGTGATAACTGTGATAGTTTGCGTGTTAAATGTGCTGATTTAGAAGCAAACATGTCTGAGTTGCAAGGCAAACATGATGCTTTACAAGCTAGTTTGTTTGACTTGCAAGACAAACATGTTTCATTGAATGATAAGTGGTGTGAATTGCAAAGCAAACACGAGGCTTTGCAAGAGAAATATGATGTGACATTCATTCACAATCAAAAGTTGACCGTGGATCTTTCTAAGTGCACAGAAGCCAACATGTTTTATGAAAACCATGAAAAGGAATTTAAATCGATGATTGAAACATTAAAGAAGGATAAAACAGAGCTGACAAAAATGGTTTCCAGAAAACAAACTGACATAAATTTGTATATCACACGTCTTGAGGTAATGCAAAAGGAAATGGCTTGTGTGAAAACTGAAAGTGAGGCGATCCAACTTAAGCTAGACAGTTATTTGAGCTCTAGCTATGTGTTGGATCACATCATTGACGTACAGAAAGAGAAACGGGATGTCACATGCATTGGATACAAGAAATATCCACCACCTGTGAGAAACAATTATGATGCCATGCCTGATGAGGAGTATAGAACTCACTTTGAACCATCTGTTCCTTTGGACATCAAGGAATTTGCAACAGGACTCGGATACAAGAAGGAAGTATCATCCGATTCAGATGTGTCAGCAGATACATTTGTAACTGCTGAACCGAATCAGAATCCTACAGTTGTGATTGAGGATACTGATTCTTCTGATGATGAATCTGATGATACTGATTCGGAAGAGTCTGATGCGGTAATCAAAGAAGAGGACATACCTCTTGAGAATCATATTCTATGTGATCCTCCCGCAAAACCTGCTAAGACTGTTCCGACCAAGTCCACATCTGCAAAAGAGTCGGAGAGTGTGGATTTGTTGTACACTCTTGTTGGTGATGATAAAATTTATTCAGACAAGGACTTTCCAATTAAAAATGTTAATCAATCTTTAATCGATAAAGTCTTTGAAAATTCAACAAGTAAGTTTTTGGGAAAGACAGGATCACATGTTACAGTAACACAGTGTCCTCCAATTCCAAAGGCTGAAGTTCGAAAACAATATGGAAATCAGAAATTACCAACAGTGCAAAAACAGCAAAATCATACCAAACCAAGAGGTAAACCACCGACTCAAGGTCAAAGGAAGCCAAATCAAAAGAAGAAAAAGAATGTGAACTTTGTGAAATCTAAGGGAACGGACAAAATTGAAACATTTCAAAATCAATCTAACTTAGATTTTGTCAAGAAAGCAACAGTGATGAAAAGGAATGAACCAAGTTGTTCGAAACCTAGTACCTCGAGATCACAAAGTTCATCTTCATCATCGGGAAGACGATCACATGATACTTCGGGGTTTGTTGAACGAAGATCATGTTTTGAGTGTGGTACAATTGGACATATAATTCGAAACTGTCCGTATCTTCATAAACAAAAGGGCATAGTTGATGATCCCCGTGAACACAATCACCAAAAGCGATATGTTTCATCAAAACAAGATCCCCGACTTGTAAGAGAAAGGGAAAAGAAACAGAAACGCCAACAAGTCAAGGTGATTGAAAAGGCACTTAAAACTGATGTGGTTCAAAAACAATCTGTTTCAGTTAGGCCAGAAAACTCAAAATTTTCAAAAACTTCAAACAATCACGAAGTTAAATTGTTAAACAATCAAACTGGTAAAACTCAACAGACATGGAAACCTAAATTGACCACAAGTTCAGGGGGACCATCACAATTTTCAAATCATCAAAGAATAGAAGTTATTGTTGTTGATGAAAATGGAAGACCCAAGACCACAATGGCTTGGGTCCCCATCTCCAACTAATCATTTGAGTTCATGTGCAGGGTGTTCCAGGAGGAACTATCAGTAGTCATTGGATTGTTGATAGTGGGGCATCCAGGCACATGACAGGCGACATGAAGCTTCTCTACGACGTCAAATCTATTAAAGGAGTTTTTGTTGCTTTCGCTGGAGATAAAGGCGGATATATTACGGGTGAAGGAATGATTTCCAACGGGGTTGTTAGCTTTGATAAGATCAACTTCGTACAACAACTTGATCACAATCTTCTTAGTGTTTCTCAAATTTGTGATAAGCAGTTCTCAGTACACTTTGATGCAAATGGATGTTATGTGCTGAAACCCGGCTTCAAAATTCCAAAAGAATGGATTCTCTTGTCGGCTCCAAGGATAAATGATCTGTATGTCCTTGATATGAGCCAAGCTATCACAACGTCTGCACAAGCAACCTGTTTCGTTTCCAAAGCCACAGAAAAAGACTCAATCTCTTGGCACAGACGAATGGGTCACATTCACTTACGCAAAATGAATCATTTGGTGTCAAATGAATTAGTGAATGGTGTTCCTCTTAAAAACTTCCATCTTCAAGACGTCTGTGTCTCGTGCCAGAAAGGAAAACAAACGAAGAAGCGACACCCTACAAAGAAGATCAACACGGTGGCCGTTCCGCTTGAACGTTTGCACATGGATTTGTTCGGTCCTGTCAAGCATAAAAGCATCCGGAATGATCAATATTGCCTCGTGATAACTGATGATTATTCAAGATTTTCTTGGGTGGCGTTCATGGCACACAAGAGCGAAACCTTCGGTATTATCAAAAACTTGATCCTTCAGATTGAGAATCTATATAAGTTGAAGGTTAGGCGGATACGTAGCGACAATGGTACTGAATTCAAAAATCATGCCATGGCGGAGTTTTGCACTTCAAAAGGTATTCTTCACGAATTCAGTGCAGCTTACACTCCTCAACAGAATGGCTTCGCTGAACGTAAGAACCGCACATTGATCGAGACTGCTAGGACTATGTTGGTAGAGTCACAGTTGCCGATTCCCTTCTGGACTGAAGCTGTGTCCTCTGCATGTTATACGTTGAACCGAATCCTTACAGTCAAAAGGCACAACAACACCGTTGGTTCGTCCAATTATTGTCAATCAAGAACCATCTTCAGTGAACAATAATGCTCTCGACAATGAGGATTTTCACGATGCTACCGATTTGAACGAATCTTCAGAGGATGATGAATTTCTCGATGCAGATCAAGAAGCTCCAATAACAGCAGTACATGGTACTTCAGAGAGTACTCCTCCAGTGGACGCCCCTAGAACAGCTGAAGCTACTGCATCATCCTCTTCGTCAATTCCGGGCATTGAGTTGATTGTTGATCTCAATCTCAACAATCTGGGTACAAATATTCCAGTTCAAGATAATCCAGAAACAAGGATTCACAATACCCATCCTCAACAAAACATCATCGGAAATGTGCAAAGTGGCGTTCAAACAAGAAACATGTTGCGAAACAACAACAATGCAGGCTTGTATGCAACTATTAGAGAATCTGGTCAACAAAATGATTGGTCTTTCGCGTGTTATGTCTCACAAGAAGAGCCAAGAACTTGGAAAGAAGCTTTGAAAGATAGCTCTTGGGTTGAAGCAATGCAGGAAGAACTGCAACAATTCCAGAAGCTTGGTGTCTGGAAACTCGTAGAGAAACCTGCTGGTTACAAGAAGATTGGTACCCGTTGGGTGTTTAAATGCAAAAAGGATGACCGTGGAATCGTTATTCGAAACAAAGCAAGGCTAGTCGTTCAAGGTTTTCGTCAGATAGAAGGGATCGACTACAACGAAGTGTATGCACCTGTTGCACGTCTAGAAGCAATTCGAATCTTTCTGGCTTATGCCTCATTCAAAGGTTTCAAGGTATACCAGATGGACGTGAAAAGTGCATTCTTACATGGTGTGGTGGAAGAAGAGGTGTACGTCGAACAGCCTCCTGGGTTTGAAGATCCTATCCATCCCGATCGGGTTTGGTTGCTCAACAAAGCTCTCTATGGTCTTCATCAAGCACCGCGAGCTTGGTACGCAACCTTATCTAATTATTTGCTGGAGAATGGATTTCGCAGAGGTCTTATCGATTGTACTCTTTTCATCAAAGAACAAGATGGAGATCTTCTACTGGTACAGGTATACGTTGATGATATTATTTTTGGTTCTACTAATGATGTTTTGTGTAGGAATTTCGAGCGCATTATGCAGGATAAATTCGAGATGAGTGCTATGGGGGAAATGACTTTCTTTTTGGGCCTACAAGTACAACAAACCGAGTCTGGGATATTCATCCATCAGACTAAATATGTTGGTGACATCTTGAGCCGGTTCCAGATGTCGGATGCAGCGCCCATCGGTACCCCATTACCGCAAAATCACGGAATTACTCCAGACTTGAAGGGTGAAGCTGTTAGCCCCTCATACTACCGCGCGATGATTGGATCTCTTATGTACCTCACAGCATCAAGACCAGATATAATGTACCCAACGTGCCTGCTAGCCAGATATCAAGTCAACCCGAAGGCCTCACATCTTGCAGCTGTAAAAAGGATTTTTCGTTATTTGAAGGGTTACCCTGACACCGGTCTATGGTACCCTAGGGATAATAACTTTGACTTGATCGCATTCAGTGATTCTGATTTTGGCGGATGCAAAATCGACGGCAAATCCACAACGGCTGGATGTCAGTTTTTGGGAAATCGCCTAGTCACATGGCAGTGCAAGAAGCAGACGTGTGTCGCTACATCAACATGCGAAGCTGAATACATTGCTGCCTCAAGTTGTTTCTCCCAAGTCCTATGGATCCAACAACAAATGCGCGACTACGGTTTTGAATTCCTAACTACTCCTATTTACGTTGATAATTCTGCTGCCTTACAGATCACTAGAAATCCTGTGCAGCATTCAAAGACTAAGCACATCGAAATTAAGTATCACTTCATACGTGATTGCTTTGAGAAAAGGCTAATCGATGTTGCTTACGTCCACACCGATGACCAACGTGCCGACCTTTTTACCAAAGCATTTGACAAATCAAGATTTGACTACTTATTACTGGTAAACGGCGTTAAGGTCAAGCAAGAGTAAAACCAACATCGGAAAATCATTTTTGTAAATACCTTTGTGTTTTAAATTTGTCTTAGTTTATTGATTTTAGGGGGAGTAAATCCAAAAATTTGAAAACCAAAAATTTGAAAATCCAAAAACATCGAAAAATTTCAAAAACACAAAAACAATAGAAAAACGAAAATGAGTTTCCTGGCGAGCAAAAGAGAAAATGATAGTACATCAGTGGTCTGTCCAAACCTCTTTAAACCTAAAATGAAAAAGCGATAAGCAGCTCTATATAAGATGTATTGGTAGGCTCACAATCATTTTAAAGTGTGCAGGGTGATATAAACTTAAATCGACTGAAGACCAGGTGGGAACCATTCATTGGCATATGGTCTTAGTACCGAAATTTCGTTTGAGAGATTGCCGAGGTTCTGAGATATTCGGTCTTTATGCTGCTTATTATCTGTGTATCATGGTTGTATCTTTTACCGAAAAATAACGGGGACGCAAGTCTAGATCTTCCATGATACCATACATACGTGTACATATTGCATTCGACCTCAATAAGTGATCAACAATCACATGTCCAAACAAAATAAGTGATAATATATCACATTTTTCCGGGAGTCAAGTTCGTCTCTCTGCTGTACGAAAGTACTGACCTGTTCACGGACTTGCTCTTGTGCCCTCATGCATCTGAAAATCAAGTTCCTCATCAATAAGTGATTATATCACATAGGGCTTGTTTTCAAATCAAAATAAGTGAGAATCTCACATCATATACGGTCAAACAGATGATAATCGGTATACTCACCGGTAAGATGAACCCTCGTGCATACCTTGATACGGGAATGTGTCGTGATGTGGATGAACACCGGTCGGTAAGTATAAATCATACCTTAACGTATCCCCTCGCCATGAATACATCTGATAAGTTGAGCTTAAGTGGACAACAATACCGATAATCGTTATAGGATGCTTATCTTAATGTTAACTAAAAGAACAACAAGAGTGTTTTGGCTTGACCGTACACTGATATGATTCTCTTACCCTCGAAACTCGCAAAAAGAATGTCTGTAAATATTTATTTAATGCTTTCAGTTTCTGCATCTTTGTATATATTTATTTACTGCTTTCAGTCTTTAAATTTAAAATATTCAAAAAGTCCAAAAAGATTTTAGGTGTGTTTTAATATAAACTTTCTAAAAGCCAAAAAGATTTTATTTCTATTTTATTTTCGATCGTACGATGTTGGATCTCGAGTCTTCGTTACCTGAAACCTGAACGAAAACCGGAACGACTAAATCTTCATAAACGGTCGAAATTTGCAAAGTGTTGAAAGTTAAAATTGATATTGATAAAATAAATTAAACTTTCAAACTGTCGGACGGTGTTTGATTAAACAATGGTCACATGTGTGTCGTTTGCTTATGATATTCCAGGCAGTTGTTCTCATTACGCGTTTAGATTTCTTGCATGTGCAGATTCTAAAGGCAAGGAGAACATGGTCGATGACAAGCCTCGGAATGAAGACACGACGTGAAGGCACTCAAGTGATGAAGATGATCGAGTTGCCGCTGACCATCATCAACACCTCAAGGATCTCAAGTTATAAAGATCAAAACTTTCACGAGCATAACTCAAGGGGGAGCTTATGTTAAGGGGGAGTTTGTCAACACACTTCCTACATAAAACGGGGAGTTTGTTGATACACTTTCTGCTTTCAAGACGTGAAGACTTTGAAGATCCTCCGACATTGAAGACTTGAAAGGACGTCAAAGACTTGAAGACACAAAGATCGAGACAAAGATCAAGTTATAAAGATAAAGACAAAGCTACAGCCAAGGGGGAGTTTGTTGGTGCATTTGTGTCTGTACTTTGTCTGTATTTTGTAACGATATAAAACGTTGTCTTTATTAGTCCTGTTCGTTTGACCAAGTCAACCATCCTCCTGGTTTGACTTGGCCAAACAGTTAGACAATGGTTGTAAGCTGTTTGCGTCGAAGGATAGATCATCGAAGGATTGTTTGTATCCTTCGATGATCTCAAAAGATAAACCTTCGATGGATAGACCTCGAAGGATACCATCCTTCGTGGTATATGTGGATCCTTCGAGCTGTTTCAGATCGACAGATGATCTTACGATCAGTCTGTCTGATCCTTCGACCAGACGATCTATGTTGGGTATATATACCCATGTGTTGTGTTCACTTCAGAAGTTAGACAAAAAGAGACTTGGAAGAGACACTAGGAAGTGCAGAAAAGAGAGAGAACACACACGAGAGAGAGAGAGTTTGCAGAATACATTTGTAAACCTTGAGCTTGTAACCGAACCTTTCATACGTATTAATACAAGTGGTGTTAATCGGTGAAGTTTGTGTGTGTGTTTGTGCTTGTTCTATCCCGGTTTGCATGCTAGCTTGGATTCCGCACTCGCTAGTGTGTTAGATATAACAAGGAATAGGTTTAACCTCAACCTCCGAGGGACCTACAATTGTTTTGCAGGTTAAATTGTTTTTACTACTAAATAAATGTGTATTTATTTTTAATAAAAATTGAGATTCACTCGTGTAATTGGATTAAACTTAGAGCTAACAGAAACAATTTAAACTGGGATGATTGGTGTCGTTCTCCTTTATATTTGCTTATTGTAATGTTTACCTTTTGGCTAGCCACTTGCTAGTTTTTTTAGAATATGTCTAGTGGTTTAGTTAGGTGGTGTTTGTTTTTTCAGATGCAAAAGATCTACAGTCTGCGGACGACATCTGCATAAAAAGATGCATTTTCTTAGACCAAATCTGGTGGATATTTGAGGGAGGGGGATAAATAAATTATAGTTATAAGTATCAGAGATGCTATAACATCCCATTTTTTTGTTACTATTACGGAATTGAAACGGTAGATGTTGGAGTGACACTCACGGAAAGTTTTTGTTACAGTTTATAAGCAATATTGGTGACGGAATTACCCAACATCGGTAGTTGTCGGTAGGGGTGCAAACGAGTCGAGCGGCTCGCGAGCTACTCGAGAGCGACTAGAGAAAAAGCTCGAAGCGAGCCGAGCCTTATCGAGGCTCAGCCGAGTTTGAGCCTAAAATAAAGCTCGTTTGTTTATCGAGCCCGAGCTCAAGCCTCGCATGTGAAGCTCGTTAGGCTTGTCGAGCCTTAGTGTAAACGAGGCGAGTCGAGCCGAGCTTATTTAAACTTGTTTACAAGGCAACCTCGAACTTAAAAATAAGTTTATTTAGTAAACGAGCCAGAGCCCGAGCTTCACTTATTGAGCCCACGAGCCTAAAAAGTCTATTATTTATATTATTTTTATTTAATATATTAATTAATAAATAATAAATGAGCCGAGCTCGAGCTTGAGAAAATACCAACAAGCCGAGCTCGAGCTTTGAAAACAAAGCTCGAATCGAGCCGAGCTCGAGCCCGAGTTCTCATGAGTTAATCGAGCTTGAGCCTTGTCGAGCTCGAGCTCGGGCTCGGCTCGGCTGATTTGCACCCCTAGTTGTCGGTAATCCTTCAAAATAATGTGTAAGCATTTTTGCTAGTGAGGTTTTAAAAGTATATATTTAGATTCTTGGTACTGTGGTTTCATATAGCGCCAAACATGAGCAAAACTCCCCATAGCGCCACTTAACACCGCCCCCTGGGGCGCTATACAACCCATACCCAGATTCTCGCGATGTGTATAAGGGGTGATGACATGGGTAGCTCAAAGCTTAATAAACTAATCAGAGTACAAAATAGCTTAAAAGGTTGAAAGCCAAAAGGGTTCAAAAGTAAGCAGCTGTCATAAGCAGCAAAAGGAACGAGACAGTGTCCAGTCACATCACGCTTTACGTGTGGATTCTCCCATCCAGCAGCAATCGGCACATGTGGGAGAGTGATCTCTATTATCCGCATGTCAAAAGCATTTTACCACCAAAAAGGGCAAGTCCTCCACTGCAATTATGGATCAAGGGTCAAGGGCTTCTTCTTATAGAAGATCATTTCTTCTATAAATAGCTGACTACCTTGACTCAAATACACACTCCACATTCTCTTTTCTCTCTCTAGATCTTGCACCTTGCCTAATCTATTCTTCACTTCAAACTTTAAATAACACGTAAATATTATGGGTTGTAGATCCTTCAATCCAGGATTCAAAACAATAACAACAACTTGATCCAACTCCACGTACTGCAAACATGGGGACCCCACGACCTGCGTTAGGCTAAGTGAAACCCTTGAACCCTTTTACCTAGTAGGGCATGTCACTACCCTTGGTCTCATATTTGCTGTAGCAACAACGGGTGTTCAATGGTTGGGATGTATGATATTATCGTTGAATGGTAATGTTCAAATTTTTTTTAAACAATTAAAACCTTATATATACCTTTCATTCACATTATTTTTAAATCACTTTCTCTACCATCATTTTCCTCACTCCATATTTTATAAAAAAACAAAAAACAAAAAAACAAAAGATTTTCATACCACTCTCTCTACTATGTATCCTTACAACCGTGGTTTCATTCCTCCTTGATCTAGCGGTGACCCGAACTAAACGAACGCTCCTAGCCAACCCACTGCTCCGGTACCCACCCAACCAACCGCCTATCGAACCAGGTTTGTCGGGTATAATCACAACCAAACCGAGTTCATGAACCTCTTAAACAAACATCTCTCATGGGACCCAAATTAATACGGTTGGAATCCAAACTTACATGGGAGGCTACGGCTCATCACAAGGTTTCGGCTTGTCACAAAACGAGCCCGACTTCGTCGCGAAGACATAAACAGAGATACAACCGGATGAGGAGAAGCCGGAGACACCACCAAACCAAACCAAACCAAACGAAACAAACGGGTGTCACATAAAAAGAAAGAAATAACTGAGATCTCTGAGCGAAAAAAAACCATGCAACCATAGGATGATGAAGAGGTGTACGCGTTAGCCCGAGCCTGGGTCGACGTATCGGAGGATCCCGATATCTGTAATATTTTTATAGAATTTTTTATTTTTTAATTTATACATGTCATTTGTTTGTTAAAAATTGTACTTTTTTGTATCTTTTTTTAGCAAACAACCAAAATAAAACTGAGTTTTGGAAACGAATTTGAGCACTCTGTTTTGAACTCGTCGGCAGGGGGGACAATTACTGGCAATCAGATTCAATATCGAGCAAGTGGAGCGATATCAACAACACATGCACAAGATTTCAATCGATTTATCAACATCAAAGAAACGGTTGGAAAAGCAGCGAGAGTGACGAGGATATAATGCAGTCGGCTTTAATAGAATGTCAAGCGGCACGCACGAGAGAATTTCCCATACATGAGGGTTTGGAAGCTTTTTTCGTAATAGCTCTAAATGTGCCAACATCCCTACGACGGTAGGAACTTCTTCCGCTAGGTAGGGAAATAGAAGGTTGACAAAGATGTCAAAAACCTCCGAATCGATTGAACTCGAAATGCTAGCGTCCGACGCTTGAAACATCAACTTAGACGATGTTAATCCATTATTTACGGGGGAGGAAGTGCGGATGAGCAGGCGGAGCTACGACGACCACCCGGTAAAAGAAGCGATGCAAAATCGAGGAGACCGGAGTCATCGTCGGGGGGATCCAACTTGAGTTAAGTGTTTTCCAAGATGAACCACGCCCTCAAGACATACGCGACCTCGGGGCTTAACGTATGCAAGAGATCCGGGAAGCAGTCCAGCTTATAAGGGATAGACAATTTGAGAGAGACTTTGAGTTTTACTCGAAATCGCACGACCACCTAACTAGAAATGGCTCTAAAACGAAAGGCGATTATCGAAAAAAATATGGACTTCGAGTTTTAAAGTGTTTTTTAGATTTTATTGTAATGTTTTTTTAATATAATGAAATATTATTTGTTTTTTTATTTTATAAATTTATAGATTAAATAAAAAATTATAAAAATAAGGCAAATTGGAAAATAATAATCTCATCTTTCTGAAATTGGCTGATAATAATCCCAAGTCAGTTATTATCCAATAATAATCTGACCTCGTCCAATTTTTTTGTAAAATAGTCTGCCGTTAAAATAAGCTTAACGGAGTTAAGTGTTTTTTCCGAATTACAAACCGATGTTTTAGGGCTTTCGATCAGGACGAGAATACGAGTCGATTGATGTAAAACTTACCTCGAACAACTGCCCCCAACCCTCGCAAACGGTGCTTCAATTCGGGTGTTTAACTTCCATTTAACAAAATTCAAGCCATTTCGAACACAATTTCGAGGTAAGTTTTACGTCAATCGAATTGTATCATCGTTCTGATCAAAAGCCCTAAAACGTCGGTTTGTAATTCAGAAAAACACTTAACTCCGTTAAGCTTATTTTAACGGCAGACTATTTTACAAAAAAATTGGACGAGGTCGGATTATTATTGGCTAATAACTGACTTGGGATTATTATCGACCAATTTCAGAAAGATGAGATTATTATTTTCCAATTTGCCTAAAAATAATAATTGAGTAATGATTGGTAGGGGGTTAGAGGCTCCATCCACTACACACTCATATTATATAACCCCCGTAACTCCCTACATTTCATTTTTTTGTCATCTATATCTATATATATAATATATGAATAAAATATGGGACACATGTCATGTTGTGGTGCAACCATTTTAGGTTTTTGGCGGGAAAATGAGGGAAAAGAGTTATTTTTCTACGGATCCCGTGTGTGTTTGATCCATACCCGGTGTTTTGACCCGGGGTATATAAACTATCTAAATAACCTAAATCACTCATTCGCCACATTTCACACGTACAGAACCCTAAATCCATCACTCTTTTCCTTCACGCTTCCTGATTTCCCTTTCTTCTTCATCTTCAAGGCTATGAAGTTCAATCGATTCAATGTGTTATCAACCCGTTTTGTTATATTTGATTGTTGGTGGAAGACGGTAGAGGTTCTCGGAAGTCACAGCTTCCCATCCGGTGGCGGTGCTTCGATAGAGGAAGTTGGTGGCGGTGGTGGTGGCCTGAAGAGGAACTATGACGGCGACATGGGATCATTTAGGGTTTTGTCCAACGGTGGTCTTGTGATGGTTGTGGTTCAAGGCACAGGGCGGCGGCTAGGGTTCCACCACCACAAAACCCTAGGAAAGTCTTCAGATCTTTAATCCCAAAAAATCATCTCATCCAGGTTTCTTTTGAGATTCTTTGATTGTTACGATATTGGTTTTCTTGATTCAAAGTCATATGATGTTTGAAATCTTATTATAGGTTCGTGTTCTTCACTTCTTCCTCTCTTAATTTTCCTTTGCTGTATGATTTTCTTTTAGTTCGTTACTTTAAGGTGAATGAATTACTTGATTTCTGTGTATATATATTTTACTTTGCAGTATGATTTTCGATTAATTCGTTACTTTGAGGTGAAATGGTTACTTGATTTCTGTATATATATGTATGTATAGCCATCTCTTTCTCTCACACACACACGCGTGCACGCAGGCAGTTTGATTTTGTTAATGGTTTTTGTTATGAATTTTTGTGAATTGATGTTTTTGGTTGATGAATTGAAGGTGTTCAGTTGAAAATTGTGATATTGCTGTTAGGTAGGCTGCAAGTATTACTTCATTGCAGAAAATTGGTTACCTCTTGATCCAGGTGCATATGTTTTGAAGAATAACTTTATTAGAGATACATTTTCTTATGTATTTGTTACTGTTTTTAGGGTTCTTTTCATATTAGTTTGATGTTAATTAGGTGTTTGTACAGGGTTATCTACTTCGTGAATCTTTGAACTCAAGGTGATGCACATCAATCACACGAGCAAAGTGATCACATGGATAATTGGTCTCTTTCGGTGATATTAGTTCTCTTTCGGGGCTTGCTTTGTTTCTGAGAGCGTCTTGGATGCGTTAACTAATGATACTCAACTGGTACTTTTTATTCTTAACTGCCACCTACTTCAGATACATAAATTTTGAAACTTTTTAACATACATACGAACTTGATGATGGTTTTGATCTTTACGCTTATAAAATCACTTTTCAATGTAGCGTCGGCATCAAGTTTTCTTCTGTTGCTTGAATCAAAGCTTAATGATGATGTGGTAAATATTGAAATGGAGCTATACATGGTGTCAAAATGTGTAAATTTCAAAGTCTCTTGATGTGGGTAATTATGGTTTTAATTTGTCATATATCATTGTGCCATTTAGTTTCGGTTTCTTGATCATCATTTGACACAGTATTGTCGTCTTGAAATTCAGGAAAACAAAGAGGGCCTCGAGTTGCTCAAGACAGCCATTGCTCAAGCTGGTTGCACAGGAAAGGTGATTACGTTAAAACCAGTCGTTTGCATTAGTTTCCTTGGATGAATAATATTTTTTAAAATCTTATGGCTATTTTTTATACTTTGGGGGTTAAAATACCAAAATAAATTTAAGAGTAAAATGTTATTTTGTTCCCTATTTAAATTATGAGCGGGGTTGGTGCCAGCAAAAAGGTGTAGTTCCAAACGTTAAATCGATTTCTTTTCTTGCACAAAATTCGACATTAATCATACTTACGAATGAATCACTTTGTTGTTTAGCTTGGCGCAAATGCCATTCTGGCAGTGTCTCTTGCAGCTGCAAAGCGGGAGCGAGTATCAAAAACATTCGTCTTTACAAGGTAACATATGTTATAAAGAATCTTTGCTCATATCAATGTCATATATATGTTTATATATATTGATGTGTTTGGTTTGTAAACGTTGTGCAGCATATTGCAAACTTGGCGGGCAACAAGAAGTTAGTATTGCCAGTACCAGCTTCAACGTTATTAATGACGGATCACATGCTGGAAACAAGCTTTCTATGTAGGTATAAGTATTTATTACATACACACTTTTCGATATACTTAACGGTTCTTGATATTGAGTTGCGTGTTTTTAGGAATTCATGATTCTTCTTACTGGTGCTTCGAGTTTTATGGAAGCTATGAAGATGGGCGTTTAAGTATATCCTAATTTAAAGGTGGGTTGAAGCATATTTCTTGAAATTTTTAAATCTGCACCTTTGTTTATGATTGTTAATCTTTCGCACACGTTTGCAGTTTGTTATTAAGAAGAAATATGGTCAGGATGCAACCAACATTGGCGATGAAGGTGGTTTCGCCCCTAATATTCAGGTAGTTATGGTTTTAGGGGATGTTAAAGGTTAGTTCTATAACCTATTTTATTCTTCTTAAATAACTAGGCGCTTATTAATGAAAACTGACCAAGTTATTCACGAGTTATCTAAAACTTTTGGGGTAAGATATTGTTTTATGAAATTATGGGTACCCATCAAAATACTTTGTTACAGGTAAAGTTCATGGATCGTTGGGCGTGCGAGTAAGGTCAGAAGCCAAATCCCAAAGGTCTAAATTCTGGTTGTTCCGTTGGGATAAAAGCACCACCAACTGTAGTTCCATTTTGTTGAGTCTTATTGTTTATGGTTGTAAAACAACAATATTGTATGTGCAAAATGCAAGTGTATCATAAAAAAAAACTTGATTTGTGTTTCAGATTTGTAAATGCTCGCTGGTTGCATCTGTTCATCATTTAGGCTGCGTGATGGGGTTGGGCACAAATCGGAATTTCAATCAGCGTTATCTAGTGGGTTGCAACGGAGATAGGGCTGGTTAAAGGTGGCACGGTGGTAGATATGAAGCAGTTTATGGGTCACTACAGTAATTGAGAGCACGGTTCAATGATTCAGAATGGTGAGGGCACTGTTCAGAATGGTCAGTTAACCTAAAACCCTCATTATGTGGTGATAATATATTGTGTTCCTAAAAGAATATTGGGCTTTGATTTGTATGATTGTTGTTGTAGACTCTTGTAAGCATAATTGGTCTTGCTGATAAACTGTTGGGGCATGAAGGGTGCACAAACACAGTTGCTTTTGTAAGAAGAAATAGTTTTTTTTGTTAAAGGTGGCACGGTGGTAGATATGAAGCAGTTTATGGGTCACTACAGTAATTGAGAGCACGGTTCAATGATTCAGAATGGTGAGAGCACTGTTCAGAATGGTCAGTTAACCTAAAACCCTCATTATGTGGTGATAATATATTGTGTTCCTAAAAGAATATTGGGCTTTAATTTGTATGATTGTTGTTGTAGACTCTTGTAAGCAGAATTGGTCTTGCTGATAAACTGTTGGGGAATGAAGGGTGCACAAACACAATTGCTTTTGTTAGAAAAATAGTTTTTTTTTGTATAAAACCTCAAAACCGAACCATCAAACCATGAAAACCGGCCGGTTCGGTTTGTATTTTGCTGCAAAGAGGTTTCGGCGCATTATCTGCACAGATTATATAATTTCCCTAAATGCTGATGATATATCAAAAGTCAACGGTGTTTCTTGCAGATATGTGGAGACCATAAAGAATCTGGAATCCATAGGCATGGCTTTCTTGCATCGTGTTTACATGAGGCAGATTCGGTTACGAATAAATCATTGGAACGCAATGGGAAATCATAAGGTGTAAATCATAACTTTTTCCTTCTTTGTTTTTTGCTTTTTTAAGGTACTGATGCATTAGAGGTTTTATTATGATTCGTTAAAAGGTTATACATTGTTTTTTGTTTATTTAGTCCTGGAAAAGAAAACTCTGCTTAATTATAATCTTTTCTTTTTATGAATCATTCTAAATGGATTAAAGGGTTGTAATAGATGGGTTATAAAAGGGTTGGTGGGTCCACCTGTTTGTTTTAAAGGGGTTGACAGTTCAACCTTTTTAATTAAACTGGTTAAATATGTCAAACCGAGCACGACCTCATTTATTAAACAACTTAGATATGAGAATCCCAAACCTGTATTTGTAATTGAATAATTAATTTTGTATTTAAAACTTGATGCAGAGTGCGGGTACTAAATTTGATATATATATTTTGTTACAAATCTTTTTGTATATAATTTTTATTTTATTTTTCTTGGGAATGCATATGTGACTTATATAATGTGACGTTAGATGCGTATGGTCGGCCTTTGAAACCGAATTGGCGAATTATGTCAGAGGATTGTATTGTTGCTATGATGGAACACAATGCAAAGTGAAAAATGGGATCGGAAGTGTTGAAAGAAACCTTTACTTGAAGTACACTGTTAAGTGGGTTGATTGGAGTGACTCCATAGTACCTGTTAAAGTCTATATATTTGATGTCACTGATACTTGGCAGCACACAGGAATCCATGATTGCCAAGTAAGTTGTGTTATTAACAAAAGTGTATCATAGTTCTACAACTATTATATTATATATATATATATATATGATATACACTTAACAAATCATAACACCTTTATAATAAAATTTTCAAGCTCTTTTGTTATTTTGGTAATTAGTTATCACATTTTGACAGAAACTTATTGAAATCAAACACCTTTTAATGAAATTTTGAACCTTTTTGTTATCTTGGTAAATAGTTTACATCTTTTAAACACTACATGCAACATTTTGCAAACATTTTGTTGCATTTGGTTTATATTGTATCTATACTTTGACACACACCTATGATAATTCAAGACTTTCTTTGCAAAATTGTGTACTTTGTTATCATAGTTAATAGGCATCATATCTTGCCTTGTCAATTGTCAATGAACTTTTTTTTTGAAACGAAGTTGTCACGGCCCCCGACCCGGTTTGACCCGTTTCAGGAGTCGCGGGACACAAATCCCGTGGTATTTAATTAACAGCGGAAGTTTCTTCAGGATCTTTTTAAAACTTAAATATTTCCCGATTATTTTATTTCACAATTCGGGATAAAACCCGGTAATTTACAATATTAAGATTTTACAAAGAAATCTTTTATTTTACAAAACATGTTTCTTTATTTTATACTGAGCCACTTCCTTAAGCTGATAGTGCTTCACGGCACTTTTCCTGGATCACAACAGATCACCTGAAACATGTTTGAAAAAGGTTTTGTCAGCGGGAAATACTGAGTGAATCATTCTATTTTCTAAAACGACTCGTTTGTTATAATTTACAGTATTAAGAGCGATTACAATGTTTCTGATATCAAACCAACTACCCACGGTATTTGTCACTCGACCGGATCTGTGACTATGGTCATATCCCCCATTGGCTGCCCCAATGGTGACGATTATCAAGTAATGTATACAAAACCCCACATACCGGCTGTAATTTGGTGATTACAAAGACTTAATCCCCGTAATTATAACTTTGAAATAAACATGCTTTTGTAAATAGATTTGATAAAAAGAGAATGACTCACATTGCAGATTTAACAGAGCTTATCCTACTGATTAGCCTTGATAACCTAGTTTAAATAATCAGGCACACAAACTAGGTT
Source organism: Helianthus tuberosus (assembly GCA_030545235.1). Classification (NCBI taxonomy): domain Eukaryota; kingdom Viridiplantae; phylum Streptophyta; class Magnoliopsida; order Asterales; family Asteraceae; genus Helianthus; species Helianthus tuberosus. Next base: position 66,614,300 of record CM060447.1, read on the forward strand.
AGTAACTTAATACAGCATTTACGATAACTCACGAGATTACAACCTTCACAACGAATGACAAAGTGCGATACTTAAACATCCATCGATTTAACGACGAATGACAAAGCATAAACCCTAATGTGGGCAGCACTTAAACATCCATTGGATAGTTTAATCGATCGGACATTGAATCGTAGCAGCGATCGAGTTATTACCCTGAATTGTGGCAGCACTTCGTGATCAGTGTGTGTTTTTGTAGTAATTAGTGTCTAACTTTGTGTACGTAAGGAATTTTAACGTCGAACTGAAGCCAGAATTCAAGTCCCAAGCCCCTGTGTTTATACAAGAAATTGACATCTCCCGCGTGTCGCGGAAGATGTCTCGGTTTCTGTCGCGACACGCCTGGGGTACCAACCTACCCTAGGGTAGCCTTGTCACTAGTATAGGCATGCTGAATCGCTATTTTGAGAATTTTCAGTTTAGACAACGCATTTTAGAGATAATCGTCAATTAGGGTTTACCCCCCCCCCCCCTTAGTTTTAGGGGCCCTAATCCTGATTCCAAATGTCTTGAAAATTTTAGGGATTATGCAGAATTACTTGGGTTTCTCAATTAGGGTTTCCTATTGAACAATTTGATTAAATAAATATAACTTTTGATGAGAGTTGTTACATTCTCCCCACCTTAATAAAAATCGCGTCCTCGAGATTTACTAGAATAAGTGAGGATACTTTCGCTTCATTTCTGATTCCAGCTCCCAAGTGTATTCAGCTCCTCTCTTTGAATCCCATCTGACTTTGACTAAAACTAGTCGTTTGTGTTTGAGAAACTTGATTTTTCGATCCTCAATTTGAAGAGGTTTCTCAACAAATTTTAATTTTTCGTTTACCTTTATATCTCGAAGAGGTACTACCAGTGATTCATCTGATAAGCATTTCTTGAGATTGGATACATGAAATACATCATGTACTCCTGCTAATTCTTCAGGTAGTTGTAAACGATAAGCAACTGGTCCTATACGTTGGATCACTGAAAATGGTCCTACGTACCTTGGACTTAGCTTTCTTTTCTTTCCGAATCTAACTACTCCTTTCCAAGGAGAAACTTTCAATAGTACTTTGTCTCCAACTTGGAATTCTAACGGCTTGCATCTATTGTCTGCATAACTCTTTTGACGATCACGAGCCATCTTCAGTCTTTCCTTGATTTGAGTAATCTTATCAGTCGTCTCTTACACTATTTCAGGACCTGATAATTGACTTTCTCCTATTTCTGCCCAACAGACTAGAGTTCTGCACTTTCTTCCATACAGTGCTTCAAATGGGGCGGTTTCAATACTTGAATGATAGCTATTGTTATAGGAGAATTCAATTAATGGTAAATGATCATCCCAATTTCCACCAAAATCTATTACACATGCTCGGAGCATGTCTTCTAGAGTTTGGATTGTCCTTTCACTTTGTCCGTCTGTTTGGGGATGATATGCAGTGCTCAGATTTAATCGAGTTCCCATAGCTTGCTGGAAACTTTTCCAGAAATGAGAAGTAAAACGACTATCCCTATCCGAAACAATGGAGAGTGGAACTCCATGTAAGGATACAACTTCATCTACATACAATTTTGCCAACCTTTCCATACTAAAGGTTTCTTTCATTGGTAAAAAGTGAGCTGATTTGGTTAATCGATCTACAATTACCCAAATCGCATCATTACCTTTTCTGGTTTTGGGTAACTTAGTAACAAAATCCATTGTTATATGTTCCCATTTCCATACAGGCATTTCTAATTGTTGTAGTAGACCTGAGGGTTTCTGATGTTCTGCCTTAACTTGTGAACAAGTGAGACATTTAGAAACATATCGTTCTATATCCTTTTTCATTCCTATCCACCAAAAGTTCTTTCTTAAATCTTGATACATCTTATTGTTTCCTGGGTGCATAGTATACCTAGATTTATGGGCTTCTTCTAAAATCTTAGGTCTTAAGTCTCCCTGCTTAGGTACCCAAATTCTACTTTTGTGGAATCTCCAAATTCCATCTGCTCCTTGTTCTAATTCCTTTATTCTTCCTTTCATTCCTTCAGCATCATCCTTGATTACTGTAGTTTGAACATTCTTCAATTGTTCCATTAAATCTAATTGTAGATTTAATCTGAGAGCACGAACCCGTCGTTGTTTCTCATAATACTTACGACTTAAGGCATCTGCAACTACATTTGCCTTTCCTTCATGATACTGAATATCACAGTCGTAGTCACTTAGGATTTCCATCCATCTCCTTTGCCTCATGTTTAACTCTTTTTGCCCAAATATATATCTTAAACTTTTGTGGTCTGTGTAGACAGTAAATTTACTTCCGTAAAGATAATGTCTCCAAATCTTAAGCGCAAAAATTACGGCTCCTAATTCTAAATCATGAGTCGTATAGTTTTCTTCGTGCTTTTTCAATTGCCTTGAAGCATATGCAATTACCTTTTTGTGTTGCATAAGCACACATCCATATCCTAGTTTTGAAGCATCACAATATACCTCAAAATCTTCAGTTCCTTCTGGTAAGGCTAAGATTGGTGCATTTGTTAATTTCTGCTTTAATATTCTAAAGGCTTCTTCTTGCTTTGGTCCCCATTCAAACTTAACCGCTTTACAGGTTAGCTTAGTTAATGGTATGGCTATTTTGGAAAAATCCTTAATAAACCGTCTATAATACCCAGCTAAACCTATAAAACTTCTAATTTCCATTGCTGTTTGTGGAACCTTCCATTTGGTAATTGCCTCTATCTTAGCAGGATCTACGTGAATACCTTCGTGATTCACCATGTGTCCTAAGAATTACACTTCTTGCAACCAAAATTCACACTTCGAGAATTTGGCATAAAGCTTTTCTTTTCTTAACAAAGTTAAGAGTGCATGAAGGTGTTCTGCTCTGTCTGACTTTTGGAATAAATAAGTATATCGTCTATGAAGACAATTACAAATTTATCCAAATATGGTTTACAGATTCTATTCATCATGTCCATGAATGCAGCAGGTGCATTCGTTAACCCAAAGGGCATGACTGTAAACTCATAATGACCATACCTAGTTCTGAAAGCAGTTTTAGGTATGTCTTCTTCTTGTACCTTCAATTGATGATATCCGGAGCGTAAATCTATCTTAGAAAAATATCTAGCCCCCTGAAGTTGATCAAACAGATCATCAATCCTAGGTAATGGGTATCGATTCTTAATTGTAACCTTATTCAGTTCTCTATAATCGATACACATTCTCATTGAACCATCCTTTTTCTTAAAAAAAATAGCACTGGTGCTCCCCATGGGGATGAACTAGGTTGTATGAATCCTTTACTTAGTAATTCATCTAATTGCGTTTTTAGTTCTAACATTTCTGTGGGTGCTAACCGATAAGGTGCCTTGGCTATCGGTGTAGTTCCTGGAATTAGATGAATCCTAAACTCTACCTCCCTATTTGGTGGTAACCCTGGTAATTCTTCTGGAAATACATCTGGGTATTCTGAGACTACTGGTATTTCCTTAAGATCTTTTCCCTTAGTACTAATGATTACCGAAATCATATACACTATTCCTTGTTTTCGTTCATAATTAGCAACTTTCATTACTGATATGAACTTCATGGGCTTACGTGGTTTATCTCCTGTAATCCTAATCACTTCTCCGGTGGGTGATTAAATTTCTATGGAATTCTGATCACAAAGGATTCTAGCATGGTTGGCTACTAACCAATCCATTCCTAATACAACATCAAATTCAGCTAAATTCATCGGTAATAGTTTTGCAGAGAATTTATGTCCTAAAAGTTCTATGTTTTCTTCTTGCAAAACTTTATCTATTTTAACTGAATTTCCGTCTGCCGTTTCAACTGTAAAAATCTGCCTAATATTGGTTAAAGGTAAATTAAGAGCTTGGCAGAATGAAGTATTTATAAAACTTTGGTTCGCACCAGAGTCAAATAATACTTTGGCTTAAATGTTGTGAACTAAGAACGTACCCGCTATCACATCTGGGATGAGTTCTGCTTCTTGAGTGGTTAGCTGAAATGCACTGGCATTCTTTTTAATAGTTCCGTCAGTCGCCTTGGTTTTGTTGTCTGCTGGTTTGATTAATTTAGGACATTCTGTTTTATAATGTCCATTTTCTCCACAGTTATAGCAAACTATTGTTTTCTTTCTGCAGTTTTCTTCACGATGTCCTACAACTTTACAAAAATTGCAGGTTATATCGCATCTTCCATAATGTTTCTTTTTGCATTTTCGGCAGAATGACGGAGTTGAGAATTGCCCAGTTCCTCTTTTCTTGAAATTACAACTGTTACCCACACGAAATCCTTGGGTAATTTTCTGAGCCAATTCTTTCTTCTTGTTTTCATCTTGTGTATGTACCAGTTCATCAGTTAGGGTATTAGCTAATTCCACAGCATCGTCAATAGTGCGAGGTCTCGCAGCTTTAACAATGTTGCGGATTTCACTAATCAGTCCCCAAATGTAGCGAGAAATGAGTACCGGTTCTGGCGAAGCCAGTGTTGGTACCACTCTAGTATATTCAAAGAATGTCGAAGTATAACCGCGATAATCTACACCCATCATCCGATGATTTAGAAACTTATTTGTCATTTGTTCCTTTTCATACTCGGGACAGAATTTTCTTTCTACAAAACCCTTAAATTCTTCCCAAGTCATGGCATAGGCTATTATTCTTTCTTTTGATTGTAACACAGTGTTCCACCATTCGAGTGCTCCTTCCTTGAAGAGATTTGATGCGTACATGACTTGATCATCTTTAGCACATTTACTTATTGCAATGACTGCTTCGGTTTTCTCTAACCAACGCAATGATGCAGTTGCTCCTTCATTGCCTGCAAATTCAGTGGGTTTACAAGCAAGGAATTCTTTGAAAGTGCAACCAGGCGTTGCAGTTTTCATTTTCTTAGGTAATGGAGCTTGATGTGGTTCCCCATTATGATTAACATGATCATTGCCTCCGTTTACACTATTACTGAAGTTATATTCAGAAATACGTTTACTAGGAACGATTTGTTGCGGTTCGATTGGATTCTTTACAGCAGCAACGATGGCTGGAATAGCATTGGCTATCCCTTGAGCAACAATATTTTCGATATCTTGCCTAGTCATATATTGATCTCCTGGATGTTGCTCAGACTGATTAACCTCATTTACTGGTTCGTTACCAATGTTTGCCATCTGATAATTAATTTTATGTAAATAATTAGTATAATTATAAATATAATAAAACAGTTTGCACATAATCACATTAACATGTATAACCAAAAATTATCGATTTCACAGGTTTCATTTCTATATATTATATTATGCCTCGTACACACGATTATCATACAACGTTTTATTGTTAAGTTATTACACATACTGGTTATTGTGATTATTTATTAACAAATATTCCTGCAAACTCCCATTATCTGGTCAACTAATTTCTTAAAAACGACGCTCCCTTTCGTCATACTTCCAAGTAACTCTTTCTCCCACATCCCGAATCCTATTTCCTGCATCAATTAACTCTTCGCCCCAAAGACGAAGTTCAGCCAGATTCTCCGGGCTCATAGTTGGATATAGTGGAGGTTCTGGGTCAGCTTGTGGGAAAAATGTATCAGGGTTGTTTAAAAGATTTTGGTATTGCCAATCAGTTGTCCACCATTCATCTAATTCTACTGGTAGTGGTTGAGGTTGGACAATAGGATCTGGAATAGCAGGTTCCAGATTGATTGGAATTGGAACTTCTAGTGGGTAGCTGAAAAGATCTTCTTCAGTAAATATAAGGCTTGGATTAGCTGGTTCAAGGTTTCCATCGGCAGGTCCGATGAGGTCACTCATTACTAGTTTATGATCTAAAACTTCCCAGGGAGTCATTTTCTGTTTCTGTCTAGAACTTTCTCCGATTTCTCTTTCTGTTTGCTTAAAACTCTTCTCAGCTTCTATCTCTACTTGATTAATATTTTCCTCAATTTCTACCCCTTTTCCTTTGTCTTTTGGTTCTTCAGTTGTAGTAACCTTTCTTGTTGCTGGCTTTTTCCTTCGTACTCGCCTCCAGCCCACAAATCTGCTTCTTTTCTTGGGTTTAGGTTTTGCCAGTGGTTTGGATTGAAATTCCATGGGTTCTTCTTTATCAGCGAAGTAACCGGTGAATTCCTTGGAAACTTCTATCTTAACGGGATAGAGGTTAAGATTTTCTAAACCTTCTGATATCTCATTCATGCTGTTTAGCATATATGCAAAATACATACCAAATGTTAAAATAACAAAATTTTATAGATAACCTATAAATATTATTGCATCCATAAAACAACTGACAAGTAAATTATACTACGATTTACTGTAAACTTATTTATTTACTAAATAAGGTTTCTGGAAAATAAAAGTGCTAAAACTTTTGAGTATTTAGAGATTTGCATTTTCTACTACTGTGGCTAGCATATAAAGATTTGCCCATTTCTCATCTAATTTGTCCTCCCAAGGTGATTTATTGATTAAGTCCTGGGTTTCTTGGTTAACTTTCTTCTCTCGGTTTTTCCTTATTTCCTCCTGACTTTTCCTAATAATCAAACTTCTTTTATTAGGAGAAAGTGGTTCCTCGTAATGTGCCTTACGGACAAATATTCCTTCTTCAGGAATTACATAAGGTTTTGTTTGGGATGAACTTCCCTTCTCGTTGGATGACCTATCTAGTTTAAGATATATGTTTGACAGCTTTTGTTTACCCATACTATAATTAACAAATAATCAGTTAATAAAACACATAATCACATAAATGGCAATCAGTAAAAATTAAGTATTTCTAAATACTTAATAGGCTTAAATCAGTGGCTCTGATACCACCTTATTTCTGTCACGGCCCCCGACCCGGTTTGACCCGTTTCAGGAGTCGCGGGACAGAAATCCCGTGGTATTTAATTAACAGCGGAAGTTTCTTCAGGATCTTTTTAAAACTTAAATATTTCCCGATTATTTTATTTCACAATTCGGGATAAAACCCGGTAATTTACAATATTAAGATTTCACAAAGAAATCTTTTATTTTACAAAACATGTTTCTTTATTTTATACTGAGCCACTTCCTTAAGCTGATAGTGCTTCACGGCACTTTTCCTGGATCACAACAGATCACCTGAAACATGTTTGAAAAAGGTTTTGTCAGCGGGAAATACTGAGTGAATCATTCTATTTTCTAAAACGACTCGTTTGTTATAATTTACAGTATTAAGAGCGATTACAATGTTTCTGATATCAAACCAACTACCCACGGTATTTGTCACTCGACCGGATATGTGACTATGGTCATATCCCCCATTGGCTGCCCCAATGGTGACGATTATCAAGTAATGTATACAAAACCCCACATACCGGCTGTAATTTGGTGATTACAAAGACTTAATCCCCGTAATTATAACTTTGAAATAAACATGCTTTTGTAAATAGATTTGATAAAAAGAGAATGACTCACATTGCAGATTTAACAGAGCTTATCCTACTAATTAGCCTTGATAACCTAGTTTAAATAATCAGGCACACAAACTAGGTTAGTAACTTAATACAGCATTTACGATAACTCACGAGATTACAACCTTCACAACGAATGACAAAGTGCGATACTTAAACATCCATCGATTTAACGACGAATGACAAAGCATAAACCCTAATGTGGGCAGCACTTAAACATCCATTGGATAGTTTAATCGATCGGACATTGAATCGTAGCAGCGATCGAGTTATTACCCTGAATTGTGGCAGCACTTCGTGATCAGTGTGTGTTTTTGTAGTAATTAGTGTCTAACTTTGTGTACGTAAGGAATTTTAACGTCGAACTGAAGCCAGAATTCAAGTCCCAAGCCCCTGTGTTTATACAAGAAATTGACATCTCCCGCGTGTCGCGGAAGATGTCTCGGTTTCTGTCGCGACACGCCTGGGGTACCAACCTACCCTAGGGTAGCCTTGTCACTAGTATAGGCATGCTGAATCGCTATTTTGAGAATTTTCAGTTTAGACAACGCATTTTAGAGATAATCGTCAATTAGGGTTTACCCCCCCCCCCCCCCCCTAGTTTTAGGGGCCCTAATCCTGATTCCAAATGTCTTGAAAATTTTAGGGATTATGCAGAATTACTTGGGTTTCTCAATTAGGGTTTCCTATTGAACAATTTGATTAAATAAATATAACTTTTGATGAGAGTTGTTACAGAAGTTGTCATGGAACTTAATTACAGATATTCAACACTCATTTAGTAAAACTTTGAAGCTTTTTATTTCCATAGTTGATTGATAATTAAACTATTAACGCACATATCGAGTATGATATTGAAAAATCTACCACTGGAATTGCTACTAATAACCTTGCCATCACTAGGAGCTCAAGAGGGATTCTCCCTATCGATGCTGATGTCGTATATGGTGTTGCTCACCAGCATAGTGGTGGGATAGGTTCTACTCTTTACGAGGAGGTGAGTATTTCAGTTTTTTTTAACTGCATTTGTATCTATACGCATCCAGAAATATGTCAAACCGAGCACGACCTCATTTATTAAACAACTTAGATATGACAATCCCAAACCTGTATTTGTAATTGAATAATTAATTTTGTATTTAAAACCTGATGCATAGTATCATTACAATGATAATACAGACCCAAAACAGAGAGCTTGTCTTCACACTTTTTCTGTATTTACTACTATTGTTTTTTAGTTTTCTCTAGGGTGTTAATTGTGTCAACTTGTCAGGTTGAATCATTGATTCTAAACACGACCCATACATATACTGGTGTTAAAATCTTAATGAGTCAAACGGGTTGACATGTTGGTAGGTTGTTATCAAGTTGTAAACATGCTAAACGGGTTGAAGGGTTGTAAAAATGTGTTAAAATGGTTTGGGAAAGGTTCAGCGAGTTGACATGTATGTTTTAAGGGGTTGACCTGTTTAATTAAATGGGTTAAACAGCTTATCTGACTCAAGCACATCCTCATTTATTAAACAACTTAGATATGACAACCGATAATCTGATTATTTATGGGTTAGGTCCATGAATTGCTGTCACTAATTTTCTATTCAAAACTGTTACTTGCAGCCCAGAAAACTGTTCGGCTTTGTTCTTTTTAATGATAAATTGACATAATTTCAGGGATAAGTTGAAGATGAAAGCAGTGAAAGATGGGTCAGCCAGCTATGCAGCTTTAGAGAAGAAAGCCGAGTTATATGAAAAGCTGGCAAGGGGAGAAGTATCTGATGAGGAAGATAAGGAGAAATATTGTATTGATTTTTTCAGTAAGACCTATGTAAATGACGAACCACAAAGACATAGCCTGTTTTCTATAGAAACAAACAAACACGAGCCTGATACATATGATGAACCTGTGTTGCCTGATACACGGGCTACGGGCCTCGGTAGGGCAGCTGGTACATTAGACAATGATGAACATAAGCGTTTTGTGAGGTACGTTTTCCCAACTTTATCAATTATCATTACCTTTATTAGTCCAGAAAAAGAATGTTTTTTTCCTAAAAGATTGCTTGATGATCAAGAAATTGTTTTGTGTAATGTGTTTCTAAAAGATTAGTTGATGATCAAGAAATTGTTTTATATTTTGTTGTATTTTTAGGGAAGTGCATGAAGAAGTGAATGAAGCTCGGGAAAAAGTGTCTGAACTAAAAGTCCGTAGGAAAGAGCAGGTGGCTGCTCGGCGAGAGAAGTTAAAACAGGCTTATTTGAGGAAACAATTGGAGAAATTGAAAGCTCAATCTAAACAAGGTAATGATACATGATTTGACATTTGATGCAAAATTTTGTTAACTTAACCGACATGTATAAATATGAAATAACATCGTCCAATCATTCAATGTTTATTCATTTTTCACCTATGGTTATTTAGATCGCTCCCTAACTGTCTGTATTTTTAAAAAAAGTTGGATGATTGCTTGGTCTCGAAAGGTTGTCTTTATGTGTTCAGCCATCCTCTACAGATTACCGAATATTCTTTTAAAAAATTTGGTCTAAATTTGTGAGTATATATTACATGAAATAATTAAAGAAAATAAACCTTAAACCAGATGGTATTTATTCATGACGTTTTGGTCGGTCCATGTGGATGATACAAGAAAGAATCTAGCACAAGTGGTGTCGTAGAATGTAAGGTGTAAAGGTGGTTTGTATTAACTCTTTTATTGAGTTACATTTTTAGGGTAAGGGTTTAGCTTTAGGGACAGGGTACCATTGAGTATGGTTCGGTATATGACAGATTAAAACAGAAATTACTGTATTCATAAATCCAAATAACCAAAATCCAATATTCATATTACAAGTGGAAGTATGGGTTGTAGTGTTTAGTGTGTTAAACTTGATTTCTGTGGTTTATTTGACTTTGGTTTTTTATGCAGGGTGGAGGCTAGAGCCAATCAAGATGAAAGAAGATTGCTGGGGGAGATTCAGTTGGCTAAAAAAGGTACGTTTTTTGGATATCAATAGGCTGAAAAAAAGAACACTTCCCCCACATATGTTCTCCCTTTAATTAGGAGGAGGCTTCATTCGATGTTTGTTTCTGTTGGTGTTTTGATTAATTTTGAGCTTTTTTTACCAATTAATGGCAGGTCCACCTTAACTCTGACAGTTCATCTTCAAATGCTATCTTGCGTACCTCTGTTATGAATTCTGACCCTAATTATGTTCTTTATTTGCAATCTATGATCATATTGAACTTTTTGATAGAAGAGAATAAGAGTGGTTATTGTGCAACTCTGATTGTTTCAGGGATTGGTAGGTGAAGGAAGCGGCCTGGGTGTTGGTGTTTGAGAAATATGTGTTTGATGGAATTAAGCGTTTTATGAGAGAGGTGGCTATACAATCAATGTTTGTTCATATGTGATGTTTGGGTTCATTGATAAGGTACTTAGTTCGATTATCAAATAATTTACTCATGTTTGTTAGGTTTACTTATGTGAATCCTTTTTCCATGATTTAATCTTGAGTGTGTGAATCATATGACATTTTTCACTTTGGTGTATGCAACGAGCTTAAATCGAGAATTCAAGAGTGTTTGGATATGTGTATTTAAAGTGATTATTTTTAATAATTTAATTACAAGGCGTTTAGGTGCTTACATTTATCTCACCCATTAAAATGAACGAGAATGTGAACAATATTAAGTTAGCTAATTTTCTTTTGTTATATAGAGGTTGTGAATATAATAACTCAAACATGGGTTGCAGTTGGATGTAAAATTTACGTTCATATGCCCAAATAACCTTTTTGTTCAAGTACACAGAGAATAAGATGGTCTCATTTCACTCACATGTAGGGATGAGCATCTGGTATTGGGTACGGGTACCGTACCAGATATATTATGTACCGATACTGATAACCGCTTTACCAAGTACTGGTGTCGGTACTATTATCCGTTTTCCCCGTTTTTCGGTACCGGACCGGTACCATGCTCATCCCTACTCACATGTAAATTTCCACACAAAATATTAATTCTTAAATTCTACAATGAATGATTGAAGGTCTGCTTTGACTTTTATATAAGGAGTAGGTGATAAGAGGTTGGGTTGGGTAATAAGTTAGAATAGATACTTTTGTATAAGTGTCGTTATCGGCTTGCGCTGTTTGTAAACGTCTGTTTGTAATATCGTATGTGTGTGTTCGTTTCTTTAGATTTAACCATATCTTAAGATGTTCCTATGATTATATATTGATGTGGCTGAGATGGGGGACTCATGGGTTAAGGAACATGTTATGGTGTTGACATGTCAATGCACAGTTAATGGATTAGATATTACTATAAAAGTTACATTATAAAGATAACAATTGTGTCACTTTAAAAGGATGATGTTATGCTATTTTACTCCCAATTCATTTTTGGTGTTATTATTTTATTTCATGTGTTGGAATACTGATGAAACCGAACAAAAAAATTGTGGTGGGGAGGGAAACAAGAAACTTAAGAGGTTCAAAATGTTGTTTATGTACCTTATATTATTGAAAACTAAATTTTCCTAACCCGGGATGTTCCCGGGTGATAGCCTAGTTTATGTATAACGGGGAAGGTTCATTTGAGAAGAAATTTAATGTGAGAAGAAAAAGAAGAAAGGGCATAATTGTAAAATATAAAATAGTTTATAACTCCTTCCATTAATTATGTTATCTCTAATTATTAAAGCAAAAAAAACATTTTATCCTACACATTTCAAAATTTATCCTACATGTATCTTACACTTACCGAAATTTACCCTACGCATATCTAAATTTATCATACACATTTAAGAATTTATCCTACACATATACTAAATTTTATTCTACACATGTCGAAAATTGTCATTCACACTAAATTATTTTATCTTGAAAGAGTGTATAAAAAAGTGAGTTATAAGTTTAATTAGTTAGCTAATTAATTACAATTAGAAATTTACCTATATACCCTTATTAATAAATTAAATACACATATTAAATAAAGTGAAATGGAGCATTTCTATTGGTTTAAAACTTATTCTTTTTATTCTTACAAAATTTTTCTTCTCATTTGAACCCTCCACTATGTATAACTCCATAAAAGTGGTTACGAGGGGTTATGACTACGGATGACGTTATTAAATTATGAAACTTGTCTAAACATTTCATCCACGTGTTGAAAAAACGAAAAAGAAATGGTGTATATGCTACCATTAGGCATTTAGACGTTCCCCTACCAAGAAGTATTTTTAAAATGTTTATAAACTAGTTAATATACTGCGTGCGTTGCGGGGCGCTACGTCAAATATTTTTTTCATTTTCAGAACTATAACTAACTAAACATTTTCAGAAAATACAAGAGAGCTAGAACTATAACTAACTAAACATTGAAACTAACAATAGATTTTTCATTTTCAGATCAACCTGCCATTCTGGAATCATCGATGTTTCCTTTGGCTTTGAGGACCAGAGAGAAAACAAGGACAGAAAGCATTACATGAGAAATCCTGTGAACTACACCAATACAAAATAAAGACGTCTTAATTTGAAACTGATTGACATAAAAGTGTTATGTATTTTTTTTGTTGAATATATTGTTATGAAGAAGATTTGAGATTGTAAATGCAACTAGCTAGACCAAGATAGGGAACATGCAATCAAGTTGAAAATAGCATTTTAAACTTAGTAAATCAAACGACAAAGCTTAATTCTGAAATACAAACTGTAAAAGTACGACAACGTTAAACTGAGCTAATCGAAGTCTTTCTAGCTCTTTATTCGTTCAGACGATCGCAACTGTCTTTATTGAGGTAGATCAATTAGTCAAGCTTCCATCGATACACACCCATTGACCAACAAAGATGGCTTCACAATTGATGTTGGGGTTGATCGCCAAAAAAGACTTCAAACTCATCTTAAACGACTGGCTAATGCTCGTGCAATCCTCACCAGATTCCACACCGATAACTTGGTCACAAACAACAACTGGATTTGCGTTGTGGAAGCCATCTACATGTTCACGAATACATTGATGATACACAAAATAATAAATGTTGTGTCAAATGTAACACTAAGAAGAATAAGTTTTCATTTGTTTTTTGATGATTTACCAAGTAGGGTGGTTCTGCTTTCTGCCAATACGATGAGCATGAGGCAAAGTGAAAGTATGGTGACCTTTTTCACAAACATGGAAGATTTCATGGCCACGATCTCTTGGTCAAGAAAGGTGATGATTGTGAGTTACTTTAATTATATGAGTTCTTGTAGTTGGTATTTATAGTGTATCATGTAAATAAAGTATGCATATCAACCATGGATGAGCCAATTTCACTTTGTAATCTGAGAAATTACAGCCGGCCATTGTTTTGCAGGTTAAATTGTTTTTACTACTAAATTATTTTTAATAAAAGTTAAAATTATTTAGAGGAAATCAAGTATTCATGTAACTTTATTGCGAAGTTAAAAATGAATACAGGTGTATAGTCATGAGAATATGAGACACAAAGGGTTGGGTTGTAACCTAGCGGTATCAAAGTGTATAGAAAAGGTGTTCTGGTTGAGGATTAAGTCCTATAGTATACATAATTTTAGATACCAAAGTGCTTGTAGCTTATTAGTATCAAGCTGGAAGGAGAGGTGTCCCTCCCTATGATATTAAAGGTTTAAGTCATGTGCTAGGCGAAAGTGTAGATTTATGTGGACATTTAGAAGGTGTCTAAATTAACTGGTTTAAAATAACCCATGGCATTATAGCCTAGTGGTATCTTGGTGTTGGGATAAAGCTTATGATCATTAGGTCATGGGTTCGATTCTCACAATGGGGATTTCCCAGATTTATTGGGATTTCTCCTGAATTGGTGTATAGCCATTATTACCTAGTAAAATTTATTAAAAACTCAAGTCTTTCTCTTACCATTCCAGCACAAGCTCATTGGCCTACAGTAAAATTTATTGAGGTATAAATTTTCATAGTTTAAATGGATAACATCAATTAGTTAAGTTTAAAACAATTTAGATGATAAGAAGAAAAAAACCTGTAAATAACGATTTAGAAAATAGGCAATTCTCACCTGAGCTAGTCCATCAAAATTAATTGGTTGTACCTCGGGTTTCTAATCATATTTATATAGAGAACTAGTTTTTGTCCTGGCTACATTGCGGGCAGTAAGCCAAGAATATTTTATATGTTTGTGTTTCGTTTACTTGTACATACTACTCATAAGATCTTAAAAAACATTATGTTTGGTCAACCAATTAAAACAAAACACTACCAATACTTTTGCTAGAAAAAACTAAAACGATGGAAATTTTAAATTTGGGGCTTGGTGTTGGGATAAGGCTTATGATCATTAGGTCATGGGTTCGATTCTCACAATGGGGATTTCCCAGATTTATTGGGATTTCTCCTGAATTAGTGTATAGCCATTATTACCTAGTAAAATTTATTGAAAACTCAAGTCTTTCTCTTACCATTCCAGCACAAGCTCATTGGCCTACAGTAAAATTTATTGAGGTATAAATTTTCATAGTTTAAATGGATAACATCAATTAGTTAAGTTTAAAACAATTTAGATGATAAGAAGAAAAAAACCTGTAAATAACGATTTAAAAAATAGGCAATTCTCACCTGAGCTAGTCCATCAAAATTAATTGGTTGTACCTCGGGTTTCTAATCATATTTATATAGAGAACTAGTTTTTGTCCTGGCTACATTGCGGGCAGTAAGCCAAGAATATTTTATATGTTTGTGTTTCGGTTACTTGTACATACTACTCATAAGATCTTAAAAAACATTATGTTTGGTCAACCAATTAAAACAAAACACTACCAATACTTTTGCTAGAAAAAACTAAAACGATGGAAAGACTATAATTTTAAATTTGGGGCAAAATTATAATTTTTCATGACAAATGAGCGTGTGTCAGACAACCGCCTAACACGAATAAAAATTATACCAAGTCAACAACAACCATACCCAGTAAATCCCACAAATAGCAAAGCTACTTATAGGGTATTGGGAAGGTGGGATGTAGACAGACCTTGCCTCTATCCATAGGGATAGAGAGGCTGCTTCCAGAGAGACCCTCGTCTCGAAAACGAATAGCATACCAACACACCAAGTCAAAGAATCTAGAAATAAGAAGTCACCCATACCAAGTAATTGGTCAGAGTGACGCAATATAATGTAAATCGTGATTAAACACAATAAGACAATCACCGGAAAAGTCCCTTAAAGAGTGAGAAAAACCTACGTCCCTAAAATACACCTAAGACCTTACTGCAATATCTTCTAGAAGTCCTTAACCCTAATCCTACGCCTCCACGAAGTCCTATCTTGGACCATGTCCTTAGAAAGATGCAACTCTAGTAAATCATGCCTAATCTGCTCATCCCATATCAGTTTGAGTCTGCCTCTTCCTCTCCTCCCCTCCACAGTAAGAGTTTCCACTACTCTAACTGGTGCCATCGTTTCCCTCCGCTTCACATGCCCAAACAATCTCAATCTCCCTTCCTTAATCTTCTCTGATATACTAGTCACTCCTAATCTTTCCCTAAAATCCTCATTTCTTATCCGATCTAACCTCGTGTGTCCACACATCCAGCTCAGCATCCTCATCTCTGCTACCTCCATCTTGCGTCCTTGTGTCTTCTTGATAGCCCAACAGTCTTTTCCATATAGCATAGCGGGCCTAATTGCTACCCTGTAAAATTTCCCCTTTAGTTTAGTTTGGAACCTCCTATCGCACAATACCCCACTGGCTGCCCTCCATCTACACCAGCCAGCCTGTATGCGATGAGTTACGTCACTATCTATGTCACACCCTAAATATTGCGGAAGCGTGATTATGGTGTGACTTTCTTAATACCATTGTATTCAATCATAACAACAACTATATGATTAAAACCATAGACGTTCATCCATAAATTAGGTTTAAAATCATGACAACATTGTCTTAAAACATAGAAATTCAAATACGAGTACAAACCATGCAACTTGTTTAAAAGTTCGCAAATACTCGACAAAAGACATTAAATAAACCAGGATTTGGAAGACGTGTCTCGTCTAGGAATAACCACCCTGCCCAAACCCTAAGACCATGGATGACATCTTTTATTCTTAAACCACACTTGGAAGTTCCTAACGCCCGCCAGATCCACACTTAATTCCCTGAAATACATGTAGTTGAAAACATCAACAAAAGTTGAGCGAGTTCATGTGTTTGTTTGTGTGTATGAGTAAACCTTTGAAAGTATGTTTGTATGTATGTAAATCCTGGTATGAAAGCAACAAGGAAAACAGATCAGCAATGGTTTGCAAGACCATTGATATGTGTGAAGTGATGCAGGAAAACTCAAACCTAGCAGATTTGTCTCCGGGAATAAGACATAGTCACCCCATGGGCCACCCTGGTCCACATGGGTGTGGGCTCGCTACACCCAAATAGATCTATCACTCATGTCCCTCGGTCCTACAACGAGGATTAATGGCCTTAAGTGTTATACCCACCACTCACATGATCAACCAGTACCCTTCCTTGGCTAACCATACCATGTATAAAACGTTTGTAAACAGTTGTAACATGTACTTCACCCCCGAAGTTAAAAAAACGAAAAACAGTTAAAGAAAAGGGGGGTCACGAACTGACAGTCTTTCGTCTTCGCACCGTAACTCAAAGCTTCGCCTGGCGTATACAACTACCTACAACGTACTAATGTCTATTAGACGAACGGGTCGTGCCTTGATTTAGTATTAGTGTCTTTGAGTTACGTTTCTTCGTTCCTTTGATATTAATGGCCAAGGGGAAGCGATAGGATAAAGTGGCTCAGCAGGTTGATGTAATATATTACTGTGTCTTTGACACGCATCACATATTCGAGCATATTCTGCAGCATCTTTTCCCATCGTCGGCCAATAGTATCATGTTCTTAATACCTTTGAGAATAATGACCTGCCCCCAGTATGGTTACCACAATCCCCTTCGTGTATATCCTAAAGCACTTCTTTAGTTTCGGGATCCTCCAAGCACCTCAGATATGGTCCTACAAGAGATTTCTTATACAAAACATTATTTATAATAGTGAATCGTGATACCTTCATTCTAAAGGCCTTAGGATTTTCATCCTTTGGGATGTGTCCTTCCTTGAGATATCTCACGATTAGAGCCGTCCAGGACTTAGGATCTTCCTCGGGATACTCGTCATCAGGATCCTGAACACTTACTACTTCCTTATCCTGAGGATCCGTCGCAGGATATAGGATATGTAATATTGGTATTTGGGTCCCCTCTGGTATCCTGACTGATGATCCTAGATTTGCCAAGGCATTAGCTTCAGCATTATCCTCTCTTGGTACCTGTTCAAGTGTAAAAATATCGAAATATCCTGCTAATTTTTTTAGAATTTCGAGATACTCGATCAACTTCTCTCCTTTAACTGCATAGGTCCCATTAAAATGATTAGTAATTAACAAGGAATCAACAAATACTTGTAAACCCTTGATATTCATGCTCTTAGCCAATTCTAATCCCGCAATTATAGCTTCATATTCTGCTTCATTATTAGTGGCAGGAAACTCACATCTAATAGCCTGGGGTAGTATGTCCCCCTGTGGCGATTTTAGTTGTATACCAAAACCTACACCTTTTACATTAGACGCACCATCAGTATATAGTGTCCAAGATTCTATATTTTCTCTTAGTTGTTGCACTTCTAGGTCTACTTCATTTTGAATATCACTACTGAAATCAGCCACAAAGTCAGCTAAGGCCTGAGACTTTATGGCATTTCTAGGTTCATATATTAAATCATAGGCACTTAATTTTACTGACCACTTAGCCATCCTGCCTGACATCTCTGGTTTCCTAAGCACATTTTTAACAGGATAGTTGGTTTTAACATGAATCCTATTTGTTTCAAAATAATGTCTAAGTTTCGTTGATGCCATAACTAGTGCTAATATTAATTTCTCTAAATGAGAATATCTAGTTTCAGCATCTAATAAACTTTTACTAACATAATAGACAGGATACTGCAGACCTTCATGATCTTTTACTAGAACAGCACTTACTGCGTTTCCTGATACTGCAAGATACAGGGATAATAGTTCACCATCCTCAGGCTTCATCAATAGAGGTGCGGTTGAAAGATACTGCTTCAAATCCTGCAAGGCCGCTTCATGCTTCTTTCCCCATTCGAATATCTTATTCTTCTTCAGGATATCATAAAATTCCTTGCATTTTTCCCAGGATCTTGAGATAAATCTGTTTAATGCCGCAACTTGCCCCGTTAGTCTTTGTACATCTTTCATATTTGAAGGTGACTTGATATCCAGGATAGCTTTAATCTGCTCCGGGCTTGCCTCTGTCCCCCTTTTCGTCACCATGTATCCTAGAAACTTTCCTGCTCCCACTCCAAAATGACATTTAGCAGGATTTAATTTCATGTTGTACTGGTCCAGGATATCAAATGCTCCCTTAATATCCTGGAGGTGATCCTCAGCCTTCTTGGATTTTACTACCATATCATCGATGTACACCTCCATGGTGTCCCCCAGTTTATCTTTAAACATCATGTTTACCAATCTCTGGTATGTTGCACCTGCATTTTTCAAACCAAAAGGCATAGTAGTATAACAATAAATACATGTTGGTGTCATGAAGGCAGTATCCTCCTGATCCGAGGGTTCCATCTGGATCTGTTGGAATCCTGAGGAGGCATCCATGAAGGTTAGCATCTCGTGACCAGCAGTAGCATCCACCATTGAATCGATATGAGGTAGAGGAAATGGGTCTTTGGGACAAGCTTTGTTCAAGTCTGTGTAATCTACACAGACTCTCCATTTCCCGTTTTTCTTTTGCACCACAACTACATTTGCCAGCCATTTAGGAAACTTCACTTCCCTAATCATCTTGCTCTTTAATAATCTTTCAACTTCCTCCTGAATGATAGTGTTCCATTCTGGAGCAAATTTTCTTCGTTTCTGTTGGACAGGCTTGAAAGACCTATCAATTCCGAGTTTGTGAGTTATAATATCCTTGGAAATGCCTGTCATATCCTCGTGTTTCCATGCGAATGTTGACATTCTGCATTTCAAAAAGTTAGTCAATTGGTTTTCAATATCCTGAGGGATATTGGTTCCTACGAGCACCGAGGTATCCGGATTATCCTGATCCAGGATAACTTTCTTTGCATCCTGTTCTGAAGCTTCCATTATATCCTGGCCTCGCATCTTTAATTGCTATGCTGCACTAGGATTTGTTGAGGATTTCATCGAAGAAGAATAACACTCCTTTGCTTCCTGTTGATCACTTTCCACCTTGACAACTCCCCAAGGGGTAGGGATCTTGATGCATTGATGGTAGGTTGACGGAACAACTTTCATATCATGGATCCAAGGCCTACCTAATATAATATTGGATAAATTACACTTTTCGTCCTTTATGTTTGTATCAGATTGCAATGGATAACCTTAACTTTAATAATTACAGTCACAGTCCTTTATTTGTAAAACTCATTACACGCTAGGTCCTTTAACACTAACCAAGATAAAATTTTCAGTTAGGTCTGGTCAGTTAAGGGTAATTTAGTCATTTTACTAACTTAATTAGTATTTAATATAGTTTTATTAAAAAAAACAAGTCAACAAACAAAATTCAGTCTCTAAAGTCAACACCCTCTTTCTCTTTAACCTAACCTAAACTTCACCTGCCATTCCAATCACCATTCGGTCACCACTGCCACCACCACCGCAACGCCTCACTGCCACCACCGCTCTGGCCACCAACTAAACCCTCACCACCCATCTCTCTTCCTCCCAAATACCACCACCTATCACCATTAACAACCGACAAGGTTCTGCAACAATCGATTCGAATCATACAATTCTGCAAAATGGTGAATCTGTGCGGTTAATCTTACCTGAATCGGGAGTCAAATAAAGCTTTTGAGCATTGGGGGTCTGGATTTTTGTAGATCTGATCCAAGTGGTGGGGTTATTGGCGATGGTGGAGACGGATGACGCAAGAGGTGTTGGTGGGGTTATTGGTTGTAGATCTGGCCAACAGTGCTCATATAAGTGGTGGTGGTTTTTCAGTTTACAAAGAGGGGGATTAAAAGGAGAGATGTGGTGGTTACCGACAGAGGGTGGTGGTTATCGAGAGGCGGAGGTGGTTACCGGCAGGGGCTGGTGATTACCGGCAGGCGGCAGGCGGCGATGGTGATGTCACAGGCGGTGGTGGTGGTGGTTTTAGTAGAGAGAGAGTTTAAAGAGGGGATTGTGATTTTAGTTTAGAGAGAGAGGGGGAGAGAGTTGAAGGTTGTGATTTTAGTTTAGAGAGAGAGAGGGGGAGAGTTGAAGGAGACAGAAAACTCTGTAGTTTTATTATCAAGATTCTTTTTGTTTTAATATATATTGATATATATATATATATATATATATATTTTAAATAAATAGATAAAAGACAAATTTGCCCTCATGTGAGGTCCACATGCCTAGATTTAACTATGAAAATTAACTAGGTTAGGGACAAAGGACGTAGGGTGTAATGAGTTTTATAAATAAAGGATCGTGACTGTAATTATTAAAGTTAAAGGCTATCCATTGCAATCCAATACAAACATAAAGGACGAAAAGTGTAATTTACCCTATAATATTATGGCATGATAAAGAGTCCATGACACAAAAGCGCTGCATTGAGTTGACCCCTTCAACATACACGGGCAACTTTATCTCTCCTACGGTATTCCTGGCTTCTCCACTGAAACCAACGAGCACAGTGGACTTCGAAGTAATATCCATCGGGGATACATTCATCCTCTTCAACG
This sequence comes from Helianthus tuberosus, assembly GCA_030545235.1. Classification (NCBI taxonomy): domain Eukaryota; kingdom Viridiplantae; phylum Streptophyta; class Magnoliopsida; order Asterales; family Asteraceae; genus Helianthus; species Helianthus tuberosus. Next base: position 66,635,574 of record CM060447.1, read on the forward strand.
TTTCCAGCTGAATTATGTTGACTGAGCTGCAAGTATCCACTAATATCCTGCGCACAAAATGGTTAGCAACATATAACGTTATTACTAAAGCATCATGATGAGGATCTTAGACAGTATCCCTGTCATCGTTATCGAACGTGATCACTTTGTCAGTCATGAGGGTTAACATCCTGGTTGGCTTATCTCCCCTCTCTGCTTTGGCTTCCTTCGCATGCCTTTTCGCCGCATGTAACACCCCGAAATTTATAAAACTTTATAATAAAGTTATAAAGTACATAATAAACGAGAACAAGCTAACTAGGAAATAAATAACCCAGTTAGCTATAAGCCTCGTAGTAACCCATGAAAGAACTAAAAATGCCCAAGTTATAAACCAAACCAAAGTGGAGGGGCTTATATTGTTAGATTTGAAACTTAATTAAATAAAAACAAATTAAAAACCCACCAAACACACCCAAATGGTGTGTCTGGTCGATCAAATGGCAGGGGCGACAAGGGGGTTCTCCTCCAAACCCTAACTTTCACAAAAACCATAAATTGAAGGCTCAAATCAAGTTCAAATCGAAATCTGAATATAGATTAGTGATCACCTTGTTGTAGGGATCATAAGGTATGTAATTTCTATGCAAAATCTTCACCCAAATTTCTTAGTGAATCCATGGAATTCAGGATTTGATGTTGCATGTTAGTTGTTTTGAATGAAATAGTGTCTAGGGATAAACCCTAGTCAATTACTTGTTGAAATTTTGCCTAATTCTTGTGAAATCCATAATCACCATTTAAAGTGATAGATGGGTTTGTAGAAGTATGATGAACATTAGGATTATGATGTTATCTTAGTATAAATTGGGTTCTATGAAACAAGTTTAGATTGAGTAATATGAAAATTGATGTGAATTAGCCTAAATTGATATTTATCTTGGCTAAATAACAAGTGTTAAACTTCATTATAAATTGTGAAGAATTATGCCCTTAAGGTGTTTGTGAAAATGCCTAAAAGATGATTAAAACTGAAAATTTGAGCTAAAACGCATATTTGTATAGTTATGGCAAATTATGCGTATTATGTAAACAAAAGAGTTCTAAACGGGTTGTGATTGAACTCTATAGGAAAAGAAACCGGAGCGTCAAGTGGACAAGCCGGTGGTGACGCGCGCTTGAAAGGGATACTTGAAAGGTACGTGACTTTCGGTTTCGTTACATTGTGCATAAACAAAAGACTTAGAAATATTAATGAGATAGTAGTGTCAAATGCGAGTTTGGTATGTCATAGAAGTGACGAAGTTCACTCGACAAACCAAACGAATCAAAGTAGCTAATTAGATACGTTGGTTGATAATATTGTGTAATTAGTCACGTTGGAAATAAAAATAGAGTGATGTAATTCACTAGATAAAGAAATGAATTAAAATATTGGTTAGAATAAGTTTGGTGTGTTGTAAAATTGTGGTTTCCATTAAACAACCAAACGGGTCGAACAATGGTTAAATTTGTAGTGTTGAAGTAACTAAAACGTCACTCATTAAAAATTTAGTTATAAAAGCGTAAACCATGGAACGGATGTGATACGCTAAGGTTGACAAGTCCGGGAATGGGTAATTATGGTTAGAAACCAATGTTGATGAATCATGCAAGTATGTAACTTGATTCGTTACATTGGGTGAACGTTGATAATAAGCATATGTGTAGTTGAATTGTAGAATAAAAGTTCTGTTGATTTAAAGCGTTAATGTTCATTATACTGAATAATAGGTCAAGAATTGGTTAGGTCTCGTTGGTAGTCATCATAATGGAGGATTCCGTAGATGAGCCAAACGGGTCGAATAATCAAATAATGGCTAATGCTTTGTAATATGGTTAATTGGTCTTTTGTGATTGTTAATAAATGACATATTAGAATACGAGAATTTTAGCGTGTTGGTTTGTTAGAATGATGAAGTCCATAAGGGTGAACTAAACAGGTCACTAAGAGAAGGTATGGATCGAATAACGGTAGTACCATACTTGTAGATTTTGAGCCCGAGCGACGGGTAGCGAAGCACTAAACACGCAAACCGGGGATGGGAGCGTGGGTGTTAAAAATGAGGAATCCGAGATTTGGGTTTTGGGTGAAATAAACAAAATTAGTCAAAACATAAACTTTCAGAGACTACCGTAAGTTACGGTAGCTACCGTAACTTACGGTAGAAATAAAAATGTTACGGCAGTTCTTTACTGCCTTACGGCAGACCAAGGTTATCCAGCGTCTACCGTAACTTACGGTAGACACCGTAAGTTACGGTAGAGCCCAGACATTCTTGTTAAATCTTGCATATCATAGCTAATCGAATCCGTTTCGAGCGTAGTTTTGATTATGTAATATTTCTATGAACTCTAATACTAATTTTGTTAAAAATTTCCAATTTCTAGGTATTGCAAGTATGTGGACGACGATCAAGTTGATGCTTCAAGAACCGAACACAAAACTTTTGGATGCTTCCGCACAAATCAAATCTAGCTAAACTATGTAGTTTTGTAATCATTACTGAATGACTTATGTTTGAAACTAGTTATTTGACTATGTTAATCACTATGATGAAGTATAACTTAGTTTATCAACTAAGTTTTTGTTAATTAAATATTTGATTTATAAATTTCACATTTCATACGATTAATTAATGAATTAAATGGACGGGTGTTACACCGCAGAACATGACGTGCCGCAGATGTCAGATCCTCCTGAAATAAAGTTAATTATTTTGGCATCTGCAGGAGGTGATGCCGCTCGTTCAGGATCCTGAGAAGGATCCTGACTTTTATTCTTCTTTCTTCCCAAGAGATCCTTCAGATATCCCTTGCTCAAAAGATAGTAACATGTCCGAAATCCTCGTGGAAGGCTCACCATTTGGACTTATCCTTCCAATCAGCTTTTTGTTGATTCTTCCGGGGCCATTGATGTGTTCAAAATGCAACATATAAATTTCATCAATTGTGGCATAAAACTAACCCTTTTTAGTACTAATGTTGGAAAAAGTGTGCTTTTGTCTTCCTTTTGTATTTTCAGGATTAAATGAGCTCAAATTAGCAAAAGAAGCAAAAAGACATCAAAATCTAACATAAATACAAGAAAAGGAACAAGACGTGATATGCCCGACCCCACGACAGCATCTTCCCAAGCAAAACAAGAGGTCAGAAGACTGAACACGCCCCGTGCTCAGCCAGCACGGGGGCGTGCCCAAGTGTCAGCAGAAAAGACAAAGTGGTAGAAGCTTCTATTGCCCACCACGGGGCCATGCTCAGCGGACACGGGGCCGTGCTCAACTATAAGATTCGCACAATCCAGGCAAATCTTCATAGTACAAAGATTCTTCTGCACACGGGGTCGTGCTCAGTGGACACGGGGGCGTGGTCAACTAATAAGACAAGCTGCAATAAATGAAGAAAGAGAAGGATGTGGACACGGGGCCGTGCCCACTGGACACTGGGCCGTGCCCGAGCTTCTGTTCAACCTATAAATAGGAGTGCTTGGCTCAAGCTCAAACCATCCCTTGGCACACCACCTCTCTCACACTTCACCCACCACCCACCACCACCATAACACCATCATCCACCACCATCATCCATTGTCCATCGTAGAGTGTGTGAGTCGTCTCGGGATCCAAGATTGATCGTAAGAGTTCTTGACAATCAAGGCCATGTTTGCCTAAGTCTCTTACATCACTTGGTGAAGACAAAGTGTCTAGTGTAATACTTTTTATTTCTAATCTTTTCGCACTTTTTACTTGGTTTTGTATTAATGACTTTAATAACTAGTTGCTTATGTTGAAGGTGATCTTTCCTTATCGTTTGTCCGTGGTGTCTTGGCATTATTTTACTGTCTATATAAAATAAAAGATTTTCACCATTCATATCTCCACAGTCTATATGGAGGTATGTTGGCTACCTGGTCGGGGGTTAAGGGAACGGTTTGGTACAGGTCTTGCCATTGTTCAGCGTTTAGATGTCCTGCAATGGACCTGGGTCAAATTTAGTAGGACCTCCTTCAATACTTAACGGTATTGGATGGAGGGGGTCCAAACTCTTTGATCCCCCCATAAGTTAACTACTATTAATACTATAACCCGGCTATTTAGGACTGTATCCCTGCTGACTCAGACTACTTAGTCGAGGGTAACGTCACCTCCAAAAGAGGGGCCTGCCATAATTTGCATTAATAACTTAATTAATTATCTTCCAATAATCCACCCTTTTTGGATTGTATCCTTGCTGACTCAAACTACTGGGGTGAGGGTAACGTCACCTTCAAAAGAGGGGCCTACTACAATAACTAAGATAATCTCTTAAATAAGTGCAAAAGTGCGGAAATAATCAAAGGTTACACTAGATACGAGTCGGAACCAAGTGATTCATCTTGTCTATCTGTTTTTTCTTTTTATTTTATTTTCAGCATTTTTAGTTAGTTTTTATTTTTCTTAGTTTAAAATATTTTTCTAAACTTTTTATTTTGATTAGACGTTGAGGATAAACCGGTACTAAAAGCTCTTGTGTCCTTGGACGACCTCGGTATCTTACCAACACTATACTACGCTCACGATGGGTGCACTTGCCCATATGTGTGTTTAGTGTTAGTGAAATATCGTGTTTTATAAATTTAAAACTTGGCTAAAAATAAGTGTTAAAAGGGCTTAAAATATACACATAATATATATAACACTTCACACGCATCAAGTTTTTGGCGCCATTGCCGGGGACACAAGGATTTTAAGAAAGCTTAAAATCGACGGCCTAATCAGTTTTTCAAAACCTTTTTAACGCGCGCACATTTTTCTGCATTTTAGTTTAGTTTTGCATTTACAGTAACCTGTACACGGGGCCGTGTTCACTGAACACGGGGCCGTGCTGCACATTTTCATAAAAACACCCAGTAACAGTAGCTTGAACACGGGCCGTGCTCACTGAACACGCCCCATGCTCAACGAAATCAGTAAATTTAATTAAAACGCCCAGATACAGATTCTGAACACGGGGTCGTGCTCACTGAACACGGGACCGTGTCCAGCCTCTGTTTCCGTTTTTATTTTTGTTTTCTGATCTCGAGACTTGGTTGTGGTCTGCTGAGTGATTCTCATGGATCAATACTCAGGAGGTTACAGCTACACCTATGAGGAGGATGATTATAGGGGTAATTATTGCACTAATTGTAGAAATCTGCACTCAGTTCAAAATAATCACTCATATCAACCATCCAATTCATACACCTACTATGAGGAGCCCAGGTACGAGCCATCAACTTCATACACATCCTATGAAGACCAAAGGTATGAACCTCCTCCCTCATACTCATATTTTGATGAACCAAGGTATGAGCCTTCATACTCATACTTTGAGGAACCAAGATATGAGCCACCACCTTCGTATACTTATTATGAGGAAACATGGCGTGAACAACCCACCTCGTATGAGTATTATGAAGAACAAAATTACGACCATTATCCATCATATACTTACAATGAAGAACAATGGTGTGAACCATCTACTTCATATGGGTATTATGAGGAACAAAGGATCGAACAACCGGATTCAAGCTTAGAAAATCCTGATTCTTTTTCTATAACCGAAGTGACCGATAGGATATTAGAACACATTAGAGTTATCGATCGTTGTATAAAAGAATCTCGCGCACGGGAAGAGGAATCCCGCGCAAGAGAAGAATTAAAAAAGGAAGAGATAACCGAAAGTGTAAAAATGGAAGAACAAATAAGTGAAAAACCGACACATGAGTTAGACAACGAAAAAGGTGAGTCCGACAACGTTAAAATTCAAGAAGAGTCTAATTTTGAAGAAATTAATCTCTTGTCACCTTCTTTTGAAAATCATTGTTTAGTACCCACTCATGCTAAGTTTTTAAAAGAGTTAAACACTAACACTAAAATTGACGAAACAGTAAGTGTTAAGTTAACTAACGATCAAACCTCGCTAACAAAAGAAGACCCATTTGAAATTAACATTACACCGGTTCCATGTTTCTTTCAAAATTCATTTATTAGTAATGTCACAATCAATAAAGATCTTTGTGTTAACATAATGCCTAACTACATTTTCGAAAAATTAAGTATTAGTGATTTTTCTCCACTTCAAATACCCATTTTTCTATCCAATCGGAAAGTAATAAAATCAATCGGTGTAGTTGAAGATGTCTTGGTTCAAACAAATCAAGTGGTAATACCGACCGACTTTGTCATCCTCGATGACGTTCCTCTAGTGTTGGGACGACCCTTTGTAAAAACTCACGAAGCTTTGAAAAACCGGAAGTTGAAAAATCTATCTCTTCAATTAGGGGCATTTAAACGGAGTGTCGATCTTCAGCGGTCAATGAAATATCCTTTCGGCAATAATGACCCCCTAATTGAAGATGAAGATGAACCACCTGATACAAGTGAAGAGATTGACCACTTTGTTGAAGAAGAGGTCGCCATAGAACAAACTTTTAAAGTTCTTGATTGAAACGAGCAACCAAATAAGGAGTCTCCTAAAGACCCACCACTTGAGCTCAAAGAACTTCCAAAAGGTTTGGAATATGCTTTTCTAGACAAAGATGGTAATTTACCTGTAATTATTTCATCTAAATTAGATAACTTAGAAAAAGAAAAATTAATTAGTCTTTTGAAAAAACACAAAAATGCAATAGCTTGGAAATTGGTAGACATAAAAGGAATTAGTCTGTCCATGTGCACACACAAAATTTTAATGAATGATGACTACAAATCGGTAATACAACCACAACGTCGAGTAAATCCAAATGTTCAAGAAGTGGTTAAAAACGAAGTCATCAAATTACTTGACGCCGGACTTATCTATCCTATCTCCGATAGCCCTTGGGTAAGTCCCGTCCAAGTAGTTCCAAAGAAAGGAGGTATGACGGTGATAACTAACGAAAAGAATGAATTAATACCAACGAGAACCGTCACAGGATGGAGAGTATGTATAGATTATAGACGATTAAATGAAGCTACAAGAAAATATCACTTTCCTTTACCCTTCATTGATCAAATGTTAGAAAGATTATCCGGTCATAAATTTTATTGTTTCTTGGATGGTTTTTCAGGTTACTTTCAAATCCCGATCGCACCCGAAGACCAAGAAAAGACAACTTTCACATGTCCCTATGGAACTTTTGCTTATCGACGCATGCCGTTTGGTTTATGTAATGCCCCCGCAACATTCCAACGTTGCATGGTGGCCATCTTCCACGACATGATAGAAAAGACAATGGAAGTCTTCATGGACGACTTTTCTATCTTCAGGGATTCATACGACCAATGCCTCGATAACCTTGAACGAATGCTATCCCGATGTGAGGAAACTAACCTCGCCCTTAATTGGGAAAAATGCCATTTCATGGTAACAGAGGGAATAGTACTCGGTCACAAGATCTCAAGCGAAGGAATGGATGTGGATCGAGCCAAAATAGATACCATTTCTAGATTACCACCTCCATCCTCCGTAAGAGCTATCAGAAGTTTCCTAGGGCATGCCGGATTTTATAGGCGATTTATCAAAGACTTTTCTAAAATCTCGAGGCCTCTAACAAAATTACTTGAAAAAGATGCTCCCTTCATCTTTGACAAGGATTGCAATCAAGCATTTCTAACCTTAAAGGAAATGTTAGTCAACGCACCTATCATGATAACGCCTGATTGGAAATTTCCTTTCGAAATCATGTGTGATGCCAGTGACTTTGCAGTTGGAGCTGTCTTGGGACAAAGAAAAGAAAAGCACTTCCAACCAATTTATTATGCTAGTAAAACATTAAATGATGCACAAGAAAATTACACAACAACTGAAAAAGAATTACTAGCTGTGGTATTTGCTTTTGATAAATTCCGTTCTTATCTTGTTCTTTCTAAAACTATAGTCTATACAGATCATGCAGCCATTCGATATCTCTTCAAAAAGCAGGACGCAAAACCACGTTTGATTCGGTGGATTCTACTCCTCCAAGAATTTGACATTGAAATCAAAGACAAAAGAGGAGCAGAAAACACTGTAGCAGATCATCTTTCGCGCTTGGAAGACCCAGCTTTAGAAGTGACCAGGGACGAGCAAATCAACGAAAAATTCCCAACTGAGTCCCTGGAAATGGTGGAATATAAGGAAGAACCATGGTACGCCGACTATGCTAACTACCTAGCTAGCGGTATAGTCACAAAAGGTTGGCCACATCATCAAAGAAAAAAATTATTTGCCAATGTGAAACACTATTTCTGGGAAGATCCATATCTTTTCAAAATGTGTGCCAACCAACTCGTACGACGATGCGTACATGGTAGCGAAGCACGAAGAATTCTCCGCCATTGTCATGAAGGTCCATACGGAGGGCATCATGGTGCCGCTAGTACCGCACGAAAGGTATTTGATTTAGGATTTTATTGGCCAACCATTTACAAAGACGCCCAAAGTCTTGTCAAGACATGTGATGCTTGCCAAAGAACAGGTAATATTTCTTCCAAAAACGAAATGCCACAAAATGGCATTCTTGTTTGTGAAATTTTTGAGGTGTGGGGACTCGACTTTATGGGACCTTTCCCACCATCGAAAGGAAACAAATATATACTTGTGGCAGTAGACTACTTGTCTAAATGGGCCGAGGCCGAGGCCGAGGCACTTCCAACAAATGATGGAAGAGTCGTGGTAAGATTTCTGAAAAAATTATTCTCTCGTTTTGGCACACCTAAAGCATTAATAAGTGATTGAGGTACCCATTTTTGCAACCATCAACTTGAAAAAATTTTAACAAGATATGGGGTCTATCATCGGGTCTCAACAGCATATCACCCTCAAACAAATGGACAAGTCGAAGTGACTAATAGAGGTTTAAAACGAATACTTGAAAAAACCGTAGGGTTAAATAAAAAAGAATGGACAAATAAATTAGATGATGCTTTATGGGCTTTTCGAACTGCTTATAAAACAACAATAGGTACAACCCCATATAAGCTAGTCTATGGAAAAAGTTGTCACTTGCCAGTAGAAATTGCACACAAAGCCTACTGGGCAATAAAAAATGTAAACTTAGATTTAGAATTTGCTGGTAAAAATCAATTTTGTCAATTAAATGAATTAGACGAGCTTAGGAATTATGCATACTCAAACTCGGAAATTTATAAGGAAAGAATGAAAAATTTGCATGACAAACATATTAAACCTAATGAATTTCGGGTAGGAGATCTAGTTCTTTTGTTTAATTCACGACTTCGATTGTTTCCTGGTAAATTAAAGTCTAGGTGCTCAGGACCTTTTTCCATCACCCATATTTTCCCACACGGTGCAGTAGAGATTAAATCTCGAAATGGGCCTCCATTCAAACTCAATGGCCAACGGCTGAAACTCTATCAAGGATTCATTGAGGATGAAGAGGAAGATATCTCGCTTCAAACGGTGGAAGAATGAAACCAACGTCATACCTGGTAAGTTACGAGCGATTGGGACGACAACTAAAGCGGTAAGTTTTCTAACCAAAGCTTATGGGAAACAAGGGCACTCACACGAGCACTAAAAAAAATTTCAAAACTTTGCTCGGCAGGAGGCCGTGTCCGCTGGACACGGGGCCGTGTCCGCGCTGCAGACGGGATATATCCCCTTTTTCAAAACAGTTACTTCATTCCACACGCCCCGTTTCCCCGAAAAAACTCTGGTTCTAGGCGATTTTTCGCAGATTTTCCACGTCTCCTATCACTCTAACAACATCGAGGTATGATTCTATCACTTTTAGTAGTTAGATTAGTTACTTGCATGTAGTTAAAACACCAAAAATTTGGGGAAAATCTAGGGTTCTTGAAGTTCATCCGGATCGAACCTCAAATTTTTGTTTAGATCTGTTTGCATTTAGTTAGATTAGTGATAAGGGAAGTAAATACACTTGTATTGTTCATAGATTCACCCGATTTCTCACAAAAACACCAAACCCTTATTCTTGAACCGAAAAAGATAAAATTGAATGGGTAAACGGGTTATTTTGGGAAAACGACACTTAGGGTTTTATTTTCGGGGGAAACCGCACCTATTGGACCAAAAATTTTCAAGTTTTCGAAACCGGGTCGAAAAATGGAATTTTTGAGTAACAGACGCCTGGACACGGGGCCGTGTCCGCTGAACACTGGGTCGTGTCCAGCCCAATGTTGGCAGTTTTGTCCGAAAATACTTCTGTTTCGTGCTAACTTTTGGTGTATTCTTTCAGATGGCTAGGAAGTTCACAAGATTTAACGCCAATGAGCTCGATGCTAGAGCTAGATACGAGATACTTCAAACAAGGCCGGAGGAATACCCGAGGCAAGCATGCACGGAACTATTAACTGTGGTGAATCAAATCGACCGTTTCAACAACATTGTCACGGGACCACTCAGAGTCGCTCTAACAACTCGACTCCGTTCCGTCCACGAATGTACTTTGGAATTCTATTGCACCTTCACATTCAACTCAAGGTACGACCCGTTCGACAATGACGAGGTAGCATTCCGATGTGGCGGAACGAGGTATTCGATCTCTATGGCACAATTTGGGTCGATTGGCGGGTTGTATGCAGAAGAGGATGCGGGAAACGAGGAAAATACTGGAGGAATGCGAGAGATAGGTGAAAACGAACGCCAAGCCATTTGGGCTCAGATTGGTGAAGGGTACTACAATCCGAGCAGCACTAAGAGTACGAAGCTGAGGGATCCGCTCTACAGATACATCCATAGGCTCCTCGGCTACTCTCTTAGCCAAAGGCATGATAGTAGTGGCGTCGTTGGGTTAAGAGATCTTGTTGTCCTCCACTGTATCCACACCCGCAGGCCTCTTGATGTCCCGTTCCTCTTGCTCCGAAACATGCATCATAACCGCCTTGCTACTGCACCAACCCCTATTTTCTTTAGGGGTTGGGTGTACCGTCTCTTCAATGAACCTAGTTTATGAAGCTGAAGACGGGACGGTCAGCTTTCAAAGGATTCAAGGTCATGCATGGAACCCGCCAGAAGCACTTGCCCTCCCCGCTCCACAACATCATCAGTATCAGTACCAACCCCAAGGTGATCCGGGCCAATCCTCCTCAGGAGGCGGTTTTCCTAATTTCCAAAGTTTGCATGATTTGTTGCAGGAAAACCTTATGTGCACCAGGAACACTTACAACATGGCGAGCAACACGTACAACCGGGTTGGGGCGATTAAGAGAAAGATATTTGATATCCAAGATGATATTGGATCTATCCGGGACCACATTGCACGCCATGGAGGGGATGATGATGATGATGATGATGATGATGAAGACATGGATTAGGCGGGAGGAGCGGAGGAAAAAACGGTTGTTTTATGGTTTCCCAGGTTAACCATTTTCTAATCTTGAACAATTGATGGCCTGCGTGCCAAGTGTTGAACAATTTACTTTCCTTAACTTCTTTTATTTTCTGCATTTATTTTTCTTTTAACTTTGACATGGATGTTGAATTTGGTAAAAGTAGGATGTTTGCTATGGTATGGTGTTTATTGATTAAGCAGGTACAAACGAGGCTTAGAGTACAAAACATTAGTACTACGAAAGCCGGGACAGGAAAACCGAAGAAAGAAACCTGTTTTTCAACCTTGCAAACTGTCCACACGGGGCCGTGTCCAGCCGACACGCCCCCGTGCCCATTCTCCTGAACCTGCTGTTTGTTTTAAATTCTGCAGACCTTGACAGACACGGGGCCGTGTCCACCCAACACGCCCACGTGTCCACCTTCTGTAAGTTTTAGTTACTGGCACTTGAGCACGGGGTCGTGTCCACTCAACACGGGGTCGTGCCCAGGCAACCAGTAACATAAATTTTTGCTTTTTACACATTTTTACACATTCAATCAACCTAAAAACTTATTTTTTGGGACACATTGAGGACAATGTGTAATTTAAGTGTGGGGGGGATGCTAAAACCTTGAATCTTGCAAGTCCTAAATACAAGCCTTACACAAAACTCAGTTGGAATCGCTAATCACCCCAAATTTTTTCAAAAAATTTCATTTTTTTTTTACTTGTCTAGGTTTAACTCGGGAATTTCAAGTTCTAAAAAGGTTATATTTTTACGAATTTACAACCGATAGCGTCGTGATAAAAAGAACCAACATAAGAGAATTATGAAAAGGCATGGCAAACTTAGTTAAAATTTGATTATATATACTTGATCACATAAAAACCCATTCTCACAAAAGTGAGTTTTGAGCCTTTATTGAGCAAACACTTACATATCATTAGACTAAATGCTCATTTTCGTTTCTTGTGTGAATAGCCGGTTGGTTCTTATGACTCTAGAACTTGCCATGACGATACATTCCCAGTCCTTACCAACTTAAACCCGAGTAAGTAAATGATGGAGGCATTAGGACTAACCCTTTTTTTTATTTCTACACCATTATTTTTCTTTTTGTTTTTACCACCTACCCAAAATCCCCCTAGTTAGCCCCTTTGAGCTTAAACCTTTTCATTTCATAACCCAAACAAACACCCTTTTTACCCACCAAACCCTTTTTCATTTTTAACCATTTGTTTTAGTAACTAGCTCGGTTTCTCATAAGACTTTTCAAAATATATATATATATAGGGAGGGGCTCATGCGAGAACTCCATTTATTGTGAGAACCATGAGAACCAATGTGAACACAACCTAAAATAGCTAAAAAAAACCTAACCACCACCCCCCCCCCCCAAAAAAAAAACCTAAACCCCCCCCCCCAAGCTAAAATGCTAAAAACTAAACCCCCAAAAAACCTTAAAAAATCTAAAAAAAAATCTAAAAAAAAATCTAAAATTTTTTTTTTTGATTTTTTAATATTTTTTATGTTAAAATTGCTACTTTTCGAATAAAAAAAAAATTTTAAAAATTTTAAAATTTTTTTTTTCTTCGAAAAGTAGCGATTTTAACATAAAAAATATTAAAAAAATCAAAAAAAAAATTTGTGTGGTTTTTAGCTATTTTTAGGCATTTTTAGTTGTGTTCACATTGGTTCTCGCGGTTCTCGCAATAAGAGATGGTTCTCGCATGATCTTCTCCCTATATATATATATATATATATATATATATATATATGTTGATTGTGAAGCAAAAGCAAATAAACAAACAAGTTTATCAAAAATGACTTTGTTTGAAAAATAGCTTCATAAAAATAAAAATGGAAAAAAAGAAAGTCTTACGAAAACCGACGCGTGTTACGCTTTTTCGCCCTTTTTCTACTAACCACCAACCCAACCACCTACCTTTAACCCTAGCCTAACCCTTCACCCACAAAGTCCTCTTGATATTTACAAAGGTATATAAGTTAAAAAGGAGGAGGATTGATTGCTTGGCAAGCCTATGGTAGGAATAAGTTCCATGCCGCTCTCGAGTGATCCACAAAAATACATTTTCGGCCGAGTGTTGAGTGATCCCCGTGAGGTATGTGAACTTGTATATAAATAGAATTTTACAAAGGCATGTTATGCCCTAATAAGTAATTTATCTTATGAAAAGTTTTAAATAAATCATGACGAATAGGATTGTAAATAAATAAAAATAAAACTAAATAAAGAATCTTGGAAATCCCGACACTCTACGACAAGCTCGAAAACCTTCTTCTCTACCCATTCCATTTGGGAGTGTAATAGCCACTTATTAAAGAGTTTTGCTTGAGGACAAGCAAAGATTCAAGTGTGGGGGTATTTGATGTGTTCAAAATGCAACATATAAATTTCATCAATTGTGGCATAAAACTAACCCTTTTTTAGTACTAATGTTGGAAAAAGTGTGCTTTTGTCTTCCTTTTGTATTTTCAGGATTAAATGAGCTCAAATTAGCAAAAGAAGCAAAAAGACATCAAAATCTAACATAAATACAAGAAAAGGAACAAGACGTGATATGCCCGACCCCACGACAGCATCTTCCCAAGCAAAACAAGAGGTCAGAAGACTGCACACGCCCCGTGCTCAGCCAGCATGGGGGCGTGCCCAAGTGTCAGCAGAAAAGACAAAGTGGTAGAAGCTTCTATTGCCCACCACGGGGCCATGCTCAGCGGACACGGGGCCGTGCTCAACTGTAAGATTCGCACAATCCAGGCAAATCTTCATAGTACAAAGATTCTTCTGCACACGGGGTCGTGCTCAGCGGACACGGGGGCGTGGTCAACTAATAAGACAAGCTGCAATAAATGAAGAAAGAGAAGGATGTGGACACGGGGCCGTGCCCACTGGACACTGGGCCGTGCCCGAGGTTCTGTTCAGCCTATAAATAGGAGTGCTTGGCTCAAGCTCAAACCATCCCTTGGCACACCACCTCTCTCACACTTCACCCACCACCCACCACCACCATAACACCATCATCCACCACCATCATCCATTGTCCATCGTAGAGTGTGTGAGTCGTCTCGGGATCTAAGATTGATTGTAAGAGTTCTTGACAATCAAGGCCATGTTTGCCCAAGTCTCTTACATCACTTGGTGAAGACAAAGTGTCTAGTGTAATACTTTTTAGGCAAATTGGATTTAAATAATCCCAACTTACTCAATTAGGCTGATAATAACCCCAACTCAGTTATTGGCCGATAATAATCCGAACTGGTCTACTTTTGGCCGATAATAGTCCGCCATTAAAAATAGCTTAACGGAGTTATGCTTTTTTCCGAATTACAAACCGATATTTTATGGATTTTGATTAGAACGAAGATACGAGTCGATTTATGTAAAACTTACCTCGAAACGGTGCTTCAAACGGCTTGAATTTTGTTAATTGGAAGTTTAAACACCCGAATTGAAGCACCGTTTTTGTCTTTTGGGGTAGTATTTCGAGGTAAATTTTACATCAATCAACTCGTATCCTCGTTTTAATCAAAAGTCCTAAAACATCGGTTTGTAATTCGGAAAAAAGCATAACTCCGTTAAGCTATTTTTAACGGCGGACTATTATCGGCCAAAAGTAGACCAGTTCGGATTATTATCGGCCAATAACTGAGTTGGGATTATTATCGGCCAAATTGAGTAAGTTGGGATTATTTAAATCCAATTTGCCTACTTTTTATTTCTAATCTTTTCGCACTTTTTACTTGGTTTTGTATTAATGACTTTAATAACTAGTTACTTATGTTGAAGGTGATCTTTCCTTATCGTTTGTCCGTGGTGTCTTGGCATTATTTTACTGTCTATATAAAATAAAAGATTTTCACCATTCATATCTCCACGGTCTATATGGAGGTATGTTGGCTACCTGGTCGGGGGTTAAGGGAACGGTTTGGTAAAGGTCTTGCCATTGTTCAGCGTTTAGAGGTCCTGCAATGGACCTGGGTCAAATTTAGTAGGACCTCCTTCAATACTTAACGGTATTGGATGGCGGGGGTCCAAACTCTTTGATCCCCTCATAAGTTAACTACTATTAATACTATAACCCGGCTATTTAGGACTGTATCCCTGCTGACTCAGACTACTTAGTCGAGGGTAACGTCACCTCCAAAAGAGGGGCCTACCATAATTTGCATTAATAACTTAATTAATTATCTTCCAATAATCCACCATTTTAGGATTGTATCCTTGCTGACTCAAACTACTGGGGTAAGGGTAACGTCACCTTCAAAAGCAGGGTCTACTACAATAACTAAGATAATCTCTTAAATAAGTGCAAAAGTGCGGAAATAATCAAAGGTTACACTAGATACGAGTCGGAACCAAGTGATTCATCTTGTCTATCTGTTTTTTCTTTTTATTTTATTTTCAGCATTTTTAGTTAGTTTTTATTTTTCTTAGTTTAAAATATTTTTCTAAACTTTTTATTTTGATTAGTCGTTGAGGATAAACCGGTACTAAAAGCTCTTGTGTCCTTGGACGACCTCGGTATCTTACCAACACTATACTACGCTCACGATGGGTGCACTTGCCCATATGTGTGTTTAGTGTTAGTGAAATATCGTGTTTTATAAATTTAAAACTTGGCTAAAAATAAGTGTTAAAGGGGCTTAAAATATACACCTAATATATATAACACTTCACACGCATCACCATCTTGCTTTGTCTCCTAAACCCTGCATAGCATACATCAATTCAGGTATGTTAACAGAAAAACAATATTCAGACAATTCAGGATACTCCTCAGGATCCTCGTCTTCAATAGCATTCACTTTTTTGCTATCATTTCTGCCATATGGCTTGGAGCGATATGGTTTATACGAGGAGTCTGGTTTCCTGTTGGTTGACTCATAGGTTGTAGATGAATTCATCCTCTCTTGCATCTTTTTGTCATCCTCCAGCCGAATATATCTTAATGCCCTGTTTCGAGCTTCATCCAGATTCTTGCAGGGATTAATTACAAGATCCTGGTAAAATTGAGAGTCTTTTTGCAACCCCATCTTGAAAGCCTGCACAGCTGTTGCAACATCAAGATGTGGGATATCTAAGGATTCCCGGCTAAACTTGTTCACATAATCTCTCAAGGATTCCTGAGGTCCTTGAGTTATCCTGTAGAGATCACTGGTTAGTTTTTTAAAACTCCGACTGCAAGAAAATTGACTATTAAATAAATGAGTAGACTTCCGTTTTGCTCCCTGTGGTTTGGTCATTTTAACAGTTTTACTCCAATAGTTTAAAAATAGCCATTGTCCTCCCTGATCTTTCGAGTTTATCGCCATTTTCCTCCCTGATGGAGTTAGAGGCTGGGAGCAAAATGAAGATAAGTTAGATAAATCAGGGAGGAAAATGGCTATTTTTAAACTATTGGAGCAAAACCGTTAAAATGACCAAACCACAGGGAGCAAAACGGAAGTTTACTCTAAATAAATTAACTAAATGAGCAAATGAAGTAATTGAGTGAGGAGGAACGTTTAAGAGCCATTTTAAGGTTGATCCTGTTAAGGTAAAACCAAAGCCTTTGTATAGGCATGCTTCTTTGAGATCCGGAGGAATAGGGTTGATTTCCATCCTTTACCTATACTGGGCAATATGCTCCTCTGGATCCGTAGTTCCGTCATAGAGTTTCATGTTAGGGGTCTGAAATCTTTTTAGGATTTCAGCATCACAGATGGGATACGTGAACCGTGATATCCTGTGGCTGTCTTGGGATACTTCTGGAATTGGTTGGACCACGCTAGGTACACTGGATATCATGTCCTTCAGTTTTTGAAGCTCCCTGGAAAATGCTAATGTCATACCTGCATCCTGCAAAGATCCAACACCATTAGTAGCAAGAGTATTATTATTATTAGATACATTACCAGTCTGAGGGTTCTGGCCATATCCTGAAGCATATCCTGAACTTCTCACAGTCGACCTTCTGACTGAAGAGGGTATCGCAGGATTATGATTCTGGGAATGGCTAGGCATAATATTCCCCCGGTTATCCTCAGCATAAACTGCAGAACTGAAGTTCAAAGCCCTGGGTTGCAAGGGAGTGACAGTATCTTCAGCAGGCCTGCTTGAGCTGGATTTCAAGAGTTGTATCTCTCTCATCAGCATCTGATTAGTTTCCTGCTGCTGCCTCATCTGTTCCTGTACACTACCAAACAAATTTAGAATTTCTTCATTAGAAGCCAAAACAGGACCAGATCCCTGGATATTGCGAGCGGGGATAACATCCTGAGCCACATGAATTTCAGTTCCTTGTGAAGAGGCTTGCGTTCTCGGAGGAGGTGGTGGAAGCACCGAACCAATTGTTGCAGAGGTTGTAGCAGACACGGTGGAAGAGCTCATGTTTGATCTCGAGGCCATTGAAAATAGTGTAGCAAAAAGTTTTGAAAATAGAAAACCAAGTAACGATTTTGCAAAGACTTTTAGTAGAAGTAGCACCACTTGCCCCACTGTGGGCGCCAAATTGTTTTGGTCACAAATTACCGAAGAAATTAAGTGATCAAATTAGTTAAGTGAGGTAGTGTGCTAAAAATGTGTGTTGAAAATATGTTGGTTCAGTTGTTTACAAAAATAGTTTTCAGGATACGGCTCAGGATATTGAGCTGTATCTATGATCAAACAATGAGCAAAAATGTAAAGGGTGACACAGGATGTACGAGGAAAGCCCTTGATCAATCTAGATCGCCGGCACAAAACCTCAGGAGCTGACAATCGCAGCTACCTTGTTCTTCTTATTGCTTCAAATGTCAGGATATAGTGCAGGATATGATGCGGATCCACTAAGTGTTACAATGTAATTTGAATACAAGTGTAAGTGTGTAGTGATTGTTTGCAGTTAGAGAGAAAGAGTGTCCGAAAGATTGCGTCCCTAATCTGATCCGATCAATCCTTTTTATAGTAAAAAGAAACCAACTAACTATCCTATTATTCCGGGATTCGGCGAATATTCCATATGTGGACGTTGTAGTCCACGTCTTCCGGCTTCAACGTCCATAATCCAACTGATTTGCCCAAGTCTTGAGGAGAAGAAGTCCTCTTAAACGTTAGAGACTTGTTCCAATAATCTGCACGTGAGTTAATTAGTTACTACCAGGACATCGTATCAGGATGTTACCAATATCCTGATCCAGCATCCTGGTCACAATAAAACAAACAAAGTCAGCATATCGGCCAGGATATATATAGCAGAAAATCACCCATAACAATGATAAATGTTCATTCTCAGGATGCTAACTCAGGATATTGGTAACATCCTGGATGGTATCCTGGGGATCACTAACGGATTATGTGCAAGAGTACGAGTCCAAGCTTGCAACGTTCATGAGAACCTTTTCCCCAGAAGACTCGGTCTAAGTAGTTCAAAGAAAGACGTTGAAGCCGCTTTACTTGGTCTCCAACGTTAACTAAGGAATATTCGAAGGCATCCCCCTTTTATAGGAGATTTTGTTTTCATTTCTAGGCTATAAATAGACGGATATATCAGATCGAATAGGACACACAACACTCACTGCTCTCAAACACTTCAACTCTCTCGCAACTCTCACTTTCACGAAAAGCATTGTAACACTTAGTAGCGATCTGATCAATATCCTGCACTGTATCCTGACATTTGAAGTAATAAGAAGAACAAGGCAGTTGCGATTGTCAGCTCCCGAGGTTTTATGCCGGTGATCTAGATTGATCAAGGGCTTTCCTCGTACATCTCGTGTCACCCTTTACTTTTTGCTCATTGTTTGATTGTAAATATAGCTCAATATCCTGAGCTATATCCTGAATACTGTTTTTGCAAACAACCAACTCATCATATTTTCGATATACATTCTTAGCACACTACCTCACTTAACTAATTTGATCACTAAATTGCTTAGATAATTTTTTACCAAAACATTTACAACTTGTAATCATGTTTTACAAAAATGTTTCTTTATGAAATTTTCTTGTTACACAAGTGTTTCTACACTTGTTTATCCACCAAAAATGAGATTAGTTTATGTAAGAACCAAGTTTTAACAAAACTTATGTTTCTAGCTTGGTTTCTTTAGAATAATCCATGAAATATTTAGATCTACAAGATTAACAATATACTTTGATCATTACTTTAGAAGAAAACATTATGTTTCTTTCAAGATCATGCTTTATGTGTGGATGATCCATCATCCTACAACAATTTCTATTCTCACATCTTGCTATATTATGTTTTTAATCATGATCTAGCAAGATCATATGATGATCAACATCATTTCTATAAACAATCAATGATCAACAAGCATAACAACTCATGTGCATCAAGATTACTTCACATTTTAAGCTTATGTTCATATTTACTTCTCATGATCTTTAGTGTTCTTCAAGATTAGTTACTTGTAACATCTTTTAACCTACTAAAATAGAAGTAAAATGGAGTGTGCAAGGATCTTACCACTAGCTCAAGGCTAGGGATGATTCAAGTGTAGAAATGAAGTGGATAAAAGCTAACAAGAGAGGTCCTTCAAGATCCAAAGCCACCAAGCTCCTTTGTATGATCTCTAACACCCTTATGTGTATGTGGAATGTATGAAGATGAATGATTGATGGTGAGTGTGGGTGTGGTTAGTTACGGCCGACAGCTCCCAAGGGGGAAGAAGAAGATCAAGTGTGTTGTGAGAAATGAGATTAAGACCCTTCATGTTCTTCTTATAACCAAGTTCATGTGTTATCTTATGTGTAGTATGTCACTAAAAGCATCAACAAGATCTTATATTTAATTGAAACAAAATCAAAGTGTGGGGGCCATGTATGGGCTGTCCACTAGGTGGGGGGTCTACCTTAGGTGCTAACCATTTAGTTACATACTAGTTTAAATTCAAGTATCGGTTACGTGTTCCAGTTATTAGATATTTTTAGGAGGTGTTATGATGTTCGGGGATCATAACTAGCTTGGAAATGTTAAAACAATGCTTCTAGTGTAAATTTGGTGTTTCGGGTAGTGTCCGGTTGTTTGGTTAGATACTGATTCGTTAAAGTGCTAAACTTTGCAGTTTAGTGTTCTTTATGTACCCTTTTGTGACACTTTTAATTCCCGACACTTAGGAAATCATTTAGGACCATTTTACCATATTTCTGCATAATATAAATATGTTAAAATGCTTATTTATGCTGAATTTTGCTGAATTCAGCACTTTGGGTGAGTTTTAGGCACTTTCCGGCACTTAAACTATCACTAGAAAGGCAGTTTTGTGATCCTTACTTCCCTACACTCTATACTAGTGTAGTACTTAGTTTCTGGCTCATACTGGGTCTCAAAACACTGTCTGTCTATGTGCTGAGTTCTGTCACCATTTGCTGATTTATCCGTTTACTGTGCTTTGTGCATCATTTATGTCAATATGTTTGCATGCAGTAATGATATGACATTATGCAATATGTGATGCACATGTAAATATAATGCAGTAATCAGGAAGCAGTTAATTGTAATTCACCACAGTCATTAAGCACTAATCATGGTTAATTAATTGTACGGATACCTGAATTTTTGACAGTTGTCACAATCTCTTTGTACAAACGACCCCATATACTTAAATCTAGTTACCTGCGGGACCAATTGATCCTCAATGGTGATTTGGGTGTCATCGTCGTCGGCTACACCACTGAAATCACAATGTAGATATTCAGTCTTAGATTGACTAATCCTTAGGCCCTTGCCCTCTAAAGCTACTCGCCACTCCTCTACCCTCGCGTTCAGGCACTGTTTAGTCTCTACAATAAACACAATATCGTCTGCAAAAAGCATGCACCACGGAACTGTCTCCTGAATCAACTTAGACAACTCATCCAAGACAACCGCAAAAAGAAAAGGGCTCAACGCAGACCCCTTACCTCCACAGGAAAGAAGTTTGTATCTCCTACAGGCGCGCGGACACTAGTTTCCGTTCTATCGTATGTATCCTTAATTATGTCTATATATTTCCCCGGTAGCCCTCGACCCTCCAAACTATCCCAAATCAGTTGTCGTGGGACAGTGTCATATGCCTTTTCCAAGTCGATAAACACCATATGTAAATCTTGCTTCTTCGCTCTATATTTTTCCATCAACCTCCTTAGAATATGTATCACTTCTGTAGTTGACCTCCCTTTCATGAATCCAAATTGGTTTACTGAAACCTGAGTTTCTCTTCTAATTCTAGTTTCAATTACCCTCTCCTAGAGCTTCGTAGTGTGACTTAGCAGTTTGATTCCTATGTAGTTCCCACAACATTGAGCGTCTCCATTATTCTTGTATAAAGGCACCACGACGCTACTCCTCCACTGATCTGGCATTTTTCCAGTCTTGAAAATACAATTGAACAAAAGTGTTAACCATCAGACTTCTTCTTCCCCCAAACACTTCCACATCTCAATCGGTATGTTGTCCAAACCCACTGCCTTTCCTCTTCCCTTCTTCATAAGTGCCATCCTCACCTCGTCATGTGTGATCCTCCTGCAGTAGCAATTATTTTGTTGTCGCCTTTGAATCCTGGGATTGCTGCTATCTTGTTGATATGCCCTACCGTGGTTGAAAAGATTATGGAAGTAGGTTTGCCATCTCAACTTAATGTCATGTGCCTTGACTAAAACGCGTCCATCCTCTCCTTTGATAAACTTTACTACTCCTAGATCTTGTCTTCTTCGCTCCCTAGCTTTGGAAATCGTAAACATATCATGCTCCCCATCTTTCCTTTCCAAACGTTCATACATTTGTTATAGGCTGTGTTTTTTGCCTCGGTCACCGCCTTTTTCACTTCCCTTTTCACCTTCTTGTATATCTCCCTTACCCTCAGCCGTTCCTCCTCATCTGTGCACCTCAAAAGGTCTCTAAAACTCTGTTGCTTATCCTTTATTTTGGTATGCACGTCTTCATTCCACCACCAGGACTCCTTATGACCACTAGTCTTTCCTGTTGTGACCCCTAGCGTCTCATTCGCCACTGTAGTGATCGTAGTCGCCATAGCCTCCCACATCCGGTTTGCGTCGTCACCTAGTTGCATCGATGTCATTGAGTTAACTTTATCTCTAAACATCATAATTTTTTCTCCCTTCAAGTTTCCCCAACGGATCCTAGGTCTGGTTTTCCTCTCCCCCTCAGTTAGCCTTACTTTTAGGGCTATATCTGCTACTAGCAAATGGTGTTGAGCCGCTGCAGTCTCCCTTGGTATAACCTTGCAGTCCATCCACATCCACCAATCTACCTGCCTCATCAAAAGATAGTCGATTTGCGTGTTACGTCCTCCGCTACTGAAAGTGACCAAATGAGATTCTCTCTTCCTAAGGAACGAGTTTATAATACCTAGGCCGTGAGCTGCCGCAAAGTTTAAAAGGTCTCTACCAGGGTCATTCCTATCACCGAAACCAAAACCCCCATGTACCAACTCAAAGCCATCCCGATCCTTACCAATGTGTCCATTAAAATCTCCTCCTATAAAAATTTTCTCCTCCCTAGGTATGGCCCTTACTACTACATCTAGACAATCCCAGAACTCTCTTTTCTCTTGGTCTCCTAGTCCCACTTGCGGTGCATATGCGCATACCACTGTCACTACTTGTTCACCGAATACTAACCTTAACACCATAATTCTATCATTGTGTCGTATCACCTCAATTACATTCTTATGCAATTCTATAGACACCAAAAATCCTACTCCGTTTTTGGCCCCATCCGACCCGGAATACAACATGTACCCATTGAACTCTTCTGCTCTATGTCCTTTCCACCTAGTCTCCTTAAGGCATGCTATTTGTACTCTACGTCTTTTAAGTGCATCTATCACTTCCAACAATTTATTACTAAGAGTTCCTACATTCCCAAGTAAACAATTAAAACAAAACACTACCATAGTTTGAAAAAAAAAACTAAAACGATCGTATGACTATAATTTTACACAGGACCAAAATCGTAATATGTTACGAAAAAAAATAAAAACAATGGAAAAATGGTAAATTTGAACGGAGGGCTAAATCGTAATTTCGCTGGGAGGAAAAAAACAAAACCAATGGCAAAACTGTAAATTTATACGGGGCAAAATTGTAATTCGGTTGGACGAATGGGGAAGTGCCAGGCAACTTGCAGCTGCCTGGCACTATTACCGGAAAAAAACAGTGGCAAAACTGTAAATTTGAACGGAGTGCAAATCGTAATTTGGCTAAGAGGGGAAAAAACAAAACTAGTGGCAAAACAGTAAATTTAAACGGGACAAAATCTAAATTTGGCTGAATGATGCGTGCGGTGTGTTATAGGTTTTTATGTATATCTTTAAGCACTTTTTACACGTTAGTCAAGTTTTAAATTTATAAAACACGATATTTTAGTAACACCAAACACACATATGGGCAAGTGCACCCATCGTGAGCGTAGTATAGTGTTGGCAAGATACCGAGGTCGTCCAAGGACACAAGAGCTTTTAATACCAGTTTATCTTCAACGTCTAATCAAATCAAAAGTTTAGAAAAAGGTTTGAAACTAGAAAAATAAAAACTAACTAACATGCAGAAAAATAAAATAAAATAAAAACAGATAGACAAGATGAATCACTTGGCTCCGACTCGTGTGTAGTGTAACTTTTGATTATTTCCACACTTTTGCACATTTTAAGAGATTATCTTAGTTATTGTAGTAGACCCCTCTTTTGAAGGTGACGTTACCCTCAACCCAGTAGTTTATGTCAGCAAGGATACAATCCTAAAGGGTCGGATTATTGAAAGATAATTAATTAAGTTATTAATGCATAATGTGGTAGGCCCCTCTTTTGAAGGTGACGTTACCCTCGGCTAAGTAGTCTGAGTCAGCAGGGATACAGTCCTAAGTAGTCGGGTTAAAGTTTTAATAGTAGCTTACATATGAGGGGATCAAAGAGTTTGGACCCCCGCCATCCAATACCGGTGGGTATTGAAGGAGGTCCTACTAAATTTGACCCAGGTCCTTGCAGGATTTATACACTGAACAAGGCAAGACTCTTACCAAACCGTTCCCTTAACCCCCGACCAGGTAGCCAACATATCTCTATACAGACCGTGGAGATATGAAAGGTGAAAATCTTTTATTTTATATAGACAGTAAAATAATGCCAAGACACCACGGACAAACGATAAGGAAGAATCACCTTCAACATAAGAAACTAGTTATTAAAGTCATTAATACATAACCAAGTAAAAAGTGCGAAAAGATTAAAAATAAAAAGTATTACACTAGACACTTGTCTTCACCAAGTGATGTAAGAGACTTAGGCAAACATGGCCTTTGATTGTCAAGAACTCTTACGATCAATCTTGGATCCTGAGACGACTCACACACTCTATGATGGATGATGGTATTGTGATGGTGGTGGGTGGTGGGTGAAGTGTGAGAGAGGTGGTGTGCCAAGGGATGGTTTGCAAATGAGCCAAACACCCCTATTTATAGCCTGAACAGACGCTCGGGCACGGCCCCGTGTCCACCCTCCTTCTCTTTCTTCATTAATTGCATCTTGTCTGCATTAGTTGACCACGCCCCTGTGTCCGTTGGGCACGACCCCGTGTGCAGAAGCGTATCTGTACTATCAAGATTTCCCCAGATTCTGCGAACCTTAGAGTTGACCACGGCCCCGTGTCCGGTGGGCACGCCCCCGTGGTGGGTGATAGAAGCTTCTACAGCTTTGTCTTTTCGGTAGACACTTGGGCACGCCCCCGTGTTCACTGAACACGGGGCGTGTTCAGCCTTCTGTTCTCTTGTTTTTGCTTGGGAAGATGCTGTCGGGGGGTCGGGCATGCCACGTTTGATCCTTTTCTTGTATTTATGTTAGATTTAGCTGCCTTTTTGCTTCTTTTGTTCATTTGAGCTCATTTAATCCTAAAAATACAAAAGGAAGACAAAAACATACTTTTTCCATCATTAGTACTAAAAAAGGGTTAGTTTTATGCCACATTTGATGTAATTTATATGTTGCATTTTGCACACATCACTGAACAAATGGGGAACTGCCAGGCAGCTACCTGGCACTATTCCCTCATCTAGTGTTTGTAGTTATAGATAATTTGTTGAAGAGCTTGGAGAAGAATACCCACAACAAACTTGTCTGCGCCATTGCATATGCGATTTTATGGTGGATTTGGAAGGTAGGAACAAGTTCAAAAATGGCATGTTCTCCTTTGAAAACAACAGAAAATATCGTGATTCACTTGTTTATTGGATTAAACTTAGAGCTAACAGAATAATTTAAACTGGGATGATTGGAATCGTTCTCCTTTGTATTTGCTTATTGTAATGTTTACCTTTTGGCTAGCCACTTGCTAGTTTCTTTAGAATATGTGTAGTGGTTTAGTTAGTAAGTGAAAAAGTAAGGTGTTGTTTATTTTTTAAGAGGTAAAATATCTACAGTCTGCGGATCACATCTACAAACATCTGTAGAAGAAGAGGTGAACCAAACCTCTGCAGTCTCCAAGAAAAAGGTTGTTTGTTTTTAACGTATGTACACTTCTAGAATAAACTGGTGGTGGTGTACGACAGTGGTGATAGGTGGTTGATGAAACAGTGGTTGACCAAGAGAGGTTAATTCACTGGTCTCGTTAAGTAGGGTTAATCCCTTCTTTCCGAGGATCGGTGGCTGGACCGTCAGCTGGGCTGTCTCCTGCACAAGAAAAACACATCGTGACTCGTAACAAGGAGAAAGGGGTGGGGGTGCTCCTTGTTACCACTCTCCGGCGTGAGAATCAGTAATTTGCTAGTGAAGCAAAGTGTGTGATAGTAGTAGTAGTAGTGAGAGAGTTGTGAAGAGATACCTCAAACCTGGTTTGGGATGGGTATTTATAACTTGTGAAGCAAACGGGTCGGGTTGGGTCGGGTCTGGTCTGGTCATGGGTCAAAACGGGTTCGGGTCGAAACGGGTCAATTAAAAAAAGGGTTGTTTTGGTTCGGGTCGAAACGGGTTCGGGTCAAAACGGGTTCAGGTTGGAACGGGTTCGGGTCGGAATGGTTTTCGGGTCGGGTCGGGCCGGGCTGATAATTTACTCTGTTTTTTGAGATTTTTTGCTGCATGATTAACCGTTAACAATTAAATTTTATACATATATTTTATAGTTATACTAACCGGCGCGAGTATTAAATACGCATATGAAATTAGGTAAACCGGATTTCATATTTTGCAGAGTTGACTATCATGTGTGGCTATGATATATCCAAATTCAATCTCTGATTGTTTATTTTCACTGCAAATTTTGGATCTGTGTTTGAATAATCTTTGAATAATTGGATCTGTGTTTGAATAATTGGATCTGCAAATTATACATACAGACATATATATAGCATTGCTACGTATTTATATCACACAAACTTGCACATACAGTTACCATAACGATATATAAAAAAGTATAATACACATAACGCTACAAAAAGTTTATTTTGCAATTGATCGGTGTTGGTTCGTATGTCACTGATGATGGGATCGGTTCGCGTCGAAACGGTACTGGTCGAAACGGTGTCGAAACGGTACGGGTCGAAACGGTTCGCGTCGAAACGGTTCGCATCGAAACGGTACCGGTCGAAATGGTACGGGTCGAAACGGTACGGGTCGAAACGGTACTGGTCTACTGGTCGAAACGGTACGGGTCGAAATAGTTCGATTCAAAACGGTTCGCGTCGAAACGGTTCGATTCGAAACGATACGGGTCGAAACGGCACGCGTTGAAACGGTACGGGTCGGAAAGGCACGGGTCGGAACAACACGGGTCGAAACGCCACGGGTCGAAACGGTTCGCGTCGAAACGGTTCGATTCGAAGCGATACGGGTCGAAACGGTTCGCGTCGAAACGGTACGGGTCGAAACGGTTCGCGTCGAAACGGTATGAAACTCGTCCCGACCTGAAACGCGTCTCGTGCGGAAACTCATGTCGGCCCAAAACCCGTTGTGATCCGAAACCCGTCCCTTGCAAAAACCCGTGTCGGCCCGAAACCCGACCCGAACCGACCCCGTTCCGATCCAAAACCTACGTCGTGCCGAAGCCTGTCTCGGCCCGAAACTCAATTTGAACTGAACCCGTTTCGGGTCGTAACCCGTGTCGTGCAGATACTTATGTCGGCTCGAAACCCATTCTGATCCGAAACCTTCCCCGTTTCTTTAAGACACTAACCCACATCGACCCATTTCTTTAATGTTGTCGACCCCCTTTGACCCGAAAATAAAAAGATGAAATTTCAAGTGACCCATTGTGACCCATTTAGTTAAAATATCTAACCCAAGCCAACCCATATAATTTTAAAGTCAACACAAATTGACCCACTTGGAAGGCTTTGGGTCAAGATTGCCCCCTCAAAGCTTGAAGAAGCTCTTTGGGTGATGTGGTTTGCCTGTTCCTGAGATGCGGTTTTCGCAGTCCAAAGAACAACGCTGGTTCTGAGTATCTGACACACCTGTGCGGGCTCGTGTGTGTCATCTCCGCATATGCCAAGACAACACGGACAAACGATAAGGAAGAATCACCTTCAACATAAGAAACTAGTTATTAAAGTCATTAATACATAACCAAATAAAAAGTGCGAAAAGATTAAAAATAAAAAGTATTACACTAGACACTTGTCTTCACCAAGTGATGTAAGAGACTTAGGCAAACATGGCCTTTGATTGTTAAGAACTCTTACGATCAATCTTGGATCCTGAGACGACTCACACACTCTGTGATGGATGATGGTATTGTGATGGTGGTGGGTGGTGGGTGAAGTGTGAGAGAGGTGGTGTGCCAAGGGATGGTTTGCAAATGAGCCAAACACCCCTATTTATAGCCTGAACAGACGCTCGGGCACGGCCCCGTGTCCACCCTCCTTCTCTTTCTTCATTAATTGCATCTTGTCTGCATTAGTTGACCACGCCCCCGTGTCCGTTGGGCACGACCCCGTGTGCAGAAGCGTATCTGTACTATCAAGATTTCCCCAGATTCTGCGAACCTTAGAGTTGACCACGGCCCCGTGTCCGGTGGGCACGCCCCCGTGGTGGGTGATAGAAGCTTCTACAGCTTTGTCTTTTCTGTAGACACTTGGGCACGCCCCCGTGTTCACTGAACACGGGGCGTGTTCAGCCTTCTGTTCTCTTGTTTTTGCTTGGGAAGATGCTGTCGGGGGGTCGGGCATGCCACGTTTGATCCTTTTCTTGTATTTATGTTAGATTTAGCTGCCTTTTTGCTTCTTTTGTTCATTTGAGCTCATTTAATCCTGAAAATACAAAAGGAAGACAAAAACACACTTTTTCCAACATTAGTACTAAAAAAGGGTTAGTTTTATGTCACATTTGATGTAATTTATATGTTGCATTTTGCACACATCACTGAACAAATGGGGAAGTGCCAGGCAGCTACCTGGCACTATTCCCTCATCTAGTGTTTGTAGTTATAGATAATTTGTTGAAGAGCTTGGAGAAGAATACCCACAACAAACTTGTCTGCGCCATTGCATATGCGATTTTATGGTGGATTTGGAAGGTAGGAACAAGTTCAAAAATGGCATGTTCTCCTTTGAAAACAGCAGAAAATATCGTGATTCACTTGTTTATTGGATTAAACTTAGAGCAAACAGAATAATTTAAACTGGGATGATTGGTGTCGTTCTCCTTTGTATTTGCTTATTGTAATGTTTACCGTTTGGCTAGCCACTTGCTAGTTTCTTTAGAATATGTGTAGTGGTTTAGTTAGTAAGTGAAAAAGTAAGGTGTTGTTTATTTTTTAAGAGGTAAAATATCTACAGTCTGCGGATCACATCTACAAACATCTGTAGAAGAAGAGGTGAACCAAACCTCTGCAGTCTCCAAGAAAAAGGTTGTTTGTTTTTAACGTATGTACACTTCTAGAATAAACTGGTGGTGGTGTACGACAGTGGTGATAGGTGGTTGATGAAACAGTGGTTGACCAAGAGAGGTTAATTCACTGGTCTCGTTAAGTAGGGTTAATCCCTTCTTTCCGAGGATCGGTGGCTGGACCGTCAGCTGGGCTGTCTCCTGCACAATAAAAACACATCGTGACTCGTAACAAGGAGAAAGGGGTGGGGGTGCTCCTTGTTACCACTCTCCGGCGTGAGAATCAGTAATTTGCTAGTGAAGCAAAGTGTGTGATAGTAGTAGTAGTGAGAGAGTTGTGAAGAGATACCTCAAACCTGGTTTGGGATGGGTATTTATAGCTTGTGAAGCAAACGGGTCGGGTTGGGTCGGGTCTGGTCTGGTCATGGGTCAAAACGGGTTCGGGTCGAAACGGGTCAATTAAAAAAAGGGTTGTTTTGGTTCGGGTCGAAACGGGTTCGGGTCAAAACGGGTTCAGGTTGGAACGGGTTCGGGTTCGGGTCGGAATGGTTTTCGGGTCGGGTCGGGCCGGGCTGATAATTTACTCTGTTTTTTGAGATTTTTTGCTGCATGATTAACCGTTAACAATTAAATTTTATACATATATTTTATAGTTATACTAACCGGCGCGAGTATTAAATACGCATATGAAATTAGGTAAACCGGATTTCATATTTTGCAGAGTTGACTATCATGTGTGGCTATGATATATCCAAATTCAATCTCTGATTGTTTATTTTCACTGCAAATTTTGGATCTGTGTTTGAATAATCTTTGAATAATTGGATCTGTGTTTGATTAATCTTTGAATAATTGGATCTGCAAATTATACATACAGACATATATATAGCATCGCTACATATTTATATCACACAAACTTGCACATACAGTTACTATAACGATATATAAAAAAGTATAATACACATAACGCTACAAAAAGTTTATTTTGCAATTGATCGGTGTTGGTTCGTATGTCAATGATGATGGGATCGGTTCGCGTCGAAACGGTACCGGTCGAAATGGTACGGGTCGAAATGGTACGGGTCGAAACGGTACTGGTCTACTGGTCGAAACGGTACGGGTCGAAACAGTTCGATTCGAAACGGTTCGCGTCGAAACGGTTTGATTCGAAACGGTACGGGTCGAAACGGCACGCGTTGAAACGGTACGGGTCGGAAAGGCACGGGTCGGAACAATACGGGTCAAAACGCCACGGGTCGAAACGGTTCGCGTCGAAACGGTTCGATTCGAAGCGATACGGGTCGAAACGGTTCGCGTCGAAACGGTACGGGTCGAAACGGTTCGCGTCGAAACGGTATGAAACTCGTCCCGACCTGAAACTCGTCTCGTGCGGAAACTCATGTCGGCCCAAAACCCGTTGTGATCCGAAACCCGTCCCTTGCAAAAACCCGTGTCGGCCCTAAAACCCGACCCGGACCGACCCCGTTCCGATCCAAAGCCTACGTCGTGCCGAAGCCTGTCTTGGCCCGAAACTCAATTTGAACTGAACCCGTTTCGTGTCGTAACCCGTGTCGTGCAGATACTTATGTCGGCTCGAAACCCATTCTGATCCGAAACCTTCCCCGTTTCTTTAAGACACTAACCCACATCGACCCATTTCTTTAATGTTGTCGACCCGCTTTGACCCGAAAATAAAAAGATGAAATTTCAAGTGACCCATTGTGACCCATTTAGTTAAAATATCTAACCCAAGCCAACCCATATAATTTTAAAGTCAACCCAAATTGACCCACTTGGAAGGCTTTGGGTCAAGATTGCCCCCTCAAAGCTTGAAGAAGCTCTTTGGGTGATGTGGTTTGCCTGTTCCTGAGATGCGGTTTTCGCAGTCCAATGAACAACGCTGGTTCTGAGTATCTGACACACCTGTGCGGGCTCGTGTGTGTCATCTCCGCATATGCCAAGACACCACGGACAAACGATAAGGAAGAATCACTTTCAACATAAGAAACTAGTTATTAAAGTCATTAATACATAACCAAATAAAAAGTGCGAAAAGATTAAAAATAAAAAGTATTACACTAGACACTTGTCTTCACCAAGTGATGTAAGAGACTTAGGCAAACATGGCCCTTGATTGTCAAGAATGGTTTGGTTGGGTCGGGTCTGGTCTGGTCGGGTCTGGTCTGGTCATGGGTCAAAACGGGTTCGGGTCGAAACGGGTCAATTAAAAAAAGGGTTGTTTTGGTTCGGGTCGAAACGGGTTCGGGTTCGGGTCGGAATGGTTTTCGGGTCGGGTCGGGCCGGGCTGATAATTTACTCTGTTTTTTGAGATTTTTTGCTGCATGATTAACCGTTAACAATTAAATTTTATACATATATTTTATAGTTATTCTAACCGGCGCGAGTATTAAATACGCATATGAAATTGGGTAAACCGGATTTCATATTTTGCAGAGTTGACTATCATGTGTGGCTATGATATATCCAAATTCAATCTCTGATTGTTTATTTTCACTGCAAATTTTGGATCTGTGTTTGAATAATCTTTGAATAATTGGATCTGTGTTTGAATAATCTTTGAATAATTGGATCTGCAAATTATACATACAGACATATATATAGCATCGCTACATATTTATATCACACAAACTTGCACATACAGTTACTATAACGATATATAAAAAAGTATAATACACATAACGCTACAAAAAGTTTATTTTGCAATTGATCGCTGTTGGTTCGTATGTCACTGATGATGGGATTGGTTCGCGTCGAAACGGTACTGGTCGAAACGGTACAGGTCGAAACGGTTCGCATCGAAACGGTACCGGTCGAAATGGTACGGGTCGAAACGGTACTGGTCTACTAGTCGAAACGGTACGGGTCGAAACGGTACTGGTCTACTGGTCGAAACGGTACGGGTCGAAACAGTTCGATTCGAAACGGTTCGCGTCGAAACGGTTCGATTCGAAACGGTACGGGTCAGAAAGGCACGGGTCGGAACGACACGGGTCGAAACGGCACGGGTCGAAACGGTTCGCGTCGAAACGGTTCGATTCGAAGCGATACGGGTCGAAACGGTTCGCGTCGAAACGGTACGGGTCGAAACGGTTCGCGTCGAAACGGTATGAAACTCGTCCCGACCTGAAACTCTTCTCGTGCGGAAACTCATGTCGGCCCAAAACCCGTTGTGATCCGAAACCCGTCCCTTGCAAAAACCCGTGTCGGCCCGAAACCCGACCCGAACCGACCCCGTTCCGATCCAAAACCTACGTCGTGCCGAAGCCTGTCTCGGCCCGAAACTCAATTTGAACTGAACCCGTTTCGTGCCGTAACCCGTGTCGTGCAGATACTTATGTCGGCTCGAAACCCATTCTGATCCGAAACCTTCCCCGTTTCTTTAAGACACTAACCCACATCGACCCATTTCTTTAATGTTGTCGACCCGCTTTGACCCGAAAATAAAAAGATGAAATTTCAAGTGACCTATTTAGTTAAAATATCTAACCCAAGCCAACCCATATAATTTTAAAGTCAACCCAAATTGACCCACTTGGAAGGCTTTGGGTCAAGATTGCCTCCTCAAAGCTTGAAGAAGCTCTTTGGGTGATGTGGTTTGCCTGTTCCTGAGATGCGGTTTTTGCAGTCCAAAGAACAACGCTGGTTCTGAGTATCTGACACACCTGTGCGGGCTCGTGTGTGTCATCTCCGCATATTCCACGTGTGCTTGTGGATATATAAGGACATTGGTTATTCCCCTTTACATAGTGTAGATATATATTTTTTCCTTTTTTGAGGGGTATGTAAAAACGACATGCAGTATGGGTTATGGTGCGGTATACCAAAGAAACCGCATGCCGCTTAAGTCTGGATATTATTGTCGCTTTTTTGTTGCATACGTGGCAGAACGCACGCGTGAGTTGGTAGTAGTTGGTAGGATCTTCTGGCATGTGCTGAATGAAAGGACGCTTGCACTGCCCAAGGTAATAAATGCGCTGTAGCATGAGTGTATAAAGTATGCTTTGTCAGGCGCGTGGACGGCTACTCGCGAGTGGTAACCGTCAGCGGAACTGTCGCTTGTACACGTGTTGTCGCATGGTTCGTTCCTTTTGAGTATGACGCTTCGGTTATTGTTCCACATTTATTGAGATGAGTATGAAAAGGGAAACCGTTTGGGGTTTCCCCTCACTTCTTCAAAATTTCAAAAAAAAAATCCGGTGAGAGAAAGAGATATTCCTTCGCCTTCTCGGATCAATTGTTTGATTTTTCCGGTGAGGTTTCTGAGTTTTTGAACTTGTTCTACACTTGCTTTCCTTTTTCTTCTTCGTGATGGCTGAACCATCGAACCCACATTCGGTTCCTGGTGAGGATCCTAAACCTTCATCGCCGGTGGCGGCAGAGGAGGAGGGTGATGTTGCCGGTGGATGCTTACCGGTGCTAAAATGGACGAAAACTTCATTCAATAATCTGATGTTGGCTGTCCAGATGCCATCGGAATACAGTGCTCTGTACCCACAAGGTGACACCGGCGCCGATGCTCCGGCGGGGTATGTCACCATGTGGGCAGATTTTTTCGGTGACTGTAACCTTCAGTTACCGTTGACTGTGTTCGTGGTACAAGATCCACATTTCTCAACTGAGCCCTTTCAGGATGATTCGGGTTCAAAACTTTGAGTACAGTTTTTGTGCTCTTGGTATGGAACCCACCGTCGGAGATTTCCGACGGTTTTATCAGATGACAGTGCTTACCAGTTTCTTCTCTTTCTGTCAACGACACAGCAGCCCTAAGCTGATGGTCCCTCCCAAGGGTATTACAAAGTAGAAGACAAAATTCTTCTACATTAAAGCTGCTGCTATCGGTTGCACATTGACCTTTCGGAATGTGACCGATACGATCATAACGGAGACCATCAGTGTTCCCAAGGTGGGTGTGGTGGACTGGTTCCCGAGGTTGCGGATCATTGGGTGGAAGAAACTGAGCAACACGCAGTTGTGGGTGTTGCGGATGATGCTGGGGAGGATGAGTAGGAAAGCAAGGCCGGTAGTGCGGGAGAAAAGTGGTGGTAAATATCTTCCTTCTTGTGTGGTTGCTTGCTTTCTTATGTTTGTTACTGACTTTATAATATATGTGTTATCAAAGGATGCTCCCCTTTGGAGGATTTTTGACCTGGAATTTAAGGGCAAGGTTGAGGTGCTTGCTTGTGCGGATGATGAGGATGGGTTCAACTTCATCATTCGTGACAACTTCCGGTTGCCTGAACGGGAGGCAATAGAAGCAGAGCTACCGCAAGGCAAAGGTACAGTAGATATACTTTCCTTACTTTTTTTCTGTAAATGATTTGGCCTTTGCTGATTGCTTATTGGTGATTGGAACGCAGGTGATCTTGGGGCTTTGGGAGACCCTGACACAGCGGGTGTTCCCAAAAAGCGGGTGGAGAAAGGCGTGCGATTTCGCAGGAAGAAAACGCATGAGCCAGCTGTTGTTCCACCTTTGGTGCCGCAGGTGGCAGGTATCTCTCGCACTTGTTTACGCAGATACACCGATTACGTGGTAGTGTCTGACACCCTTGAGGGCTTGGGTGTTCCAGGTGGTGATGCGGCTGCGGTTGGGTCCATTGAAGGTTCTGAACGTGCTGGTGAGAAGAAAAAGCGGAAGGTGGATGCCACTGGTGCTGGTGAGCAGAAACGTCTGAGGTTGAGAACAACTCGGACAGTTGTTATCTCGCAACCAAAGCCTGCGGTTGTGACTGGTAAATGAACCATATGTTTACAAGTGTTTGTCATTCTTTAGCTTGTAACTTATAGTTGTTTTTGCTTTGTTGTAGAACCGCTTGAGGAGACCTTCTCCTTTTTTGAGGCTCGTTCTTCAACTCCACGAGACGCGGCTGCGGACTCGGGAGTCAATAAGGAGTTTAGAAGAAGTCCCTCTATCGAGGTGGTTCCTCCGCCGTCTGCGCGTGCGGAGGATACTGGGAAGAAGGCTGCGGGTCAAACTATCTTCGATACATTGGATTCGTCCAACAATCTGATTGACCCACAGGATAGTGAAGTGCAGGGGAGTGAGAAGCTGAAGTCTCCTGATGCTGAAAAGCCGAACTCCCCTGCTGCTGAGAAGACCGCTGGTTCAACCTCCATAGGCACGGGTTTTGAAGATGAACCTTCCATTCAGCCTGGCGAGTCTGAATTGGAATTTTACTACAGTTCTTATGCGGCATCCCGGAGTGTGCACTATCATCGCCCCCCTTGGACTGTAATGCAAGGGGATGATATTTCCAATGATCCCTCGGCCTGCAGGGATATTTTGAGTGGTTTGGGCACTCCCTTTGAGGTTCTTCGGGCCCGTGGTTTGCCCCGTGAGAACCGGATAAATCAACTCTCCTCCATGCTTGTTGGGAGTTCCATAATGGTGAATGCTATTATGGAAGACTACAAGGTTCTGGGCCGCAAGGAGGAGGAAATCGTTCGCCTGCGGGCTGAGGCAGAGGCGATGGCAAAGGCTGCTCGGGATGGTGCGGAGCAGCTTGAAAGAGAGAAAGTTTCTTTTGAGAAGCAAAAGCAGACTGAAGCTTGGGCCACGACTGCTGGCCTTAAACAGGTTCGTACTCTTGCTAAGTTGCTTTCTGATGAGCGCAAGGGTTGGAGGGAAGCTTGCGCTCGAGAAAATGAAAAACTTTTCCGTGTTTGTCAGGAGATGACCAATCTTAAGGCGGCCAACGCTTCTTTGTTAAAGGAAAAGGCCGCAGGCGAGGTGGCTACTAAGGAGGCCAAGGAGGCAGAGGCACGCGGTGCCAAGGCTCTTGAAGAGGCGGATGCTGACCGCAACAATTTAAACAAAGCTGTTGAGGGCCTCAAGGTATGAGTTGTGTTTATACTTGAGTTTATTTCTTTGTCTTACAAGTATGATTGATTATCCTTCTATACTTGTGTATGCTTTGTTGCTCATAGGCTGAGGTGCAGAACCATGTGACCATTATTGAGGAGGTCACTGCCCGCGCAGCGGAAGCTGAAGCGCGGGTAAGGGAGGCTGCTGAGGCCAGAGATAGCCTGATTTCCTCCTTGGATCAGCTTAAAGCAGACCGTGACTGGATGCGTGATCACGGTATTGGGCATGTAAGTATTCGGTGCCTTTGCTACCTTTTGGTTTGCTTTTGCTAACCTTAAGACTTGTGTTTTGCAGATTGTTGGAACCATTCTTGATGCGCCTGAAAACGCAAGTGCTGTTAATGAGCTTAAGGAGCATGCGCGGGAGGCGGGGTTCAAGGCTGGTTACAACGAATTCCTTAACCATATGAACCCTTTCTTCAAGAGCAAGTTTACTGATGAGAAATCCGGGTTCCATGGTGTAGATACTGAGGGTCGATATGTTGCAGTTGTTAATGCATACAACAACCTGTCCATTTCCGCCATCGATGATATTGATAAATGCTTGGAGGCGGAAGATTACGTGGACTGCTTGCGGTTGTTGTATGATGATCCTGAAGAGGAGGAGGAGACCGCTGGTGGTGCCAAGGGTGATGCGGGCACCAGTGGTACAAAAGAAGATTAGGTTGGCCTGCGTGCCCTTCTTTTTTATTTCCACTTTGATGCAAATGTTAGAAAAACTTATGTAAATTTCTTGTGCACCGCGTAGGTGTAGAAATTTATTGGAATACAGTTAATCTTTTTATTCAATTTGCACAAGTGTTTTATTTCTTGCGTTTGAACATGTCTGAGTTAATGTTAGGGAAGGCCAATGGTTAAGGCCTTACGTAACATTATCTCTAAATATATCCTTTGCACATCTAGATGATATGCAAGTATGTGAATGACTCCGTTGGCTATAAAGCGCGGTTGAGTCGTAGTCCATTTCCATTATGATCCCGTTAGGGTTTAGGAATTGTGTAGGTTTTGTAAAAACCGTATGTGCGTATCCGGTCGGATAAGCAATTTTTGTCTATCTGGTCTATTACAATATTTGTGTGTGGTCACCACTTTGTATGGGTATCGCGAATGAAGATTTTGTCAATCTGTTTTTGCAGATACCGCAAAGTGGAACACGCATTTGTAATAGAAAGGATAAACAATATTGCATTGAATTGTTCGTTTATTTATTGACAAATGGCCTACGGGCCGATAGGTTACATGGAAAATGTAAAACATGGCTTACATGTAACAGCGTCGGAGTTGCTCTGCATTCCATGTGCGTGCGATAGGTTCGCCTTCTAATGTTTGTAGTTTATACGCGCCTTTGCCCAGGACCTCTTGGATGAGGTAGGGTCCTTCCCACTTGGGGGAAAGCTTCCCTGGGCGTTCTGCGTTAGATGCTTCATTGTCACGAAGGACATAGTCTCCCGGGTTGAAGGTACAAATGCGAATGCATGCATTGTAGTACTTTTCAAGTTTGGTTTTGTACTTGGCCTCGTTGATTGCTGCGTTTTCACGCCTTTCTTCTAAGAGGTCCAAGTCAAGCCTGCGTTCATCGCTGTTGTCTATCTTGTTGATAGCCAACATTCGGGGTGAAGGGAGACCTATTTCAGCGGGGATCACCGCCTCAGAGCCGTAGACCAGGCTGAAGGGTGTCTCACTATGGCTTGTCTTCGGGCTAGTCCTATGAGCCCATAAGATACTAGAAAGTTCATCGACCCAGCCACGCCTGGCTGTTCCCAACCGCGCCTTTATGCCTTCAACTAAACTCTTATTGATACTCTCTACTTGGCCATTCCCTTGCGGATGGGCCACTGAGGAGAATATGTGTTCAATGTTTAGTTCCTTTAGCCATTTTCGAAAGTCTTCGGCAGCGAAGTTGGTGCCGTTGTCTGTAATGATGCACATTGGTAGACCGAAACGGTAGATGATATGTTCCCAAACGAATTTCCTTGTTATCATAGCGGTGGTAGAGGTGAGCGGTTTTGCTTCCACCCATTTTGTGAAATAGTCGACAGCTACTATGATAAACTTCATCGCACCTAGTGCGTCTGGAAATGGTCCCACCACATCGATCGCCCATTTTTGAAAAGGCCATGCGGTGGTGACGGGGATCAGATTGTTCTTGGGGCACAAGGTTTTGGGAGCATGCCGCTAACAATTGAAACACTTGCGCAAGACTTTGACCGCATCCAGGTGCATGTGGGGCCAGTAGTACCCAGCATTCATGATTTTGGCCACCACCAAGCGTGGGCCAGCGTGTATGCCACATATTCCTTCGTGTATCTCTCTAATTAGATATGTGGCATCTTGGGGGTCGACGTATCGGAGGAGTGGCCCCAGGTATGATTTGCGGTATAAAATATCGTCTCCCAACTGATAGTGGCACGCTATATATTGAAACTTGCGTGCCTCTGCTTTACTTTCGGGGGTAACACCTGATTGCAAGTATGCAATGATTGGTGTCATCCAGGATGTTGTACCGTACTGGATGACATTGACTTGGCGTAGGGGTACTGAGGGATTTTGCAGAATCTCAATGCGTATCTCCTTTGCCAGGTGTTGGAAGCTGGTGGATGCAAGTTTTGAAAGTGCATCCGCGGGTTTGTTTTCACTCCTGTTGATATGGCGGATATTGAAGGAAGTGAACTTTGATTTCAATTGCAGGACCTGTTTGAGGTAGAGGATCATGATATCCCCTTTTGCGGCATAGTCTCCGCGTACTTGCCCTGCAACTAGTAGTGAGTCGACGTGTGCCTCCAAATGTCGGACGCCGAGTTTGACTGCCAGACGCAGCCCTGCGAGTAGAGCCTCATATTCTGCCTGCTTATTTGTGCTTTTGAAATCGAGACGGATTGCATAGGTGAGCTCTTGGCCATCGGGGCTGACGATTCGCAGACCCGCACCTGCACCATCCTCGTTAGATGCACCATCGGTATATAGTGCCTAGGTGTCCGATGAGAATGGTGGTGGTGTAGGGTTTTGTTCTTATTCGCATTCTTTGATGCGATTCGCCGGTACCTCGGCAACAAAATCATCTAGAACCTGGCCTTTAATCGCGGGGCGCGGTTTATAGGTCAATGTG
The DNA here is from genome assembly GCA_030545235.1 of Helianthus tuberosus. Lineage (NCBI taxonomy): Eukaryota > Viridiplantae > Streptophyta > Magnoliopsida > Asterales > Asteraceae > Helianthus > Helianthus tuberosus. The sequence continues at coordinate 66,674,670 of CM060447.1, forward strand.
TGCGCGCCCAGTTCAATGGCCCATTTTGCTAATCTCCTAGAGATTTCGGGCTTAGAGAGGATCTGCCCGATCATGTAGTTGGTTAACACGGTGATGACGTGATTTGCAAAGTAACGTTGTAACCGTCTTGATGCGTGCACCAGTGCGAGTACCAACTTCTCCATGATGGAGTATCTTGTCTCTGGGTCGTTGAGCATTTTGCTGATATAGTAGATGGGTGTTTAAACTCCCTCTCGCTCCACTATGAGTACCGCGCCTACCGCGTTGTCTGCGGCGGATAGGTACAAGATAAGTGGTTCTTCCTTGCGTGGTGCGGTTAGGGTTGGGAGTTGGATCAGACACTCTTTCATCTCCCGGAATGCGTTTTCAGCCTCCGCGGTCCACTGGAACTGTTCCTTCTTTAAGCAGTTCCGCGGAGTTTTGATGAAAGGATAAGATTTAGCGGCATGATTGGCTAAAAATATGTTCAGTGCAGCTAGCCGGCCAACTAGTCGTTGCATTTCCTTCATTGTGGAAGGCGATGGCATGCGCTCGATCGCCTGAACCTTTTCCGGGTTCACCTTGAATCCATCTTTGGTGACGATGAATCCAAGGAATTTGCCTTCTTCCATTCCAAACGAGCATTTCCCTATATTGAGCTTCATGTTGGCGCTAAGCAGAGTTTGGAATGTTCTTTCGATATCGTTAAGCATGGTATCTTCTTCCATGCTCATGACTACTAGGTCGTCCATGTAGATTTCGACACTTTTGCTGATTTGATCACCAAAAGTGTCGTTCATCAACTTTTGATAGGTTGCGCCCGTGTTGCGCAACCCAAACGGCATTTTTGTATAACAGTAATTCCCGGTAGGTGTGCGGAATGCTGTTTTATCTTTGTCCTCGATTGCCATCTGCACTTGGTGATAGCCTTTGTAACAATCGAGGAAGCACTTCCATCGAAACAGGGCGAGGTTGTCTACTTTCTCATCGATCACTGGAAGCGCGAAACAATCTTTGGGGCAGGCTTTGTTGAGATCTTTATAGTCGACGCACATGTGCCAGCCCCCGGTTGGTTTTTCTACAATGACTAGGTTGGATAACCAAGTCTGGTACTTGACTTCCCGCAGGATGCCTACGGAGAGCAGTTCTTTGACCTGCTCATTCATCGCCTCGTTCTTTGCGGATCCAAGGTGGCGTTGGTCTTGGATCACCGGCTTGATACCTGGCAGGGTATTCAAGACATGTTGCGCGACTTCACGTGGTACCCCTGTCATGTCTGCGGGTGTCCATGCGAAAATATCTTGATTTCTGAAGAGAAGCTGCTTCAGGCGCACTCTGGTGCTGTTGGACAAGGCATGACCCAACGTGACCGTTTGTTCTGGGTGTCTTGTGTTAAGAACCCATTTCTCCGGTTGGGTGTTGGGGGTGAGCCTTGCCGTCTTTGTCGGACGTAGCTCGTCCGTGGACATAACCTCTTTGCGGGCATAGATTATCGCGACCCCCGTTTCGGTTGGGAAACCGATGGCGGAGTGGGGGACGGAGGTAATCATGTTGAAATCACCTTGGGACTCTCGCCCGAGAAGTACGTCATATCGGGAGGTGTGAGGTAAAACCATGAAGTTTACCTCCTCCGTTCGCGTGTGCCTTCCGTTGGTAAGTCGCACGGGAAAAGTGATTTGGCCTAGGGGAAAAAAGTTTTCCCTGCAAACCCGGCCAAAGGGTAATCTACCGGCTGCAACTGATCTTTGTCTTCTTGATCAAACTGGTTGAAGCACTGCTCATATATAATGTCAGAAGTACTGCCCGGGTAGATGAATAATCGCCCCGTGCAGTAGTGAGCTAGGTAGCCTGTAATGACGACGGCGCGTCTGTCGCGCGGTCCGCCTCGGACTTTTGGAAAGACGACTTGTTCGTCTTTCCAGTCATTATCCGATCTTCTTGCCGCCTTGCGCGGCTGTCCACGTCCTCTATTGATCATGTGGGTTGAGGCCACATACATGGTCCTTTTACCCGTGGAGGGGCCCTCGTTGTGGGGGTAATGCGCTTGGTTTGCTTTTGCGCGGCTGGCAACAAGTGTTGCAGCTTCCCCTCCTTCAGGGCTCGCTCAATCTCCAGTCGTAGACTAATGCAGTTGTTGGTTGTGTGGCCCGAGTCCTTGTGATACACACAGTAAAGCGTGAGGTCTTGGTTTTTTTGGACTTCATTGGTTGGGCCGGTCGGAAAGAATTGTGCGTCCGTGAGGAGGACGTCACTTGGTGACTGGTTGATCTCGGTCCAATTACGGTCCCGAAATTCCTTCTTGGATGCCCGGTTGTCGCGTTGGGAATTGATCGTTGCCCTTTCGTCGGGCTGGTGACTGTGTGGGACGTAAGGTTTGGAATCGTTGCCATGATTCCACGTGTCCCAGTTGCGCTTGTTATTGCGCTTGGAGTCTGGGCGGGAGGATTGCCCTTCCGCCGGGGTCTGTGCCTTGGCAGTGTGTGGTTTGAGAGACCGCTGAGTTTGGGCGTACCTTTTGACTGCAGCCATGACGTCGTCCCACCTTTCTGGCAAGCCCTCCTTGCCTGAGATGGTCATAACCATTTCATCGTCCTTGACGGCCCGAATGAAATGGTTGCGTGCCATTTGATCTGCAACTCCGCCGATCTTGAGGAATTCTTTATTGTAGCGTATGACAAACGATTCTAGGCTTTCGTTATCTCCGCGCCAGATGTTCATAACGTCCATGGAGTTGTGTTTATGACGTCGTTGCTAGCTGAAATGTGCAAGAAATTTTTCTTGCAGCTGTTCAAATGAAGCCAGTGATCCCACTGGAAAAGAATTGAACCAGGCCCTTGCCAAACTGGTGAGGGTTTGGGGGAAAAAATGGCACCACGTGGCCTCGTCCCATTTTCCGTTGCACCCAACGCCTGTAAAAATGTTCATGTGGTCATCCGGGTCGGATGAACCATTGTATTTCCCAATTGTCAGTGGGAGTTTAGTCGTTGTGACGTCGGCGTGGGCGATCTCCGGAACAAATTTGGAGTTTGCGGTCGCGGATCTTGGCCTGTGGGGCTGGGTTTGGTTGCGCTTAGCAGCGCGGAGGTATGTAGTGCGGGGTTCAGTGGGAGGAACATAATTGTGCCCTCCCGGACGACTGTTTGTTGTGTGGGACTCCCCGCAATATGTATGGTCATCCGAGTCGGTACTGTCACACCCCCAAAATCCACCATGCGGAGCGTCACCGCTTGGAGGCGTGACATGACCAGGATCGAGCCACCAATCATATTGAACAACGTAATTTAAGTTAATAAAGCCAATCACAATACAATTGGTGACCTAAAGATAAGTAACCGACTTTAGGTTAACAGCGGAAGCATAAAACATAAGTCCAAAACATAAGTTCATAGTTCATAAAGTTTATTTATTAGGCACGAGACATAACAGTCCATATTCCACAACGACCACCTCCTCGTGCAAGCTCCATAAGCATCTAGCGACCTGTAAGGCATGTAACAACAAATCAACAACAAAGTTGAGCGAGTTCACATTTGATTGTTCAGTTAATGAGTTCGTATCAGAAATCGTAAGTTCGTTTCATAACCATGTATTACTCATTATCCTTGATTCCCAAACCTTTACGATATTTAGTGGGGGCTTCCCATTTTGTATGTTACTAGACTAGTCGTATCCATAAGTGTCCTTCCAAATCCGAGGACAGTGGTAAGTGTGAGTTTACGTAGGTTTTACGTAAGTGCCCTTCCCAATCCGAGGACAGTAGTAAGTATGAGTTTACGTAGGTTTTACGTAAGTGCCCTTCCAAATCCGAGGACAGTAGTAAGTATGAGTTTACGTAGGTTTTACGTAAGTGCCCTTCCCAATCCGAGGACAGTAGTAAGTAGTCTAGTAGTGTTGATAGTATAAGTAGTTATTCAATCCCATTCCTAACCACCGGGAATCCCATGCCTTAGTAAGGGTGTGAACTCACCTCGGTTGCTCGGTTTGACTCTAAAAAATAGCTAACAGTCAAGGTTGGTCAATCACGTCCTAGTATGATTACCACTTAGTTTATTAGTAACTTCAAATAGAGCACAAAGTTCCTACACGTATCTATCACATAACATGCATCACTTTAACGGTTTATGCCCATATAAACTTCCCATCTATTCCCGTTCATAAGTAAACATACGACATTGCACATAACACATAAAACATGTTAGATCATCTTCAGATAACATACTCGACATTTAGACACGCAAATTACTACTTATGTCATTTCAAATTAAATATCCAAAACTGGGCTGTTTTCGGGCATTTTAATAAAATAGTTAACTTATTCCAAAAATTCCCAATATTTTACAGTATGTCTTAAACGATCAAAATATTATTGTGTAAAAATATCGGGGTCCAGTTCATTAACAATATTTTATAAAAAATAATTTTCCGGACTGAAATCAGATTTATCTTTTTCTGACTGCAGTCCACGGAATAATTTATTTAAAATTCATCGAGAGTCCGATTTACAAAATTCCAGTGAGAGAATTACAAATACATCGGTGGTCATCTACAGTACAAATTTCATGATCTAACTCTACACAGGATTCAAGTTATGACTGAAAACAGGACGCATATTTTCAGCAGAAAAAATGCAGCTTTAGCTGCTGTTACAAAACGACACTTTAAAAATAGTAAACGAAGTCCAAAAATTATGATTCCAGTGCCATTAGAACCGTATTTAATAGTACATAAATCTAGACTTTAGAAAATACATTTTTCATTAAGTTACGGTCTGGTTACGGCCAACTGAAGTTGGCTGTAAACACCAACCAGCTTTCTGTTTTAGTTCCCTACCTTCTAACGCATGTTCGATTGATTCCGTTAACATGTTTAGTGATCACAACAACATCAAACATCAATATTAACCAGCAAATCATCAGGAAATCAACAAGAATCATAACAACATCATATTAACATCCCTTAACCATATATCTTCTCTTTACCCTTTATGTTCAAGACTTAGTTCATGTTCTTTAGTGTTTCTTAATGTTTCACCATTCAATCATCTATTAACCACTAAAAATAAGAACAAGATGAAGTTTTAGAGCACTTACTACTAGCACAAGGCTAGGGGAGAAACAAGGCGTAAAAGTGGTGGATAAAAGAGAACGAGAGAGGTCCTTGAGCTTCCGAACACACCAAGCTTACTTGTAGGGTCTCTTGCACCTTTGGGTATGTATGGAATGCTTGAAGGAAGCTTGAAGGTGGTGGTATGGTGGTGTGATGGTGGCTGCCGAACACAAGGAAGAGGGAGAGAGCAAGTGTTGTTTGATGTTTGAGTTTGTGAATGAAATGTGTAACTCTTGTGTCTATTTAATAACCAAGTTCATCTTTAACCAAAGTGTATTGTGTTCTTTTGTCCACCAACATCTTCCAATATAAAAATGAAAAGAATTCATGGGGTGTGTCCCCATGTAACCAGTTCCAAGAGGGGGGGGGTATGGGGTTGGGTTTCAATGGATGTTTACTAATCTAGTTTGATTCCCAATGTTTAGTTAGTGTGTTATAATGTGTAATATAATATTTAGTGTGTTAGGGTGTTCAGGGACTCTAACTAGCTCAGAAAAATAGAAATAATGTGTTTGACAATATTTTTGTGTTCCGGGTAAAGTCCAGTTGTTCGGTTCGGTGTTTTTCCGTTAAAGTGCTTAATTAATCCGTAAAGTGTCCTATATATATATTTTTGTAACGTTTTTAATTTTCAACACTCAGGAAAGTACATAGGACTATTTAGTAACTTTTCTGTATACTACTAGTATGTTAACAAGCACATGTAAGTATAACACAGAAATTAGAAAGCAGTTTAGTGGTTCAGCACAATCATCAAGCACTTTAATTATCATTAATAAATTGTACGGATACAAGGAATTATGCGGGTTTTCACATTCTCCCCCTGTTAAGAAAATTTCGTCCCGAAATTTAGCACGTGGTTACTGAGGAAGCTAGTTAAGTTGCGTTGGTTTCCTAGTTTTCCTGGGGTGTCACATCATCCCCCCGTTGGTTTGGAATTTCGTCCCGAAATTCTGCAGTAGCTTCAGCCTCAGTAGTGGTTGCACTTTTCTTAAACAGCTGGGGATACTTGAGTTTCATTTGGTCTTCTCGTTCCCAGGTATACTCTGGGCCACGACGGGAATCCCAACGAACTCGGACGAGAGGTATTCTGGTGCGCTTGTGGATCTTAACATCTCGATCCGTAATCTCTACTGGTTCCTCGACGAATCGCAGCTGGTCGTCGATAGTGAGCTCCTTAAGAGGAACTATGAGGGTCTCGTCTGACAGACACTTCTTCAGATTTGACACGTGGAATACGTTGTGAACTCCACTGAGTTCTTCAGGTAGATTCAACCTGTAGGCCACCTTGCCAATTTTCTCAATGATTTCAAAGGGTCCAACGTATCGCGGGTTGAGTTTGCCTCGTTTTCCAAATCAAACTACACCTTTCCAAGGTGAGACTTTGAGCAGCACTCGATCCCCAACCTGGAACTCAAGTGGCTTTCTTCGCTTATTAGCATAGATTTTCTGACGGTCACGAGCTGCCGCCATTCGTTGTCGTATCTGAGCAATCTTCTCGGTTGTATCTACTACCAGTTCTGGGCCAGTGATTTGGCTGTCACCGACTTCTGCCCAACAGAGAGGTGATCGGCACTTCCGTCCGTATAATGCCTCAAACGGAGCGGCCTGGATGTTGGTGTATTAACTGTTGTTATACGAAAACTCCACTAACGGGAGGTGTTTTTCCCAGCCATTGCCGAAGTCGATTACACATGCCCTAAGCATGTCTTCAAGGGTTTGGATGGTGCGTTCAGATTGCCCATCCGTTTGTGGGTGGTAAGCGGTGCTCATATCTAAACGTGAGCCAAAAGACTTATGCATGGCTTGCCACAGTTCAGAAGTAAAACGCGCGTCACGATCAGAAATGATGGAGGTTGGCACTCCGTGCCTTGATACCACTTCCTTTAGGTAGATGTCTGCTAGAGTAGAAAACTTATCCGTTTCCTTGATAGCCAGAAAATGTGCAGACTTGGTCAGTCGATCCACGATCACCCAAATGGTATCGTTTCCGCGTTGAGATCTGGGTAGGCCAGTAACGAAATTCATGGAAATTTGCTCCTATTTCCATTTAGGTATTTCTGGTTGTTGAAGTAGGCCTGATGGCTTCTGATATTCAGTCTTGACTCTCGCATAAGTCAAGCACTTACTGACGTAGGTTGCTATGTGGGCTTTCATGCCAGGCCACCAATACGTAGTCTTGAGGTCGTGGTACATTTTATCTGAACCAGGATGTACCGAATAACGAGACTTGTGTGCTTCATCCATCACAAGCTCGCGTAAGTCTCCATACAGTGGAACCCAGATGCGTCCGTTTACATAGTAGGCATCGTTTTCTTTTTGTTCTAGCCGCTGCCTCGATCCTTGTAAGGACTCAGCCCCGATGTTCTCTACTTTCAATGCTTCAACATGAGCATCGCGAATCTGAGCGGGGAGGTTGGATTGGATGGTAAGCTGTAAAGCACGTACACGTTTAGGAATAGTATCCTTTCAGCTGAGGGCGTCGGCCACAACATTGGCCTTGCCCGGATGGTACTTGATAGCGCATTCATAATCATTCAATAGCTCGACCCATCGGCGCTGTCGCATGTTTAACTCCTTTTGCTTGAAGATATGCTCGAGACTCCTGTGATCGGTGTAAATGGTGCACTTGGTACCGTACAGGTAATGTCTCCATATCTTAAGTGCGAAAACAACTGCTCCCAATTACAAGTCATGCGTAGTGTAGTTCCTTTCGTGAACCTTAAGTTGGTGTGATGCGTAGGCCATGACCTTGTCACGTTGCATCAACACGCAACCAAGTCCTTGGATGGAAGCGTCGCAATAAACCACAAAATCATCTGTGCCTTCAGGCAATGAGAGGATAGGCGCGCTCCAAAGTCTATCTTTTAAGTGTTGGAATACGGACTCCTGTGCATCACCCCAACGATAGGTGACACCTTTCTGAGTCAGTGAAGTGAGGGGTTGCGCAATCTTTGAGAAATCCTTGATAAACCTTCTGTAATACCCTGCCAGACCCAAGAATTGGCGGATTTCTGTGGGTGTACGGGGTGCAGGCCAGTTCTTGATCGAGTCAACCTTGGATGGATCAACATGAATCCCATCCTTGTTTACCACGTGGCCTAGAAAGTGGACTTCGCGAAGCCAGAAGTCACATTTCGAAAATTTAGCATACAGTTGCTCTGCTCGAAGAAGTTCCAGCATAAGTCGTAGATGTTGCTCGTGTTCCTCCTGACTCTTAGAATAGATCAGGATGTCGTCGATGAAAATAATAACGAACTTATCCAGGTAAGGTTTGCATACTCGGTTCATGAGATCCATGAAGACCGCTGGTGCATTCGTCAACCCGAAAGGCATAACCAGAAACTCGTAATGCCCATAACGAGTTCTAAACGCTGTTTTGGAGACGTCCTCGTCTCGGACTCTCAGTTGATGGTAACCTGACCTCAAGTCAATCTTGGAATAGAAACTCGACCCTTGCAACTGGTCGAATAGGTCATCAATGCGTGGAAGAGGATAACGATTCTTCACGGTCACCTTGTTAAGTTCGCGGTAGTCAATACACATCCTGAAAGTACCATCTTTCTTCTTCACAAACAAGACTGGAGCTCCCCAGGGCGAAGAGCTAGGATGTATGAAACCCTTTTCCAAGAGTTCTTGTAATTGCGTGGACAGTTCTTCAAGTTCTGATGGAGCTAGACGATAAGGTGCACGAGCTATTGGTGCTGCTCCAGGAGCTAGCTCGATTTGAAACTCGACTTGTCGATGAGGCGGAAGACCAGGTAATTCCTCAGGAAATACCTCAGGAAAATCGCGCACAATAGGAATGTCTTCAATTCTCTTCTCTTCCGTTGATGTGTCAGTAACGAGTGCTAGAATGGCAGTATGACCCTTTCGCAAACACTTCTTGGCCTTAAGGAAAGATATAATGCCTACGACAGCACCACTCTTGTCGCCGTGAATCACGAGGGGTTCTTTACTAGCACGAGGGATGCGAACAATCTTCTCGTTGCAAAGAATTTCCGCTTGCTGATGAGATAACCAATCCATCCCAATAACAACGTCAAAACTACCCAGAACGATAGGAATAAGATCGATAGAGAAGGTCTGACCAGCTAAGACGAGGTTACAACCCTTGATTACGTGTGTTGCCTCAAGGCTTTTACCGTTTGCTAGCTCTACTGTGCGTTTGGTGGTCAAAAGTGTTGGGGTGCGCTTAAGCATTTGACTAACTTTTAAGGACACATAACTAGTATCGGCACCCGAATCAAATAAAATAGTAACAAAGAAGTCATCCAGAAGAAACTTACCCATCACAACGTTGGGATCGTTCCTTGCATCACCCTGACCTATCACGAACGCTCAACCCTTGGCACCGTTGCCTTCATTGTTTCCCCCATTGTTGCCCCCATTATTGTTCCCGTTTCCTTGGTTGTGGTTCTGATTCTGATTCTGATTCAACTGCGGGCAGTGTCTCTTGAAGTGACCTTCAGCACCACACTGAAAGCATCCCATGTTGCCCTGTTGCTGTTGCTGATTCTGCGGTGCTTGCTGTTGCTGCTGACGATTCTGATTTGTAGGTCGTGAGCTCCTGCAATCCTTGGTTTCATGACCCATCTTGAGACACCTCTGACAATGTCCCTTGTTGCACTGACCACTGTGGTGTCTGTTGCATTTGTTGCACTTTGGGTGGTTTCCTCGATATCCACCCTGCCCTTAACTACCAGAAGATTGCTGACCAGGACTCTGGTAGTCATCAATCTTTCGCTGCTATGCCTGGGACTGAACTGTAGTCGAACCCTTGCTGTTGGCTCCATCCCATTTTCGTTTGTTGTCACTGGGAATAGCAGAAGTAGTAGTAGCAGTAGCACCTATACGCTTAGGCAGCTTGTTCTGTTCCACTTCCTGGTCTGTGAGACGATGAGCAAGACGAGTAACATCCTGTATGGTGGCAAGGTTACCAGAAGTCACATGGCTTTGAATCTCTGGTACTAAGCCTTTGAGGTACAGCTCGATACGCTTGATGGGAGGATCCACCATAGTTGGACATAACACCGCCAGTTCGTTGGATCGCTTCGTATACGCCTCTATCTCTGACCCCATCATCTTCAAGGTAAAGAACTCCGCTTCTAGCTTGTGAATGTCATCACGATTACAGTATTCTCGCTTGATTAGTTCCTTGAAGTCGTTCCATGGGGTGGCATTAGCAGTTGCCAGCCCTAACATTTGAACTTGCGCGTTCCACCAAGTCAGCGCAGTGCCTTCGAGGGTACCACTGGCATACTTCACCCTACGAGCCTCAGGGCATTCGCACATTTCGAAGACCGACTCGAGGTTCTCGAACCAGTGGAGGAGTCCAACGGCCCCTTCAGTGCCACTGAAAGTACTAGGACGACAGTCCATAAAAGTCTTGAACGTGCATACAGGCGGTTGGGCATGCTGGCCTCCTGCTTGAGCGGCTGCAAGTGCCGCAGTAACTTGTTCGTTGATCAAAGCCGTCAGCTGGGCTTGTGTGAGGTTGATTCGTCCACTCATGGTCTTCACCATACAGAGAACGCAAGTGAGAAGTGCGTCGTATCATTACGCAAGTGTGGAATGACAGAAGAGAGTGATTACACAAAGTTTTCAAGCAGTAGATACTATGTTATCTAAGCATACCATAAGCAATGTTCTATGTAACTAACAAGTAGGTAATATAAACATGAATCGTATCACCTATAGTGTCGAGTCTTGCACATGGAGCGAAGCGTCGTTGTGGATCGTTGAACACTGTACAGGTTATAGTCTGGTTTTATCAAAAAGCTTTTCCCCTTTTTAAAACCAAGTTCACTATAACCAATGGCTCTGATACCAATCTGTCACACCCCCAAAATCCACCATGCGGAGCGTCACCGCTTGGAGGCGTGACATGACCAGGATCGAGCCACCAATCATATTGAACAACGTAATTTAAGTTAATAAAGCCAATCACAATACAATTGGTGACCTAAAGATAAGTAACCGACTTTAGGTTAACAGCGGAAGCATAAAACATAAGTCCTAAACATAAGTTCATAGTTCATAAAGTTTATTTATTAGGCACGGGACATAACAGTCCATATTCCACAACGACCACCTCCTCGTGCAAGCTCCATAAGCATCTAGCGACCTGTAAGGCATGTAATAACAAATCAACAACAAAGTTGAGCGAGTTCACGGTTGATTGTTCAGTTAATGAGTTCGTATCAGAAATCGTAAGTTCGTTTCATAACCATGTATTACCCATTATCCTTGATTCCCAAACCTTTACGATATTTAGTGGGGGCTTCCCATTTTGTATGTTACTAGACTAGTCGTATCCATAAGTGTCCTTCCCAATCCGAGGACAGTGGTAAGTGTGAGTTTACGTAGTTTTTACGTAAGTGCCCTTCCCAATCCGAGGACAGTAGTAAGTATGAGTTTATGTAGGTTTTACGTAAGTGCCCTTCCCAATCCGAGGACAGTAGTAAGTATGAGTTTACGTAGGTTTTACGTAAGTGTCCTTCCCAATTCGAGGACAGTAGTAAGTAGTCTAGTAGTGTTGATAGTATAAGTAGTTATTCAATCCCATTCCTAACCACCGGGAATCCCATGCCTTAGTAAGGGTGTGAACTCACCTCGGTTGCTCGGTTTGACTCTAAAAAATAGCTAACAGTCAAGGTTGGTCAATCACGTCCTAGTATGATTACCACTTAGTTTATTAGTAACTTCAAATAGAGCACAAAGTTCCTACACGTATCTATCACATAACATGCATCACTTTAACGGTTTATGCCCATATAAACTTCCCATCTATTCCCGTTCATAAGTAAACATACGACATTGCACATAACACATAAAACATGTTAGATCATCTTCAGATAACATACTCGACATTTAGACACGCAAATTACTACTTATGTCATTTCAAATTAAATATCCAAAACTGGGCTGTTTTCGGGCATTTTAATAAAATAGTTAACTTATTCCAAAAATTCCCAATATTTTACAGTATGTCTTAAACGATCAAAATATTATTGTGTAAAAATATCGGGGTCCAGTTCATTAACAATATTTTATAAAAAATAATTTTCCGGACTGAAATCAGATTTATCTTTTTCTGACTGCAGTCCACGGAATAATTTATTTAAAATTCATCGAGAGTCCGATTTACGAAATTCCAGTGAGAGAATTACAAATACATCGGTGGTCATCTACAGTACAAATTTCATGATCTAACACTACACAGGATTCAAGTTATGACTGAAAACAGAACGCATATTTTCAGCAGCAAAAATGCAGCTTTAGCTGCTGTTACAAAACGACACTTTAAAAATAGTAAACGAATTCCAAAAATTATGATTCCAGTGCCATTAGAACCGTATTTCATAGTACATAAATCTAGACTTCAGAAAATACATTTTTCGTTAAGTTACGGTCTGTTGACAGCCAACTGAAGTTGGCTGTAAACACCAACCAGCTTTCTGTTTTAGTTCCCTACCTTCTAACGCATGTTCGATTGATTCCGTTAACATGTTTAGTGATCACAACAACATCAAGTATCAATATTAACCAGCAAATCATCAGGAAATCAACAAGAATCATAACAACATCATATTAACATCACTTAACCATATATCTTCTCTTTACCCTTTATGTTCAAGACTTAGTTCATGTTCTTTAGTGTTTCTTAATGTTTCACCATTCAATCATCTATTAACCACTAAAAATAAGAACAAGATGAAGTTTTAGAGCACTTACTACTAGCACAAGGCTAGGGGAGAAACAAGGCGTAAAAGTGGTGGATAAAAGAGAACGAGAGAGGTCCTTGAGCTTCCGAACACACCAAGCTTACTTGTAGGGTCTCTTGCACCTTTGGGTATGTATGGAATGCTTGAAGGAAGCTTGAAGGTGGTGGTATGGTGGTGTGATGGTGGCTGCCGAACACAAGGAAGAGGGAGAGAGCAAGTGTTGTTTGATGTTTGAGTTTGTGAATGAAATGTGTAACTCTTGTGTCTATTTAATAACCAAGTTCATCTTTAACCAAAGTGTATTGTGTTCTTTTGTCCACCAACATCTTCCAATATAAAAATGAAAAGAATTCATGGGGTGTGTCCCCATGTAACCGGTTCCAAGAGGGGGGGGGGGGGTATGGGGTTGGGTTTCAATGGATGTTTACTAATCTAGTTTGATTTCCAATGTTTAGTTAGTGTGTTATAATGTGTAATATAATATTTAGTGTGTTAGGGTGTTCGGGGACCCTAACTAGCTCAGAAAAATAGAAAAAATGTGTTTGACAATATTTTTGTGTTCCGGGTAAAGTCGGTTGTTCGGTTCGGTGTTGTTCCGTTAAAGTGCTTAATTAATCCGTAAAGTGTCCTATATATATATTTTTGTAACGTTTTTAATTTTCAACACTCAGGAAAGTACATAGGACTATTTAGTAACTTTTCTGTATACTACTAGTATGTTAACAAGCACATGTAAGTATAACACAGAAATCAGAAAGCAGTTAAGTGGTTCAGCACAATCATCAAGCACTTTAATTATCATTAATAAACTGTACGGATACAAGGAATTATGCGGGTTGTCACAGGTACGATCATACCCCTCGTTGTGGGATTGCGGTCCTAAATGGATGTGGATGCCGGAGCCGCGGTGGGCTGTAGACTACCGCCTATGTTAGGCATGATGGCCTAGGCGGCTGTGTATTGGGGCCTACGGCGGGACCCATATGTGGAATCGTCCTCGTCGAGTGTGCGGACGTCGCGGTAGGAGGACCCACGGTCCTCGTGCCTACTTCGGGAGGCTGGGTGTGTGGGGGCACTGCTGTCGTATTGCAAGATACGACCCGCAGGTGTATAAGGTGCGGGGGTGGGACCGCCAGGAATATGCGCTTCAGCGCAAGCTCTATTGTATGCTGCGGCCAGCGTAGTTTGTTGTTGGTAATACCAGGCATGAAGGTCCATGCCTGGAGGTATCACAGAAGTGTACTATGCAAAATCTGGTGCGAATGCGGGGGGAGTGCCCCCTTGCATGGAGGTGCCGCTGTGGCCAGTATTTGGGGCTGGGGGAGCGGTCCTCGCAGGCCCTGGGTTTGCGGGGTTGAGGCTATCCCCGGTAGGATTGTTTTGACGATCAGACATGATCTCAAGAAAGAAAGGGATGTGAGAAAAGTGCTAAGAGTAGCGGTGGCGCCAATGATGAAACAGTGGTTAACCAAGAGAGGTTAATTCACTGGTCTCGTCAAGTAGGGTTAATCCCTTCTTACCGAGGATCGGTGGCTGGACCGTCAGCTGGGTTGTCTCCTGCACAAGGAAAACACACCGTGACTCGTAACAAGAAGAAAGGGGTGGGGGTGCTCCTTGTTACCACTCTCCGGCGTGAGAATCAGTAATTTGCTTGTGAAGCAAAGTGTGTGATATTAGTAGTAGTGAGAGAGTTGTGAAGAGATGCCTCAAACCTGGTTTGGGATGGGTATTTATAGCTGAGGAGTGAAGGAGGGTAATTGAGTGGCTAGACTGACATCGCACAGCCTCCTGCAGGTGTGTCAGGTCTGTCGGTTACGGTGGCGATGCCACGTCCTGCTGTGGTGTCAGTCTGTTGCTTACATGTGGGCTGACAGGTGACTATCTTCAGTGCCACTTGCACCGTGGTGTCAGTCCCACTTGCCTTGTAGGCAGGATGCGGTGCCGGGCCGCATCGCTGCTCGCGGTAACTGATGCTGTTCCTGCGTTCTTGTTCTGGCCAAGACGTATGTGGGATGCGATGTCGTGCCGCATCACCGCTTGGTGACTATTACTGTTGCCCAGATCCCTTGTCGTGACGAAAATGTTCATAGGATGCGGTGCCAGGCCGCATCGCTATGCGTATCACCCATTTTCATACGCCAGGTAAGTCTTCTCATCTCTTGACCGATTGGATTCGACCGTTGTGTTCGCGCGTGCCCGCACGGATACAGATAAGTTCTTGCCGGTGGTAGTTTTTTATAAGGGTAATGGTTACTCGCGGCCATGCCGGCGCGAGATCTGGGACCATACCCCTTCAGTGGTGGTGGTGGACGGTGGTGCGGGACGGTGGTGATGGGTGGTGGTGGACGGGGTGGTGGGTGGTGGACGGTGGTGGTTGGTGGTGGTGGGTGGTGGACGGTGGTGGATGGTGGTGGTGGGTGGTGGACGGTGGTGGTGGTGGGTGGTGGTATTTAACCTTCTACAGACTTTAGAAGTTCTTGAAGTGGTTGGGGCAAGTCTCCACCAAGAAGAGCTCGCGCAGACGTTTTTTAATAAAACGTCTTCGGAAAAACAAACAGTCTGTAGATGGAAATGTCTGCGCATGGTCTGCGTGGCGCAGATAGAAGAGCATGCGCATATCTTTTTTTAGAAAAACAAACACCACCTGAGTCTCACATTACCACCATGTTGGCATTGGGCTCTCACTATAGTGGTTTTAAGTAAACAATTTAAATAAAATAGTGTACTACGTAATTATTTGTTTGGCTAAAAAAGGCTTTCATCTGCCTCTCTTTAATGCTAATTGTTGCCATGGTTCCTAAGGGTGCAAACGAGCCGAGCGGCTCGCGAGCTACTCGAGATCAACTCGAGAAAAAGTTCTAAACGAGCCGAGCCTTATCGAGCCCGAGCCGAGCTTGAGCCTAAAATAAAGCTCGTTTGTTTATCGAGCCTGAGCTCAAGCCTCGCATGTGAAGCTCATTAGGCTTGTCGAGCTTTAGTGTAAACGAGGCGAGTCGAGCCGAGCTTATTTAAACTTGTTTACAAGCCGACCTCGAACTTAAAAATAAGCTTATTTAGTAAACGAGCCCGAGCTTCACTTATCGAGCTCACGAGCCTAAAAAGTCTATTATTTATATTATTTTTATTTAATATATTAATATATTAATTAATAGATAATAAACGAGCCGAGCTCGAGCTTTGAAAACAAAGCTCGAATCGAGCCGAGCTCTCATGAGTTAATTGAGCTCGAGCTCAGGCTCGGCTCATTTGCACCCCTAAATTGGTGCCTCAAGCTTTGGCACACGTGGGTAACCTCCACGTAATCTTGTTTCAAGGTGTTAGCCGGCGATGTGAAAGTGGGGTAACACCCACACACATAGTCTTATATTTGCAGCAGTTCTAAAAAATTTCATAAAAACAAGAAATATTTCGGGGAAATTACAAAAATATTGGTTGACCAAGAGTGTTTTCAATATTGTCACATTCATGCGTCCTTGGAACATCATCACAGCCTCGGAAGCGTCAGCCTTTCATGTTGAAGCGTCCGCCTATCACGTTGAAGCGTCCGTTTCCTTTCAAGCGACACGTGTCCGACACGTTGAAGCGTCTGTTCCATTACGAAATTTCGGCAGCCACCGACGCATCATAACCATAACTTTTTTGATGCGTCCCTGTGTACATTTCTGAGGCTTGGCCGACGCTTCCGAGGCTTGGCCGACGCTTCCGAGGCTTGGACGACGCTTCCCGAGGCTTGACCGACGCTCCCCCGAGGCTTGACCGACGCTTCCCGACGCTTAAATAATAATTAACGAAAAAAATGGAAACTCAAAAGTCGTTTAACTTTACCGTTGCACACATTTACCCCACTATATAACCCGTTCACTTATCACTTATCAAAACACCCGCCGTTTTCAAAAAGTTTGCAAACAAAATCAGACATTTCACTATAACTCCGACGCCGTCAACGACCCGACAATGGCCAACTCCTGGACTGACGTTGAAGATATTGCTCTGTGCGAAGCATAGGAGCAGGCCATGACCGATCCTCCACGTCGAGGACACGGTGGGCTCTGGGTCCGTATTCAACAGACTTTCGCCCAACTACGTGGTTCGGACCACAACCGGACCGTTGACGCACTATTCTCCAGGTTCCGTGTCCTGCGGTTGGAATGTGAGAGGTTTGATCGATATTTCAAGAAAGTGGAGACAGAAATGCCGGACCTTGGTGAGGACGATTGGAAGGACGTGGCCCTCATCAACTACCGTCATGAAGAGGGATATGAATTCAAACATGTCTCGGAGTGGGAGGCTATTAGGATATGGTTTTAGATATAATATTATGTGTTGTTTGGTTTTTTTTTTATTATGTTATGTTTTTATGTTTAATTAGTGTTTAATATAAAAAATTTTGACTAAGAAATAACATGTTTTATATCGTTTAAAATTTGACTCCGTTAACATACATGTTAACGGAATCCCATGTTAGAATGTTTATAAGTTATAAAAAAAATTGCACAAATATACAAAACTGCGTCTTTGGCCGATGCTTCCGAAGCTTCACGGACGCGTTAGCAACTGAGGCAGACGCTTCCGAGGTTGAGTAGTCCTTCCAAGGACGCAGGAGGGTGACAAATTTGAAAACACTATTGGTCAACCAACATTTTGGTAATTTCCCCAAATAGTTCCTATAGTAAAGAATAGCCAAAGTCAATCTCCACCATAAACAAGCAACTTCCCCCTCCACCACCAATCTTGAATTTTGTAAATTTCCAACACCACTTTGTGATAACAAAAAAGTTATATGTTTGTTACTTAGTACTAAGCCGCAAGTTGTTGATTGACGTCATTGATTGTTGTTTTCTGGTGAACAAAACCCTCGCACCCGATCGCTGTCCTCTGATAAAGGGGTGTGATAAATACACCCAATGTCAAGATTAATTTACCCATTAGTCAAACTTGGCAATGATTGAGTAATTTATTACATTATTTTATTACAAAAATCAAAAGTAATAATTATTTTCTTATGTTATTTACTTTATTACATTATTTTATTCTAAAATTAAAAGTAATAATTATGTTTTTTTATGTTATTTTATTTTATAGTTAAAAGTAATAATTATGCTTTTTTATATTATTTTATTTTATAATACTTTTGTTACTTTTTTTATATTTTTTATATTTTGTTATATTAATATTAGTATTAATAAAAATGAGAACATAAATTTAACCATTAATCACGTTTAATATATAGTTGATATGCCATCTTGTGTGTGTAACATACACGAAAGGATTTACATAAAAAAATTTAAAGAAACTATATAGAAATATATATATAGTTTCCTGTACAAGTGGACTTTGTCTATATTTTGAGAAAAACTAACATCAACCATGTATTAAAATAAATTAATGATTTATGTGAAATGATTTCATTTTTATAAAATTGTGGAAATTAAATGATGGTTTATTTCATGAATGCAAAATAGTATTATGGACAATATTTATGTTATTAAATAACATTTTCCACGAAAATACGAGATTCTCTCGCAAAATAGTGAGGATTTGTAGTCTCATACTTGCAGTTATATAAGGAAAAGTTTATTTTTCAATAACAACACATTAATATAACAATTTTTTTGCCGTTCAAAAAAAAAATATAACAATGTTTTTCTTTGAACCAGAGGAACCAAAATTGGCCAACAATTTGATCATGAATTTTTTTAACTGTAACTTTCATTAAATCATGAATTAATTATAGGTTGAATAGAGTTAATGTGATAGGACTAAATTAGTTGAAAAGCAAGTTGTCATTTTCTCTCTCCTGCCCTTTACTCTCTCTCTCATGACCGTATCCTTTTTTTCTCTCTCCTGCCATACTTTTTCTTCTCTTTATAAGTTGACTTCTGGGTGGATTTAATAATAAAAGTTGACCTTAAGGTATATTTAACAACACCCCTGATAAACACCCCGTTCCTTTACACGCGTCGTAAGACCAAAAATTCAGAAGCGTGGACCAACGAAAACATCACAGGCAGGTGCCTGCCCCCATGTTCTAATGTTCCATATATAGGATAATTGCGACAATTAATTCATGATAAATTTATTCTTAATGCACTAACAGTCGTTTACAACAATGGATGGAGTTGGCGGCCCATCGACAACGACAAAGCCTTTAAGAATACCAAGGTTTGGAGTTCTTCACTTTAAGTTCTATAGACGAAAGGATTAAATAAATTTTCCATTCTAAAAAAAACAGTCATTCACAACAAATACGCGTGGGCAGGGGTGATGCTTTGAAGGGGCCGGGAGGGGCGCCCGACCCCCCCCCAACTTTTCGGTCAGTAGTGTTATATATGTAGTTTTCGTATAGAAATTTTTGGGTATATATGTTTTCGACCCCCGGTTCTATAGAAATTTTTAGGTATATACGTTTTCGACCCCCCCGTAAAAAATTTCAAGCTTCGCCACTGCGCGTGGGATAGGGAACTGTAATGGACGATTGTGTGTAGTGCTCCAAACACAGAAAATCGGTCGATATGGGATGAAGAAAGACAAACCCTATTTCCAAAATAAAATAAATAAAAGAAAGTAAAAAACAATTTTAAAAAAAAATTGCGACATAACCTGTTAGAAACCGCAACCTTTGTAACATCCATATTTTAGAAGTGCCTATGGTATTCCACGGAAGATACCAATGCAAGCACGTGCAAAAGCCTCTATACCAGTACCAAAAATACTTAAACCAATATATCACCAGTTCGATACATGTGGTGCAAATATACTGAAAAAAAATACCAAAACTGACTCCTACCAAAACAGAAAACCATAAAAATGAATACAGGTACAAGCAGAGGCAGAACCACCATTATATTAGTTGTAGCACGGGCTACGGCTCAACTTCGTATGTGCAGTGTAATTTATTTCGGTTTTATACAAAGGATACCCCTAAAACAAATCTAGGATACCCCTAACCAAAATATGATACTTTATTTTAGTAAATCCAATTCTTTTCGTAAGATTTAAATGTTATTTTTAATTCATCTGTTTAGAAAACTAGAACTGGTTTATGCTTATGATTGGGTAATTGATAAACCTAGCTCAAACCCAAATCAATAATAAAACTGAAACATGCACATTGATCATTGTGTTAATGGGCGGCAATGGAGAGAAACCAAAAGCCAATCACCTGATTTCTGAAATACGAATAGAACAGAAGCCATTGAAAGATGTTTCGAAGCTAGCTTTGGTTTTACCGGTTGCAACCGCAACATTGAAAGATGTTTTTCGAAATTGAAGCTTGTCAAGACAGATTTATGTAATCGAATGGGCCCGGAATTTTTGAATAATGTCATGGTGTGTGCGGTCGAAAATGATTTTTTTAATAAAGTAAAAGATAACGATGTGATGAAACGATTCCAGACTATGAAAAAAAGAAGAGGACAAATCTATTAGATATTTATTTTACTTTATTTATTTATTGTCGTTTTTTTAATATTGTATGATTGCATAGTAAAAAAAATTCGGATACCCTAATTTAATGGCTAGTTCCGCCACTAGGTACAAGTACTCACTTATAGCGAACACAAGTTATTAAAAGAAAAGCCAAAATAAATTATAAATGGAACATTATTTAAAAGAAAAGCCTGATTGGGCAAATTACAATTCATGCTATTAGTTTTCAATAGTAATAGAAGGCAAGTTATAATTATTAGAATAATAATAGAATGTACAAAAATATTAAAAAATTGTGACATAACATGTTAGAAACCGCAACCTTTGTAGCATCCATAGCTTAGAAGTACGTAATTGTATTCTAATGAAGGTACCAATGCAAGCACGTGCAAAAGCCTATGTACCATTATCAAAAATACCTAAACCGATACAGTACCATTTTGATACATGTAGTGTAAAATATACTAAAAAAAAGTGACTCATATCGAAACAGAAAACCATAAAAATGAATACATGTATGAGTATCGACTCGTAACGAACACAAGTTATTAGAGAAAAGCCAAATTAAATTATAAATGAAACATAATTTAAAAGAAACCTTGATTGGGCAAATTACTATTCATGCGATTCGTTTTTAATAGTAATAATAGTAATAGTAATAGAAGACAAGTTATAATTCATGCGATTGGTTTTTAATAGTGATAGAATAGAGGGGGTGTTTGGCCTAGCTTTTATTTTTTTGGCTTATGCTTATATTTTAAAGTAGCTTATGATTATTTTCTTTCATTTGATAAGCTATTTTTAAGTGTTTGGATTAGTTTATATTCTACAAGTTGATAATTAATAATTAATCTTTAGTTGTTTGTTAAGTTATTTTGTATTATGGGAAGGGGTATAATATCATTGTGTGTAACGAGTAAAAAACCATCTTCTTCAAATAAGCTTATTCAACTAAGCTAAAAAACATGTTCCCATAAGCTTCTTGGAATTAGCTTATATAAGCTAATAAGCATAAGCTTAAAAATCTAAACCAAACACCCATTAGTGCTTATTTTGTAAAAATAAGCTAAAAAAGCTATAAACTTGGATAAAAAAGCTAGGCCAAACACCCCCAGAATAGAATTTGAAAACAAAATCAGGTAAAATTGGCACTCCAAGCCTCCTTGAGTTCCTGTTGAAAATTTGGGTTTACCCCCACCTTGGTGGGGTCCCTTCTTTGGAGGTCATGGATTCAAGTCCTCCTCCCGACGGTTTCTTCCAGGGAGGGGTGTGAACCTTTAGCGAATGGGGGAAGCTCGAGGGTTCGAACTCAAGTTGGTGGTGTGTAAGGTAAAGTCCTTACCATCTTCGTTGCCATTCAATATATATATTAAAAAGAGGTAGCAAAAAACAAAGAAACAAAAATGATAACAAATTTGCAGGGAGTGAGGATCGAACCCATGGCAAGTGTATGTACTGGGATGTGAAGTAAGTTTATACAACTACAACAATGTAAAAATTATTAAAGTTATCCCTAAAATTATAGTCAGTGACAAGTGATAACCGTTCAACAAAGATTAGGGTCAATAAGAATTTATGTACTTTACACCCAACATAAATTTCAAAAATCATTGGGATTACCTGATCCAGTTCCTATTTCACTCTAAAATTAAAAAATCTCAACTATTTATTGTATATGTTGCTGCTTTATCAAGTCATGAATACAAGAGACCATGTAATAATCGATCCAGATTGTAACCAGATGGCGTTTTAAGCATTTATATGGTTTTATGGATAACTATCTAACTCGTCCCTCATTTAACTAATTTAATTTTAGCTAAAAAAACGTTTTAAGACTCATTTAATCATACAAGGATAAAACACAGCCAAAACAGACAGGTTTTTCAAATAAACTTTTCGCCGTCTGATTTTCAAATAAACTCTCCGCCTATGGCGGCAAGAATCCAATAAAACAAGGCTAAGTGGCTGTCAGCATCTTTTCATGTTACAATGTGATAGGTGGCTTTTGATCTATGTCATCTTAAAGCCATCGAAACATTATTTTTTTGTTTTATCTTTAGAATCTTACCCTATAAATACAACTCAGATCATGTGTCACGAGTAAGCTACCATCTTTGCAACAACCACAAGCTAGAAAGTAGAAACCATGGCTTCCATGTTTGTGAAAATGGTCGCAATGCTTTCGCTTTGCCTGATGCTTGTCGTGTTGGCAGACAGTAGATCAACCCTCGTTGGTGGTAAGTCACTTGAATTCCCCATTGGAAGTTTATAAGCTATTGAAACGACAAGATCTAAGAAAATCGGCCGGTTTAGAGTTTATATTGCTTTGGCCCATGATTGAAGTTTTAAAAAACAGCCATTCGGCCAGAGTTTGTCTTGAAACCGGCTATTTAAACTGAACCAACCAAGTTATCTTCCTGTGTATATTATTCGTTTCGTATTTTTCTGATACCCATGAACCATCTGATCATTTTAAATAAAAAGAAGAAAAAAAAACCAGAAAGGTTTGAGCTGTTTTTGTCAGATTCGGCAGACCGAGTCAACCCAACAAATTTGGTTTGCCGTTTTCTTCGGCCATAGTTACTAGTTTGACTCAAAATCCTATCAAACCCGGACTATGAAAACCGCTAGTTTTAAAGCATTTTGGTGATTTGGTTTGTACACAAAACTCCCAAACATTGAGACATTGTCTTCTTTATATGAACAGGTTTCCAGAAGCGAAATTCCGTCGTTACATGTAACCAAGTTATTGGTGCGCAATCGGGGGATGACTGCACCACCATTAGCAAGTCAGTTAAGTTGGGTTTGGAGTCGTTTTTGGCAATCAACCCCAATATCAATTGTGAATCGATCTTCGTGGGTCAGTGGGTTTGTGTCGATGGAACTGTGACCAACTGATGACCAGAGAAACAAGGGTTTTATATCACGTTATGAAGAAGTTTATGAATCAATAATGAGCTAGATAAACTCCAATTAGCTCTGCTTTATGTTGTAATTTCATATTTACAAGTTGTACTCGCTAGTTTATGTTGTGCAAGCCAAAACAGGTTGGATATGGGTCGACCCGAAACATGTGTTTTGTGCAAATTTAAATATTACAAATAATTAGTTTCAAATATGATTATAAATATTAATTAAGTAATAATCTAATCTATTGAGTAATTTATGATGTTTTTCGCATTAAAAAGTAAACTTGAAAATGTTTGATCCGTTTTAACCCATTCAACCTATTTAACACGTTCCTTAACTTGAAACATAACTCGAATCGACTCAACCCACGAAAGCTTTTTACATTGTAAACATGTTTTAACAATTTGTTTTGTGCCAGACTTTTTGTTCACCAATTGATTGAAATGATACAAAACGAATTAAAAAAAGATCGGTTGTACACTTGTACGGTTCACCAACCTTTTTTTGTTATTACACCGAGTCTACACCTTCAACTTGTTGTCGGGCCAGGTATCTCTCTCTTCTTTCTTTCTACAGGAAACACGAAAAATAAAAGGGGAACATTAGCAGGCAATTTAGGATTGTCAATCAGTATTGAGCCCAAACACAACCCATATATATTTATTTATATTTATTGAGTAAAGTACACTGATGGACCCTGTGGTTTACCAAAATTTTGAAATTGGTCCCTAGCTTTTCAAAAGTATACGGATGGTCCATGTGGATTGCACTTCGTGACGCATTTAGTCCCCAACCAACAAATCTGAAGGTTTTAGCATGTCCAAGTTAAGGACTAGATGCGTTACAAAGTGCAAACCACAAGGACCATCAATGTACTTTTGGAAAAAGATGGGGACTAAATGCATTACAAAGTGCAAAGCACAGGGACCATTTGTGTACTTTTGGAAAGATAGGGACCAAATCCAAAATCAATTTAGGATTGTCAATCAGTATTGAGCCCAAACACAACCCATATATATTTATTTATATTTATTGAGTAAAGTACACTGATGGACCTTGTGGTTTACCAAAATTTTGAAATTGGTCCCTAGCTTTTCAAAAGTATACGGATGGTCCATGTGGATTGCACTTCGTGACGCATTTAGTCCCCAACCAACAAATCTGAAGGTTTTAGCATGTCCAAGTTAAGGACTAGATGCGTTACAAAGTGCAAACCACAAGGACCATCAATGTACTTTTGGAAAAAGATGGGGACTAAATGCATTACAAAGTGCAAAGCACAGGGACCATTTGTGTACTTTTGGAAAGATAAGGACCAAATCCAAAATTTGGTTAACCACAGGAACCATCCATGTACTTTACTCATTTATTTGTATCGAACACATCAACCCTAACACGCTTAAAATCGTGTAACAAACACAACCCATTTAACCCGTTTATCTAAACGAGCCAAACAGGTTGGCCGGTTGTAAACTAGTTACAACCAAGTTGTAAATGTCATAGCCGGCCCTGGGGGTGGGCGGGGAGGACCACCGGCCAGGGCCCGATATTTCGAGGGCACATTTTTTTATGAAAAAAAACCCGATGTATATATGTAAAATATTTTTTTAATAGGGTACACCCATACAAACACCAATATAGGTCCCCTTACAAAACTATTTTTATGGTTTAGATTAGTTATTAACCCCTTTGGCATTAGGTTTAGACCTTTAGTGAGTCCAATACCCAATTTCGTTAAGGCCTAAGGGCACATTTTTTCGAGCTCGAACAGGGTACACGAATTCTCAGGGCCGGCCCTGGTAAATGTGTTCAACAGGTTGACTTGTTTAATTAAACGGGCTAAAAATGTCAACCCGAACACGACCCGTTTATTAAACGAGTTAGATAGGGCAACCCAAAAGTTTATATTACGAAACCTCACCCATTCATCTATTACAAGGCCTTCACCAACAACTTTGGTACCAATTTCCTCTGGAGGTTTCTTGCGGGATTCAAGGGCAGCCTCTGCCTCAGCTAACCGCAGCTTCAGTTTTTCCAGGGCCTTCAGTATGTATTTATTTTCCATTTCAGTAAGGGTAAAAATGTCTTTTACTGCTATAAAATTAATAATTAAACTTACGGGAGTAGGATGTTCAACATCTAGAAAAACAACTTGCAATATCTGCTCCACCGCCACTTGGTCTTTCTGCTCATCAAACTGAGTCCACACGAAAAATTCAATTAATAACAACATAAGATAAACTATTTAATTAAAATTATAAATTGTTTTATAACTCACAAGCTCAGGTACGTAATCCATCATCCCTTTGACTTTCAGGCTCATGATTTTGAATTTCACCTTTCGTTTTAGTTCCATTGGTCTTTCATTGTTCTCTGGAGGCTCCACAAACTTAAAAACTATCAAAATGAAAGATGAAACTAGTAAGCAATAATCATAGAAAAAGATGCTTAATTGTTTATGTAAATGAAATTCACCAAATCGTATTATATCTGTCAAACAAAATAAACCTTCGCGTTAGAATGTTCAAAATTTATAATTAAAATAAATGCAAACAAATGTTGTTACCGGTTGCAATAATAGTCTCGCCGGGAGCAAGAATAGCACCAGGAGGACGCATGAAGCAGCTTTTTGGAGCGGTTGTTTGAAACTTTAGAAAAAAAAAACATTTATTAAATAGAGGAACTAATGCTACAAATGGATTCAAGTTTTAAAAAATTTATTATATTACAAAGTAAAACTTGGACATTATATTTATACAACTAAATACAAGAATACACAAAAATATTAGCAGGCTTTAATAAGAGTTTAATGATCATACCTTGAAAGCTACATGAGACTTGCTAGTGTTCTTGATCTTGATAGCACTTTGGACTTGCTTACCCGGTTCATCTAGAAAGTTAACGAAAATAGAAATATTATATTAATTATGTAGATAAATCCAGAAAAAGGTAACATGTTCAAGTCATACTGAAGTTTACATATAACAAACAAAAACACTAAATTAAAAGCATGTGAGCCAAGAACTAAAAACAAATGTATAAAATCAGTTTGAAGAAGCACTATGTGAGTGTGTGAGGTGGCAGTTTTATGAAGAGCAGGAGGCACCTATAGATAAAAGTCTTTTTAACTACTATGTTGTGTCAAGAATGACTCTCATTCTATTGTTGTAGAGAAGTTTGGGACATCTTCTATGTTTATTGTTTGTATTACTTGTGTCATCCTAACTTAAAGTACAGATCGTCAACATGTGAATACGTCGACCAAAGAATCTAAACTTATCACATTAAGGTGGATAGCAAGCTAGATTTATCATCACAGATTCACAGGTAGTATCACCTGATCGTTACATAGAGCATTAGCTATTGTCTATGTGATTCTTTACATAAAGGAAAACGTAACACACTTGTTATCTGATATTGTTACAAAATGGACCATGCTAGGTTGGTACGCATTACAAGTTATGAACATGTTTATCATGTTGCTTTAGTTCTGAAATTACAGATAAGGTACTTTTTCCATCCCAGGAACACATAAGACCACAAAATAGCATTCTATTGGCTCATGACACATATATAGAACACAAAATAACATTCTATCATTTCAACATATAACAAGTATATGTATATGTTAAACTAACTCTTTGTTTTCAACTAAACCACAAATATTTTGTAATCACCACACTAGAAGCAAAGTGGTAATCTAACTGGAAATATTCCCAGTGAAGGAAAAGTAGTGCAATTTTCATGTGATGAAGTGAAGGAAGGTTTAACAAAATGGTACACTACATATTGTCCTTAGTTTCACTTTGTATTAATCTTCTTCATATGAGTTCCCGTATCTCTTCGTTATCCTACTTGTCTCCACATTTCTTTGAGTTCTTTCTATTTGTCTCAGTGTTAATTTTCATTTCAAAGATTCTGATGTTCTTAAACGTAACTTTCTTTCAATAATAGTCACAGCTTCGTAAACTTCCTAGACTATAACTAAAAACCTATAAGTCAAGTCCATATTGATCCGTTACAGTTGATGCTTAACATCTCCCTTGCATAAGTTAAAATGCTCATCCACCACTACTAATAACACACTAACTAATGAGACAAAGGAGGAGGAGGGGGAGAAGAAGAAGAAGAAACAGATGAAAGGTGAAGTGATCGAAAACGAAGTCTGGCCAGAATCTAACCAGAAAACTAACAGACTCTCTAAACGCTGATACCATATATGATATAAGGGGAGGGGGGGTGGTTACTAGTGATAGAATTCTATCACTCCCACTATCCAATCAAATCATGCCATGTCATCACCCAATATTCTATCACTAGTGATAGAAATGTAGTGGGGGTGGTCATCACTAGTGATGGGATTCCAATGTACAAGTATTAATACACAATGTACAAGTCATACACATTCCTCAATAATATTCAACGCGTTATAAATACAACGAGTTATTCCTATCACTCGTTACCAAAGTGGTGGCGGCGGTGTTAGTGATACTATCACTCGTTATGGGGAGTCCATAACGGACCGCCCCCTCCCCCCTAACAAAGGGTATGGAGGTCTCACCAATGTCATAGCAATGATCAAGAAGGATACATACACGATAATACTCTCCTCTATATATAGGAGAGGAGCAAAGACTAGCAAGCTAACTCATATAACAGTCTCTATGCCTCTACCTAACTCAACAGAAAACTAACACAAGCTTTACAAATATATACTCTGATATCATCTAACTTCAACAAAATTTGCCTCATTCACAACTTGTTTTCTTTCAAACACTTCACAATACAAATATTTCAAATCTATCAAAATCAGGAATCATAATCTACTTACATCCATCTGAACAAGCAAAACACCTCAACTACTTCCACACAAGTTTCATCACAATTAAGAGGGTGTTTGGGGTTGAGTTTTGAAGGAGATTTTTAGATTATTGAGTTTTGAAATCGTAAATAATCAGTTTTGAGTGTTTGGGTAAAAAAAGTTAAAAAATTGATTATTTGCGTTTAGAAAGTTACAAAACGCAGTTTTCCAAAAGCAGCTCCCCCTACTGCAACAAAACGCAGTTTTCCAAAAATTGATTATTTGCGTTTAGAAAAGGATTTTCACTTGTTTATTTTTTTAAATATATATTTGCCAAACACTCAAATAGTTGATTATCTGATTATTGTGATATCAAGCAACATAGTCAAATCCAAACATTATCTTTCAGCATCACGTTTTGTTACAGTTAATTATCTGATTCTGATTATTCAAAACGCATAATCTATTTTCAAAACTCAACCCCAAACACCTTCTAAACCGAGTAAATCTACCTATTCCTGCTCAAATTAACAACTCCTACAGCAACAAACACACTAAAATCACCAAATCAGCCACAAGTACTCTCCAACAATCACAAAACTCAAAGCCTAATGTCTCTATATTCCCCTAACTTCAACTATAAACGCTTAACTGTCAAATTAACCAAAATTAACCGTCAAACTCTCAAACAAATCAACAAATTCAACCAGATCTCAACATATTACAACAACTAACACTAAAATATCAGCGGTTATCAAACAAAGTGTTCTCACATGGAAAATAGAGCTTATTCCGCGGATCAAGTCGGAGACGACGTCGTGTCGGAAGCAGAGATCTAGCCACAGATGAAACAGAGCTGGAGCTATGATTATTATTGTTATTGTTTCCGGTGATGTTGTTGTTGTGAGTGTTGTATCCTTCAATTGGATATGAAGAAGATGAAGAAGAAGTTGTGTGTGGTGTACTGTTGTTAGTGCTCCGAAACGGTAGCTTGAATAGTCCCCAAACTTTGCTGCCGTTGCTTCCACTGCCGTTGCCGGAGTCTGCCGACGGTGTATCGTCAACGATGGCCATATCTCCGGTCAATTTCAGATGATAGGTTGAAGCGTGTTTTTTGTGTTGTGAATAAGTTGTGAAAATGAGTTATCTGAGAGAGAAAATGTTTACTTTACTCTTGAGGATATTTTTGTTTTGTGTCCTTTATGTTTGATTTTGTTGTAAAGTTGAACACCTAAGTTTTGGGTTTTGAGTTTTGAACTTGGTTACAAATTATTTTAAAATAGTATAATATTTGAAATTACATCGAGATCGTAGGTAAACGGACAAGATACTTGCTAAACAAATTGTATTTAACAAATATGGTGGACTCGCCTAAGGGTCTAAACCCTAAACAAAGGCAGAACGGCGGGTTTAACCCGCCAATGAGCTTACCTCTTTTAAAGGAAACTAGGATTTCCAATCATCGGTAACCAACTCAATGCATAGTCCTACTAGCTGAAAGATAAGTTAGGTGATCCTTTGATACACATCCAAGTGGAGGTTTTCAAATATTTAGGAGTTTGGGCTTTTGGTTTTACTCTGTAAATTGTTGTTAACAAAAAAAAATTAACAAGTATGGACCGTATGGTGACAAATTAGGTGAGTGATGTAAGGTGATAATAAAATTTTGTTTTATCTTGGTGGTGGGATAAGGCTTATGACCATTAGGTCATGGGTTCGATTCTCACAAAGGGGGTTTTTCCCAGATTTATTGGGTTTCCTCCTGAATTGGTGTATAGGCATTATTGTCTAGTGGAGATGGATATGATCGGGTGGTTCTGCTAGTGGCACGATGATACTCCAG
Organism: Helianthus tuberosus; assembly: GCA_030545235.1. Lineage (NCBI taxonomy): Eukaryota > Viridiplantae > Streptophyta > Magnoliopsida > Asterales > Asteraceae > Helianthus > Helianthus tuberosus. The sequence goes on from CM060447.1 coordinate 66,704,464, forward strand.
TAGTCCGTCAGTGATCCAAATTTGCCGTTCAAAAAAAAAAAAAAAAAAAAAAAAAAAAAACTTATAATAAATCGACTTTAGGTTGAATGAACTAAACTTTGGTAGACACGTAGTAGTCATAAAGTGCTTAGTGGGGTGTTATGTGATAAGTGGCAAAAAGTGCAAGAGGAGGGCTTTATGGGGCTTTATATCACAAGAGGGTGTAGTCATAAAGCCTCATACCCATCATTACTTAATTATTAATTTTCTATTTTTCTCATTTAATCTCTAATTTATTTTTAAAAAAAAACTTTTATTACAATTAGAATTTTTTTTTTTTTTTTGAAAATTAAACTTCATTAAAACACACCTCCGACCAAAACGGGCAAAAGGCCAATACAAAAAGGACCCCCGACCCAAATGGGCAAAGGGCAGACAGGTTACAACATATACATCGGATATTTACACCACTCCTTCCAATTGATATATTTACAAGAAGATCTATTTTTCACCCAAGTGTAACCCCTAGCTTTAACCTCCGACATAATCTCTTGCGGACTTCTTCTTATCTGATTGAATACCAAGTCGTTTCTAGCTTTCCAGATACACCAAACAGAAGTAATAACCAAACCGAGCATAATCTTTTTTTCTTTTTTCCTGAAAAGGCACGAGTTATTGGTATCCATTAAATCCTTGAAGGCGATGACGAAGATCGGGGGAATATTGCACCAATTACTGACAGCCGCCCATACCCGGGACGCCAGCGAACATGCCGTGAATAAGTGATCCACCGATTCCTCGTACTCGTCACAGAAAGGACACATAATAGACGTAATATCCACATTCCTTCTTTTCAAGTTAACTTTTGTAGCGAGTCTGTCCAGATTACCTCTCCATGCCATGATGTTACATTTTAGAGGAATCCATTTGAACCATTCGAATATTGGGAGACCGCTACTACCCCTATCATTTATGCGTTCCTTTTTCACCGAGCTGACCGAGAAACCGCCCTGCTTGTCCATGTTCTAGAACCAATAATCCGCAACATTTGACAGTCTCACTCTGCTTAAAGCATCTAAACATTCCTGCCATTCTTTAAGTTCGGTTTTCGTCTCGGACAGTCTAGTCCAATTCTAAGAGTAGCCAGCGTTGTCTTGCTCCGTCTTAACTCTATCCGCAACCCTGCAAGTTTTAAACCTTTCCAGAACAAACAAATGTGGCCATCTTTCCAGAAAAGGGGAATCCTTCATCCAGGTGTCAAGCCAAAAACAAATACCGTTACCATTCCCCACTTTACCCAAAATCATCTGATTTAAACCCTTCCCATTGATTTTTATTTTGGAAATCACTTTAACAATATTTATCCAACATCCAGCAATGTTACCATTTAAAGGAAGAAAGCTTCTTTGATTAATTTTACCATGGCATGCTTCCACCACTTTTCTCCATAAATTTTGCTTTTCTACCTTGTACCTCCAGCCCCATTTGTAAAGGAGAGCCTCATTAACTTCTTTGATTCTGTTAATACCCAAACCCCCCTTATTCTTAGGCCAAGTAATCCAATCCCACGCCACCCAGTTCATTTTATTACTATCACTACAACCCGCCCAAAAGAATTTTCTCATTGTTGCCTCGAGAATTTTGATAACGCCCACCGGAACCTTATATAAAGAAAAGTAATAAATAGGTAAACTTTCCAGAACAGAGTTTATCAAGGTAAGCCTCCCCCTATAGACAATTTTTTTGCTTTCCAAATTGACAATCTTTTATTGAATTTCTCAACTATAGGATCCCAGTTACTAATTCTATTCATGTTCGCCCCCACCGTAATCCCCAGATAGGTCAGAGGGATACTATCCGTGTTACATCCTATCACCTTAGCCATGTTTTTGATATCGTTCTCCTCCACTCCCAAACCATGTAAGTTGGATTTGTGGAGATTGGTTTTCAAGCCAGAACACATATAAAAAATTCTAAGGCACCTAGCCACATTAGACACATTTACCCTATCCCATTCTCCCAAGAGAATAGCGTCATCGGCATAAAGGAGGTGAGAGATGACCGGCCCATTATTAGGAGTTTGAATCCCTTTAAACAACGCCTCCGACCCTGCTTCGAAGAAAATGCTAGACAGGGCTTCCATAACCATAAGGAACAAAAATTGACATAGCGGGTCACCTTGCCTAACCCCTTTATAACAATTAAATTCGAAGGAGGGCGACCCATTCACTAAAATCGAGGATCTAGCCGAAGCTAAAACCCCACCCACCCATTTACACCATAACTTAGGAAAACCCATTTGATCCATGATATTCAAAAGAAAACTCCAACTTACATTATCATAAGCCTTTTCGAAATCAATTTTTAACAGGAAGGCCTTGTTTTTATCTTTTTTAATCCAAGCAATAAGCTCGTTTAATATCAGAGGGTTGTCAATAATGTACCTGCCTTTAAGGAACGTCTTCTGATTTTCCGAGATGATGGATCCAATAACCTTTTTATGACGATTCGTGAGGATCTTTGATATTGTTTTACTGATCACACCAATCAGGTTGATCGGTCTATAATCTTTCAGCCCCACCGGGTCCTTGTTTTTCGGGATCAGAGTGATAAAAGAGGAACTGCATCCCCCCTCAATTTTACCTTTGCTGTAAAAAGAAGCTAACAAATCATAAAAATCATTTTCAAATAAATTGCAATACCTTTTGATGAATTTGAAATTGAACCCGTTAGGCCCAGGAGCTTTATCAGCATTGATGAGGTATGACCCAGATCGGCTAACCCGACCCGGTCATTAACTATTATTTTATTATAAATACTTAATTACACATGTTTATTCTAGAATGTTCCATTCTGCATGGATAAACCACGTAACCAAATCCCCAAACTTTTGGCAAGATCATGCAAATCCCTAACTTATCGGAGCTCATCCTAAGTTAGGGGAAACCCTAATGGTAAACTATAAATAGAGGTAAACATCAAAGGTACGAATCATCTTGTTCTCGTTTACTCTCTCTCTCTCTCTCTCTCTCTCTCTCTCTACTCATACTTTCTTTCTCCCAAACCGAGACTTATTCTCACGCCGGAGGGTGGTTACAGGAATAACCCCATTCCTGTAACGAGTCCTAATGGTGTTTGGTTTTGTAGTTAGCTGTTCGGATCGCCAAAGAGTTGAAGTCCTAGCCAGAGCTTACCCATAAGGTCAGTGTTTCTTCATTGGCGCCATCCGTGGGACCTTTTGGTAACAACAGCAAGATTAAACCCAATGGCAGGCGATCAGAACACGACAATCACACCAAATCAAGCAATAATAGCCAGCAACCCGTTGCTGGTAACGAGTTCCGTAGACACTACCATACCAGCTTCACCTACAGTGACCAGGTCTCTCGACCTGGAGTTTGAAGCAGAGGCACCACCACCAGGGTTTGCAAGCACCTCTGCTGCTTCTTCTAGGATGACAGCAGCAGACCCTCTTTGTTACACCTCTTGGCAGCTGCGATCAGTGGCACCAACCATAACAGTCACCAATGTCTCCACCTCAGCATCAACAACAAGTGCACAGACTATACGTCATAGCACTATGCATGTGATTACATCCGCGGGTCCAAGTATTACTACACAGCAGACGAGCATGGCTCAATACTATCAGCCCCCAGCTACATACGCCATGCCGCCTTTATATCGGCAGCACTTACGGCAGCACTGTCCATGCCACCACATCAGCCAGTCCTCATGCCTGCAGGGATTAAGAATGCTCCAGTCACGCCTGGGAATCAAGCCTACTTCCCAGGTTATTATTATGCACCCCCTTATGGGTACCTACCCTCATACAATAACCAGACCTACACACCCTAGATGACAGCGCAGAGTTATGCTCAACAACCGCCATACGCGGCTTACATACCACCTTGGTGGTCTTTCCCAACGTCACAATCGACTTATGGTCAATCCCCGCCTACGGCGGAGCCTGTTTATGACAGGGGAAACCCTTCAAGACCTCGTTTCTCTCCAAACGGGGGTCCCAACTCTACACTGAACATCACCTCAACCCAACCTCCCATCACTAAGGGAACCAGCCAGGGTGAGGCCACTAAACTAATGCAACCCGTTAACGTGGAAGATGACGACCTCACCAGACCTTACAAACCTGTGGACGCCACTTTCAAGTCCAAGTTTACAAGGAGAGTAGCTGAAGCCCCAATTAAGGAATAACCCAAGATGCCTCAGATAGTGGGTAAGTACGTTGGTTTAGGTAACCCTGATGACCATCTCAACCTGTTCAAAAGTGCCGGGGAAGTAGCCTGCTGGCCCATGCCTCTTTGGTACAAAATGTTTGTCCAAACGCTGGTGGGGGCAACGCGAGTATGGTGGGATAGTCTACTCATTGGAGAAATCGATAGCTTTGAAGACTTAGAGTCCAAATTCACGTTACAATTCAATCAACAGAGACGACACACAAAGGATTGAAACGAACTCCTCCACATTCGTCGGTGAGACAATGAAACAGTGGAGAGCTTTATCGTTAGGTTTAACTAAGAAAGCCTGGCAATCCCAGGTGTCACAAACGAATTAGCCTGCGGGGCTTTCCTACAAGGAGTAAACGATGACGAATTGTTAAGGACACTCTATGGAAGGGATGGCGTGCCCCCCACCATAGACGAAATCTTGAGGATAGCCAAGGTATACGTTACACAAGAAAAGACTGTTGCAGCTAGTCATGCGGCTAACAGGAAGAAAGAAGCCCAGAAAAACCAAGATGATAGAGAGTAGCGGAACTCTAAGGGCAAAGGTAGAGGAGACAGGTACCAAAAAAGTGACAGATCAGACTCGCGATACGATAGATCTAGGAGTTCATACTCAAGAAACGAGTCCTCCTCTAAGCCACGGTCTGATTATCCTAACTTAAGTAAAACGCCGGCAGAAATCATGGCCTCTGAAAACCTCAAATTTAACCCTCCAAAGCCATTGAAGGACACTCCCAACAAAGATACCAGTAAATATTATGAGTACCACAAAGGCAGCAGCCATGTTACCAACGATTGCTTTCAATTGAAGAAGCAGATCGAGTATTTCGTAAAGGCGGGTAAGTTGGCTCACCTGGTTCGAGACATTAAGCAGGGTCCGCCTCCCAACAAAGAGGAGACTGACAAAGGGGCAGGCAAGAGACAGTGGGAGCTAAATATGGTATACGCCGATAGGGGAAAGGGAGCGAAACGGAGTTTCTCCACACTTGAACCCTGGATGCTGGCAACCATGACAATCGAACCAAGCGTAGAGGATTTACACCTCACCACTAACCCCCTAATCATATCCGCCGCGGTAGGCGACTATAATATGAGAAGAATCCTGGTAGACACCAAGAGTTCTGAAGACATCATCTACGAGCACTGTTTTAACATAATGCAACCAGAAGACAGAAAATTGCTTGAATCAGTACGCGACCCTATTATGGGGTCACCGGAGAAAAGGTTGATCCAATCGGCCAAATTACTTTCCCAGTAACATTCGGACAGACCCCACGGGAAAGAACTATACTCCTCACGTTTCTTGTGGTACGCGCCGAGTCTTACCACAATGTAATCATTGGAAGGTTCACCCTGGGAAAACTAGACGCCATAGTCTCCACGGCGCGTGGTTTCATGAAGTTCCCCACCCCGGGGGGAATTGCAACAGTATACCGGGACAAGCTGGGAGAAGTTTTGGATACCAAGAGGTGCCGTCAAGGACCTACCGGTGCCATCGTCCCGAAAAGGTGGGTTTTAAGTACACGCCATCCTGAGCAAACAGTGACAATAGGAGATGGCCTTTCTCCTGAGGTTAAAAACAACCTGAAACAGTTGCTGAGAAGGAACGATGATATCTTTTCTTTTGAACACTCTGACATGACTGGGATACCCCGGGATGAGGCAGAGCGCAGCTCCCGGGCATTAAGCCAGTCGCCCAGGGAAAGCGTAACATGGGGTCCTGATCGAAAGGCAGCGGTTGTAAAAGAAGTACGAAAGCTGGTCGAAGCTGGAATTCTCAGAGGAACTACATACCATACATGGGTATCAAACCCCGTGATGGTTAAAAACCAGATGGCACATGGCGGATGTGCATTGACTTCAAAGACTTGAACAAGGCTTACCCTAAAGATGCTTATCCGCTGCCTGAAATGGATTTCAAAGTCGACTCTCTGGTCCCTTATAGGTACAAGTGTTTCTTAGACGCCTATAAGGGTTACCACCAGATCAAAATGTCAAGAGAAGACGAAGAAAAAACAGTGTTTCACACCGATATAGGCATCTTCTGCTATACCAAAATGCCTTTTGGCCTACGAAACGCCGGGGCCACTTATCAACGTCTCATGGACAAAGCTTTCGAAAAACAAATCGGCAGAAACTTGGAAGTATATGTCGATGACTTAGTGATTAAGAGCAGAGAGGAAAAGCAAATGCTTGAAGACATCGAAGAAACTTTCCAAAAGTTGAGAGAATACAGCATCAAGATCAACCCCAAGAAATGTTCATTCGGGGTAGAAGAAGGCAAGTTTTTAGGGGTGGTGGTCACCCGGGACGGTTTTAAAGCTAACCCGGAAAAGGTAGCCGCTATAACGCGAATGACTTCCCCCAGGACTTTAAAAGAGGCACAAGCATTGAACGGGCGTCTAGTGGCCATAAACAGATTCCTGGAGAGACACGCTGAGAGATCTCTGCCATTCATAAATGGACCAGCGAAGCAGAAGAGGCGAAGCAGAAGAGGCTTTGCTATTCATAAATGGACTGCCTTAACAAGAAAAACTTCAAATGGACCAGCGAAGCAGAAGAGGCTTTGCAAGACATGAAGCGTTTCATTGAGAAGCACCCATGTTGACAGCGCCATACCCAGAAGAACTATTAAAAATGTACCTGGCGGCAGCTCACAACGTTGTAGGCGCGGTACTCATGATAGAAAGAGATGGAAAACAAACACCCATATACTACATCAGCCGAGTTCTAGCGGGACCTAAAACACGGTATCCAACACTTGAAAAGTTGGTGCTGGCATTAGTCCACGCCACCAGGCGTCTCAGAAGATATTTTCAAGGGCACCGCGTACAAGTCTTAACAAATTATCCCTTACAGCAAATCTTACACAAGCCAGAAGTCTCTGGAAGATTGGCCAAATGGGCGATTGAGTTGGGAGCCCTGGATATTGAATATCAGAAGCGAACAACAATTAAGGGGCAGGTGATCGCCGACTTCTTGGCTGAGATCCCCGATGGAGAAGTGATACAAGACCTCGCGGTCCAAGATATACCAGAGTCCAGCACAGCCAGGCAAACCTGGAAGTTATACACCGATGGATCTTCTAGTGGAAAAGGATCCGGGGCGGGCCTCATGCTGATAAGCCCAGACGAAATCAGACTGATGTATCCCATGCGAATGGCCCAGTCTATGGGAGCAACAAGAGTCGATGCATATATCAACTCTCTGTTAGTCAATAACCAGGTGAACGAAACCTATGAAGCCAAGGACGAAACGATGGCAAAATACTTGTCTAAGGCCAAGGAGCTCATGGCTTCCTTCGACAGCGTCATGCTTAACCATGTCCATCGGGGAAAAAACCAAATAGCTGACGCTTTGAGCAAGCTCGCCACCTCGGGTAAGGGAAAGGAAGTAAAGGTGGAAACATTACAAGCACCTTCCATAGAACCCCGGGAAGTATCCGCCATCACAGCGGAAGAACCCTGCTGGTACACCCCAATTTTAAAGTTCCTTACAAAGGGGGAACTACCCCCTGCCCGAGGCGTAGCTCAGAAGATACAAACCAAGGCCTTGCAGTATGAAGTAAACAACGGCGTGCTCAACAAGAAATCGTACCTGGGACCACTCCTGCGGTGCGTATCCCCAGCGGAAGCAAAATACCTAATCAAGGAAATACATGCTGGTATATGCGGCATTCACGCTGGACCCCGGGGAGTTGTTGCCAAAATCCAGAACGCCGAATACTATTTGCCCGGGATGCATGAAGACGCGGTAGAGGAACTCAGAAAGTGCCGCAGTTGTCAAAAGTTTGCACCTCAAACGCTCCGTCCTAAGAACAATTTAATTCCTGTCACGGCGGCCTGGCCTTTTCAAAAATGGGCAGTCGATATCGTGGGACCATTCCCACTAGCCCCAAGGAAACTAAAATACTTGATCGTGGCAATTGATTATTTCACCAAGTGGGTTGAAGCAAAGCCCTTGGCCAAAATAACTGCTGAAAACACCAAGAAATTCTTGTGGGAACACATAGTGTGCCGATTCGGACTACTGTTGTACCTTGTAAGCGACAATGGAACACAATTCACTGACAGAGTCCTACAAGACTGGTGTGCGGAGCTCCAGATTCAGCAAATCTTTACATCGGTTGCACATCCCCAAGGAAACGGCCAGGTGGAGCGGGCAAATAGGAGTCTACTTGATGGGGTCAAAAGAAGGCTAGGCTACGAGGGGAGTTCCTGGGTGGAAGAGCTACCAAATGTCCTTTGGGCACATAGAACTATGCCTAAGACAAGAAACAATGAAACCCCCTTTAGCCTAACCTTCAAGAAAACCTTAGAGAAATACTATAACCAACGCGTGGGTCAGCAAACTTTCAAGGAGGGCGAGTATGTCATGCGAGATAATGAGGCCAGTAGAGCGGAGCCCTCAGGTAAACTGGGACCTAACTGGGAAGGTCCCTACATCGTCCAAGAGGACTTAGGTAATGGGGCTTACCGCCTATCCCGGCTCGATGGCACCGCGGTTCCACGTAGCTGGAACGCCGCTCAGTTGAAAAAATGTTACATGTAAACCCCCGCCCCTAACGGCGGGTTTGGTTATTTTTTCTTTTCCTTTACGAACAAGTGTAATTCATCTTTAACGATGTCTCTTTATTCTTTAAGTTATTGAGTTAATAAAAGTTCTTTCTTCTTTATTACTCTCTATAATTTTTAACATGCACAATATCAACTACCATCGCATTTATACTGCACTTTACGGTACAAAAAATTACCATCACATTTAAACTGCACACAACGGTAAAAAGTATCCTTGACACGAAATATTTTTTATATGTAAGTCAAAGGATTAAAACTATACAGCGCTAAGAGTGGGTATCTTGGTAATAGATACATTAACCACTATAAAAATATAGGTATTTTGGTAATAAATACATACAACTATCTTACAAAAACCAAGTACTTGTCCCTGTTGCTAAACACCAACTTACGGGAACCAAAAAACGAACATGTTCTAAATATCTAATCATCGGAGAGCATTGCCCTCACCTCTGCAGGGGTGTACAATACTTCACCGTAATATTCCAGAGGATAAGGATCGACGATCAGGTCGTCGACATTCACTTCATCTACCGGAAAAGCCAAAACACTCTGATCATCAACCAGGCCTGCACATCGACAGCCATTACGGCGTCATTCGTACACCATCCTACAGCGTTGAACATGATCGGAGGGAAAAGCTTGCAACAGGGTGTCAGCTGATAGAGAAACCAGACCCATTTTAGCTTTCGAATGGCCCTCATCTTCGATACTTTTTCCTGACCGGCTTACCTGGGGCACAGTATCACCGGAGTTCACCTCCCTACCTCTAATCATCTCTTCTGTCACCGGAACTTGAAGATGAACCAGAGCATCAACTGCATCCAAACGTCGGAGAACATTGGAAATTTTCTGTTTATAGCACTTTCGCCCCATTTTTTTAGTTACCAAATTTGGAAAAAATTAGACTTAATTTATAAGAGTCAAGGGGCCTGACAACAATGACGACAGCAAAATTAATGAAAAGGCATCATTACATGTCAAATCGCCACACTTAGGCGAACTGCGGCGTCATTCATCATGATAATAGCATTAAATGTCTGACAGAAAATCAAGTACTTGCACGTAGCCCAAACAAAACAATGTTTTCACAAAATATCTAAAGGAACAATGTACATTACAAACAAAATACAAACACCCATTCATCATCAGACTCCTCCGCCATGTCCAGCATCTGGCGTAAGGAGTCCACGCCGTCTTCGGCTACCTTTCCTGTGAGCTCAGCATACGCGGGCAGCGGATCATTACACGCCGCTTCGAGCATCCGCCATATCCCCCTGCAGTTTGCCTCTGTTTGCGTGAAACGCGGGAGTAATCTTATCCGATCGTTGACAATCAAAGTATCCAGTGTAAATGCCATCATGATGACCCGATTGATAAGCAGCAGCAGAAAGGCGGTCCAACAAAGTCACAAAGGACTCTGATTGGCGTACGTACTCAAACACCCCAACCAGGCCATTGGTTATCAACCAATTCCTGTCACCTCGTAATCCAGCCAGTTGGCTGGTCAAGCTATCCACCTCGGCGTTTGACTGCTCCAATGCACTTTCTGCCTCCTTAAGGCGTGTCTGGTGGGTGGCGGAAGACTGAACAAGTTTGTTCTTCTCGGAGACAAGGGAGTCACACTGTTGCTGAAGTTCCCTAAGCTGTCCATCCCGCTCCTCCAACTCAGCCTTTTTAGCTTGGACTTTGGCATTGGACGCCTCTAGCTCCACAGTTAGAGCTTGGTACCGCTCCTGCGCCTGAGACACAAAATCAGTGTCAACACGAAACTTTTCCATTTTAGCAGACAGCTCAGATCTCACCTTTTGAGCCTCAGCAACAGCCTTACGTTCCAACTCTTCTTGAACAGTTTTAGCATGAGCAAGGACTCGAACCTTCTCCGCTATATCACAGGCCCACAATATTCTCTCTTCAGCAAGATGGGCCGTCACACGCTTTAAGTCATCCTCTGCCTTGTTCTTCTCAGAAACAAACCTGCTCTCCCTCAAACCAGCAGCTTGGAGTTGACTTTCCAAGCGGTACTTGTCATCCTTCGGCTCCTGAATAGCAGCCCGCGCCTGGTGGAGCTCATTTTTATCATGCATCCACTGGAGTCAGATTTCTGCTAGCCTACGGGGCTGACTAACGAAGTCCACCATTGTGGCAGTCATCAAATTCCCATTGTTTAACCCCTCAACATAGGCTGACTCAGCCGGGGGATATGCCCGCTCAACCCAGTGATGTACCACTGGTGGGAAGATCAATCTTGAAGACTCCGCTATCTTCCACTTGGGCTGATAGCGCATGTCCTACACATTTGGATCCCAATTAATAGTGGGCAGATAAAGATCATCGCCTAAACGGGCCCCATCATCAACTATTCTGCTGCTAGATCCCCCAGCATCGCTCACGGCGGTATATCTAGCACTGGTTACCTCGTGAGCAGCGGACACCGTAGGCATCTCCTTTTCAAATGCAGAAAAAATACCAATGGGAGAGTCAAACAAGGACGTGGGGATGACACTTGAAGATAGCGGTGTAGAAACCAGACTGGTTGTCACATCCACAGCAGTTGTGAACACAAGAGGCGGCACTGAGGAACTAACAGCGGCGGCACTCGCCTGTGATATAAGTTCTGAAAGGCTTGGTCCGCTTGTAGCGGAAGGCACAACATCCACAGATGTCAAGGGCATAGAGGTCACACCCTCAACTGGGACCTCAGCAATAGAACTTGTGTCAAATCAGGTATTTAGCACAACAGTATAAAAAGTTCACATTTATATCCACAAATAAAGTTACTCACCAGTGGGTAAGGCATGGGCGTTTTGGATCGCTTGAAAAGCAGTCAAGGGAGGAACAACCCTGCGTTTTTTCAACGCGCGGGTGGGACTCACCAACTCAGCAACAGCAGATGTAACGGCGACACCCTCCGCGGGCATAGAAATGCTAACCGCAACAGCGGAAGTAGTGGCCCCCGTGGCCATGTATTTCCTCCTGGTGACCTTCACCCGGATTGATTTTTTCGCCTCTGCAGCAGAAACACTACTTCCCCCGCTGGGGGGAGGCTGGGAAATATAAGCAGACGGATCTTCCGGCACAGCAGGCAGCAAAAACTACTCAAGGTGGATCTTTAGCACGTCGGGTTCTTGTTCCCCAATCACGCGGTCCGCGGCCCTCAAAGCGGCATTCCGAGGAGGATCAACAAAGTCAAACAAACTCCATTTACCTGATTGACATTAACATACGTTACTACAAACACAATTAGCAGAGTAAATTCAAGGCAAAGAGTCACATACCTTCATCATCCCGTTGGAAGGAAGGACACAATCTGATGTCACGCCATATCAAGCTCATCCCCGCCATCACCAGGGCTCCCTCCGTGATCACTGTGCACTCGGAGGGACATTGACTCAGCCTTTTAAACAGGGCATTCTGAACGTAAGCATCTTTTGGGGGACCGTCATCTTTAACCTTGTCCTTGGGTCCCATTTCCCTCCACTGCATCTCTCCGGGGATAACACCGGCATGAATATAGAAGAACTTCTTCTTCCAGTCCTTATCCCTGGAACTGGCAGGGATGTCCCTCAAGCAAGACACACTAATGTCTCGCCTATCAAATGTGAAGAAGGGGGATTTCCAAACAAGAACGAAAAGACCTAAAACGGTAAGTTCAGGGATATGACCCAGGGCTATGCAGGCAAAATCAAAATGTCGAAGTTTGACCAGTCCTAATGGATGCAGTTGGGAGATGTAAATGGGATAATGGTCAAGAAAAGACTTACAAAACTTAGTGATCGGCAACCGAAAATTGCAGAATTTGAAAAAATCACTGAACAGAGTGATTTTGCCCTTTTTCAACGGAAACGTCGTATCTGTCTTTGACGGCAGTACCGGATTCCACTCTGGCCTGATGCCATAATCTTGAACAAGATTATTGAAAGATACAAGCCCCCATTTAATATATAGGGCATCAGAACCTGCTTGGGCAGAAGAAGAAGAAGAAGACGACTCGCCGGTTTTGGAGGCCGGTTTTAGAGGCCATTTTTGGAATCAAGAAGTTGAAGAAGAAAGTGGTTGTGAGTGAAGACAAAAATGGAATCCTAAACCCTAAATGGGGAACCTATTTATAAGGGATTACAACCTTTCGAATTCAAAAAGGAAAACGGATGGGAACGCGTGTCAAAACGGGGGAGGTACAACTGTCATCTTCATGATGACTTAACTGTCACATCTTTTCCCATCGCCGCCATTTTTCAAAAAAGTAACGGTACCCCACTCGAGAAATTTACACTCAAAGGGGGGAATTTTGACTTTTTCCTTTTTTAGTCCGATTTCATGAAAATCATTTCATAACTTCGGACTGGGGGGACATGACGAGGTATGACCCGTATCGGCTAACCCGACCAGGTCATTACCTATTATTTTATTATAAATACTTAATTACACATGTTTATTCTAGAATGTTCCATTCTGCATGGATAAACCACTTAACCAAATCCCCAAACTTTTGGGAAGATCATGCAAATCCCTAACTTATCGGAGCCCATCCTAAGTTAGGGGAAACCCTAATGGTAAACTATAAATAGAGGTAAACATCAAAGGTACGAATCATCTTGTTCTCGTTTACTCTCTCTCTCTCTCTCTCTACTCATACTTTCTTTCTCCCAAACCGAGACTTATTCTCACGCTGGAGGGTGGTTACAGGAATAACCCCATTCCTGTAACGAGTCCTAACAGTGTTTGGTTTTGCAGTTAGCTGATCGGATCGCCAAAGAGTAGTAGTCCTAGCCGGAGCTTACCCATAAGGTTAGTGTTTCTTCAGGCACCACACTCGAAAACCACATTCTTGATCTCGTCTTTCCTGAAAGGAACAGTCAGGGAAATCGCATCCTCTCCAGTAAGACGTCTAATATTATGACATATGAGTTTCGGTCTATCTGCAAATTTTTCTTCGAAAGCCCTTTTGAAGAAGTTCCTGATTTCTTTTTTGACCAAAAAGGGTTTGGTCGTCCACACACCGTTAATAAAAAGACCAGGAATATTGTTGTTTGCCCTCCTGTTGTTAATAAAACCATGAAAAAAGGTTGAATTCTCATCTCCTTCCATATCCCATTTTATTCTAGCTCTTTGTTTTAGATCTTTAATTTTATGCTCTTCAAGCTCCTTTAAATCTTTTCCGCATTCCATTTTGATCCACTCCTCCTCTTCGGATAACTCCCTTTCCTTCGCCCATTCCTCCAGCTTTCCCAACTCCTCCTTAAGACTCATTTCTTTTTCTCCTTCCTTGTCTAGCGTTTCCTTTTTCCATTTTTGGTATCTTCCCTGATCTTTTTGAATTTTTGAAGTAGCCTCACATCAGGATCCCCGACCCCGACAAAATTAACACACACCTTACTAATCACCTCATCAAAGTCCATCCGATCCATCCATAAATTAAAAATTCTAAACGGTTTTGGGCCAAAGTTCTTGTTCGAACAGAACAAAATGAGAGGACAATGGTCCGAAATAAACCTAGGCAAGGCCCGAAGACACGCCATCGGCCATTCCGAGAAAAAATCGCTACTAACCAAGACTCTGTCAATCTTGCTTTGTTTATTATCATTAACTTTACAATATGTGAATTTCCTACCCTTCATGTTGTATTCTTTCAGACCATTATCCGAAATAAAATTATTGAAATTTGAACCACAGTATTTGTTGAATTTAGAATTCCATCTTTCATCCGCAGAGCGTACCGCGTTAAAATCTCCAAAAATCACCCACCACCCCGTATAGTTACCCAAAATCCCCCAAATTTCATCCCACAACAGCTTTTTTGAGGGACTTTTTACGGGGCATAAATATTCAAGATGTTGATCGCTTTGTTACATCCTTTTAAAACTCCTATTATTAAAAGCAAGTTCGGATGTTTAACAGAATCTAGTACCTTGAAAACATTAGGATCCCACATGCTGACTACCCCTCCAGATCTCCCATTTGCCGGCACGTGATCCATCTCGAATTTACCAGCTCCCTAGATTTTTCGAAAACGATACCTGAAATGTCATTAAACTGAGTTTCTTGTAAAGCAATGAAATCAATCCCATTCTCTCTTTTTATATCTTTAACCCAACCCGCTTTATTCTTATCCCCCTCCCCTAACCCTCTAATATTTAAAGAAAGAAAATTCATATTGTAACATTTTGGATTCCTTCTTCCCTTAAGGCATCTCTGATCATATGTTCGTGATTTTGTAGGTCAACTCCCACAATTCCTCCCATCATGGTTGTGTAGTGTGTCTCTATATCAATATTTATTTCCTCCCCAAGTGGTTGTTCGTTGAGGTCTTTCACAAGGATCTCTATTCCTTCCCCTCCCGTTGACTCCAAACTTGAATCGATAGTCTTTTCCTGAGCGAAAAAATCATCGTTTCGAATTCTTTGTTCTTCTACGGCTTCCTAATCTTCCGAAGAAACACTATCTTCTTGGATACCAATCGTTTCATTGAGATCAAAAGGGTCATTCTGCCTTGATCTCTTCCTTGGTCTAATAACTCCCATAATCTCGTCTTCCCCTACTGTCTTAATCTTGGGCTTCCTAATATACTTAACTTTATTCTTAGGCCCATTTGTATTATCATTAAACTTAAGGCCCATAAAAGCTTCAGCCCCATCGATCTCCCCATATTCCCTGATACCCCTTCTCGAAATACCCTCCTTAATCCCAAACATATCTTTCCAATCCCTATGACCTTCCTTCCACTCTTCCACATTCCAAAACCTAGGGTAGACCATATTTTCCGCCGCCGTTTTCAACTTCTGTGCTCCTGTAACGTTCAAGTTCTCGATACCCTCTTCCACATTAATTACTTCCACCTCTTCGCCTCCTCCGGCGCCAACCCCTTCCTCCGCCGGACCCTCTCCAACTCCGGTGACCACTTCACCTTCCGCCCTACTATCGCCTGGCACGATGTTAATGTTATCCGAACCCCCTTCTTTATTGATGACCTTTTCAAACTCTGATGTGCTATCGCCCGGGGCGGTTTTACTGATAACCTGCGAACCCTCGATGAAAGAACTATGCAAGCCGTTACCTTCCTTTTCAGATTCATCACCACCCTCTAGATCTTCTATGTTGGTCACTGGTCTGCTGTTAACTTTAAAACATCACCTCGTCATTGTTGGATTTTCCAGAATCAGATAGAAAATCCCATTCATCTTCATCACCGGTTTAACCCTCCTGATTATCTAAACAGCCCGGAATCCAGTCGCCCCTCTCTTCCTCTACCCACACCTTGAAATGCTTACCCGCCTCCCGCAAAGTGACTTCTTCTTCTATCCGTCTAACCGAGTCCGTCAAAATGCACACACTGTTAGAAGAGAGCAGGTTGTCTTCTGGTTGCGTTAATAGGCGTGTATGACTTTTCTGAAACACCGCCCTACCGAGTTGAAAACTTCGATCCCGGACAAGTGAAGAGGAACTCCGTGGATGTTCAGCCACGCTAATCTCTCAAAAGCCACCACTTGGCCTTTCCAAATCTCAACAGAGACAAACCATCCGAATCCAGTAGCATCTGCCCTGAATTGATCAGCCTCACTGTCCTAATTGAAAACTATCAATACCCCCATGCCACCCAGGTATTTGATGCTCGACTCGCCATGTTTTTCTTCCTTCAGAAGGACGTTCAACTTCCTTAGGGTCCACAGATCCTTAACTTTACCGAGTTTGGCCTTCCCGTGTAAGTCCACATAAGCGTTAGCAAAATCCGATACCACCACCTCTTTCTTACTATGGTTCACCTGATGTATTCCTGTTAGAGATCCGGCATAGGACATACCGCTGTTGACGAAGGCATTGAGCTTTGGTCCTTGAGCATTGGGAACATGACGCCTTACCTCCTGCTTCAAGTTCCTGTTATCAGTCACGACCTCGTTCTCCTTAGCAAATCTAGCTATGTTAATGAATAAGCGAAAGCTTCCAATCCAAACATTTTTTAACTCCTTTTCCAGTTTCGCTGCATCCGACACCCCAGAAAAGCTGACAAAACCGAATCGGAACCCATGTTTATCCCTCTTCCTAGCCATGTACACTCCTTCGATTTTTCCGAACGCGCCTAACACCTCCGCAATGTCATTATAACTGCATCTCTCCGGCAACCTAGCCATGTAGAACTTCGTAATCCCTTTCTCATTCCTCTCGCTCCCGTAACCTCGGCCGTCCCTATCCGCCGGTCTTCTGTTCGCCATCTTTTCAAATACGGTTATTACAATTAGATATACCCACCACAATTCATCTCCATCGTCACCAACTCCAACTCAATTAAGATTTAAGAGTCTTCTCATTATCATCCCAAAATTTTAAAGAAACATTTATGAGTTCATCAATTTTTTCTACTTCGTCTCATTCTCCAAGATAATGATGAGATTTAAGAATCTACTTCACATTCTTTACGTATCATAACATAATATATAAATTTAATTATTATATAAATATATATTTTATGTATATCTAATAATTATTAATAAAGTAACAAATAAATATAAAGTATTTGCTTAAATGCGTCATTTATAGCGAGTAATGTTATATTCTCTTTAACTTTGTATGGATAGTTCATGTTAGTGTAATATGTGTTTATATCAAAATTTATATTTAACATGTGCAATATCAAGAATAATTCAAAGTTTGTAATAATATGTTCATTGAATACAACCAATCTTATCATTCAACCTGTGAAACATACGGGACTATAAACTATTACAATACTAAACAAATCACTAAGTGACTACTTAGAATTTTAAAAAGAGAGTATGCCTCTACGATTCTTTTATTGACAATTAGCCATTTTTATCAATATTTTATTTTTAATAATTATATCCATTCGGGAAAATATTAATAAATTTAATCGTTGGTCTTAGCACATTGTAAACCTTGAATGGTTTTTTTATTCATTACTAGTGCTAATACTCGCGAAATTCGCGGTGTTGAGAAATGATATGTTTTTTTAATTTTAGAAAAAAAATTACGTTTATATTGATCATAAAGAAACTGAACGCATGGATTTATTATGGAAATTCGAAGTTCACGATGAAAATACAACAAACCAATGTACTATAGATATAAATAACCAAAAAAGATAAGTAAACGAAGGAAATACGTTTTTCTGGTTTGAAATATAAATTGAAAGCCTATTACTCTAATACTTCTGCTTGCTCTAATACTTTTGCTTGTTGAAGCTTCGTAACCAATAACCTCGAATTCGTTTTTGACCAATTGAAAAAACCATCACCACCTAATGAAATATGTTCGACTTGAATTATATCATGCCATCCAACTAAACAAAATATATGCAAAAAAAATATTAGTAATATATTGAAATATAGTGCTAATTCCCGTGAACTTCATAGAACAAAACAAATAATATTGACGAAAAAAACACTAATAATTCGGTTACGACTTATGGTTAACGTAAAGATTATTTAGGGAATTTATTCTACCAAAACGACTATTAAGATTATTATAGTGTTTGGATCAAGCTAGAATTTTCAATGGAAGCGAGCGAGTATAGATTGGATCTTTGAGAAAATGCGGGCGAATGCTTTCATGTGGATTAACAAATAGAGCAAAGCAAACAAGTTTGGATCGGAGGAAATTGGTGAATTTTGAGTTTTTAAGTTGAGTTTGTTACTTTTTATATTTTATGGTGTTAAGATCCTAAATTTTTTATTCCATAGGGGATATTGTAATAGGTGGTTGACTTAGTAGCTTACTAAGGAGTTTTGTAATTGTGAATTTTGGGTGATGAATAAAACAGTTGTTTTCCGTTCAAAAAAAACAAGAGAGAATTTTCATACGAAGGTGAGGAGGGAGTGACAAGTGCCATTGGTAGGAAGGGTAATTTAGTCTTTTTTCAAGTGAACTAGTTTCTCCCTTAATTTCAAATGGCTATAACCTTCTCATATGCTAATATTTAAAAAAATTACACCGTATTAACGAGCATTTCATTCTATTTAAATCGAGCAGCCTATTGCTATAGTTTTCTTAAAAAAATTACAGGATTTTGAATACCAGTTACGTGATTATGTGCTTTTGAATACCAAGTACCCATTACGTGAGTACGTGATTTTGAATACCCAGTACATGACTATGTGATTTTTGAATAACCGTTACCTGATTACACATTCAATATAAATTCATTACGTGATTAAACATTCAATGTGATTTTTTATAACTAATGTTAATACAATTATACTTATCACGTGATTACACATTCAACAATAAGAACTTGATTGTTTATGTTTTATTACGTGATTAAATCTCTAATAGATAATTTGGGTGAGGATCAAATAGGAAGTTTATTTTGGCTAGCAAGGATAGGAAGCAATAGGATTATGACATGTGGCAGAATTTAAAATAAAGAGAAATGATATTTTAGTCAATTTCATCCAATCTTCTCCCATCTTCTCTCTATAAATTTAAAACCCACCATTTTCAAAACCCACAATTTTCAAAACCCACCTTCTTCAATCTTTTCTTCACTTTCTATCTCAATAATCACTACATTAAAGTGCGATTTTCGTCACCAATCAATGATTCAAACACCCAATCAACGTGTTCTTCAACTTTTTTGAAGAAACCCAGTTTAATTTCATACAATATCTCATTTTTTCTCGTGATTTTGAAGCGAATCACTCGATTCTGTAAGACCCGTCTCTTATTAAACAATAATATGCGAAATACACACTTTGATATCTAAAAATACGGCTTTTCAAAAACTTTGATGAATTAACACTCATACTTATTTTAGTTGTTCAAGTTACATCGTCCATACTAGTTTAAAACATCCAAGTGATTACTTGTTTTTAACATAACAAAAGACATCATTCACGGAAGCTTAAAAAGTATTGTGTTCGGTTCTTGATAGTCGCTTGATCGCCATCCGGAATACCACCTACATCACCTAATATCAAAACCAACATAAAGGTTAGTTTTGATGGTCAAATAACATGTTTAAACAAGTTCGGAATTTAAATACAATCAAAATAACAAAAATTTGCCAGTTCTGAGGTTCGTCGCGGGCCGCGACAGATGAAGTCTCAACCGTCGCGGGCCGCCACAGGCTGTGGCGGGGCGCAACCAACATCTTTAAATCCGTCGTGAGGCGCGACGGCTTCTTTTTCACAGAAGGTTTCGAGCTTTTGAGCTGCAAATGCCCAGCTCCGAATTTTAACTAAATCCTAACTTTAAACCCCCACAACATTCGTTCTACTTGTTCGTTTTACGTAATTCTTTTTCCTACGTGTCCATAATTTAAATACAGGCCCGTTTACCATCATTGTTCGTATTAAAGTTCAGTTTATAAGCAAATGGCCCATACATCCCTTTTTCTATTATTCGACCCGTTTAATTTTATGTTATAACAATACCATATTCATCATTATTGATTTCTAACGTAATTACCCATTTCCCGGGCTTGTCGACTTTAGCGTATCACTTCCATCTCATGGCTTACGTACGCGGTAGAGTCATGCTTGTTTTCAATGTTGCAAGCATACTAATTTATGCAAAATTCAACAAGTTAAATTTCCGAACTTTTGACCCAATATCAAGGGTTTATTGAATCAAACTTAGTGTATCCATTACATGGCTTACACATTCTATCTGTGACAACCGTAAAAAATCCAGGTATCCGTACAATCTAATTAACCATGATTAGTGCTTAATGACTGTGCTGAATTACAAATGACTGCTCTTTGAATTACTACATCATACATACATGTGCATCACATTTCATACTGTCACATCATTTTTACATACAAACCTTAGCGGCATAAACGATGCACAAAGCACAGCTAGCACAGTTAGCGGATAACTCAGAAAAATGCTGACGATGTTCAGTACATAGACAAACAGTGTTTTGAGACCCAGTATGGGCCAGAGACAAGGTACTACACTAGTATGGTGTGTAGTGAAGTAAGGACCATAAAACTGCCTCACTAGGTGCTAAATTCAGCATATTTCAGCAAAAATCAGCAATTTAACAAGCTAGTAACATGCAAAAAAATGACTAAATGGTCCTGAATGCTTTCCTAAGTGTCGGGAATTAAAAGTGTCACAAAAGGCACTTAAAGATCACTAAACGGAATAATTTGACACTTTAACGAACCGGTATCTAACCAAACAGCCGGACACTACCCGAAACACCAAAATTACACTAGAAGCATTGTTTTATTATTTCTGAGCTAGTTATGATCCCCGAACACCTTAACACCCACTAAAATATCTAGTAACTAACTTAACTAACTATATACTTGGATTTGAACTTTAATCTAACTTATTGGTTTGAATTTACACTTAGACCCCCCCCCCCAAGCTAGTAATCGGCCAGGCCTAATTGGTGGATTTCATTTGATTTATTTATTAGATATTGTCATGTACTTTGGAGAACATAATACCCAAGGGTTAAACACTTGTTGGAAGTTATAAATATAAACCACTAGATCACCATCCTCATTTCATCTCACCACCTTCACTCCACTCATCTCTCTCCCTCCCTTCTTCTTCTCGGCCGAACCCCCAACCACACACCATCAACATTTCCATTTCATTCTCATCCATTTCCAAGTGCACTCAAGGTGTAAGGAGCCATACAAAGAAGCTTGGTGGTCTTGGATTTTCAAGGACCTTCATCAATTGCTATTATCCTCCACATTTGTCATCACCATCTCTTGTGTTCATCCCTAGCCATAGAGCTAGTAGTAAGACTCTCATAACCCTTTGTTACTTCATATTTTGATGGATAAAAGATGTTATACATTGATGATCAGGAAGAACACTAAAGAACCTAACCAAGAAACATGAACATAAGCTTAACATATGAAGAAATCTTGATGAAATTATGTTGTTTAGTGTATGTATGATACTTGATTGTTAGTTTCTTGAGATTTTGATGTTGATCATCATAAGGAGCTTGCTAGATTGTGATTAAACACATGATCTAGCAAGTAAGAGGATGATTATGAGATAACACAAGATGATCATCCTCATGTGTAAGCATGAACTTGAAAAATAAAGTGATTTCTTGAAAAATAATAATCAAAGTAAGTTAATAATCTTATGGATCTAAGATTTATGAATGGTTTTCCAAAAGGACCAAGTTCAAAATATGATTTTTAGAAGATCTTGATTCTTACTTAAACACACATTATTTTTGGTGGTAAAACAAGTGTAGAAACACTACAGAAACAAGAAGATTTCATAAAAGAAGCATTTTTGTAAAACATGTTTACAAGTTGTAAACACCTAAATTCCAAGAATGAGATTTTGAAAGAAATAAACACACTTTAAAGGGTAACTAAGTTTACTAAACACACTACCAAGTTACTACAAGTTTTTATGAAAACTCAAGTTCATGATCATTATGTAGATAGCTTTGTTTTAGCACATGGTAAGTGTAGATTGATTGTTGATTGCTTATGATGATTTTTGAAAAGAAAATGATATGCTTTAATAGCATGGACACCTCCATTTTTAAGGGAAACTATGGCAAAATTTTCTAAAAATGCAAACACTTAGAAAAATATTTTAAACAAATATTTACAAGTGAGTTTTAACTATGGTTTTCAATGTAAACTTTGCCATAGATTTTGCTACAAAAAAATACAACTACTGGAGGTTGGTTTTTATAAATAAAAAAATGGATAAATATGTATTTAGAATATATATTTACACGTTGTGTGTGATTATTTGTATACTCTGTGTAGTATTTATATTATTTTAGGATTTAAAGTAATATGACTAAACAAAAATACCAAGGATTTACAATCCAAAATATTACCAAAAATCACAAGGAATAAATATATAAGTTATACACATAATATTGGTAAACCGAACAAGAACGTAAGTTACAAAATATTCCGGAAAATACCGTTACAAATATATTTTTGGTAAATATTATTTTTGGATACGAAAGAAATGAAAATATGATTTTCATTATTATTACAAAATACATCATATTTTCGAATAGAAGAAAAATTTTATTTTGAGAAGTAAAAATATATTTTCTTAAGGATATTTAGAAGATATATGATTTTTGAGAAAAATATATATTTTCTTGAAATACATTATTTTTGGAAAAAATGAGTTTATATATATTTTCTAAAGTGAGACTTGGAAATATATTATTTTGAGACTACAAATACAAGAATACGAAGATACATGTATGAGATACCCCCCATCCTTGGGAAGGAAATACGAAAATACATACTTGAGAAGTATTGTTACAAAAATATGGGTTAACAATTATTCCAAAATTAAATATAATATAAAGTTAAAATAATCATTATTTTAACAAAAATTATAACTTGGGATAATATTAAAAGAAACGTAACTAAAAAACGTAGATACTAAGGCAAGGCACAGCCCGTTCGTCTAATAGACCCTAGTACATTGTAGGGAGTCGTGTTTGCTGAGGAGACTTGAGTTACGAGCACAGAAGACGCAAATCTGTGAGTTCATGTCCACCTTTTCTTTAAATTGTTTTGTTTATTTACTTCGGGGGTGAAATACATGTTACAAAAAGGATTACATACAATTACAATTGGTATATAGCCTAGGAAAGAACCATAGATCATGTGAATGGGTAGGCGGATACTTGAGACCATTAATCCTCGTATACGGACCGAGGGGCATGAGTGATAGATCTATTTGGGTGTAGCGAGCCCACACCCATGAGGACCAGGGTGGCCCATAGGGTGACTATGTCTTCCAGCCGGAAGCCCGGTACAAATTTGCTAGGTTTGAGTCTTCCTACACCGTCACACATATCAGTGGCCTTGCAAACCATTGGTGATCTTTTCCTTGTTTGCTTTCATACCGGGATTTACATACACTGTTTACAAAGGTTTATACATACTTATACAAACACATGAACTCGCTCAACTTTTGTTGATGTTTTCAAATTACATGTATTTCAGGGAACTAAGTGGATCTGGCAGGTGTTGCATGTTTTCCAGCTGCGTCACAAATAAAAGATGTCATCCAAGGTCGAAGGGTTTAGGAGGTGTATCCTATTCCTGGACGGGATACATGTTTCTAAACCCGGTTTTATTTAAAGTCTTTTGTTGAGTCTTCATGAACTCATTTAAACATGTTGTGGTTTGTAACTTGAATTTGGTGTCTATGTTTAAGACAAGTATGTTGTGGTATTTTCTAAACTTAATATATGGATGAACATCTCATGTTTTTATCATATAGCGTTGTTATGATAGAATGCTATGGTATTAAGAAAGTCACACCAATAAGCACGCTTCCGCAAAAGTCAGGGTGTGACAGCTTGGTATCAGTGCTTCGATCGTAGCGAACTAGGATTCTTTCTCGAGTCTAGACTACGATCAGTAGGGCTCTCACGAAAATGTTTTCGCAAACATATTTTCATTGCATACACGAAATGTCCAGATCCAGGAAACAAACATTTTTACAAATAAAAGACACAAAATACATTTCAAAGAATTCGTTTATAATTCAGTCTGAGAGACTGGGGAGTTAGTCTGAGAGACTAGCTGGGGGAGTCTGAGAGACTGTGTAGTTCAGTCTGAGAGAGTGGGTAGTTCAGTCTGAGAGGCTGGGTAGTCTGAGAGACTAGTTGGGACAGTTTGAGAAACTAGGAGGTTTAGTCTAAGAGACTAGGTGGTTCAGTCTGAGAGGCTGGGTGGAATAGTCTGGGAAGACTAGGATGCATACATGCTTACTTTGTTACTACTTACATGCTTATTTGATGATTGTTGATATATGTGCCTATGTTGTGATTGCTTTGTTACAGACACAATGTCCTCCTCTGATAGTGGAGTATCTGATACAGTAGACCCTATGGCCATAGTTTCAGACGATGATAGTGTCCCAGACCCTGAGATTCTTACATCTGACACTGAGAGTAGCAATGATGATGATTTCCAGCCGTTTGCTTTACCAGATTTTGGCGATGATATACCTGCCCCTCTTCCTCTTGATGCATTTCCTCTCGAGGATCTGCCTCTTGATGCCATGTATGACGATGACGTCGATCTTTTTATTGAGGGCCTCCTTGAGGGTGCCCAGGATGATGGAGTTCCAGTCGATGATGTCATTGCTGTTCCGCTTATTGAGATTCCGATCATTGAGATTTCTTCTGACCATTCTGGTCCTGATTCATTCGAGTCTGTGTCATCTACTACTCTACACGCACTGGGATTACAGCATTATCCCACCGATTCTGATTCCGACACATCTATGTCTGCCACACCTGTTCCTCCACAGGACTTCGAGTTTGATGATGAGTTTGATCCTGACATTGATCCTGAGCATGAGGTTGACTTCGTCCCCGACGATCAGCTTTTTGATGTACCCGCTGATCTCGAGCCGATACCCGCTGATCTTGAGCTGGCACCAGCTGACCCTGAGCCTATGCTTGCACCCGAGCCTATACCCGCTCATGATCCTCCACCTGCGCATGACCCTGTTGACATACCAGTTGCTGCACCACTGTTACCTGACCCTCTACCTGCACCCGCAGACCATGCTCCTTTTGCTGACCATATAGATCCCCGTTATGCATTCACCCGCAATGGGTGGATAGATGATGATGACCTGCCTCCTTTCGTTGAGCCTGTTACTCCCCCACCTGCACCTGCACATGCACCTGTTGATATCGCCCCGTTTCACCCACATATGTCTGACATACACCGCACTGATTTACCGGTCACGTTCCTACAGGGTATCCCTCCACCACGTCCAGGGGAAGGACCGTCTAGCCAGCCGTCTGGTCATGTCCCACCTGTGTCAGCAGCCTTTCCTTTCATGCCACAGTTTACACATACTGCACCTTTTGCTTCTGCACCATCGGGCGAGCCACTGATCTGGTTTCCGCCCAACACGATGCCTGTTTCTGATCCATACCATCCCTTCCATTACACTGGGTACACGAGGGATGAGCTACTCCTATCCTTACAGCTCCAGCAGGAGATGTTGTGTCATAGAGTCATGGAGTTAGAGAGGATTCCGCATCCTCCACCTTGCACTTGTCAGTCACCATTCGCGACTCCACCCGCTCCTCTTCTGCCATACCCAGATTTTGATATTCGTTTTCTTACTATGGAGCAGCGGATTAGCAATCTGTTGCGTCATGCACACGCTCTTAAGGAGAAGCTAGCGCATGTGCGCAGTTTGCTATTTGTTCCTCCACCTCCTCATCCACCATCAGCATAGCAGTTTTTGGTTTTATGCGGGTAGCATACTTTTGGTGAAAGTGTAGCTATTGAGCCCAGATTGCACAGCCTTTTGAAGATCACTATTTGACTTTTGACTATTGTAGTTGGATAGACGATTTGGACAAGGGTGATGTGACCCTATAGTCCCCTTTGATCTATGGTACATTGTAGAACATGTAAAACTGTAATTGTGGTCATTTGATATATGAAAGCTCAATCGCAACATTGCCATTACATACATTGTTGAATTACTTGCTTACGTTATGATTGGGATGTTATGTGTTTACTTGCGTTGATAAATGTTATTACATACACGTACTACATACTTATCTACATAAGACCTGACCTATACTATCTTCTTTAGAAGATGCCTCCTCGAAGAGATAACACACTGCCCACAACTGAGGCCGAGTTACAAGAACAGATTTCACGAGCGATAGCACAACACGAGGCCTTACGCTCTGAGCATAGCGGAGGTACCTCGGGAAGTCAACCACCTCTTGGCAATGTTTAATTCACTCGAGACACATTACGTTACATTTGGATATTCCATGTGCGTTCGCTAAAGCTTTATGTGAAAGATGTTACTTGTACAGGTTGTACCTATAAGCAGTTCTTAGACTGTAAGCCTCTGAATTTCGACGGCACCGAGGGTGCTGTGGCTTTCGTCAGATGGACGGAGAAAACTGATTCTGTGCTAAGAATGAGCAAATGTGCGCCGGAGCACCAGGTCACCTACATCTCTGGATTGTTCTTAGACGGAGCGTTATCCTGGTGGAATCTCCAAGTCCAGACCTTGGGAGAAGAGGCTGCTTATGCCATGACATGGGATGAAATGAAGGAACTCATGCGAAAGAAGTACTGCTCAAGGGCTGAAATCCAAAAGTTGGAAACTGAGTTCTGGAACCTCAAGATGGATGGTCCGAAGATTGCTGAATATGTGCAGAGATTTCACGACGTGCCATACATGGTTGATCCGGAATTCAAGCGTATTGAGCATTTTATTTGGGGATTGGCACCCCAAATCATGAGTATGGTGACAACGTCGAAGCCTGCCACAATCACGGAGGCGATTGATCTAAGTGTGGCATTAACTGAAGAAGCGATCAGGTTGAACAAGTTCTCGACCTCTGACCAGAAGAAAAAGGAAACTCACGTTGAGTCATCCGGTGAGAACAAAAGGAAGTTCTCAAATTTCAAGAAGGGTACCAGCAGTGCTAGCAAGAAGAAGGAAGTGAACCCACCAGCTGAAGTCAAAACTGGTGTTCAAAACAAAGGAAAAGGGTATATGGGCACCTTGCCCAAATGCGATGCGTGTCAGTTGCATCACAATGGACGCTGCCGAGCTGGAAAATGCGAGTCTTGTGGAAGGGTTGGTCATTCGAAGGAGACGTGCTGGGTTGGTACTGGTCGTGGTGGCCAGAGAGATTACGGCAATAATAACCATGGTGGAAATGGGTATGGAAACCTCCCTCAAGGAGGAAATGGCGGTAATGGAAATCGTGGTAATTTTGGAAACCAAGCTGGAAGTGGAAATCGCAACCAAAACAACAATCAGGGTAATGGGAATGGAAATGGTCGGGGACCAGGTTGCTTTAACTGTGGAGACGTGGGGAATTTCAAGAGAGAATGCCCAAAGCTCAATCAAGCTCAAGGAAGGGTTTTCAACATCGGAGCTAGGGAAGCTCGCCAAGATCCAAATGTGGTCACTGGTACGTTCCCAATCAACCAACGCTTTGCATCTGTACTATTTGATATCGGTGCCGATTATAGTTTTGTATCACTAGGATTTAAGAATATACTTGGGTTGGTAGCTAGTAAGCTAGACATTCCGTACTCAATAGAACTAGCTAATGGAAAGCTAGTAGAAGGAAATGAAGTAATTAGAGGTTGCGTAATAGAGCTTGGGGAGCACGAGTTTTCACTTGATCTTCTGCCCATCGAGTTGGGAAGCTTTGACGTGGTAGTCAGAATGGATTGGTTGTCAAGCAACCGAGCAGAGATCGTATGTCACGAGAAGATCATTCGCATTCCAATGGCGAATGGAGAGACAATTGTAGTGCATGGAGAGAAGCGCGATACGCCCCTAAGGATCATCAGTTGTTTGAAGGCTCGAAAGTGTTTGCAGAAAGGATGTGTTGCCTTCTTGGCACACATTGTGGACAAAGAAGCCGCTGAGCCGAAGTTGGAAAATATCCCAGTTGTTAGGGAGTATCCTGAAGTCTTCCCCGAAGACTTGCCAGGATTACCGCCGCAGCGACAAGTCGAATTCCATATTGACTTAGTTCCAGGCGCCGCGCCTGTAGCTAAGGCACCCTATCGACTTGCTCCTTCAGAAATGCAAGAGCTGTCAACGCAACTTCAGGAGCTTTTGGACAAGGGATTTATCAGACCAAGCTTCTCGCCTTGGGGAGCTCCAGTGTTGTTTGTTAAAAAGAAGGACGGTAGTTTCCACATGTATATCGACTACCGAGAGCTAAACAAGTTGACCATTAAGAATCGGTATCCTTTGCCAAGGATTGATGACCTGTTCGATCAACTACAAGGTTCGAGTTTCTACTCCAAGATCGATCTTCGATCAGGTTATCACCAGTTGAGAATACAAGAAGAAAGCATACCAAAGACTGCCTTCAGAACTCGATATGGACATTACGAGTTCCTGGTTATGCCGTTTGGGTTGACAAGCGCGCCAGCAGTGTTTATGGATTTGATGAACAGAGTCTGCAAGCCGTATCTCGATAAATTCGTGATTGTGTTTATCGACGATATTTTGATTTATTCGAAGACGAAGGAAGAGCATGAGCAACATCTAAGAGCTATCTTAGAGCTGCTCTAGGAAGAGAAATTGTACGCGAAGTTCTCGAAGTGTGAGTTCTGGTTGCGTGAAGTTCAGTTCCTTGGTCACGTGGTTAACAAAGATGGAATTCATGTGGATCCCACAAAGATCGAGGCGATCAAGAATTGGGAGACTCCGAAGACGCCAACCGAGATTCGACAGTTCCTAGGTTTGGCTGGCTATTACCGCAGATTCATTGAGGATTTTTCAAAAATCGCTCAACCTTTGACCTCCCTCAGTCAAAAGGACAAGAAGTACGAATGGGGAGAGAAACAAGAAGAAGCTTTCCAGTTGCTGAAGAACAAGCTTTGCGATGCACCGATCTTATCCCTACCCGAAGGCACCGACGACTTCGTGGAATATTGCGACGCCTCGCGTCAAGGTTTAGGCTGCGTGCTGATGCAGCGACAGAAGGTTATAGCTTATGCTTCACGCCAGTTGAAGGTTCACGAGAAAAACTACACCACGCATGATTTGGAATTAGGCGCGGTGGTGTTTGCATTAAAGATCTGGCGACATTATTTGTATGGTACTCGCTGTACGATCTTTACTGATCACAAGAGTTTGCAGCATATATTCGATCAGAAAGAGCTTAATATGAGACAGAGACGATGGATTGAGTTGTTAAACGATTATGATTGTGAAATTAAGTATCACCCAGGGAAGGCGAATGTGGTAGCAGACGCCTTGAGTCGGAAAGAGAGGATCAAGCCCATAAGGGTTAGGGCTTTGGAAATGATTATTCAAACGGATCTCTCGTTGCGCATCCGTGCCGCGCAGAGAGAAGCTCTTAAGGAAAAGAATCTTGAAGATGAATATCTACATGGGATGGAGAAACAGTTGGTACCAAATGAGGAAGGAATATTGCATTTCATGGGAAGAATTTGGGTACCCCTCTTTGGTGGTCTACGAGAAGTAATTTTTGATGAAGCTCACAAGTCAAGGTACTCGATCCATCCAGGATCGGATAAGATGTACCAAGATTTAAAAGATTTTTATTGGTGGCCAATATTGAAAGGCGATGTTGCAACGTATGTTGGCAAATGTTTGACTTGTGCCAAGGTAAAGGCCGAATATCAGAAGCCTTCAGGTCTTCTGCAACAACCTGAAATACCCATGTGGAAATGGGAGCAGATTTCAATGGATTTTATAACGAAGTTACCAAAGACACCCAGAGGTCATGATACGATTTGGGTAATCATAGACCGTCTGACGAAATCTGCGCACTTTTTGGCGATCAAGGAAAAGGATAACACCAGTAAGCTTGCCGAGCTATACCTCAGAGAGATAGTTGCACGACATGGAGTGCTCCTCTCGATTATCTCTGATAGAGACGGAAGGTTTGTATCAAGGATTTGGCAATCCTTCCAAGAAGCCTTTGGTTCCCAGTTGAATCTGAGTACTGCATTCCATCCACAGACAGATGGCCAGAGCGAATGAACGATTCAAACATTAGAAGACATGTTGCGAGCTTGCGTGATGGATTTGGGTGGTAGTTGGGACACCCATCTACCGTTGGTAGAATTTTCGTATAACAACAGTTACCATGCAAGCATTCAAGTTGCACCGTTTGAAGCTCTCTATGGACGCAAGTGTCGATCACCGGTATGCTGGGCAGACGCGGGTGATAGACAGCTTGTTGGTCCTGAATTGGTTCAAGAGACGACTGATAAGATTATTTAGATCCAAGAGCGCATCAAGGCGGCTCGTGATCGACAAAAGAGCTATGCGGACCAAAGGAGGAAACCTTTGGAGTTTCAAGTGGGAGATATGGTTTTGTTAAAGGTCTCACCTTGGAAAGGTGTAGCACGCTTTGGGAAGCGTGGGAAGTTGAACCCGCGATACATTGGACCATTCAAAATCCTGGAGAGGATTGGTCTTGTAGCTTACAAGTTGGATCTACCCGCAGAACTGAATGGTGTTCATGATACATTTCATGTATCTAATCTGAAAAAGAGTCCAACTCAAGAAACAGTTTTCATTCCTGCCGATGAAGTCCGCATTAACGACACACTCCACTTTACCGAAGAACCCATTGAGGTTACTGATTGGAAGGTTAACACGACACGCAGGAGTAGTGTTAAACTCGTCAAGGTTCGTTGGAACGCCCGTCATGGCCCAGAATTCACGTGGGAACGTGAGGACCGCATGAAAGCAAAATACCCATATTTGTTCCCCAACTCCCCTGCAGCTAGTAGCAGAACTAAAATTTCGGGACGAAATTTTCTTAACAGGGGGAGAATGTGACAACCGTCAAAAATCCAGGTATCCGTACAATCTAATTAACCATGATTAGTGCTTAATGACTGTGCTGAATTACAAATGACTGCTCTTTGAATTACTACATCATACATACATGTGCATCACATTTCATACTGTCACATCATTTTTACATACAAACCTTAGTGACATAAACAATGCACAAAGCACAGCTAGCACAGTTAGCGGATAACTCAGAAAAATGCTGACGATGTTCAGTACATAGACAAACAGTGTTTTGAGACCCAGTATGGGCCAGAGACAAGGTACTACACTAGTATGGTGTGTAGGGAAGTAAGGACCATAAAACTGCCTCACTAGGTGATAGTATAAGTGCCGGAAAGTGCCTAAAACCCACTTAAAGTGCTAAATTCAGCATATTTCAGTAAAAATCAGCAATTTAACAAGCTAGTAACATGCAAAAAAAATGACTAAATGGTCCTGAATGCTTTCCTAAGTGTCGGGAATTAAAAGTGTCACAAAAGGGTACTTAAAGATCACTAAACGGAATAATTTGACACTTTAACGAACCGGTATCTAACCAAACAACCGGACACTACCCGAAACACCAAAATTACACAAGAAGCATTGTTTTATTATTTCTGAGCTAGTTATAATTCCCGAACACCTTAACACCCACTAAAATATCTAGTAACTAACTTAACTAACTATATACTTGGATTTGAACTTTAATCTAACTTAATGGTTTGAATTTACACTTAGACCCCCCCCCCCCCCAAGCTAGTAATCAGCCACATGGCCTAATTGGTGGATTTCATTTGATTTATTTATTAGATATTGTCTTGTACTTTGGAGAACATAAAACCCAAGGGTTAAACACTTATTGGAAGTTATAAATATAAACCACTAGATCACCATCCTCATTTCATCTCACCACCTTCACTCCACTCATCTCTCTCCCTCCCTCCCTTCTTCTTCTCGGCCGAACCCCAACCACACACCATCAACATTTCCATTTCATTCTCATCCATTTCCAAGTGCACTCAAGGTGTAAGGAGCCATACAAAGAAGCTTGGTGGTCTTGGATCTTCAAGGACCATCATCAATTGCTATTATCCTCCACATTTGTCATCACTATCTCTTGTGTTCATCCCTAGCCATAGAGCTAGTAGTAAGACTCTCATAACCCCTTGTTACTTCATATTTTGATGGATAAAAGATGTTATACATTGATGATCATGAAGAACACTAAAGAACCTAACCAAGAAACATGAACATAAGCTTAACATATGAAGAGATCTTGATGAAATTATGTTGTTTAGTGTATGTATGATACTTGATTGTTAGTTTCTTGAGATTTTGATGTTGATCATCATAAGGAGCTTGCTAGGTTGTGATTAAACACATGATCTAGCAAGTAAGAGGATGATTATGAGATAACACAAGATGATCATTCTCATGTGTAAGCATGAACTTGAAAAATAAAGTGATTTCTTGAAAAATAATAATCAAAGTAAGTTAATAATCTTATGGATCTAAGATTTATGAATGGTTTTCCAAAAGGACCAAGTTCAAAATATGAATTTTAGAAGATCTTGGTTCTTACTTAAACACACATTATTTTTGGTGGTAAAACAAGTGTAGAAACACTACAGAAATAAGAAGATTTCATAAAGAAGCATTTTTGTAAAACATGTTTACAAGTTGTAAACACCTAAATCTTCCAAGAATGAGATTTTGAAAGAAATAAACACACTTTAAAGGGTAACTAAGTTTACTAAACACACTACCAAGTTACTACAAGTTTTTATGAAAACTCAAGTTCATGATCATTATGTAGATAGCTTTGTTTTAGCACATGGTAAGTGTAGATTGATTGTTGATTGCTTATGATGATTTTTGAAAATAAAATGATATGCTTTAATAGCATGGACACTTCCATTTTTAAGGGAAACTATAGCAAAATTTTCTAAAAATACAAACACTTAGAAAAATATTTTCTAAACAAATATTTACAAGTGAGTTTTAACTATGGTTTTCAATGTAAACTTTGCCATAGATTTTGCTACAAAAAAATACAACTACTAGAGGTTGGTTTTTATAAATAAAAAAATGGATAAATGTGTATTTAGAATATATATTTACACATTGTGTGTGATTATTTGTATACTCTGTGTAGTATTTATATTATTTTAGGATTTAAAGTAATATGACTTAACAAAAATACCAAGGATTTACAATCCAAAATATTACCAAAAATCACAAGGAATAAATATATAAGTTATACACATAATATTGGTAAACCGAATAAGAACGTAACTTACAAAATATTCCGGAAAATACCGTTACAAATATATTTTTGGTATATATTATTTTTGGATACGAAAGAAATGAAAATATGATTTTCATTATTATTACAAAATACATCATATTTTCGACAAGAAGAAAAATATTATTTTGAGAAGTAAAAATATATTTTCTTAAGGATATTTAGAAGATATATTATTTTTGAGAAAAATATATATTTTCTTGAAATATATTATTTTTTGGACAAAATGAGTTTATATATATTTTCTAAAGTGAGACTTGGAAATATATTATTTTGAGACTACAAATACAAGAATACGAAGATACATGTATGAGATACCCCCCATCCTTGGGAAGGAAATACGAAAATACATACTTGAGAAGTATTATTACAAAAATATGGGTTAACAATTATTCCAAAATTAAATATAATATAAAGTTAAAATTATCATTATTTTAACAAGAAATTATAACTTGGGATAATATTAAAAGAAACGTAACTAAAAAACGTAGATACTAAGGCAAGGCACGGCCCGTTCGTCTAATAGACCCTACATTGTAGGGAGTCGTGTTTGCTGAGGAGACTTGAGTTACGAGCACAGAAGACGCAAAACTGTGAGTTCATGTCCCCCTTTTCTTTAAACTGTTTTGTTTATTTACTTCGGAGGTGAAATACATGTTACAAAAAGGATTACATACAATTACAATTGGTATGGTTAGCCTAGGAAAGAACCATAGATCATGTGAATGGGTAGGCGGATACTTGAGACCATTAATCCTCGTATACGGACCGAGGGGCATGAGTGATAGATCTATTTGGGTGTAGTGAGCCCACACCCATGAGGACCAGGGTGGCCCATAGGATGACTATGTCTTCCAGCCGGAAGCCCGGTACAAATTTGCTAGGTTTGAGTCTTCCTACACCGTCACACATATCAGTGGCCTTGCAAACCATTGGTGATATTTTCCTTGTTTGCTTTCATACCGGGATTTACATACACTGCTTACAAAGGTTTATACATACTTAGACAAACACATGAACTCGTTCAACTTTTGTTGATGTTTTCAAATTACATGTATTTCAGGGAACTAAGTGGATCTGGCAGGTGTTGCATGTTTTCCAGCTGCGTCACAAATAAAAGATGTCATCCGAGGTCGTAGGGTTTAGGAGGTGTATCCTATTCCTGGACGGGATACATGTTTCTAAACGCGGTTTTATTTAAAGTCTTTTGTTGAGTCTTCATGAACTCATTTAAACATGTTGTGGTTTGTAACTTGAATTTGGTGTCTATGTTTCAGACAAGTATGTTGTGGTATTTTCTAAACTTAATATATGGATGAACATCTCATGTTTTTATCATATAGCGTTGTTATGATTGAATGCTATGGTATTAAGAAAGTCACACCAATAACCACGCTTCCACAAAAGTCAGGGTGTGACACTATCACTAACACATTATGTGACCTTCATGTCACTTCATACATCGTTAATTTAAAACATAGTCTTGACCCATTTGGTTATCGAGTGAGGACCTTCACTTCATTGACAAACAAAACTTATTCTAATCGTTATTTTAACCCGTTTTCTATTATACACCCTACGATTTTAGCCATTCATTTTAACCCATTTGGTTTATTCCAACCATACTTTAACCATTTATTTTGACCCGTTTCGTTTAACGAGTGAGCTTCGTCACTTCTATGAAACACCAAATGTTCTCTAACCGTTCGTTTTAACTCGTTTGGTTGTCGAGTGAAAACCATAACCTCAATGACATGCCAAACTTATTCTAACCAATATTTTAACCCGTTTGTTTGGTCTAGTGAACTTCGTCACTTCGGCGATATACCAAATTCACATATTATGCGAATTCAAGTCTACTAACTAAAATCCATAATCAAGCATAATGGACTATACTTTCATAATTCAAATATCAAAACACTTCAACACTACCATTTTATCCATTATTTGACCCGTTTGGTTGTCTAATGGATACCACCACTTCACGACACACAAAACTTATCTTAACCAATATTTGACCCATTTGTTTATCTAGTGAACATCGTCACTTCAACTAAACATCCAAATTCATATACTATACTAAATTCAAAGTCTAATAACAAAATACATAACAAACATAACATAACGAAACCGTGGTTACATACCTTTAGAGCGTTCCCTTCAAGCGCGTGTCTGCTCCGGCTCGTCCGCTTGAAGACTCGATTCCTTTGCCTATAGAGTTCAATCAATGATTCGTTTAGAACTCTATTCATGTCATATAACGCATAATTCACAACATCATTCAAATATGCGTTTTGTTCCGAATTTCAACATTTAGTTTTCTCTTAGGCGTTTTAACAAATACCTTATGGGCATCGTTTTATTAAATCCATTATCAAGTTCATGACTAACTATTTAGTCCAAAATTTAACAATTTTTGCAACTTCATTATATATAGTATGCATAATAGCATCTAGATTCACTTCATGTAAATCAACAACACTCGTTTTAAAATCAAATTCCTAATGTTCTTTATCATTCTACAAAACCCATTCTACACTTAGATGGGTGACCATGAATTTCACACTTTTGAACATCAATTCAACAAGTATTTGACTAGGGTTTACCCCTAGACATGTTTTCATTACTAATTTCATCTGAACATCAATCATGCAAGTCAAATTTTCGATTTCATATATTTATCAAGAATTCAAGATGGAATCAAACAATGAAATTTGACATACCTTATGATCCCTTTACTGAGGTGATCACTAATTTGTGCTTGAATTTCGATTCGGGTTTGATTTCCCCTTTCAATTTGTTGAATTTTTCCAATTTAGGGTTTGAACAAGGGAGCTTCTTTGGCTCTGTGGAAACTAACGACCAGAACACACACTTAGGTGTGTGTTTTGGTGTTTTGTTTTTAATAAATTAAAACCTTTTTCATTTTTGCCAACTTTAGCCCCTTAACTATTCAAGTTTTATAAAAGGGTTATTAACCAAGTTTTTCTTTATTATTTTAAGGCACATAATTAACTAGGTTAAATTTTTCCTAGTTATTTTATCCTTAATTGTGACCAACATATCTATTATGGTCATTTATAAAATTCCTAATATTTTCGGGGTGTTACAGATTCGTTCGATTCTATCGCTAATAAGTGTTTCTAACATTCAAATTTCGTCAAACGTTGAAGAAATCTAAAAAATCGGCTTCGATCTATGTAGGAAATTTTTTAATTGCATTTTTACGATCTGGATTTTTGAATTAAGTAATTGCGTTTTACAAAGTAATGAAAAAACACTGTTTTTTTTTTGTATTTTCAGTTTATTGGGTTTTAGAAACAACACATTTTATTGTGTTTTTAGTTCATTGTGTTTTAGTTCAAACACATTTTATGTGTTTTTAGCCCATTGCGTTTTAGAAAAAAAAAACACTTTCTTTTGTGTTTTTATCTATTGCGTTTTAGGAAAACACATTTTTATGTGTTTTTTGGTCCAATGCGTTTTAGAAAAACACATTTTGAAGTGTTTTTAGTCCATTGCGTTTTAGGTAAAACACATTTTTATGTGTTTTTTGATCCATTGCGTATTAGAAAGAACACTTTCTTTTTTGTTTTTAGGCCATTGCGTTTTAGAAAAAAAAAACATTTTATGTGTTTTTTGGTCTATTGCGTTTTAGAAAAACACATTTTGAAGTGTTTTTAGTGTATTGCGTTTTAGGCAAAACACATTTTTATGTGTTTTCAGTCCATTGTATTTTAGAAATAAAACTTTCTTTTGTGTTTTTAGGCTATTGCGTTTTAGAAAAAAAGACATTTTATGTGTTTTTCGGTTCATTGCATTTTCTAAAAACGCATTTTGAAGTGTTTTTAGTCCATTGCGTTTCAGGTAAAACACATTTTTATGTGTTTTCAGTCCATTGCGTTTTAGAAAAAACATATTTCTTTGTGTTTTTGGTCCATTGCGTTTTAGAAAAAAAAAATCATTTTCTTACGCTTTTTGTCCATTGCGTTTTATGCAGCTGGGTTTTCAAAAAAAATTTTCGAAAATATAGCAATAGTATACTCGTTTTAAAGATAAAAAACGCTCGTTTTTTTATGCAATTTTTATAAATAAAAAATAATGTCGTAGGAAAGAGTTATTAACGTTTAAAAAATGGGGGGGATGGAGGAGAGAGAAACTATTGCCCTGTATTGACTAGAATGCCCCTACACAAACTCACACGCCTCCTTTTTTTTCTTCAATTTCACTCATTTAATTTTAGATTGATGGTCATGATTACTTTTTTAGCCTTCCTAGCCAAAAAAACTTTATTATATCATGACCCTATATAATTTTGTATATAATTTATTCTTAATACGTGAATATACCTGAAGTATTAGGTATTCAAAATCATTTGGTCACGTAATAATACATAGTCAACTATTGTTATGTAATTACGTAATGACTTAGTGGGGTTTCACATAAAATACTATAATGAAATCACGTAATCAAATAATGGGTATTCAAAATCACGTAGTCACTTACTAGGTATTCAAAATCACGTTATCACGTAATGTATATTCAAAATCCTGTAATTAAAAAACTATAACAATAGGCTGTTTTAATTAAAGAGACTGAAATGCTTGTTAATACGGCTCGTTTTCAACATTTATCTCTCAAAGAATATCAATAATCATGGTTGTAAAAGTCGCTAGGCGCTCCCTAGTCGGTCGACCGGGGAGTTGAGAGTACTCGACCTAGACGGAGAGTACACGGGGTGTACTCGGACATACCAAATTATAAAGAAATTAGTTTTCGGAAATTAAATATATTTCAAATAACATAAATTTACTAATATTTATAATAAAATACATGAAATTTATATTCATTCTTTAATATTATAGGCATAAAAATTATGGTTTATTTTATTTTAAGTCAAACCCGACCCGAGTTGACCTACTAGATCTGATTTTGGCCAATGTTGACCGCATTTGATCGATTATGAGTAATTAGTCGGAGTTGAAGAAAGTCGCCTCAACAGCCTACCTTGTAGCGACTACTCGAGTAGTACTCGACCTTGAACAGTGGCGAAGCTTGGATTTTTCGGCCGGGGGGGTGAAAACATATATACCCAAAAATTTCTATAGAACCAGGGGGGTGAAAACGTATATACCCACAAATTTATGTACGAAAACTACATATATAACACTACTGAGCGAAAAATCCCGGGGGGCGGACGTCCCCCCCCCCCGCCCCCATTAAGCTTCGCCCCTGACCTTGAAGACCTTGTTTTACAACCATGTCAATAATCAATAAATCACATATTTAGCACGAAATCGTAATATTGTAACACCACTGTTAACGTTTTTTTTATTATAATTTGTGAATTAGACTTTATTATATTTACTTATAGAACTTTAAACTTTTTGACGATGAAGAAGATAAAGGTTTTTTTATATGTGTGTTACACCACTCTAAAATATTTGATGTTTTTAATATAAGTATTGGTTAAAACGTACAAACCTATAAAATGATATAGCATTTGTAATCTTATCCAAAAATCATTTTCGCATTAATTCCTTGATATTTGCATTTCACTATTAGATCATTCTCTTTCAATGTCATTTAATTCAACTCTGATATTTTTATTTCCATCCTCATCAACACCATAGAATATTTATCAGTTGCATCTACTTTCTACCTTCTAGATGTTTAGCAAAATTAGTGTAGTGTACGAGACTTCTACATGCGCGGATTCTACGGATTTCAGGTAATTTGGGTCTAATATACGTATCCTTACCATTCATTTATGTAAAAGATTGTTTTCACAACTCGAATGACAACAACCTTACCGTTATTATTCGCCTCTAAGTTATTTCATGAATATATCTAGTCACACTATTTGTTCTCTACGACTAGTATGAGAAGCGTATCCAGGATGGCTAAAAATAAATTAAACTTTTAAATTTTAAAAAATATATTTCACTATTGATACATTGTTTTGTATACTGTATCACCCATAATAATAAT
The DNA here is from genome assembly GCA_030545235.1 of Helianthus tuberosus. NCBI lineage: Eukaryota > Viridiplantae > Streptophyta > Magnoliopsida > Asterales > Asteraceae > Helianthus > Helianthus tuberosus. The sequence goes on from CM060447.1 coordinate 66,743,841, forward strand.
GAACGCTATCATCTTTGATTCTTTAAATAGTCATTGCATTATTGGATTGGATTCATCAATCATTTCTATTAACGCAAAAAAAAAAATAGTATATTACACTTTGTGTTCTTTAAGTAAATCAGAAATTATGAAACGTGACCACTAAAAGATTTAATTACAGTTTATGTCCAAAGATTGCATGTTATATAACAGTTTATATCATTTAGGGCTAACCTAGTTAAGAAACTCAGTTATTTTCACTTTAACTATGGGTAATTTCGTCCATTCATATGTTATTGACGTTAAAACACATATATAACCCCATTTGACCAAAATCCACCATTTCTCTCTCTACCACCCCACCCTAGGGCTGGCAATTTTACACGAATACACGACACGAACCTACACGACCTTAACATGTATGTGTATGACCTTAACAGGTAACAGGTACTAAACAGGTAGACACGAAAATACCTGTTAATTTTCGTGTCTAAACAGGTTAGATACCTGTTTACCTGTTATATACCTGTTAAGACATGATAAGGATTTAATTTTACATTTTTCATTAAATAAAAATACATGATGTACCCTAGTCGCCTACACCGTATCACTGATGTTTGATTCCTTATGTTATTTCCTTCTTTAGTTCAAAAAAACAGAAAACCCTAATACCTAATCTCTCCCAACTCTCTCAAAGTAGCAGCCGACATCATCAAGAATTCAAGATCCACCGCGACATCATCAAGATCCATAGCACCGGCATCAAGATCCTCCTCTGTCAGCCTGCATCCACCACCGGCCATCCACCACGCACAGCACTCCGGCAGTTCAAAGTAAGCTAGATTCGCACATTGTTTAGTTAGATCCGCACATTGTTCAGTTAGATTCACACATTGTTCAGTTAGATCCGCACATTGTTCAGTTAGATTCACATTCACACATTGATATTTTTGTAACTGTAGTTTCGAGTTGTGATGTTTATGATTGAATCGTTCATACGTACAAACCGTTCCTATTTTGCGAATCACAGACTTGACTGTTTGTGAAGAAGTTCGAGTTGTTGTTTTTTTTTAAAAAAAAAATCGTTTCAGATTTGCCGAGTTCCTGTTTCTGTTTGTGATCTGTATCTGTATCTGTTTGGAACAAATAACAGTATGTGATCCCTCGTTCCCAAAAAAAAAATAAAAAATAATAACAATATGTGCAGCTGGTTTGGGTATTTTGAATAAGAACTGCTGATTAAAATCGAAGTCGGATACTTTTAGAATAAGAACTGGACAGTTTCTGTTTGTGATCTGTATCTGTATCTGTTTGGAACAAATAACAGTATGTGATCTGTATCTGTATCTGTATTGAATTATTTAAGTCTTTTGTGATTTGCCGTTTATGGATTTTTGTTTAAAACTTGTTAAGTATTCGGTATTTTGTGGATTATTTAAGCTGTTTGTGAACTTTTGGCGAGTTTTGTTTAACTAAACAGGTTCTAAATATATGATTATTTTAGTGTTAGTTAATAGGTATTAACAGGTAATTTTCGTGTATATCGTGTCGTGTTCGTGTTTGAAAAAAAGGACACGAAATCTTATCGTGTCGTGTTCGTGTATGGCCTTTCGTGTATCATGTCTTATCGTGTCGTGTCTTATCGGGTACGGGTATACACGATATGCCAGCCCTACCCTACCCTACCCCACCCCACCTAACCCTTCTCCCACCTTTCTTATTCACACCAATTTCCCCTTTTCAAGTTGTTGTAACACACACCATCGCCGGCAATATTCCGTCGGGGAATGGCCTATGTATGCACCGATAACAACAATAAGAACAACAACTTCATCAACAACAACAACACGAACAACAAGTAATCAGTAAGAATGTGAATTCGTTTTGGGCGCCCATAGGGTACCAGTCTCCGATTCTAGGTGACGACTTTTCTGATCCTTTTTACGGAGGACGACAGATGTTGTCGGTGGTGAAGAGGCGCCTGGCTTTCTGATTCCGAACTTAGATAACCATCACAACCAGCAACACCACCAGTTAGGGTTTAGGTTTGCTGATTTTGTGGCATCTGGATCGGTAGATGAGTTGATTTTGACACTAATTAATGGATGGAGAGTTTGATCGACTCCATGAGCTCCGGTTTCACTCTCTATGACAACTTGGAAAAAGTGGTGGTGTGAAGGGTTGTAGGCGACAACCGGTGGTCGGGCTAGGGTGGCAAATCAGTGATGGTTGCAGATTTGTGCGACGGAGGTGCAGGATGGTGGGGGTTGGTTGTGGATGGATGATGGTGGATAACTAATTAATGCACATTGGGCAGGGAACAGTTATGGTTAGTCATGCGGTGGTGAAGGGCATGGGTTATGCGGGTCTAATGGAGGGTTGCAGGTAGTGGAGATGGTGGTGTTGAAGGTATGCTTTGCGTAATGGTGGTGTTGGTGATGGTGAAAGGTTGATAGTGGTGATGGCGGTGGCGGTGTGGTGGTGATGGTGTGGCTGGGAACAAGATTGGTGGGGTGAGGCCCACTTAAATTTTAGTTTTTAGGTTTCTATTTTTATTCAAATAAATTGGTTGTAAACTGGGAAGTGAAATGACAACTTTGCCCTTGGGTAAAGTGAACATAACTGAGTTTCTTAACTGGGCTAGCGCTAAAGGATATAAACTATTACATAACATGCGATTTTTGGACATAAACTTAAATTAAATTTTTTAAAGGGCACGTTTCATAATTCTTGATATACTTAAAGGAAACAAAGTAAAAAAAAAATATTATCTTCTTTTTGAAGGGTTTTTTTTTTCTTCTTCAAATGGCTAAACTTCTCTTATTACAACATTTCTCTACTAGTAGATTGCTATTACCAGCCGGATAATTACTGATTGATCAACGACAAATCCTACAAATAATTTAAATTAATCGTTGGCAATTCCTAACGATAACATTGATCTTAAATCAACCCAAATAGTCATATTGGTTAGACTATGTTGTGGTTCAAGCTAGCACCAAGATTCATTCTATAATATTGCTCTGGTAGTGCTGACTGGATACTGGATAAAGCCTTTGTTGAAGCCTCATGACCCTACTGTGGTTCAGTTGAGCAGTGGCTTCAACAGGTTTTTATTTTTTATTTTTTGACTTTATGTTTATTGTTTTTAAATTTCTAAAATAATATTAATAGAAAACTAATTTTTATAAAATATCACATTTAAATAAAAACACTACAACCAACAAATACTACTAGTCTAATACAAGATCATCGGGTCGTCTAGCATACAAATGCTCGACCAACTCATGGCGAAGGTTTCCGTATGTCTCACGGTTATTGATATTGCTTATGTTTTGTAGCTTTTGAACATCAGTGGTTGTCGATTCACCCCGTGAGACATCTCCTTAGGTTTATATAGGTTTTTAAAATTAATTTCCATTTTTTTCACGAGCATAAGCCTAGGCAGCTCGCAGTCAGGTGCTTGCGTGTCCACAACGGGTAGGGGTGTTAAAAAAACTAGCGGCCCGCAGCTCGTTCGAAACTTGCTCAAAAAAAGTTCGAAAAAAGCTCGACTCTAAATTGGCACGGTTGTAAACGAGCCAGCTCGGTTTGTAAACGAGCCGAGCTCGAGTTTGGCTTGGCTTGGCTCGTGAGCCGGCTCGATAAGGTTTACATTCTTCATTTTTTTTGTCCCACATCGCTCAGAAGACGATGGAGTATCTCCCTTGTAAAAGAAGATAAAGACACCGTACAAATGAGCTAACTATTTATATTTGCATATTTAGATATTTGGTTAAATTAAATTGTAATTGTGGTCTTTAATCTATGAAGATATTCATTTTTAGGGCTTTTTAAGTACTAAATTTTACGGTTCTTTGTTAGTTCGAGCTAGATCGAGCTAGCTCGAATTTTAATCTTGCTCGAGCCTCAAATCTCAGCTTGATTTGAAATTTAAACTCGAGCCGAGCCAATTCGAATTGAGTTTGAGCCGAGCTCGAACTGGGTCAAACTCGGTTTGACTTGGCAGTCTTACATGTTCAGACTTGTTTTAAATGTGCATGCATTGCCTTGAAGCTCAGTAGGCCTAAAGTAGTAGTTTAGTAAGTTTATCGTTAAGTCACCCATATAAGAATAATCATTTTATTTTTATAAAATAACGTAATGTAGAATATTTTAAGTATTTGAGTACGCTATCATTGACTCTCAATTCACTTGATCTTTTTGACATATTCAAATGTTTCCATTATAGCTAGTTTTTTTTAATTGATATATTTGACTTGTAGCCGATAATAAATAATCTAAGTCGACTTTTTCATCAACAAACTCATCAAAACTTCCCAAACCTAACCTTAAGAAGAATCAACGTTTTACAAAAACTTTATACTACAATGTATCTTATTTCACTTCTAACAAGATAAAACATCACAATAAATGAAAAATCTTATCTATATTATATGATCACCGAATAGGCGATATTGCATCAACTTAGTTGATTATATATAATATCAAACATTTTAAACTCATTTATTTACGACTTTCGCTTATTCCAACATCTCTAGATAGATAGCCTGATTATACGTTTATATTCAAATATCGAACAAACTTTTTGCATTATAGATACAATATAAGGAACTCGCAACACATACGAATGACCAAAGCTAAAGAAGAAACTAATAACCGAACGCTACAATGTGCGAATTTTAGAAACAATTTCTCTATAAGATAAGACACTTGTATTATCCCTTTATAGCAAAAAAAGGTTTGACTAGTTATCTCTTCGTTGACTACATAAGAACAAAACACTCTACTTCTATGGAAACAAGGGTGGATGCAGTTGGACACTTGGACTTTATAGTAGAGTGTGCAAAAGTTTGAATTAAAAAAAGATAATGGACAAACTTGCGTACAGAAAATAGTTGAGGGTGTAAAGTGAATATTATACACATAAAGTAGCTTTTAGTAGCTGGATATTATTAGTTAATTAATCATAATGATGGTCCCACGTGTCCGCGTGTTTGTTTCCACAACCGGAACGGCGTCGTACAGTGCTTTTATCATGTTTGAAAGTGTCAAATGGTGAACCTCGTTGACTTCTATTCAAATTTCATTTTCAAATATGATTTGGACTTTGGTGGTTTAAAGGTTTAATTTTTTTTTTAAGGTAAGAATTATTCACAACGCCAAAACCTCAAAACGAGGCGGCAAAAACACAACAACCCTTACACAGAATTGAAATTACACCAATCTACCCATCTAAGACACCTATCCTTGGACCGATTCCTATACCATAAGAACCCGAGAGACTCAATACTAGCAATAATCTCTTCAGTTCTAGCATCGACATTTGAAAACCTTTTTTTATTCATTGCTAACCAAATACACCAACACGATATCATGATAATACCTTTAAGAACCTCTTTCGTTTTAGCGCTTAGACCACAAAAATTCGGAAACTCAATGAGGTCCTTAACAGAAAAAACAAACATCCGGCTCACCTTGCACCACCTCTCTTTACTGCTCCAGACTCGAGTCGCGATAATACAGGAACACAACAGATGCTCCGTTGTTTCCTCACTATCTTCACACAGGCAACATATATTATCCCAAAAAAAAACAGCTCCTAGCTTGAAGATTCTTACAATGTTGGCAGACGATTCAAGACCGCTCTTCACACAAAGATGTTAATTTTTTTTGGAACACACTTCGACCATGCAAAAACATACCTTTCGCTGAAGTCTTTATCACTAATTAAATAATTTTTGACCGCCTTCACCGAGAACAACGAATATTCGCCTCCCAGCCACGACCACCTATCCTTCCTATCCGTGAGATGGATATCATCCAACAAATCAATAAGGATGTTCCATTCATCAAGCTCAGCACTATTAAACGGTTGTCTCAACCACGCCCATGCGTCCAAAAAATTTCTCGACTCCACATTAAACTTGTCCTTGACGCTACATTGTTTCTCCGATTCTAAACTGAAGAGAAGGGGAAAACGATATTTGAGCGGCTCATTACAAAGCCACGGGTCAATCCAAAATCGGATACAATTGCCATCACGAACCGAACCTTTAAACATCTGATTAAATACCACATTACCAACTTTGATTTTCTCAACATAACTCACCAGCGTCTTCCATACCCCCGTCAACGCCTTATTTATCGGAAGGGCCTTCCAGTTTCTCCCGTTATCATGAAGCGAATTAACAACCTTTCTCCACAAGTTCTCCAGTTCTTCTCTATACCTCCATATCCATTTCGAAAGAAGAGCAATGTTTGTATCACCCAGTTTGTTCAAACCCAGCCCCCCTACCTTCACCGGCGAAGCCACCACGTCCTACGACACCCACAACATTTTATTACTGCCTTCCGAACCACCCCATAAAAACCTCCTTATAATTTTTTCAAGACTGGAAATAACCTTCTTAGGAGCCTTAAACAAGGATAGATAGTATGTAGGGAGACTTTCCATCACCGCTTTAATTAAAGTCACGCATCCGCCTATAGAAAGAGTTAACGCCTTCCACCGAGATAATCTAGCTTCAAAGATATCGAATAAAAAGTTCCAGATTGAAGCTCTATTCATGTTCGCCCCGACCATAATACCAAGGTGTTTGCACGGGAGAAAACCAGCCTTGCAATTAACCTTCAAAGCCATATTGTATACTTCGGTATTATCCACCCCGATCCCATATAGATTCGACTTTCCCGTATTTATTTTTAACCCCGAGCATAGGTAAAAACACCTTAATTAATCTTGTTACATTCGTAATTTTTTCCTCCGACCAATCCCCCATAAAAACACAGTCGTCTGCGTAAAGAAGATGGGAGATACAATGACCATTCTTGGGAAGAACCAAACCGCTGATAGCCCCAACATAGTTTGCCTTTTTAACCATTCCAGTGAAAGCTTCCATAATTATAATAAAAAGAAAAGGCGATATCGGATCACCTTGGCGCATACCTTTAAAACTCGGAAACTCGAAAGTCGGAGAACCATTGACCAGAACCGAGGATCTAGCTGTCGATAGAATACCGAAGATCCACTTACACCATCTCTCTGGGAATCCCATTTGCCTCAGAACTGACATAACAAACGTCCAACTAACATTGTCGTATGCCTTAGCAAAGTCAATCTTAAAAATAAACGCCTTGCTCTTCTTATGATTGACCCAAGAAATCAACTCATTAATAATGAGCGGACCGTCAAGAATCGAGCGGTCTTTAAGGAAGGCCGTTTGACAGTTAGAAATTAAGGAAGGAAGAATAGGTTTCAACCTGTTGGCGAGAACTTTCGATATCACTTTATTAATAAGGCCTACCAAGTTAATAGGACGGTAATCATCGAGACTAACCGGGTCCTTTACTTTGGGCACAAGAGAAATAAAAGACGAGCTGCACCCTCTATTTATAGTACCTGAGTCAAATAACTCGCAGTAAATATCCAAAAAATCCGCTTCCAGAAGCGACCAAAATCTTTTGACGAATCTAATATTAAACTCATCCGGGGCCCAGGGGCTTTGTCGTCACCACATTCAAAAACTGACATTTTAATCTCCTCCGGCGAGAAGGTCCGAACCAAGTCAACCGCCTCCGTGTCGTTAAGCTTTGAATCAAAAAGGCATTCCAGGTATGGCCTACAAGCCACACCTTCCTTATATTTTTTTCGGAAAAAATCGAAAACACATTTCTTGATCTTTTTCGGCCTCTTTTCCCAAATACCGTTAATCACAAGCCCCTGTATAGTATTACTCACTTTACGGTTATTAATGATACCATGAAAGAATTCCGAGTTATCATCGCCGTCCATCGCCCATTTGGATCTAGATTTTTGTTTTATATCTTTAAGTTTCAGGGTCTCCAACTCTTCCAAGCCATTTTTACATTCTCCTCTAACCCAAGTCTCCTCTTCAGTAAGCTCACGATCTTCCATAATTAAATCCAGCTCTTCTAACTCTTTCCTGAAATTTCCTTCCTCCTCCCATTCTTTTAACCGGACTTCCTCCCTTCATTACAAGATTTTCTGCCTGAGATGTTTAAATTTTTCATAAGTTTAATATCAGGCGGACCACTACCTTTAAACGAATTTAGCGCTTCCACAACCACTCCCGCAAAATCAGACCGATCCAGCCAAGAGCTGAAAAACCGGAATGGCCGAGGGCCGAAGTTAACATCATTCAATGATAACAATAAGGGATTATGATCAGAGAATAATCGGGGGAGCACCCGAAAACACGCCGAAGGCCACAAGTCTATAACCCCCCTGCTCACTAGGAGCCTGTCGATTTTACTAAGCTTTTTACCTCTTTCATCTTCAACTAGCATCTTCAACTAGAAACGTCAACTTACTTCCTTTCATCTCAAACTCATGAAGGTCAGCCGTCGAACTTAAGATATTGAAGTCTCTAGCGCACCCTTGTTTAAACTTGGATCTTTTCCTCTCTTCCGATATTTGAACCGCATTAAAATCCCCAATAAGGAACCAAAGACCGAGAGTCCCGTCCAAAATCCCCAGCAGTTTGGACCACAGCAACCTCTTATCAACATTTTTTTGGGGAGCATAAATATTCACAATATTTACCACCTCATCACAACCTTTAAGAAAACCTTTAGTAAGTAGAAAGTTCGGATCTTTGAGGCAATCAATTTTTAAAACACCATGGGATCCCACAGATTAACCAACTCACCAGATCTCCCAGCAGGTTCGACGACATCAAAGTCGAAATCGAATCTACCCCAAAACGAGCGCAACACTGATTCTTGAACATTCGCCGTTTGCGTCTCTTGCATAAGGTAAAGGTAAATATACACAGAAAGAAAAACTAATAAAATTTTAGGTGGATTAGGTTTTCATAACTTTTGTTTGTTTAACATCTTTTATAAAATAATATCTAGTTTTAAACTCTTGTAGTTTAGAAGACACTTAAGCTCGAAAGATTTATTGATTAAAAACAACGGGATTAAGGTAAAAGATATATTATCAATCAAAGTTGAAAGTGTATTGAGTGGTTCACGTGTATGTCAATTAGTACTTAGTAGAGACGGAGGTATTTTGAGTGGAACGGGATATATAAGGCATTAGGGCATATAGTATATAAAAGTTAAGTATGTCAATTAGTAGAGACGGAGGTATTTTGAGTGGAACGGGATATATAAGGCATTAGGGCATATAGTATATAAAAGTTAAGTATGTCAATTAGTAGAGACGGAGGTATTTTGAGTGAAGCGAGATATACAAGGCATTAGGGCGTATAGTATATAAAAATTAAGATTTACCTCAATATTTTTTCAAACCGTAACGTCATAAATATAATTTGTATGGTAAAAGTAATAATTGTTACATAGGTGTAGTTGTATAACCTTATTTCGTGTTCCTCTAAGTGCACAAGACTAGATTCGATCCTCACTCACCATGAAATTGTTAGTGTTTTTGTTTCTTTTTTGCTACTTCTTTTTAATGTCTCTAGATTTTCAACGTGAGGCTTTTGAGTGCCTTTTACAACTTCTATTCTATTACTATTAAAAAGTATGTCCAGTCAATTTTTTTTATGATGTTTCATTTATTATTTAATTTGATTTTTTTTTCTATTAACTTACGTTTGTTAACTCATTAAAATATCTAAATATTATTATGTTTAGTTTTTCTTGTCAACATTACGATACAAATTTTATTGAAAACAAAGATTTATTCAAAATAAAGTATTTTTTCGCTATTGTAAACTAAGGATTTTCATTTACCGACTGAATAATATTTGTATCGGTACTTGTATTCATTTTTTTACTTCTCGGTTTTGATACAAGTCAATTTTAGTTTTTTATTATGTATTTTTGCCCTACCAGTACTGAACCGATACCGTATCGGTTTTGGTTAGGGCTGTAAACGAACCGAACGAACACGAACAAGGTCATGTTCATGTTCGTTCGTTAAGAAGATTAACATGTTTGCGAACTGTTAACGAACGCATATCGAACATAAGTTTATGTTCATGTTCGTTCGTTAAGGAAATTCAGTTGTTCACGAACAGTTCGTGAACACTGGTCTCGAACACAAACGAACGCAAACGAACATAAACGAACGCAAGCGAACAAAAAATGAACACAAGCAAATAAAAAAGAACGCAAACGAACATTTAACTTGAAAATAAAAAAATAAAAATATTGTTATCCTTAAACATTGGATATAAGTAGTTAAATACAACCATCGAATGATAAATCAAAACACAAGAAGTCTAATACACCACCAAAGGATGAATCAACTTTAACTAACTTATACATAATTATCCCCAAAAATGTCTTAGCATGCCCAAATTTTAGCTATCTTAGAAAAAATAGGGTTTCAAGTTTTCAATATGTTCAGATAAAATGTTTATTATTTATTATTTTTTAATAAAATCAAACGAGAACACGGACGAACGTAACCGAACATATTACCGAACGTTCACGAACGCAGTCGAACGAACGAGACCTATGTTCGTGTTCGTTCGCTAAGCTAACCAAACGAAATTTTGTGTTCGTGTTCGTTCGTTAATCTAATCGAACGAACATAAACGAACTTCCCGCCGAACGGTTCGCTGAACGTTCGGTTCGTTTACAGCCCTAGTTTTGGTAGTTTTGGTACCGGTACAAAGGCTTTTAAACTTGTTTGCATTGGTAGCTTCGAGATAATACAATTACACACTTCGACTACCGATGACGATGTAAATTGCATATTACTTTTTTTTATATAATTTTACATATAATTTTACTAATTATTTTTTTGTTAGCTAATTGCTTAAAAATGTTAATATTATTCGTATTAAAAAATAGAAAACAGTTACTGAAAACATAGATGTATTCAAAATGAAGTATTTTTTTTTGTATCGGCGGAATATAATTACGCACTTCGACTACTCGCCGACGAGGAGAACTAAATATTTAACTTTTTGGTTGTTTTACGTTTATTTTTAAGAAATATTTTTTTCCTTAGGTAATCGCTTTAAATTGTTAATATTAAAAAAATATTATTGAAAACAAAGTTGTATTCAAAATAGAGTATTTTTATATTAAGTTACGGATAAGCATTTTTACTAAAAACCACCATATCGCCAACTAGGGATGGGAACGTTACGATACCCGCAACCGTACCGGTACCGAAAATACCGGTACCGAAAATACCAGTACCAAATCTGAACAAAATTGGGTACCGAATAACATACTAAATATTGTGGTACGGTATCGATACCGGTATTTCGGTACAATACCTGATTTGGTGCCATTTTGTATTTTTTCTATCTTTAAGCACTCGTACTCGTACTAAATAGGTAAAATTGGTACGACTACCAATAAAGTACGGGTACCAATATGGAAAAATCGGTATGAGTAGTAATACAAAACGGGTACCAAATAGGTAAAATTAATATGAGTACAATGATACGAAAATAAAACATAATATCAAATTCATTCTTAATAAAATTCAGTACCAGTACAATTTTTACCCGTACCCGTACTGATACTGAAAATACCGAATACCAAAATCAATAAAAGTGGGTACCAATACATATACCGAATAGCCAAAATCAGTACGCAACATGAGTACGGTACAGGTACAGATATTTGAGTAAAAATCTCATCCTTAGCGCCTACTCATATGGACTTTACAACATCAGTGTCGTTACCGGTATTCATTTTATGGTTTTTGTTTTTGATACAAGACGATTTTGGTATTTTTGCATTATAGGTAATCGTGTTGCACTACAGGTAAACATATAAGTATGTAGACGATATCTTCTCTAATAAGGTTACAAAGTTTCCTACTCCATCGTGCTAGTAACAATTAAAAACATACCTAAATTCCGTTGTTGTTATAGAACAACTTGTTAGCTACAGTAATTGTTAACTTGACATGTAGGTGACTCAAAACTTTAACCATCGCTATCATATGGTTGGGAGTAAGTAAATGACGTATCTTAAGACACTTTGTTCCTTTTTTTTATTTTCTAAAAACATATTATGCTTAATTGTATCTCATATCTTTTTATTGACTTTAAGACGTAATGCATAATTTTAAAATTTATTTAATTGTGATTTTAAAACATTTAAATATATGAAGTGTTTCTTAATTTCTAGAAGAGTTTGTTTAAGTTACGATTGCTTTTAAAACCATTCCACCATGACAAAAATGTTAGTTAACCATTCCAACAAAATAAATTTAGAGATGTTAACATCAAGTGTCGTGTCTTCCGTTGCTTCGTAATTAGTTGTTTTCTTCATCGTTATGTGATTCTCTTTACCGATGTACCTACGTTATTTTTTAATAGTCTAACGAACGGGTTGGCCACGGATTTGCTTAATTTTGTATATAAAGTTTCAAATGTTATCAACAACCTTAAGGTTTCATTTTTCTTATATATAAAGTTAGACATGTTTAATAATGTGTGGTCTACGATAACTGTGTTGAAATAATATTTTGGTGACTATGGAGAAGGTTACCAAAATGGGTCTGCTGAGAGACTCGTTACATCAATTACAAAATACCAACATCTTCACCACACATATAGACCTTTCCACAATAACGCACGTGTGTGATTCGATCAGCGTGTCTTGATTACGAGTTCTACTTCTTGTAATGTATGTATCTTTGAATTAGCTTGTCCTAATTCTTGCAATGAACAAACTTGTAATTCTTCATTTTTGTTTGATGAGAATTACGATTGTAAGAACAAATATATCATCACATAAACGCGATAATTTACAGTGGTTTGGGTGGATGTTATATTAGACTTACTGGATGTTATATTAGACTTACATGATGTTAAATGAAAGAAACTTGTTTTTTTTAAAATTTGACTTTAACAAAGCATTTGAATATCTAAATCAATCATTTTCGGATCCTATAACGGTCAACATGGGCTTTAATAGTATTCCAAAAAAATTGATCTAATTCTAATGTCAACCTTACTTAACTTATGGCTCCCCAACCTTTGAATTTTAATTTCAGAAGATCGTTAAAAGATGCTCATGGTCGGTCCTCTTCTTGCACTCGAGTTGTCCAAGCAATGCTCGACCGATTGTACCGGTTAATTTGACTTTAACCAGCTAATGCTTTAACGGGTTATTTTTTTAACTGGTCCGGTTAATTACTTTAACCGGTTATTTTGTGCACCTCTACGTGTGTTTATCTCAATGTTTCCTTCAACTGGGCCGCCAAGGGATGGTCCATTAGGCCGAGGTTTTTCTCTTGGGTTACCCAAGTAATTGGATGGTAACTTGGGCCTCAATGTCAGAGGTCAATTTTTTACAATACTTTTATCCTTTTTTTTTTTTTTCATTTATATATGTTTCTGCGGAATCACGCGTAAAAAACCTCTTAGTTAAAAATACAAAACTAAATCGTTTTGACGCAAATTGATAATTAATTTTGTAGAAAGGAAAATTAGTTGGAAAACATACTTAATCAATTTAAATCGGTAAAGAATTATTAAAACTAACGATTTAAAGTGGTTGCAATATATATCTCTAATTCTATAAAGCAGAAGTTACTACTAATTACAATCTACCAGCATTATCTATCTATACATGTAATAAAAGAAACCATATTAGGGACACCTGGCGTTCTATGAGACAATCTTAATTATTTTTCTAAATATTTATTACGGAAAACCAATTATTGATAATATTAAATTTTAATTTTATAGAAGAGATTTTATGATAAAGACAAAGATAACTGATAATAATATCTTAATTATTATAATCATATATTAATTATTAAAATCTAAAAAAATATATTAGCGTTTTAAATATTTATAAAGATAAAGATTTTTTTTAATTGGTAGTTTTAATTGTTTTTATATTTTGATGATAAAGACAAGGATAACTGATAATCACATATTAAAATAAAAATATTTATTTTAATCAACTGTTTCGTTAAAAGGATTTATTCAATACATGTAGAACATATATATTTTTTATTCATCGTATATTTAGAATCCTATTTCTAATAAAGGATCTCATTATCCCGTTTTACACTCCAATGAAATAATAATATTAAATCATAATATCCAACTTATCTCTTGTATATTTAATATTTTTTACTAAAATATTTCTTTTCTTTTTTTTTTCTGCTGATCATCCAACATCAGGTAATACCTAAGTTTCTAACCTAATAATAAATAAAAAAAACAAAGTAAAATGTTATAAATAATGTAATACACAACTCTCTAACCTAATAAAAAATAAAGTGAGATGTTACAATAAGTAAATATTACTTCAAAGTTTCTTTTGTTAGAAAACACGTCTTGATGACTAAATGTTTTAACAGATTACATTATTCGTGTAAGACATGTGTTTATTCAAATCGTGTAATACACGAGTTTTTAAAAGATGTAACTATTTTATTACTTAGTATATAAAATTATATTTATTCAACCCGTGTAATACACGGGGTTCTAACCTAGTTCTATTATAGTAAATGGTATCGAATTTTATATAAAAAAGGAATATTAATGATTTAATTGTTTTGAATGAACCGCTAACGCGTTATTGAAAGTATTTTATGTAGATACTAGATTAGAACCCTGTGTATTACACGGGTTGAATATATAATTTTATATATTAAATAACAAAAAGTTATATCTTTATGAACCCGTATATTGTACGGGTTAAATAAATGTAATTTTATATATTAAATAATAAAAAAGTTATATCTTTAAAAACCATGCATATTACACAGATTAAATAAATGTAATTTTGTATACTAAATGCTAAAAACGTCGTGTCTTTAAAAAACCCGTGTATAATCGGGTTGAATAAATCTACCAAATAATAAAAAAATTACATCCTTAAAAACCCTGTATGTTACACGTGTTGAATAGATATAAAAAGAGTTATATCTTTAAAAACCATGTGTATTACACATATTAAATAAATGTAATTTTGTATATTAAATACTAAAAACGTCATATCTTTAAAAAACCCGTGTATAGTCGGGTTGAAAAATCTACCAAATAATAAAAAAAATATATCCTTAAAAACCCCATGTATTACACGTGTTGAATAAATCTAATTTTACATAGCAAATGATAAAAAAATTATATCTTTAAAAACTTCGTGTATTACACGGGTTATATAAATGTAACTTTGTATAGTAAACAATAAAAAAAGTTATATTTTTCAAAACCCCGCATTTTACACGAGTTGAATAAATATAATTTTGTATACCAAATAATAAAAAAAATTATATTTTTAATAAATTAGAATAACATTTAATATTAATTTATTATTTATATATTTAATAATATTTAATATAAGATAATATAAGTAGGAAAGAGAGGTATTTGTTTTAACAATTTAGATTTGAGGATAATATTTTATTAAAGTATGATAAGATTTAATATTAATTTATTATTTATTTAGTTAATATAAGATAAGTATAGATTTAAGGATACCTTCAATAAATGACACGTGTTCAAAAGTTGGTTTCTTTTATTATAGTAGATAGATGAGAGATTCGAGTTTTGTAAAAGTCAAAAATGTTATCCACTTATGTTTCTAACCCAAAATAGAGTATTTTGTGCATGAAAAGGTTTAATTTGAAGGTACATGTCAATAAAACATGCATGAGTGTTGTAGCCATCAAGTCTGTCCATGAATTTTGATGGATTTTTAAACTTTCAATTGTTCGAACAATTAAGATATGTTTTATAAATTTATATCATTTAGTGAATATATTTATAAATTTTGGGTTATGGGGATTTGAATATATATTATTACTATTATTAATTATTATCATACTCAGTAAATTCCACTAATTCCGTCTTTTTGTTCATGAATCTATCAGTCATTTTTAAGAAACATTTTTAAGAAAAATGGCCGTATATCGTTTTAAAAAGACATCTCTTGCAATGACACCATGCTCTCGAATCTACACAACTTTCAAAGAACAGAAGACAATCGTCTGGTGGTGTTGTTCAAAGAACAAAGGATCACGTGGCGCCGGACAATTATTCGAATTCTCCTTCATAAACAAGCCCTAGGTAATTTGGATCTTAAGGCTATCCGTGTGGTTCATGTAAAACATGAAAAAAAAAGTGTGTCACGTACGGACAGGGAGCTTTTACATTTCACGCCTACTAAGGTGTATTGCGATGATGTAAAATGTAAACAATAGACACTATTGTAAAATCTGGAAATTTAGAGGTATACACACTGACGGAGCTTAGTGGATACCCGGGTGTGCATCCGCCTCCCGAATGTTTCGGTTAAAAGTGTAAAATTTCTGATTTTTCGTTCGAAAATTTTAAAGGATCGCCCCCTCCCCCCACTTATTTTGCCTAAATATTTATACAATATATAAAATTGGGTCCCATGACTTTCCGCTCCCTCGGAACTTTTAGTCAAGCTCCGCCACTGGGTATACATGAACACGTGGCCTGCTCTCACCACCTCGTTCAACTCATCCCCACCCTCACACCTGTAGAGAATCCCACGCCCTCGCCCGCACCCCTCCCTAGTATCGGGCCATGACGGTGTTAACGCTCCACGCTCCTCCGACGTGGCTTGTGTTCCCGCCCCACAACGTTTGTTCTAGAAGTAAAAAACATCCACACGCAAGTACACAATGGTACGTAATTTGACGTATGGATGGATATATGACCCCGTGATCTTAAGCCAGCTTGACAAAGTGAGCTATGCATGACGTATGCATGATAAATGTTAACCATACATTAGAATTAAGAATGAGATATGATTGAAATAAATAATAAGAAAGCTGTAGCAACCCGTGAATTTAATAATTGACTAAAGAGGGTACGTGGCAATTATATGACGGCGGAGTACAGCTAATGATGTATTATACGACGACATTTTAGACCACCTCCACCGCCCATACCCTGCCGGAAAACGATGTGTGGCTCTTAGTCTTAATGTCATCAAGTATTAAGAAATGGAGCATGTTCAATTAATCTACAGATAGATTAAAGAGTTAGCAGAATTGTATCTGAATCAATCTAATATGAAATTTTCGATAGGATCGGATTTGATATTTAAAAATGAGTTACGGCGCAACTTGTTAATTACCTGTTTACCTATCATTCTTGTAATTTTTTCCTAATGTTTGTATAGACCGCAGGGCCGGCTCAACCATTTTGGTGGCTCAAAGCTTGTTACAAATTCAGGGCCTTTCTCTGGACTAAAAAAAACCCACACAAACCTGTTGTAGATTTGCAGTCGAATATAATGTTACACTTTCTCTGGATTAATCAACTAGCAAATTAGTTTCAGTTAATACCTTTTAGCTTACTATATCACAAACCTGTTGTAGACTTGCAGCCCAATGTTACACTTATAACTTTTTTTTTAGAAAATTGAGGCCCTATAGATTTTGGGGCCTAAAGCCCTAGCCTCATTTGGTTTGGGTTTGGACCGGCCCTGATAGACTGGATATGAAACTAATTGTTAGATTAAAAAAAAGACTCAAACATAAAAAATAAATAAAAATACATGACTTGGCCAACGAATGAAGTTACCAGGCCCAAAAACAGTGGTTAAAAATGTCTCGATGAGCTAGTTCGCGTGATAAACAACCATTGACGGTTTGACCAAACTATCAAATTCGGTTTCCATTATTTAGGGTTTGGATTTCAGTAATGAAGGTTTCCCTCAACTTTAGCAATTTTCAATTCATTACTTTTTAGTGTGAAATGTTTATTTATGATCACCTTAATTTATGAGTTTATATATTGTTTTAATTATTATATTTAATTGTCAGTTTTCAATTTGAAAGATTTGACAATACTTGCAAATTTTAGAACTCCTTACAAAAGGGATCCTCATGTGATATCTTTCTTATAAGGCTACACGGTATGGGTCACGGAGAAGAAGACGTCGCCGGAGCAAGACCGGGGGGGGGGGGGGGGGCGGCGTGGTGTTCTGGACGGCGACGGGGGTGGCCCACATGTTTTGGTCCGTCGCAAACGGCACAACTCCGACGGGGAGGACGATGACTGGACGGCGACGGGGGTGGCGGCACGGTGTTTGGTCCGTCGCCGAAGCAAGCCGGAGCGAGGATGACCCCCATACCGAGCAGCCTAATAAATATCACTTTTAGAATTGTATATGTGACCACGTCATGTATGTATACTTACATATATAAATGTATATACATATGTATATAACGAAAGAATAATGAATCTTATGAACAAATATTTATCTTCAGAAAACAAATTATGAAGTTTCACTAAATTAGGTATCTTCTTACAAAATATATATCCTTTAGTGACACGTAAAAAACGTCACGTAAAAAGGTGTTAATTAAATAATTTGTCATAAAAGTATGTTAGATTTTATCCGGCATATATGTTTGTACAAAATCATTTAAAAAAGTGAGTTATTTCTCAAAGAAGGGACACGTAGTCATAGAGATAAACAATGGACGGCTACCCGTCCCAATCCCATTGACTTTATTTATCTTCCTCCGTATATATTTATGTGTACGATCTCCATTTCACAAACACAACCATATATATCTCTATAAGATATAAGATAGATTAGATTGATAATTTAATATAATATATTAGTTATCACTTAAAGGTTAACACCATCATCATCATCATCATTATCACAATGGGAAGAACACCTCAAAGTGACAAAAATGGTGGTTTAAGAAAAGGTCCATGGACTGCCGATGAAGATCAAAAGCTCATTGACTATATTAACAAGAATGGTTATGGACATTGGAGAACTCTTCCAAAGAATGCGGGTACGTTTCGTCATTGGTTTGTCATCTACTAGTATACGAAAAATATGTTTACGTCTCAAAACAACACGATTTATAAAGTATTATACGTTGTTGTAAGGGTCAAGAGGGTTCGATGACACCATCAAGTGAAAATTTGATTTTGAACCTTAAAATTGTAGTTGATGGATAAAATTACCTCTATGCTGACCTGACTAAAAAGTTATACATATTTTTTTACATATTTTTCAATAAAATATGATAATGTTCATACATAACATTATTAAATTGTTGTCGATTTTAATAGTGTTTTGGTTTTATTTGACTATGTATAGGTCTTCAAAGATGTGGAAAGAGTTGTAGGTTAAGATGGACAAATTATCTTAGACCCGATATCAAAAGAGGCAAGTTTTCTTTTGATGAGGAGGAAACCATCATTCAACTTCATAGTGTCTTGGGCAACAAGTAAGTCAAAAGTTCTTAACCTTCTAATTAGTGGTTCTTTAAAAATTGTCTAGATTTTATAGTTTGGACTTTAATTGCTTTTGAAAATTGTTTATTAATTGTCAAATGTCATTTTCTAGCTAGATTGATGGGTTTCAAAACTTATATCTTTGTTATCATCATGTGTTATCTAATCATTAATGTTTTGTTATTGAATAGATGGTCAACAATTGCATCTCGTTTGCCTGGAAGAACAGATAACGAGATAAAAAACTATTGGAACACCAACATTAGGAAAAGGCTCATTCGAATGGGAATTGATCCAGTCACTCATAAACCTCGGCTTGACCTTTCATCCATTTTGAGCTTGTCAGGGATCCAACCCATGGTTGACCTTGACATGTTGAGGTTAGCCGCTTTGTTCCTTGCGTCGCAAGGCAATCAAAACCTTCAATTCAGTTATACAAGTACCCAACAAAACCATCTTGAAAATAACCTACAAGTTCAAGACAACAATAATCATGTTCAAGACGAAACCATAATTCAAGAAATCCCAAAGTGTTCTACATTGAGTACACTTTCATGTGGTGTTCCATTTTATAGTGAAACGTCCAAGCTCATGGAACCCAATGTAGATAAGTCAATTGATTCTTTAGCTTGTATTGATCTTGAAAACTATAACAAAACCGGTCTCATGTCGAGTTTCTTGCATTCGTCAACGTGTACACCTTCTTCATCTAGCAGAAATCCCATCGATTTCATTTCAAATTCGGCCTACATGAATGAAAGCATTATAGAAGAAGATAGAGAAGTAAGCTATTGTAGCAACATCTTCAAGTATGAACTCCAAGAAGCATTGGATGCTGATGTTTTAATGTAATATTTATTATTAATATTAGTTTATGATGGAACTGTTTCCTGGGTCCATTTCTTAAAATATTTTTGTTCAAATAGCTTTTGAATGTATTTGCTAAAAAATTAGAAGATTATATTTTTTTATATTTAAAAATGAATAGAAGATGGTTTGTCCCCTTGGATTAACCAGAAGACTATAGGAATGGGAAACAGCTACCTACCTTAGCAATGTTATTTTTAAGTTAAACTAGTAACAAGACCCGCGTGCGTTGCAACACGGGTACTTCATAAATATCAAACAGATTAGTCCAAGCGTTATGTGATGTGTTAACCATATGAAAACACACGTTTTCACGTATCCGATTGAACTCAATGTATCATATAGTTGCATTGCGATTGGAACAAAATGTAACGTAAATCAAATTTATATCGTACAATCACAATGTATTATACGCGTCCTGACTAACTCGAATTTATATCGTCAAGACAAAAACTCTCGAGGTGGTCAAAGTGACATTTACAATGTTCATAAAAAGTTAAGTGGTTAAAAATTGCATTTCCTAAACTTAATGGCTAAAAAAGGGTAAAGATAAAATTTGATAAAGTTTTGAGGTAACAAGGAAACTATAACAAAGTTGGGGCTGAAAAGGAAGCTACCACAAAGTTGGGGTTGTCAAAAGCAAACAATTTGTAAAATGGAGTAATAGTTTAGGGACTGAATTTGTCATTTTATGAAACTTTGAAGGTACCAAAATCAAGGGGCCAAAATTGCAACATCGTGAATGTATGGGGGGAGGGGAGGCAAAGCCGGTGGGGTTTCCACCGACTTTGTCTTTTAAGATAGTATAGAATGTATAAGCTATATGCCAATGAGGTAGTGATGGAGTTGTTGGGGAAAAACTTGGTGTTCCTTGTGACCCAGGTTCGACTCCCGCTCTCCTCATTATTTTCTACGGCATCCAGGTGAAGGGCGAATACGGGTGGCACCGGTTCGTCTTGGATGAGAGGCAAGGTTTTATCGATTATTCCATTGTCGTGCCTTCGGATGGGTGGAGGTCGGGTTTACGCGCATCTAGGAGAGCTAAGGAACTGGCGGCGGTCGAGTAGTCGACCTTGGACACAACGCCCGGTGTCACGGTTGTTGACACATATTTTTTGCCGTTAAAAAAATGTATAACTTATATCTATCATACTAAAATATTCTTGGTAAATCATTTATGATTCGGAAAATAGGCCTTATCAAAACTGACATCTTTGTTTTATCCGAAAGTTGTTTTTCTTATTATTGACATATATGGATTAATATATTCATTGCAATTAAGTATCTTATTATTGTGATCGAGTATCAAGTCAATCACAAATAATAATTGAATATTAAATCATAAAATAATAATTGAATATTGAATCATATAACTTCAAAACTAAACCTTTTAACCAAATTATAATTATGCTATATATTAAATTACATCCTTAACTACATCATTAACTGCATTACATGAAAAGTCTTTAAAATTTTGTAAGGCCAAATAATTGAGTAGGTTTACGCTTATCTTTATCAAACACAAGTATAAGTTATTCGGCTTAGCTTTCTAGTGGGTTAGATAGTATTGAGATAAGCCATGTGGGCTAATTAAATGATTTGGGCTTGTTTAGTTAGTAGTGTGGATGTAGGTTTGGCCCAGTTTGTATTTAGGTCACCCTATGTAACTATAAATAGGGTGCATCTAGGTCATTTTAGGGTTGCTGTTCACATTACTGTTCTTCTTACCAATTTTCGACTTATTATGATTGTGTACCAGACGACTCTTTGAAATCGTGTGCACTTGATCTTAATACAATCGATTTCATTCTTCTTCTTCTACACTTTTCTCAGTTTTCCGCACTTTGATTAGTGTATTGTGATATCCGATTGATAGTTTCTGGAAGCGTGGTGGGCCCATAGCCCACAACGTCTTAAATTGAAACAACAAGGCCAGTCCCTGAGTTTAATTGTGTGAATGTTATTGATGCTTCTACTTCATGTGCAGATGAGGTAAAAGTAGAGGATTGGGTTGAGGGGGATGACATTGTTTCCCAAAAGGCTGACGATGTTTATTCAAAAACATCAAATTTGTCTGTTGATGCTCCTCCATATGTGCCTCCAAATTTGTCTGTTGAGAAAGGCTGTTTCTGAGCCAACTTTGATTTCGGTCTTGTTAAATGGGCTACACCAACCGGACTGCAAATAACCTCTACTAATGTTGCTGGCACATTCGGGTTTGCATCTTCAATTTCAACTTCCAATTTTTGTGTTAAAAACTTTCTATAAAGTTCCTCCATTATTATCTCTAGATTATATGAATATGAAAGTGGCTTAATTGGATATGAACTTATATAATGCAGTTATTTGGCTCCTGAGTATTTTACGCACGGAAAAGTTACGGAGAAAATTGATGTGTATGCATTTGGAACTCTTGGGTGCATGTACCCTGAGTTTTCTGTCTAAGGCTAGAGTGTTCGTACAAATCCACATAATCGGACCAGTCACTCTTACCTGTGAACTCTTGGGGTGAGTGTCCACTTATAGGCTAAAGCATGTCTTCATTATGCATTATGTAGACCTCTTTACTTTGATTAGTCACTGTGTTGTTTGTTTGTTTTAAGTAACGAACAAATGACCACCTTCCTTCGTTTTGTCGATGTTTTCAATACTCCTTTTGATTGTTTTATGTCAATCTCACACATTTCCTTGTCCTCACCAGCTTTGTTCTTCCCAATTGGTTTGGGAACAATGTGTTGAAGTACAATGCTAGCGGAGTTATAGCATGTCAGCTTTAGATTGATTCTTTCGTTTTCAATCTTAGCTTATTGGAATTGAAGCTTGAGACTTGCAATCTCATCCAATTGCTGGTTGATTTGTTTTTCTTTTGCCTGAAGAACTCCAGTCAAATGAATGTTTTCTTTGTAAGTTTTACCATTTCGTTCATCAGAATCTTTTACCGTTCTTTTTAACTTTTCAAAATTTTCTAAAATTGTTCTGTTTTCAAGAATTAATTTTTCGTTTTCTTTCTGAAAGCGTTTAACATCATTTTTATCTTTTTCAATCTTTTTGGTCAGTTCTTTGATTCTTTCACTTGAAGCTTTAACCAGTCTATCTCGATTTAAAATTTCTTTTTCAGTCTTTTCAACTTTTTCAACCAGATCCTTGATTCTTTTGATTGAGAGATACGCATGTGTACTGCAGACTTTTTATTCTTTCGTGCAATTTCTGCAAACACTTTCTTTGTTAGCAAAATCAGTCTTACCTGATTCATTATCTGAACCACTACTACTGACCTTGCTTGATGACTCAGAACTAGAAGCAGACTTGGAATCTACCTCGAGTGCTTTTGTCATTAGAACTTTGTCGGCCATTTTTATCAGATTTTCTGCTGTCATTTATTTAGTAGTGTCGATGATCCCTTCGTCTACCTTCTTTGACTTTAGCCTTTCTTCTTCGGCTTTCTTTGCAGCTTCGATCTTGTTCTGTTCTTCAGTTTCCGATATTGATTTTATGAGAGTTGCAACATCAACTGATGATGGTTCCACACAGATGTTGCCTTTTGGATCTAAGTAACATTCACGATCCGGATCCCATCTTCTTGCCCTTTTAGCTTCTTTCCAAGCTTCGTAGATCTTTTGCTTCATATGTTGTGCCATAAGTTTTCGACGGATGTATGTTGTCTCTTCTTCTGTTTGTTTAGTTTTTGCCACAAATGAAAAGCCAACAACATCATCATCTGGCAAAAATTCACTCCAATCAAAACCTTCATCATCCTGAATCACAGCTAAAGCTCTGGATTTTTCTTTAGGAGTCTCCTCAATCTGTTTCATCCTCGGTGGCTCTTCACGGTTTCGATGATAAACAACTTTCTTGTAGTAATCATCATGGAAAGGATTTGCTGTTTCATCTGCTGCAGAGTTTCTACATTCATGCTTGAAGTGTCCCTTTTGCTTACACTTGAAGCACGTCACCTTGGATTTGTCGAAACCGAGTTATGTCGAAGGACCTCCAATGGAATTTCTCCCCGTGATCTCCATGAATCGTTGTGCTCTGCGGATCACACTTGCCATGCACCAACGAATATCAATTAACTCCATCTCCTCAGGATCTATCTGGTCGTAGTCTTCTTTTGTAAGATTTGTGTTTCCGATCTTTCCAGCTACCAGAATTTCGTACGACTCCAGAATAGAAACAAGGAATACCATCTGCTGTTTTGCTGTTTCCTCGTTGAAATTCTGAGCGTTGTTCAAATTAACAGCAATGTTGCATTGAAAAACATTCTTAGGAGCATTTTATGTTTGTTGATTATATGAAGCAGATGAAGAAGAACCAGATCCATGGTAACCACTGCTTGGCAAAGAACTGCTGTTGTTCTTTTCTTGAGTCACAACGTTTGAACTTTCAGCAGTAAAAGCAGTTTTTGGAGAAATGACTTTTGGAATCATACTTCCTCGATAGTAAATATCAACGTTCTATTGATATATCGTGCTGTTCACTTTGTTCATCTTCTTTATCTCTAATTCGTGACTTTCGAGTCTCTCGATCAACCAATCAATTGTCATATCTGCCATCGGTTTGGTATTTTTCAGCACCAGGCCGAAATATTGCCAGTCTTGTGTAAGACCCTAACACGCTTAACTGAAAAGACGCAGCGGAAATACGTGCCATAAAATTTCTTTCATTTCAAACGTCTTGACTTACTTGAAAGTTTGTTTTAATATGAATCTTTTACATAAATAAGGTATACGTCATGTTTACTAAAGTACATACTCAATTATCCCCGTACAATCTACTTTGTGACCCGATCTTCGATCTCTATTCCTCGTGATAACCGCCTGCGATTCGTACAACCTGCACTCACCACATGCATTCATAACATTAGTATACAATACATAAACAAGATTCAATCTCGTACACTTCCCATTTCCTTATCTTTCTAACTTTAAGCATTTCATCTGCATATCCATGTCCTGGTGAGTCTTCAATAATGTACCTGCATTACCTTTCATTCTCAAGGCACACTATTAATAACGTATTACTCAACGTACCTAAATCACGCGTACATACATTCTTACATGCATACATACACATCTGCATACGTACACGCCTTCCTATATCTCTACAAACATGCATAAACTCATACGTACCTTCATATATACCAAACACACATCTACATACGCACATACATTACTACGTCTCTACATACGTACATATACACATACATATCTTCACATATACATAAATGCATATCTACATACGTACATACATTACTACGTCTCTACTTACTTGCATACTCACATTTACACATTCAAGATCTTACCGAACCCTTGTATACTCATACATACCCTTATGCTTACATACGTAGACATCCACATGCATACATATCTTCCCATATCTTCACATGCATACATACACTCAGACGTACCTTCACACATACATATATATACACATCTACAGATGTACATACCCATATATACACATACAAGCTCTCACATACTTCTTACATAATCATACATTAATTACATGGGACTTAGACTTAGATTTATAGCCCATAGACATCTAAGGAACCATCAAAATCATGTTTGGAAAGTCCGCCGTAGTCCACGGATAACAAACCGAAGCCTACGATACATAAATCAACTTAAATAACAAATTTTTAGGTTTTTGAACTTGGGGAGGGCGTCGGCGACGGCCCTAGGGTCGTCGGCGACGGCCCTTGCAATTACCCGTAGCCAAAAATCCCCGTAGACAGTCAAATAACCCGTCAGCCAAAAACTCACTTTCTGGAGCCCGTCGGCGACGCCCCCATACCCGTCGGCGACGCCCTCTAGAATTTGCAGTTTTCTGCAGTTCCGTTTCGTCGTCCGTACGCACTAAAACACACATAACTTTTGAACCGTTTACCTGTTTAACCTCCCGTTTCTTCCTACATGCTTGTAAATTCACATTCTATCATATGAACTTGAAATCCAACATCCGGTTAAGGAAAATATTCACTTAAAGCTCTCGGCTTTATATACCCGCTTTCACTTATTCGACCCGTTCATGCATTCATCAACATAACTTGATTGTTTGACCTAAATTCCCCATGAACCTTATAATTTCGACGTCGTCTATCATATAAGGTTCCAAACACGAGTTTCTTACAACATCCCAACCCATTTCCACTTAAATGTTATTTTGACCCGTTAAGGGTATTTACGTATTTTTAAGGACTTTGACTCGCAAAGATCATACTTTTCGCTTTCATACATGTCCAAAGTAATCATTTAATCTAATGGCTTGTTTCTAAACAACCTTTTAAAGTCATTCGCCCGATATACCTATCAAGGGCATTTTTGCCAACTTCGCTCCATCCTTTACAACAAAGGACTTCATTTCATATTTAGCCAATCTCACTACTTAACTATAACTCTAATTACACATACCTGGCTCGGATCAACGCTATGACCCGTTTTAATACTTCATCCGCTAAATTGCTCGTTAATAGCAACGAATTTCCTTTCGCTATTCATTTTGTGAATTCACAACGCTTGACAAAACAATTCATTAATCGATATTGTCAAATGGTGATATCTTCACCATTAGACCCGTTAAATCTAAATATCCATTTTATCCTTGTGGGATTTTAATTATCCATCATCCCATCCATGTAACTTATTCCTTCGTTAATTCGCAACCAAAATTACCATAATACCCTTTTTAACCATCAAACCTAGTTTTTTGTCATGAACACATGTTCCGACCCGTATCAAAACTTGTCGGAACTTCATACCTCATTTATAAACTTATCATATTCATAATCTATACAATGAAGAGGTATTCTACAAGGAGGGTGTAAGCTTAACTTACCTTGCATCCGAGTACGCTTCCCGTGCACGTAAGTTCCATTTGACCCGCTTCTTTCCCAAGCGTCCATGTTGCTTATCAAGCATCAACTATCATATATCATTCTCAAGATAGTTAGCTTATTCATCATTCATCACAACCTTTTCATTACACGGATCTTATATGGAATTTATCATTCAACCTTATAACATGCTAATCTATCATTTCTTATCCGATTTCTTCAAACATTCACACACATGTTTGATTCCAAACATCATTAACATAAGTAAATCATCAATTTACATCACATTATCAAAAACCCACTTCATAACTACATTATTAATCACTTACTAGTGATCTACTTAAGTTCTTCATAATATCATCATACCCTTGGTGTATGTACTACCTTCTAAACATAAAGTACAACTAGTTCATGCACAATCTCCTAATCTCATACATAATTCATCCAAATCCTTCTACTAATCAACATAAATCATCCATGCATGAACATCAAACATATTAGCATCACATTTCTTTCAATTCCTCTAGCAAGAATCCATCATACACATCATAATACATCAATCTTAAGTAAGAAGTTGGACTTGGGTGATCTTTCAAGTCGTCATCATCACCATAATCAACGGGTTTCACTTAAAAACATCAAATTAACCCAAACCATGCATAATCCATGTTCCAAATGATGAATCTAACACATACTCATGCTCAATTTCATACAAATTCGTGATTTACAACATAACCCACTTCGTGCATAATCACCAATCTAACTTTTAAGACATACCTTGCGATCCCCTTGTGAAGGTGATCATTAATCTATGCTCGGTTATGAGTTTAAGCTTCATCTTGCCTTTCAATTTGAAGATTTTGAAGAAACTAGGGTTTGAACCCTCTTTCTCCTTCCTGATCATTGACACACACACACACACACACACACACACTATGTGTGTGTGGTGTTTTAATTTTTTTGTTTTATAAAATCATGTTTCCCACTTAGCGGTTTTGGTCCCTCTAGTTTCATTTTGGTTAAATAAGAGATTAAAACTCATTTCTTTATATCAACCGGGTTTTAATTTACCAAACCCGTTTTTGGGGTGTTACATCTTGCTCATCTGGCAGAGCTTCAAACATTTTGTCAACCAAATCATCTTTGTCTATTGTGATCCTGTATCTGAACAGTTCTGCCTTCAGATGACAAAACCTTTCGATCATCTGTCGTACACTCTCGTTTTTCATACAGGTGAATAAATCGAATTCCTTTTTCAACAGCTTTTTCTTGTTTTTCATAATTTCCTCACCCCAACACATTTCTTTTCCAATTTATCCTATAAATCTTTTGAATTAACATAGTTAATCAGAGATATAATGTCATCTCGGACTGATTGATGAAGTAGGGCAATACACTTCTGTTCAGCAATAAACATTTCCTGTTCGGTATCAGTTAAAATTTCATGATCATGTCTTGTAGCAGCGAAACCATTTTTCATGCACCTCCAGCTAGTGTACGTGAATGCCTTTAACCATCCATCAAACCTATTAGCCCAACTGTTGTAATATTCGATTACCATCAACTTAGGCAGTTTGTTGTATGTCCCATAGGCATTATCAACGCTGAGTGTGTCTGCAATCGCCTTTGAAGCATTCTTTGGGTTCTTGTCGGTGTTGGTGTTTGTGTTTGTGGATGTATCTACTATTTTATATGAGAAAATATCACTGAATGGGTTCAAGAAGTCGTCTCCCATCTTTGATAACCTGAAAAATCAAACACTTAGAAAAATTTCACAAATTTCAAAACTTGAACACTTGGGTCGGATGGCGTCCGATCGAATGGCAGTTCGGTCGGATGACACAAGTGAACTTTGAAACAAATGTCAAGTATCAGATGGCACAAGTGTCAAATGGCGATCCGATCGGATGGTCGTTCGTTACTTTGAGACTTGAACTATTAAAGTTTTAAACAACAAAACCTATCCGATCAGATGTCGATCCGATCGAATGAGATATGACGTCAGCAACGAAACAAGAACAAAACTAGTGCAATCTAATCGGATGGCGATCCGATCGGATGAGTGACATTATCATGCACGAAGAACAATCCATGGTTTTTGATCAATTTGAAGGTGTTTTAGTCCGAATTTTGAATTGAAACTTTGTAGGATTATACTATGATGAATTCCGATCAGTTTGATACCAAATTTAGTCAATTTCGTCGGTAAAATATAGGTCAATTTTGAGTTTTTCTGATTTTTAGGTGTGAAAGTATGTAAAACAGCAAGAAATGTAGAAGAAGATGATGAAATTGTCAGAATCTTCGGTAAGATTTGACTGAAAACTGCTGAAAACGACTGAAATCTCTGTGAAAATGTTGTAGCTATCTCCGATTCGACCTCCTGTGGCTCTGATACCACTTGTGAGTGCCAATGCAGGAACGGTTCTAGTAGAAGAACGTGGTAGAATCGATCAATGACGAGGTGCGGAATCCCTCGGCATCGTCAGAGAATCACCAACAACGATATCCACGCTTAACATGTCCAATTTCATTGATAGAATGTGAAAGTACAACAGTTCCAGATGATAATCGGACAGAGCTTCGCTATGACAACCAGGAAAAAAGTTCTAGACAAATGACCCTACTCCACTATTTATAGGCAATACCAGGGAGGCATTGGTGTCATCCGATCGGATGGCCATCCGTCCGGATGAGACTTGACAATTAACTCTCCATTCCCTGTTTTGTCTAGATACAAAATACATATATTTACAAATATACAATGACACAAACAAGACAAAAATATAAAATACATAGACTCGATGCAGACGGAAGCTACAGACATAATGCACTAACACTTCTGGTGGTTAGTTACCTAAAGAAGGATTAGTTGAAAACAGAAACAACTAATATCAGTAAAGGTATAGAATATAACTAATTCTTAGTTATGTAAACATATGGAATATTGGAATTAAATTTGATGCTATATTATATTACTAATGTCATATCTCTAAACATCTGCTTCCAGTGTATCATTTACCTAAAAGATAGTGTAAAGATTCCCTTCAATCACGTATAATACAACAATTACTTGCTAATGGGGGTGGTGAGGGCAGCTTTACTCCTAGGTGGCCAATTAAGCGTCGTACTATAGTTTGTGTATTGTTCTTTATGTAAACAACATGGAATGACACTGTATGAAAAGGAACTTGTATGTTGTAATTTGTTGCAGGATGATGCAGATTATTGGTGCCTATCAGATGTGAATCAAACGATAAATGTTATTTACAAGGAAATTTTTAGAGACTTATGATTACTTTATATTTCTTTTACTTGTAATTTATATTTTTTGGATTTTGATTGTTGAATGAAAATGAAGTTTCAATCTTAGTTGTTTTTTTATAAATTTTTTATTACTTATCAAACAAAATTGTTCAACCCGTGTATCACACGGGTAGCTAACCTAGTAATCTATAAATCTGTGTGTATTTTTTTTTCTTTTGTAAATGATTCGATAATGTAAAGCATATGCATATATACTAGATAATATGTTTTTTCATGAAACGTTGCACCTGTTTATTAGAATAGTTGCCATTACAATCATAAGGGTATCCGGGGCACTCTCGGGGAGGGTGTTCGGTGACCACATTCCCCGATCGGGAACACCGCCGCCATCACCGCGGGGACCCGATTCTGGGAGTGGTTTCGGTGGTTGTTCACCGCGATGAATTGGCACATGGATCGAGGAAATAGACCTTGGCAACGGTCACTTTTTAAAAAAAAAATTCAAATTTTTTTAATATAAATAACCAACTTAAACTCACTCTCAAATAATTTTTTTACCACACCCACCACTCTCAAACTCACTCTAAAAAAATCTATCAAATACAACACACAATGGATCCCAAGTTCCCGTTTTTTCCTCCCCTACCCGACTTTCCCGACGATGAAGGTTCATCGTCAAGCGATGGTAGCTTAATTTTCTTCCAAAATCTCATCCAACATTCGGAGATATTAGACACGGCATCGTCTAGTAAAAAAAAATTGTCCCTCGAGATCGTGAGGGTGGCCACGAAACACTAATGGCCGATTATTTTGTAGAAAATCCAAAATTTAATGCCGATATTTTCCGTCAGAGGTTTCGTATGTCCAAGTCTTTGTTCCTAAAAATTGTTAGTGACGTCGAAGCGAACGACGAGTGGTTTCAAGAGGGCTTGGACGGGAGAATGAAGAAAAGTTTCACGCCGTTGCAAAAGGTTACTTCTGCGATTAAACAACTTGCAACCGGTAACCCACCAGACGAAAACGACGAGTATTTAAAGATGTCTGAAAGGACCTCTCGTGAGTGCCTTGAGTATTTCTGCCAGACGGTCTGTGCAATGTATGCCGGTGAATTCTTACGTAGACCAACGAGCCACGACGTTGCGCTATTGTATCAGGCTCATGAGGAGAGACATCACCTACCTGGTATGTTGGGTAGTCTGGATTGTACACACTTCGTCTGGAGAATGTGCCCCACAGAATTGGGTGGACAATATATGAGAGGCGATCATAAATACCTGACGGTTATGTTAGAGGCGGTGGCGTCTCAAGATTTGTGGATTTGACATGCTTTTTGTGGCCCGGCGGGTTC
Source organism: Helianthus tuberosus (assembly GCA_030545235.1). Taxonomy (NCBI): domain Eukaryota; kingdom Viridiplantae; phylum Streptophyta; class Magnoliopsida; order Asterales; family Asteraceae; genus Helianthus; species Helianthus tuberosus. The sequence continues at coordinate 66,775,300 of CM060447.1, forward strand.
ACAAAACGACATCAACGTGCTCCAACAATCTCCGTTATTTCTTACTCAACGAAACGGAATGGCGCCATATTGTCCATTTCAGGTGAACGACCACTTATACTGTAACACCTCAAAAATTCACGTCCTATAATGTGTAGACACGTGTCAAATGTTTAAACGTATGAAAGAAATATTATAGAAGGACTAAAGTTGACAATCATGGAAAGTATGTGGATATACGTATTCTAAATGTCAACAGTGAATAAATATATTATATTAACCCTACAAGATGCTCATACCTTCAAACGAATAAATCATGGATCATACGGAGCTAAAAGTGAGAGATTACAAACTACAGGGGCTAAATGTGTCAACATGTTTAAGTTATACCTCTGAGTGACCTTTTGACAAACCCGAAGCTTTGTAACGGTTAATTATGCTCACTAGAATGCACAATTTAAATTTCATAAAGTTTCGTTATCGTATGAGAAAGTTATGATCAAATTCGTGTGCGAAGGGTTAAAGCGTAAACGTTGAAAGTTAGGACTTTTCGGGTAACAATAAAGTTAACCGGGGACTTAACAAAGTGGGTATATGTTTTAAAGCCCTTATAGGTCAAATATGAGGGTTCATAATGCAAGAAACAAGTGCCTAATCGAATTTTGAAGAGCCAAGGATTAAATAGCAAAAGATCTAAAAATCAGATTTGGTCAGATGAGGCCTAGCGCGACGCGAGGGGGGCTTAGCGTCGCGCGAGGGGTGCCCAGCTCCGACTTCTTTGGGTTTGTTGCCTGCTGAGTGCAATCTGATCGATTTTATCCAATTTTTCACATCTCTCTTGACCCCTAGACACCCCCTAAGCACTAGGAACATGTGTTGATCAATTGTGGTGGGTTGTAGACTCATGTGTCAAAGATTTGTGGTGGATTAAACACTATATAAAGGCCATGATATGCACCAATGTTCTTCACACCTTCCTCTTGCAATCTGATCATTTCTGGAGCTCCAAGACACTCTCAAGTGATCACTAATCAAGCTTAGGACTATTGTAAGTTTGCTAATCCTTCTTTAATAATGTTTAGCTTAGTTATTTAGCTAAAAGTCAAACCGTCGTAATTACGGTTTGACTTCGAGATTAGTCAACAATGGCTCAGTCATATCTCGAATTAAAAGTAGTTATAAGTTGGTAATTATGTGGGTAATAAACCCTCAAAAGGGTTCCCTCTGATTACCACTCTAACCAGGTCAAAAGTCGGGTCAAACTTGCTAAGAAAAAGTCAACATGATACTTAAATTACAATTTATGCATAATTAGCAATGTAGATCATATACAACCTGTTTGATCATTGTTATAACTTGGTAATAAGTGTAAGAACATGTCCAAACATGTTCAACCCGACAATTTCCTGTTTAGACCCGGTTCGGAACCGAAAGTCGCATAGTTTGACTTATACTTTGACTTTCAGTTCTGACCCATTTTGGTATGATTTAGAAATACCTAAAAGCCTTATTTGGACCAGGTTACATGCTAGTATAACCCTCTGTGATTATACACTATGGTTCAATAGTTAACCGATTAATACGCATGATTCCGTTAATTGCTCATATGTTGACCATTATGCCCTTTTCACCTTAAAACGTGATTTTGAAAATGTAAAAGAGTAGAAACCTTAATTACTTATATATAGACTTGTATGCAAAGTTTGACATCAGTTTGAGGTGTAGAATAAGAGTTATGCTCGTTAGCGTAAAATTAAAGCCTTATGTTAATAAAACGGCGTAATTAGCATATAGCCTAGTTAAGCCTACTTTTTGATATCAAATCTTTTACCCACTGATTTAATATATTATTTTGGGATTTTTAAAGATTTTTAATAAATTTTAGGATGAGCATAACTTATAGTCGTAGGCTTAATCCGGTAATTGTCGGTTTTGCCCTTACGGGCTATAAAATGAGTTTTACATATCTAAACGACTCCAAACCTTTTGCTACTGATCACATATGATAAACAAATAATTTTAAGCCTTCTGGAAATATAAAAATATCAAATTTAAGTATCGAACCTAGAAACGGCTTCTAATCGCCTTTTTAAGCGTTTTAACGCATAGTATGTACTAAAACTATTTTAAACATACCAAGGGTGATACCTACTGATATTTGAGGCAAATTATAATATTTTAACAGTAAGCAAAGGTTGTGAAACTCAGACTTCAGTTTTGAGCTTTTCGGCTTATGTGAAATTACCAAAATACCCCTACGGGGCCTAGTTTGGTTATAATGGATAAATTTCACATATATACCTTACTCTACTATTATAACATGGTAAAATATGTATTTTTTCTGATTACATCAGACCTGTAACTCAGATAAATACTTAAACTCTTTTATAAACTTTTAAATGACCAAACTACCCCTAAGGGGCATAGTTTGTGTTTAAACTCGTTACGGGCATAATGAAAGACAACTTACTGATGTCACAACATATATGAAGCATACTAACTTAGGAAACCTGTAAATGGCTCATATGAATACCCGTTACGCTTATTACGCGTTCGGTTCGGTTTATGTAACTAGTTTACATAAACTAGCCTAAACGGGCCAAACCTTATCGGTTTTATCTCAAAATTCAGAGTGTGTATGAAATACCCATATTAAACAAGTCTCCAAACTTGTTGGGTCTAAATCACATTCTATCCGGTCTTCGCTTAATAGTGCGTACGAACCGTATCATTGAAACTAACCGGTCTAAGCTAAGGCTAAATTAAGGACCCGTTAGAAATCTAATAGGTTATTATAAACCTTCGTTCCAGATTAGGAGCCCAGTAAAAGTACTTGCATTATGCTGTATTTGATTGATACTTTGCTCAGGTAAATACTCTTAACTTATTTTCCCTATACGGGCTTGGGGTACGGTACTATAAAAGTACCGCTTGGTCGGGTATGTAGTCATTTAAATCGGATTGTGATTAATGTATTTACATAACCCGCTTTATTCTGTATTATTTGATGTATGGCCCTTGGGGGTTAAATGACCATGTCCCGGATATCCTTGGCATCATTTTACGAAATGGCCACGACCTAAGCACGGGGTGTAGGCGTACACCTGACAGATGCATTATGTAAAAACTGGTAATCCACTAAAGGAATCAACCTTGTGGGCACTATACCTGTGGCGTGTCAGTTAACTTAAACCGGCTCTTCTAACCGGTGCTAATGGACGGCAAATAAGTAAATCTGTATACAAGATTATATACAAATAATTGTCCCAAGTTATAAAGATATTTTTGCCGAAGTGCATTCAAATCAATTTTCAAACGCTTTTCTAAATGAGTCAGTTGAGTTGTATTTACCAGTGTAAACTGACGTATTTTCCAAAAAAGGTTAAGTGCAGGTGCTAGACGAAATAGACTGGCTACTCCAGGCATCATTACTCAAGTCTCGCAAGCTCTAGATGTCGAAGTATGTTGAACAGTTATCTTTTTATATTGATCCGCCTGTGGATCCTTTACTTTCCGTTGTAATACTTGGATATTACTTTTTATTCGGATTGTAATATATTTATCTTTTGCTTCCGCTGTGCATTTATATGATTGTGTTGTTTGACTATTATGTTGCCAACCACGTCACGATACTCCCCACCGGGCCCACCGGTGACACGTGGAAAGTCGGGGTGTGACAGGTTGGTATCAGAGCCAACACTGAGTGAATTAAACGCTAGCCTTTTGCGTTTAATCTCAGCTACACAGTTGCACATTCTTGAGTCTAGACAAGAACATAGGACAAATTCCAATTTGTTTCATTGTCTTTTAATTACTCCCTTGATTATCTTTCTGATTAGCCTTTGCATAGGCAAGTCATTTTTTTTTATTTTTTTGAAGTCCCGTTTAGGGAAACCACATACCTGTTTAAATTTAAAGGAACAATTATGTTTAAAATATCATTCCTATATTATAAGATCTACCGTTATAATAAAATGGCAAAATCTAAAAAGGACAAGACCTAGCTCATGTGTCATTTTAAGGCAGGGCCAAGATGGTAGTTCCATAATTAGATTCAGATCCTCGTTAACATTCCAATTAAGGACTGTTCTGCGTTAATTATTAAAAAGAATCTAAAGAGTAAAACCTAGCCTAAATGTCATTATAGACATGGCCAAGATGGTAGAACCTATTTAAGAGATTCAAATTTTTGTTAAACATCTGAAAGCAAATTAACATGCTTGACAAAGTGTGATACGAAAAAAAAATCACATGAGTAATTTTTAATTGGGTTATTCTAAATCCCCTTATTTATGTAATCATCCCTTATGGATGAAGTGCCCACGGGCTTTGATTAACGTCCTCTGAGACTAAAGACAGTGGTAGCCTACAACTCCCTGTCAAGAAAAGGTAATGAACTTTGATTCAAACCTTAATGCCTCGATTCTCTGAAATCATGGCTTATAAATTAAACTCGTCTACGTGACTAGGCCTTTTGTGCTATTATTAACTTATAATTTAGGATTATGATAAAAATCCTGAACAATTATATATTTATCAAATTAACTAATATGTGTATTAAAAACATGGTTAATAAATCGTTTAAAACGATAAAACTGTATAAGCTTCCGTATAAACCTTGTCCTTGTTTAATTTTATATAGCAATTAAAGCTACATGGCTAGGTCCGAGGAAGAGAACAGTCATCCGTTGGAAAACCGCGATGATAATGATAGGATTAATATAACCAAAGGAGAACTTCGTTCACTGATTGATACAGCTGTATCTAAAGCTGTAGAGGAACAGTTCAGGGAGTATAGTGGGACTAATAGTCGAGCCTCAACTGTACCCCACTCTAACTCTGTCCCTAAAACTCATTCAGAGCCTCATAACAAGCCGCCCTCTAAGAATGAAGGGCCAAAGAAGGATGATGATCGACATTCATCAAATGAACACAGTGTTCCATCCAAGAAGATAGCTTTCGATAATGAACCACGTACCAAGTCTTGTACCTATAAGTACTTTGTTTCTTGTAAACCCCGAGATTTCACTGGGGAGAAAGGAGCAGTAGATTGTATGATCTGGTTTGATGAAATGGACACGGTGGTGGACATCAGCGGTTGTGCTGAGAGGGATGTAGTAAAGTATGTATCCCAATCATTCAAAGGAGAGGCACTAGCTTGGTGGAGGTCTCCCATTCAAGCTGCTGGGAAGATCCCGCTCTACAACATGTCATGGGAGCAGTTTGTTACCCTCATTATGGAAAACTACTGCCCTCAACATGAGGTCGAAGGAATTGAATCTAATTTCTTATCATTGGTGATGACAAACTTAGACTGTCAAGCTTACCTCACCAGTTTCAATACCCTGTCCAGACTGGTTCCTTACCTTGTAACACCAGAGCCCAAGCGAATTGCTCGCTTCATTGGAGGTTTAGCCCCAGAAATCAAGGCCAGTGTTAAGGCTTCAAGACCTGCTATGTTTAGGTCGGCAACTGATCTCTCTTTATCCCTTACTCTAGATGCGGTCAGGTTGAGATCGCTAAAGAAATCTGAAGAAAGTAAGAGGAAGCGTGAGGATGATAACTCACGAGGGTCAGAGAAGAAGCACAAGGGAAACACCGACTCTAAGAAGCCTGGGTCTGGAAGGAACAGTCAGCGAACAGAGGAAAATCCAAAGTGCACGAATTGCCAGAAACGCCACTTTGGAAAGTGCAGACTTGAGTCCAATTCTAATTCAGGAGCACCTGCATGTGGGATATGCAAATCTAAAGAGCACAAGACGATAGAGTGTAAGAAGATAAAAGATGCCACATGCTACAACTACAATGAGAAGGGGCACATAAAGACCAACTGCCCTAAGTATGCCAAGAAGCCTGAAGAGGTTAGGAAGACTAATGCTAGAGTCTTTCGATTGGATGCCAAAGAAGCGGTCCTAGACGACAACGTTATTACAGGTACTTTCCTTGTAAACGATGTCTTTGCAAGAGTACTTTTTGATTCAGGCGCTGATAAGTCGTTCGTAGATAATAAGTTTTGTGAATTGCTGAATTTACCTGTCAAAACCTTAAGTGTGGATTATGAGGTGGAGCTAGCAGATGGCACCATAGAAACCGTCTCAACTGTGTTAGATGGGTGTGTTATATCCATTAAGAACCATTCTTTTCCTCTGTCTCTACTTCCCTTTAGGTTGGCCGGTTTTGACATAGTTCTGGGTATGGACTGGTTATCTCATAACCAGGCCCAAATTGTCTGCAACAAAAAGCAGGTAATGATAAAGACTCCGTCTGGTGAATCACTTACCGTTCAGGGAGATACACGGTATGGATTGCCTGAGCAAGTGACCATGCTCAAGGCTTCCAAGTGCTTGAAGAAGGGTTGTGTCATTTACATGGCACATGTGACTATTGATGAACCGAAACCCAAGATTGAAGGTATCCCAGTCATTTCTGAATACCCTGAAGTGTTTCCTGAAGATCTACCTGGTTTACCACCAGATAGGCAAGTAGAGTTCAGAATTGACATCATCCCCGGAGCCGCACCTGTTGCTAGAACACCTTATAGGTTGGCACCAACGGAGATGAAAGAACTAAGGACACAGCTAGATGAATTGATAGCCAAGGGTTTCATTAAACCTAGTTCGTCTCCTTGGGGAGCGCCAGTCCTGTTTGTCAAGAAGAAGGATGGATCGATGCGTCTGTGCATCGACTATCGTGAGCTTAACAAGCTCACGATAAAGAATAGGTACCCTTTGCCCAGAATCGACGATTTGTTTGATCAATTACAAGGGGCAAGTTACTTCTCGAAGATTGATTTGAGGTCAGGCTACCATCAACTGAAGGTTAGAGATGAAGACGTACACAAAACTGCATTTAGGACTCGTTATGGTCATTACGAGTTCCTAGTGATGCCTTTTGGGCTCACTAATGCACCGACCGCGTTCATGGATCTCATGAATCGCGTTTGCAAACCGTACTTAGATAAATTCGTCATCGTTTTCATCGACGACATTCTTATCTATTCGAAGAATCAAGCTGACCATGAGAAACACCTTCGCTGTATTCTCAAACTCTTGCATCAGGAGAAGCTCTATGCCAAATTCTCCAAGTGTGAATTTTGGCTTCCAGAAGTCCAATTCCTTGGGCACGTGGTTAGTGAGCGTGGTATCCAAGTGGATCCCGCTAAGGTTGAAGCAGTTATGAATTGGCAAGAGCCAAAGACGCCTACAGAGATTCGTAGCTTCCTAGGATTGGCAGGATATTACAGGCGTTTCATCGAAAATTTTTCAAGGATTGCTGCACCCCTAACTTCCTTGACTAAGAAGAAAGTAAAGTTCATTTGGGGCCCTAAGCAGCAAGAGTCCTTTGATAGTTTGAAGCAAAAGCTGAGCAACGCCCCAGTACTGACATTGCCAGATGGAATAGAAGAGTTCATGGTTTACTGCGATGCATCACACACTGGCATGGGGTGTGTGCTTATGCAGAAAGGCAAGGTTATTGCCTATGCTTCACGACAGTTAAAGGTGCATGAAAAGAATTACACCACCCACGATTTGGAATTGGGTGCCGTTGTATTCGCACTAAAACTGTGGAGGCATTATCTTTATGGGATTAAGTGTGTGATCTATTCTGATCACAAGAGCCTTCAGCATCTGTTTAATCAGAAGGAATTAAACATGAGGCAACGCCATTGGATGGAAACTTTAAATGATTATGATTGTGAAATCAAGTACCATCCCGGCAAGGCGAATGTAGTCGCCGATGCCTTGAGTCGAAAGGAGAGGGTGAAACCCATCCGAATCAATGCCAAGCGCATGGAGATAAAGAATAATTTGATTGTAAGGTTGTTAGCTGCACAAAAGGAAGCTGTGTTGGAAGCTAACTATCCTAATGAAAAGCTAGGAGTAACCGAGGAGCAGTTAACTCTTAGCAAGGACGGAATTTTAAGATTAAATGGACGAATATGGGTTCCAATTTATGGAGGACTTCGAGATGTCATCCTCCAGGAAGCCCATAGTTCCAAATACTCCGTTCATCCTGGAGCTGATAAGATGTACCAGGATCTAAAGGCAAATTATTGGTGGATAGGCTTGAAGTAGGGATGGGCTTTTTTTCCCAAATACCCGTACTCGTACCCGTACCGTACCCATACCCGTACCTGTACCCGTACCGATTTTGGGTATTTGGTACATGTATCGGTACTCAGTTTTATTAATTTTGGTATTCGGTACTTTCGGTATTGGTACGGGTACGGGTAAAAACGGGTACTGGTACCGAATTTTATGTATACCTTTGAAAGTTTTTTTTTAATTATGTTTTATTTCGTATTATGGTATTTATAGTGTACTCGTATTGATTTTACCTATATGGTACCCGTATCATATTGGTACTCGTACCAATTTTACCTATTTGGTACTCGTACTATATTGGTACTCATGTCAATTTTACCTATTTAGGGGCTGTTTGGCTAAGCTTATTTTTTTTACTTATTTACTTATTTGCTTTTTGAAAAGTTAAAAGGTGTTTGGGTTAGCTTATTATGTGAGAGGAATAAGTAAATAAGTCATTCCATTATGACTTATTTGCTTTTCAAATAAGCAAATAAGTAAATAAGTAAAAAAAATAAGCTTAGCCAAACAGCCCCTTAGTACTCGTATAAGTGCTCAAAAACTAAATAAAAACAAAATGGTACCAAAGCGGGTACTGTACCGAAAATACCCGTACCAGTACCCGTACTCGTACCCGTACCGTACCTATATATTTGGTACGGTATTTGGTACCCAGTTTTGTTCAAATTCGGTACCGGTATTTTCGGTACTGGTACTGGTACGGGTACGGGTACTGTACCAATCTCATCCCTAGCTTGAAGAAGTCTGTAGCCACTCATGTAGCTAAATGCTTGACATGTGCGCAAGTCAAAGCCGAGCATCAGAAACCATCAGGTTTGCTACAACAGTCTGAACTTCCTACATGGAAGTGGGAAATGGTAACTATGGATTTTATCACCAAGTTACCTAAGACAAGGAAAGGAAATGATACAATATGGGTTATAGTTAATAGACTGACTAAGTCAGCACATTTCTTACCCATCAAGGAGACTTATAGCTCCGACATGCTAGCCCAGTTATACGTTGATAAGATTGTATCCTTACATGGCATACCTGTGGCTATTATCTCTGATAGAGATACTAGGTACACGTCGCATTTTTGGAAGAGTTTCCAACAATCTTTGGGCACACGTTTGAATTTTAGTACGGCTTATCATCCTCAGACTGACGGTCCGAGTGAGCGTACTATTCAAACGTTGGAGGACATGCTACGTGCATGTGCGATCGATTTGGGTGGTAGTTGGGATAAGAACCTACCATTAATCGAATTCTCCTACATCAATAGCTACCATACCAGCATTAAGGCTGCGCCCTTCGAGGCATTATACGGTAGAAAGTGTAGATCGCCTGTTTGTTGGGCGGAAGTTGGAGATGTCCAATTATCAGGACCAGAGATAGTCTTTGAAACGACGGACAAGATTGTCCAGATTCGTGACCGTCTTAAAGCTGCCCGAGATAGGCAGAAGAGCTACGCAGATCCGAAGCGTAAAGCTTTTCACTTCGAAGTAGGTGACAAAGTGTTGCTAAAAGTATCACCCTGGAAGGGGGTGATGCGATTTGGTAAGAAAGGCAAGCTAAGCCTGAGATACATAGGACCTTTCGAGGTTATCGAACGTGTCGGGTCAGTTGCCTATAAATTAAACTTACCGGAAGAGCTCAGTGGAATTCACAATGTGTTCCACATCTGCAATCTGAAAAAGTGTTTCGCTGACGAATCACTGGTAATACCGCATACAGATGTGCATATAGATGAGAGCTTGAAGTTTGTGGAAAAACCATTGTCGATTGAGGATCAACAGGTTAAGAAGCTTCGAAGGAAGCATGTATCTATTGTAAAGGTCAAGTGGGATGCCCGTAGAGGTCCCGAATACACGTGGGAGGTTGAATCCACGATGAAAGAAAAGTACCCATATTTATTTCAGTAAATCTTGGGTCGAGATTTATTTTAAGGGGGTGAGGATGTAACACCTCGAAAATTCAAGTCCTATAATGTGTAGACACGTGTCAAATGTTTAAACGTGTGAAAGAAATATTATAGAAGGACTAAAGTTGACAATCATGGAAAGTATGTGGATATACGTATTCTAAATGTCAACAGTGAATAAATATATTATATTAACCCTACAAGATGCTCATACCTTCAAACGAATAAATCATGGATCATACGGAGCTAAAAGTGAGAGATTACAAACTACAGGGGCTAAATGTGTCAACATGTTTAAGTTATACCTCTGAGTGACCTTTTGACAAACCCGAAGCTTTGTAACGGTTAATTATGCTCACTAGAATGCACGATTTAAATTTCATAAAGTTTCGTTATCGTATGAGAAAGTTATGATCAAATTCGTGTGCGAAGGGTTAAAGCGTAAACGTTGAAAGTTAGGACTTTTCGGGTAACAATAAAGTTAACCGGGGACTTAACAAAGTGGGTATATGTTTTAAAGCCCTTATAGGTCAAATATGAGGGTTCATAATGCAAGAAACAAGTGCCTAATCGAATTTTGAAGAGCCAAGGATTAAATAGCAAAAGATCTAAAAATCAGATTTGGTCAGATGAGGCCTAGCGCGACGCGAGGGGGGCATAGCGTCGCGCGAGGGGTGCCCAACTCCGACTTCTTTGGGTTTGTTGCCTGCTGAGTGCAATCTGATCGATTTTATCCGATTTTTCACATCTCTCTTGACCCCTAGACACCCCCTAAGCACTAGGAACATATGTTGATCAATTGTGGTGGGTTGTAGACTCATGTGTCAAAGATTTGTGGTGGATTAAACACTATATAAAGGCCATGATATGCACCAATGTTCTTCACACCTTCCTCTTGCAATCTGATCATTTCTGGAGCTCCAAGACACTCTCAAGTGATCACTAATCAAGCTTAGGACTATTGTAAGTTTGCTAATCCTTCTTTAATAATGTTTAGCTTAGTTATTTAGCTAAATGTCAAACCGTCGTAATTACGGTTTGACTTCGAGATTAGTCAACAATGGCTCAGTCATATCTCGAATTAAAAGTAGTTATAAGTTGGTAATTATGTGGGTAATAAACCCTCAAAAGGGTTCCCTCTGATTACCACTCTAACCAGGTCAAAAGTCGGGTCAAACTTGCTAAGAAAAAGTCAACAGGATACTTAAATTACAATTTATGCATAATTAGCAATGTAGATCATATACAACCTGTTTGATCATTGTTATAACTTGGTAATAAGTGTAAGAACATGTCCAAACATGTTCAACCCGACAATTTCCTGTTTAGACCCGGTTCGGAACCGAAAGTCGCATAGTTTGACTTATACTTTGACTTTCAGTTCTGACCCGTTTTGGTATGATTTAGAAATACCTAAGAGCCTTATTTGGACCAGGTTACATGCTAGTATAACCCTCTATGATTATATGTAACACCCCGAAAATTTTAAAACCTTAAACTGGAATTAGTAAGGTTTATATAAACGAGAATTTACTAACTAGGAAATTTAACCTAATTAGTTAAAAGACTAGAAATAACCATAAAGTAGAGTTAAAGCTTACTAAAATCAATAATGATCAAAGTGAAGGGGTTAAAGTTGTTAAAACTGAAAATTTAAAGTCTAATAAACAAACAAAACCCAAACTTAACCCCCCACTTCAATTCCTGGTCGACCAGAAACATCAGGGGCGACACCCACCATGAATCAACCCTAGAACTCTACTAAAATCCACAATTGAAGGAGCAAATCTGGTCCAAACTGAATTTTGAGCCTAGAATCGTAATCCTCACTGCAAGAGGATTCTAAGGTATGTGAAATTTGATGAAATCTATCAACTTGAAATTCTCATGATTTTGTAAAACTGAAATTAGATGCTTGCATGTGTGTCATTTGGTTAGATTAAGGTTGATTAGGTGTTTAGAAGTAAAACCTAGTTAACTATTTGAGAAATCATGACCCAATTCAGAAAGTTCCATGAACACCTTGAAGGTGGGTTGTGGGTTTTACATGAAGATGATGAACACTAGGGTTAAGAAGGGTTATTCTAGTGTAATTTGATTGTTGAAAGTGATTCCAGAAAGATATGATGCTTAAAACACTATAGGAGGGCTCTATTGTTGTCAAGATAGCTAATTAGCAAGCTAAGAAGTTGATTTCTAAAGATATAAAAATTCTGCATATGAAGTGTTTGTTGAAATGCCTCTATGAAGGCTTGAAAAATTGAAATTTCGAGTTAAAACGCATAATCATGATGTCCGGTGTATTATGCGAATTATGATATGAAAAGAGTTCTAAACATGTGTTGGATTGAACTCTATAGGACAAGATACCGGAACGTCAAGCGGACAAGCCGGTGGAGACTCACGGTTGAAGGGAGTGCGCTAAGGTATGTAACTTGACCCGTTACATTAAGTAAAAATTAGATCATTGTATTTGGTTTAGCTGAATTATAAAATACAAGTTGTTATGAAGTAAAGCTATGATATTGCTATATTGAATATTTGACCGAAAGATGGATTGAACTCGTTGGTAGTTGTCAAAAAGGAAGGAATTCCATCGACAAGCCAAACGGGTCGGATAATTAAGCAAGACATGATTAATGCTCCGGATTATGTTAGGTTGATTGTTGATTTTGAATGTTATATAACATATCAGAATTACAAGATTCTTATTGTTTAATATCATAGAAAAAGACTGAATTTCGAGAATTGGGGTCTTGATGTAATGACTAAACAAAGTAAAACATGGAATCCCAGGTACTACCGTAAATTACGGTAGTACCGTAATTTACGGTGAATGATAAATGTTTACGGTGCAAAACTCCTGATTTACGGTGCACCAAGAATTCTCAGGACTCACCGTAAATTACGGTGATACCGTAATTTACGGTGGAACAGAAACTTTATTTTTTTTTATTTCATTTTAAATCGATGTTTTAATCATATGCTAAGTCTTATGTAATAAAGTCAAAACTAATGTTTTTAATGGTTTTGACCCTAGGTGATTAGATGGATCTTACGGATGGTGGTCAAGCGATGTCGAAGAACCGAACACGAATTTTGAAGCTTCCGCTATGTGTTAAACTTATTAAATATTTGTTCTTGGGTTGTAAACAAATTCTCAAACAACTTTTGTAGGTTCTAACTTAGTCATTAGTTGACTAAGGTTTATGATACATACTGAAACTTATGTTAAGCTATTATCTTTTGGTATAAATTAGTAATTAATTCAAGTATAAATTTAAGGGTGTTACAAGTTGGTAATCAGAGCTCATGGTTGTCAATAAGTGTTCGGTTCAAGCTTGATCGATCGTCCGGTAAGAACTAACTTGTTTTGGTAATAAATTATGTACTATGTATAGAATGAGAAATGAACAATATGCATGAAAAGAGTGTGTAAGCTCACTCGAAAACAAGAAATGCATGAAACAAGAATGATCAAATCAAGTTACGGACTTGATTGAATAGAAACAAGAATGATCAAATCAAGTTACGGACTTGATTGAATAGAAACAAGAATGATCAAATCAAGTTACGGACTTGATTGAATAGAAACAAGAATTATAAAATCAAGTTACGAACTTGATTAAATCAAAACAAGTAAAGCATGTGTTATAAATGGAATGTTTAACAATCTATGTAAACATTTCAGAAATCGAGATGGCTGATGGAGGCAATGATAATGCGGTGCCAAGAGTCACCGAACAAGTAAGGGAAGTGATTGCCGAAGAGGTTGGGAAGGCGATCGAAAACAGTTTGTCGGGTTTTATTGATAAAATCCAACACACGGTTTTATCAATAGTAGAAGATAGAATCAAGAAACTAGAAGATGATTCAAATGTAGCAAAGGAGAAACGAGGAGGACGAAAGCCTTGTTCATACAAGGAATTCATGGCTTGTAAACCACCAACATATAATGGGGAGGTTGACCCAATAGTGTGCCAACGATGGCTAAGTGACATCGAAGGAGTATTCGAGAGAACCCATTGTGACGAAGAAGACTACGTAGCCTATGGTACGGGTCAACTAAGGAGTCAAGCGAAAGATTGGTGGGATAACAAAAAGAAGGAGATTGGAAGTGAAGCGGCTAAGGCCATGACTTGGGAGGAGTTTAAGACGCCGTTTCTTAAACACCATAGTCCCAAGGCGGTCATAAATAAAATCAAGGAAGAATTCATGCAACTCAGACACAAAGGTGAATCCATAGACAAAATCACGGGGATGTTTATGGATAAGATGAAGTTCTGTGATGACTTGATAACGAATGAAGAGCAAAAGGTCTACTATTATCATAACATGCTAAGTGCTGAATATAGAGAGTTCATAACCCCTTCAAAGTACGAGACCCTTACCGAGATTGTCAATGCTGCTCGGGAAAGGGAGATTGAATTGAAGAAGAGTATAGAACGGGGTGAACGAAGGGCACAAGATGTAAATCCAAGCCCTGCCAAGAAAGCAAGAACGAATGAATCAGCAAAGAAATCAGATGCTAAAGGTAGTACATCAGGTTGTAAAATTTGTGGGAAGAATCATAAGGGCGAATGTCGTTACAAGGATAAGCCTTGTCCCATATGCAAGAAAACGGGACATATGGCTATGTCATGCCCGGAGAAAGTGACGGTTTGTTACAACTGTTACCGAACGGGTCACAAGAAGTCGGAATGCCCGGAACTGGTTGGAAAGAAGGATGGGCAAGAACCAAAAGGTGAAGCCCCGAAAGCAAAGGCAAGATCTTTCCAACTAACTGCTGCAGAAGCAAAGATTGAACCCGACGTGGTCTCAGGTATATTTGCTGTAAATTCAATTCCCGCACACGTGTTATTTGATACGGGTGCGAATAAATCCTTTGTTTCATATGGGTTTATTCGACATCCTTCATTTATTCTAACGAAATTACCTGTGCCTTTAGAAGTAGAGATAGGTAATAACAAAAGCTTTATTGTTTGTGATGTATGTGAAAATTGTAAACTGAGCATCGACGATGAAGAATATTTGATAAATCTAATCCCGATGTCGATGGGAGAATTTCAAGTAGTTGTGGGGATGGATTGGCTATCTCAATATCATGCAAAGGTCGTGTGTTTTCGCAAAGAGATAAAACTAACATCTCCGAGCGGAAAACACGTCACCATATATGGCGAAAAACGAGGCAACCCCATAGTATGTTCGATGTTGAAAGCTCACAAGCTCATGAAGCGAGGATGCAAGGCATTCATAATTTATGCAAATGAGACCGAGAAAGAATCACGGAAGATTGGAGATGTACCGGTAGTACGAGATTATGAAGATGTTTTTCCGGAAGATTTGCCGGGGATACCGCCTGAACGGGAAGTAGAGTTCGGGATCGAATTGATTCCGGGCGCGAAACCTGTGGCAAAAGCCCCGTACCGACTTGCACCGTCGGAATTACAAGAGCTAATGTCCCAAA
The DNA here is from genome assembly GCA_030545235.1 of Helianthus tuberosus. NCBI lineage: Eukaryota > Viridiplantae > Streptophyta > Magnoliopsida > Asterales > Asteraceae > Helianthus > Helianthus tuberosus. The sequence goes on from CM060447.1 coordinate 66,790,754, forward strand.
TTCAAGATTTGCTTGACAAGGGATTTATAAGGCCGAGTGTGTCTCCTTGGGGCGCGCCGGTGTTGTTCGTGAGAAAGAAGGACGGGAGCATGCGCATGTGTATCGATTATCGGGAGTTAAACAAACTCACGGTAAAGAACCGATACCCGCTCCCGAGGATAGATGACTTATTTGACCAACTACAAGGCGCGAGTTGGTTTTCAAAAAATTGAGCTTAGGTCGGGATATCACCAACTAAAGGTCAAAGAAGAAGATGTGCCGAAGACGGCTTTTCGCACAAGATACGGACATTACGAATTTCTCGTGATGTCGTTTGGGCTGACAAATGCGCCCGCGGCTTTCATGGACCTCATGAACCGGGTTTGCAAGCCAATGTTAGATAAGTCGGTCATCGTGTTTATCGATGATATCTTGGTGTACTCGAAAAATGAAGCTGAACACTCACACCACTTACAGGAAGTGTTAGAGACACTTAGACGAGAGAAGTTATATGCAAAATTCTCTAAATGTGCCTTTTGGTTACGAGAGGTACAATTTCTCGGCCATGTCATAAATGCCGACGGAGTTTTGGTGGATCCGTCAAAGATAGAGGCGGTGTCAAAATGGAATCCTCCGAAGAACCCTTCGGAAATTAGAAGCTTTTTGGGGCTTGCTGGATATTATAGGAGATTCATTCAAGATTTCTCCAAGATTGCATCGCCGCTAACAAAGCTAACCCAAAAGAAAGCAAAGTTTGTTTGGGGAGTCGATCAAGAAAAAGCGTTTCGGACGCTAAAAGAAAGGCTAACTCAAGCTCCGGTACTGACATTGCCGGACGGAGTCGAAGACATGGTGGTTTATTCGGATGCTTCATTATCGGGGCTCGGTTGCGTGTTGATGCAACGGGGCAAGGTAATAGCCTATGCCTCGAGACAATTGAAGATACACGAGAAGAAATACCCCACGCACGATCTCGAGTTGGCAGCGGTAGTATTTGCATTAAAAATATGGAGGCATTACTTGTATGGGGTAAAATGCACCATATTCACCGACCACAAGAGTTTGAAATACTTCTTCGACCAGAAGGAGTTAAATATGCGACAAAGGCGATGGCTGGAAACGGTAAAGGATTATGATTGTGAGATACACTATCACCCCGGAAAGGCAAACGTGGTAGCGGATGCTCTAAGCAGAAAAGCGGATTATGTCCCAATACGAGTGAGGTCGTTGCAACTCGTGGTAACCTCGGGTGTACTTGAACGTATTCGAGAAGCGCAATTAGAAGCAGTAAAAGAAGAGAATTGGAAGAAGGAAAGAATAATTGGGCAGTTGAAAGACTTGTCGGATGGGAATCACGGGTTAAAGACTCGATCCGGAAGGATATGGGTCCCACATACCTGTGGAGTAAAGGCGCTTCTACTTGATGAAGCTCATAAATCCCGTTATTCAATTCGTCCGGGTGCGACCAAGATGTACAATGATTTGAAACAAAATTATTGGTGGCCCGGAATGAAGAGGGATGTGGCGAAGTATGTGGAAAAATGCTTGACATGTTTACAAGTCAAGGCGGAGCATCAGAAACCCTATGGCAAACTCCAACCGTTGGAAATTCCGGTTTGGAAATGGGAACATCTTACAATGGACCTGTTAACCAAACTGCCTAGGACAAACCGTGGTTTTGATGCCATATGGGTAGTGGTGGATAGATTAACGAAAAGTGCTCATTTCATTCCGATTCGTGAGACTTATACGTCAGAAAAGATGTCAGAAGTCTATACCAATGAAATCATAGCACGTCATGGAGTGCCGGTGTCCATCGTGTCCGATAGGGATACCCGGTTTACCTCGAAATTCTGGCGTGAATTCCAAGAACAAATGGGGACCAAATTGTTCATTAGCACTGCGTACCATCCTCAAACGGATGGAAAAAGTGAAAGAACGATACAAATATTAGGAGACATGTTACGGGCGTGTATAATCGACTTTGGAGGCAGTTGGGATGTTCACCTACCGTTAGTTGAATTTTCTTATAACAACAGTTACCAATCTAGTATTAAAATGGCACCATACGAACTGCTTTACGGTAGGAAGTGTCGAACCCCGGTTTGTTGGGGTGAAGTGGGTCCACGCGAACTCGCCCATCAAGACATAGTAAGAGCCACGAACGAAAAGATCGATAAAGTTCGGGCACACTTGAAAGCGGCTCAAGACAGGCAAAAGGCGTATGTAGATAAAAGGAAAAGGCCAATTGAATTTCAAGTGGGTGACATGGTCATGCTAAAAGTGTCCTCGTGGAAAGGCGTTATTAGATTTAGAAAGAAGGGGAAGTTAAGCCCAAGGTTTATCGGGCCATTTAAAATTATCGGGAGAGTTGGCAAGGTAGCTTACCGTCTTGAACTACCGGAGGAGCTAAGTGGGATCCATGGAACGTTTCACGTATCTCAATTAAGAAAGTGCCTAGCTGACGAAACGACCTATATCCATTATGATGATATCGAAGTGGATAATAGTCTAAATTATGTGGTGAGACCGGTTGAAATTTTAGACAGAAAGGTCAAACGTTTACGAAATAAACAAATCGATCAAGTCAAAGTCAAATGGGAGCATAGGAAAGGTTCGGACACTACATGGGAGTCCGAAGAGGAGATGCGACGTCTTCACCCTACTTTATTTGGTACGTATCGCGGTTTCGAGGACGAAACCCTTTTTAAGGGGGGTGGACTTGTAACACCCCGAAAATTTTAAAACCTTAAACTGGAATTAGTAAGGTTTATATAAACGAGAATTTACTAACTAGGAAATTTAACCTAATTAGTTAAAAGACTAGAAATAACCATAAAGTAGAGTTAAAGCTTACTAAAATCAATAATGATCAAAGTGAAGGGGTTAAAGTTGTTAAAACTGAAAATTTAAAGTCTAATAAACAAACAAAACCCAAACTTAACCCCCCACTTCAATTCCTGGTCGACCAGAAACATCAGGGGCGACACCCACCATGAATCAACCCTAGAACTCTACTAAAATCCACAATTGAAGGAGCAAATCTGGTCCAAACTGAATTTTGAGCCTAGAATCGTAATCCTCACTGCAAGAGGATTCTAAGGTATGTGAAATTTGATGAAATCTATCAACTTGAAATTCTCATGATTTTGTAAAACTGAAATTAGATGCTTGCATGTGTGTCATTTGGTTAGATTAAGGTTGATTAGGTGTTTAGAAGTAAAACCTAGTTAACTATTTGAGAAATCATGACCCAATTCAGAAAGTTCCATGAACACCTTGAAGGTGGGTTGTGGGTTTTACATGAAGATGATGAACACTAGGGTTAAGAAGGGTTATTCTAGTGTAATTTGATTGTTGAAAGTGATTCCAGAAAGATATGATGCTTAAAACACTATAGGAGGGCTCTATTGTTGTCAAGATAGCTAATTAGCAAGCTAAGAAGTTGATTTCTAAAGATATAAAAATTCTGCATATGAAGTGTTTGTTGAAATGCCTCTATGAAGGCTTGAAAAAATTGAAATTTCGAGTTAAAACGCATAATCATGATGTCCGGTGTATTATGCGAATTATGATATGAAAAGAGTTCTAAACATGTGTTGGATTGAACTCTATAGGACAAGATACCGGAACGTCAAGCGGACAAGCCGGTGGAGACTCACGGTTGAAGGGAGTGCGCTAAGGTATGTAACTTGACCCGTTACATTAAGTAAAAATTAGATCATTGTATTTGGTTTAGCTGAATTATAAAATACAAGTTGTTATGAAGTAAAGCTATGATATTGCTATATTGAATATTTGACCGAAAGATGGATTGAACTCGTTGGTAGTTGTCAAAAAGGAAGGAATTCCATCGACAAGCCAAACGGGTCGGATAATTAAGCAAGACATGATTAATGCTCTGGATTATGTTAGGTTGATTGTTGATTTTGAATGTTATATAACATATCAGAATTACAAGATTCTTATTGTTTAATATCATAGAAAAAGACTGAATTTCGAGAATTGGGGTCTTGATGTAATGACTAAACAAAGTAAAACATGGAATCCCAGGTACTACCGTAAATTACGGTAGTACCGTAATTTACGGTGAATGATAAATGTTTACGGTGCAAAACTCCTGATTTACGGTGCACCAAGAATTCTCAGGACTCACCGTAAATTACGGTGATACCGTAATTTACGGTGGAACAGAAACTTTATTTTTTTTTATTTCATTTTAAATCGATGTTTTAATCATATGCTAAGTCTTATGTAATAAAGTCAAAACTAATGTTTTTAATGGTTTTGACCCTAGGTGATTAGATGGATCTTACGGATGGTGGTCAAGCGATGTCGAAGAACCGAACACGAATTTTGAAGCTTCCGCTATGTGTTAAACTTATTAAATATTTGTTCTTGGGTTGTAAACAAATTCTCAAACAACTTTTGTAGGTTCTAACTTAGTCATTAGTTGACTAAGGTTTATGATACATACTGAAACTTATGTTAAGCTATTATCTTTTGGTATAAATTAGTAATTAATTCAAGTATAAATTTAAGGGTGTTACATTATACACTATGGTTCATTAGTTAACCGATTAATACGCATGATTCCGTTAATTGCTCATATGTTGACCATTATGCCCTTTTCACCTTAAAACGTGATTTTGAAAATGTAAAAGAGTAGAAACCTTAATTACTGATATATAGACTTGTATGCAAAGTTTGACATCAGTTTGAGGTGTAGAATAAGAGTTATGCTCGTTAGCGTAAAATTAAAGCCTTATGTTAATAAAACGGCGTAATTAGCGTATAGCCTAGTTAAGCCTACTTTTTGATATCAAATCTTTTACCCACTGATGTAATATATTATTTTGGGATTTTTAATGATTTTTAATTAATTTTAGGATGAGCATAACTTATAGTCGTAGGCTTAATCCGGTAATTGTCGGTTTTGCCCTTACGGGCTATAAAATGAGTTTTACATATCTAAACAACTCCAAACCTTTTGCTACTGATCACATATGATAAATAAATCATTTTAAGCCTTTTGGAAATATAAAAATATCAGATTTAAGTATCGAACCCGGAAACGGCTTCTAATCACCTTTTTAAGCGTTTTAACGCATAGTATGTACTAAAACTATTTTAAACATACCAAGGATGATACCTACTGATATTTGAGGCAAATTATAATATTTTAACAGTAAGCAAAGGTTGTGAAACTCAGACTTCAGTTTTGAGCTTTTCGGCTTATGTGAAATTACCAAAATACCCCTACGGGGCCTAGTTTGGTTATAATGGATAAATTTCACATATATACCTTACTCTACTATTATAACATGGTAAAATAAGTATTTTTGCTGATTACATCAGACCTGTAACTCAGATAAATACTTAAACTCTTTTATAAACTTTTAAATGACCAAACTACCCCTAAGGGGCATAGTTTGTGTTTAAACTCGTTACGGGCATAATGAAAGACAACTTACTGATGTCACAACATATATGAAGCATATTAACTTAGGAAACCTGTAAATGGCTCATATGAATACCCGTTACGCTTATTACGCGTTTGGTTCGGTTTATGTAACTAGTTTACATAAACTAGCCTAAACGGGCCAAACCTTATCGGTTTTATCTCAAAATTCAGAGTGTGTATGAAATACCCATATTAAACACGTCTCCAAACTTGTTGGGTCTAAATCACATTCTACCCGGTCTTCGCTTAATAGTGCGTACGAACCGTATCATTGAAACTAACTGGTCTAAGCTAAAGCTAAATTAAGGACCCGTTAGAAATCTAATAGGTTATTATAAACCTTCGTTCCAGATTAGGAGCCCAGTAAAAGTACTTGCATTTTGCTGTATTTGATTGATACTTTGCTCAGGTAAATACTCTTAACTTATTTTCCCTATACGGGCTTGGGGTACAGTACTATAAAAGTACCGCTTGGTCGGGTATGTAGTCATTTAAATCGGATTGTGATTAATATATTTACATAACCCGCTTTATTCTGTATTATTTGTTGTATGGCCCTTGGGGGTTAAATGACCATGTCCCGGATATCCTTGGCATCATTTTACGAAATGGCCACGACCTAAGCACGGGGTGTAGGCGTACACCTGACAGATGCATTGTGTAAAAACTGGTAATCCACTAAAGGAATCAACCTTGTGGGCACTATACCTGTGGCGTGTCAGTTAACTTAAACCGGCTCTTCTAACCGGTGCTAATGGACGGCAAATAAGTAAATCTGTATACAAGATTATATACAAATAATTGTCCCAAGTTATAAAGATATTTTTGCCGAAGTGCATTCAAATCAATTTTCAAACTCTTTTCTAAATGAGTCAGTTGAGTTGTATTTACCAGTGTAAACTGACGTATTTTCCAAAAAGGTTAAGTGCAGGTGCTAGACGAAATAGGCTGGCTACTCCAGGCATCATTACTCAAGTCTCGCAAGCTCTAGATGTCGAAGTCTGTTGAACAGTTATCTTTTTATATTGATCCGCCTGTGGATCCTTTACTTTCCGTTGTAATACTTGGATATTACTTTTTATTCGGATTGTAATATATTTATCTTTTGCTTCCGCTGTGCATTTATATGATTTTGTTGTTTGACTATTATGTTGCCAACCACGTCACGATACTCCCCACCGGGCCCACCGGTGACACGTGGAAAGTCGGGGTGTGACATATACAAACGCGGGTATTATCTTACTGATGGGATCTACCCTAGCTGGTCTGTGTTTGTGAAGTCTTTTCCATATCCTCACATCCCGAATGAAAAAAAGTTCAAGAGGCAACACGAGGCCACAAGAAAAGATGTGGAACGGGCGTTTGGTGTGTTAAAGGCGAAGTGGGGAATACTAATGCGTCCAATGCGTTCCAAAAAGGTGAAAAAGATAAGGTTACTCGTGTATACGTGCATTATTTTACATAACATGATTATAAAAGACGACGGAAGGGCGATAGCACCGGTACACATTCAAGATCCTCCTGTAACACCTCGAAAATTCACGTCCTATAATGTATTGACACGTGTCATAAGCTTGAACGTGAGAAAGTATACTTTAGAGGGACTAAAGTTGACAAACATAGAAAGTATGTGAAAATAAGGGTTCAAAATGTCAACAATGGATAAATATACTTTACAATAACCCCATATGATGTTTATACCCTTAGATGAATAAATCATGGATCATACGAAGCTAAAAGTGAGAGATTACAAACGACAAGGGTTAAATGTGTCAACATGTTTAAGTTATGCCACTGAGTGACCTTTTGACAAACCCGAAGCTTTGTAAAGATTAATTTTGCTCACTAGAATGGACGATATAAATTTCAAAAAGTTGCGTTATCGTATGAGAAAGTTATGATCAAATCCGTATGCGAGGGGTAAAGCGTTAACGTTGAAAGTTATGACTTTTCGGGTTAATCGGAAATGTCCAGGGACTTGGCAAAGTGGGTATAAGTCCTAAAGCCCTTGTAGGTAAATAAGAAGGGGTCAAATTGAAAGAAATAAGTCGGTTGCCCTTTCGAATGCTTGAAAGGCCAAGCTTTTGCATTCTTCCAAAGGCTTGCGCACCGCAACAAATATTTGTTACGGTGCGCAAGCAGTGCCCAGTTCCAACAGAACTTGCTGTTTGCTGTTTAAACGCGAAATTTCGACTTTTAAACGGTTTTCCACATCTCCCTTGGCCCCTAAACAACCCCTAAACACTTAGGGACACTTGTTAATCAGTTGTGGGCACTTGTAGACTTGGGTGTCAACTTCTTATGGTGATTACATTACATTCACTATATAAGGCCATGAGTTGCAACTCATTCCTCACACCTTCATTCTGCAATTGAGGAGCCTTCTGGAGCTTCAAAGCAGACCCAAGTCCTTTCTAATCAAGCTTAGGACTTCAGTAAGTTTGCTAATCCTTTCTTAATTAAGTTTTAGCTTAGTTTTAGCTTAAAAGTCAAACCGTCGTAATTAACGGTTGACTTTAAGATTAATCACTAATGGTCCAATGATTAGTCGAAGTGAAAGTAGTTATAAGCTGGTAATTATGTGAGTAATAAACCCTTAAAGGGGTTCCCCCTGATTCCCACTCTAACTAGGTCTAATGTCGGGTCAAACTTGTTAATAAAAAGTCAACATGATGCTTAGTTTCTAATTTATGCATAATTAGCAATGTAGAACACATACAACCTGTATGATCATTAATATAACTTAGTAATTAGTGTAAGAACATGTCTAAACATGTTCAACCCGACAATTTTATGTTTAGACCCGGTTCGGAACCGAAAGTCGCAAAGCTTTGACTTTTGCTTTGTCTTCAGTTCTGACCCGCTTTAGTATGATTTGGAAATGCCTTAGAGCTTCCTTAGGACCAGGCTACATGTTAGCATAACCCTCTGTGGTTGGTTCATTGATTGACCCATTCGTTTACGCGTTTCCGTTAATTGCTCATATGTTGACCATTATGCCCTTATTACCTTAAAACGTGATTTTTGGAAATGTAAAAGAGTAGAAACTTTAATTACTGATATATAAACTTGTATGCAAAGTTTGACATCAGTTTGAGGTGTAGATTGAGAGTTATGCTCATTAGCGCAAAATGAAAGCTTTATGTTAACTAAATGGCGTAATTAGCGTGTAACCTAGTTAAACCTACTTTTTGATATCAAACTTATTACCCACTGATGTAATATATTATTTTGGGATTTTTAAAGATTTTTAATTAATTTTAGGCTGAGCATAACTTATAGTCGTAGGCATAATCCGGTAATTGTCGGTTTTGCCCTTACGGGCTATAAAATGAGTTTTACATATCCAAACGACTCCAAACCTTTTGATACTAATTACATATGATAAATAAATTATTTTAAACCTTCTGGAATAATAAAAATATCAGCTTTATGTATTGAACCCGTAAACGGCTCCTAATCGCCTTATTAAGCGTTTTTTAGCGCGTAGTATGTACTAAGACTATTTTTAAACATACAAGGGTGATACCTACTGATATTTCAGTTAAATTATAATATTTTAACAGTAAGCAAAGGCTGATTAACTCAGACTTCAGTTTTGAGCTTTTCGGCTTATGTGAAATTACCAAAATGCCCCTACGGTGCATAGTTTGGTTATAATTGATAAATTTCACATATATATACTTTACCCTATTGTTATAACTTATTAAATTGAGTATTTATACTGATTACATCAGACCCGTAACTCAGATTAATACTTAAACTCTTTTATAACCTTTTAAATGACCAAACTACCCCTACGAGGCCTAGTTTGCGTTTAAATACGTTTTGGGCATAATGAAAGACATCCTACTGATGTCACAACATATTTGAGGCATAATTAACTTAGGAAACTTGTATATAGCTCTCATAGATACCCGTCACGCTTATTACGCGTTCGGTTCAGTTTATGTAACAAATTTACATAAATTAGCCGAAACGGGTCAAACCTTATCGATTTTATCTCAAAATCCAGAATGTGTTTAGTTTACCCATATTATACAAGTCTCCAAACTTGTCGGGTCTAAATCACATCCTATTCCGGTCTTCACTTAATCATGCGTTTGAACCGTATATTTCCTTAAAACTAACCGGTCTAAGTTTAGGCTTAATTAAAGACCCGTTAGTATTCTAATTGGTTATTTATACCATCATTCCAGACTAGAGCCTTCCGATAAATTGTACCTATGCTTACTTAAGTGAATACGGCTGAGTTATTATAATTCTTGCTATTTAAGACAGGAGCTAGCTCAGGTAAATACATTTAACTTATTTTCCCTTATACGGGCTTGGGATACGGTATTATAAAAATACCGCTTGGTCGGGTGTAGAAACCTTTTAATCGGAGATGATTAAATTGCATAATCCCGTTTTAATTTGTATTGTTCGATAACAAATAACATTGGGGGTTAATGACCGTGTCCTGGATATCCTTGGCTCATTTTAAAAAGTGAATGGCCACGACGTAAGCACAAGGTGTAGACATAACACCTCCTGTTGCATATGTATAACATATACTCACTCGTAAGGGTATCTTCTTGTGAGATCATATTTGTGGTGTGTCGATTAATCTAGACCGGCTTGTATTGTATAATCACCGGCCCTAAATGTTGGACAAACATGTAAATCGGATACAAGTTTTTTATTAATAAAATTTTCCCAAGTTATAAAAGATAAATCTTGCCTCTGTGCATTTTAATCAATGTGTCAAAATATTTTGTGCATGGTGCATCTAAATCAATTTTCTTAAACTCTTTCCAAATGAGTCGGTTGAGTGTATTTACCAGTGTAAACTGACGTATTTTCCAAAAAGGTTAAGTGACAGGTACTGAACGAAATTGGCTGGAAGCTCAGGGCGTTAATAAGGAATCTTACAAGTTCTAGATGCCTGAAGTCTGTTGAATAGTTTATCTTTTATTTGATCCGCCTGTGGATCCTTTACCTTCCGTTGTAATACTTTGACATTACTTATATTCGGAATGTAATATATTTATCTTTTGCTTCCGCTGTGCATTTATATATTGTGTTGTTTGACTATGATGATATCAACTACGTCACGATACTCCCCACCGGGCCCACCGGTGACACGTGGAAAGTCGGGGTGTGACACCTCCAGTCGAACCCGTCTTCGCTGATACAGCTTATAGCGAGCTCATTGATGAAGAAACGCATTGGAGACTAAAACACGATCTCGTTGAGCATCTCAGACGTTTAGATCTACCTCACCTTGAAGTGAGTTCCGACGACGAGTAGTTTGTAGTTTGAATGTAATTTTTATTTTTCTAGTTTAAATGTAATTTTTATTTTTAATTTAATGAAATGTCTTTTATTATATTTTATTTAATTTTTATTAATATTTTTTTTAATTTATAAACATGCATAATTTTACAACAAAAAAAAAAAAAAAACACAAGTCCCCTCTTAGGGGAGTGCCGCCATCAAATTGGGGTGTTAGGGGAGTTTAAGAGGGGAGTTGACGTGGCATATGCTGATTGGTGGTGCGTAAGAGAGGGGACTCCCCTCTTAGGGGAGTGCCCCTCTCACCCTAACATTTAACAAAAATTGACACATCTTTACTCAATGATATTGGGTCATGCAAAACAAAATGAAGTTTTATTATATTTCAACCAAAAATATTTGATGATTTAGCTTTTGAAGAGTGATCATCAACATTTGTACTCGAGTGTTGATGGTCAATATGGATGATCAACATGTAGGCCATCCTTTGTTTCATCAGCTTAGAGAGTGATACGTACCCACACAATTGTATAACGATGCCATAATTAGGTTTTGTCATGACCTGGTTGCAGGCCGGTCTTATAGTTGTAACAATGGTTAATTAAAAAAATGAAAACGGAAGTTATGTTGCATGGGAATCTAATCGACGACCTACAACTGTTGGTTCAGTTCTGTTTGTACATGAAGGAAAACTTTAAAACATACCTGTCACAGCAGAAAGTGCAGTGGAGAATCCAGTAATGGAGTTCGACATGCTTGTCATCGTGATCTGGTTCCTCCTTAGGATGCTAACTGATGATGGTGGCTAAGAAACCGAATAGGGGATTCGGTTATGGGAGAGGAGGCCGAATGTGATGTTATGACTAATGGGGTGTGTCTAATTGTGTAACTGAGTAACCCTTTAACCTCCACATAATTCTCCTTATATAAGCACCCAGGAGGAAACCTAATTAGTTAATAAGGGTAATATGGTCCATCAACAATTACCAACTAATTATTTAATAGGTTATTATATATTTTGATCTATATTATGTAAATGATTATAATGGCTATAGATTAAATATTAAACATAATATATTTAATCTTACATTCTCCCACTTAGCCGAGTAATCATTTACTATGAGTATTAGATAAGCCTGATCAGGAGTTAACACTCATTTTAGCCTTAAACAAGTACTATAGCAGAAAAATACAGTCGTTGAATCATTATGCGACTCAGGACCCCCATTAATCATACTATAGCCTTAATTTAAAACCTAATCGTTATGATCAAAATACGCATAAGCCCTTTGTTTGATTTGTAACTATATTTGTCTATATGCCGTTATGCTAGCTTGACATATTCTTAGAGACGTACAAAATCAAACTGATGAGGAAAAATTAACTAATACTTAGTCATTCATAGTACGATATGCAGTTGCGCATAGCCATCAATTAATACCCGTCTCTGAGCTCTCTTAATAAGACTTATGGGTAATAGCCCTTCAGTTATAGGATCCTTAAGCATATCATGAATGTATTCGATACAAACTTAGTTTCCTTAATTCGTTCACAAACGAATAATTAATTGTGTATCGAAACTTAATGCAGCACCTCTTGAACTGTTACTGTTCAAGTAGTCATGGTAGCTGACTTTATCACACCAAGTCTTCAAAACATTAATTATATGTAGTTAATCAACTTATGAGTCCACTGATAAATTTCCAACAACATTTAGTGACTATATTATGTCGTTATAACTTAGGTTGTTATTATCAGTTTATTATGACTCCTCCATAAGATAGGTTTTGTCTGCTGACATAAAGATATACCCGAAATTACATTTTGTCATCTTTGAATATCTCAAAGTTAGAGTAATAAACCGGTTTTAATTCTCACTTCTTCTTTAAATTATAGTCTCTCATTTCTTTTAAAGATATTGTAATACTCCATTAGATGCTTCACATTAATCTAGACATATCTAGTGTGTTGCAATGTGAGTAATATCTAAACGAGTATAGACTTGAACTTACATAAGGCTTCTGATTAATGAAGCGTAAAATTAATCTCTTTTACCATATTATCCTCTGAAGGAGAGCAGTATTGATTGTTACATATGTAAGGACCCATTTAATGTTAAACTTATGGAACTGAACTAATATCCCATTGGGTCTATCTCAGTATGTTATGATATCAATCACGTAAGAGATATCTCTGAGATGTATTATATCAAAGTTTGTGTTAACAATGCTTTGACTTATGTAACATATACTTGTCAAAAGAATGTCATCTATATAGACAAGTTTATCTTAGTTGCTCCCACTCATTTTGAGGTAGGTACATTAATCCACTTGATTCTTGATGAAAATAATTACGTTAGCTTTTCATCTCATTATGATGTTTGCATTAACCCATACATGGATATTATTGGCTTACAAATAAAGTGTTCTTTAACCTTCAGTTTGAAACTTTAGGTTGTTATCTAATGAACATGTAAATGTGTCAGCCATTTGTTATGGAAAATTGTTTATAATGTTCATCTAATGTAGCTTTAAACTATTATAAGCTACTAGAACAGTGATGATCCTCAAAGAAATCTTCTATAAGATATGTAATAAAGATTCTTTAATAATTTATCTCTTCCTAAGTACAACCTTTGACAATCAATCATGCTTTTGAGTGTCTTAACGCTTATATTAGGATTTGGTTTAGTTATGAACACTCTTAGGTAATTCAATCAAATCCCAAACGTTATAAGAACACATAAAATCAGTTTTACTAGAAAACTGTTTTATTCCATTCAGAAGAATATTGATTGACACTAATGGCTTAATTTGAAGAGATAGGATCAGTAAACATTTCCAAAATCCATTTCAACTTTAATTAGGGAGGTTATGTAATCATCAAAGTTAGTAGGCTTTTAAACCTATATGACCTCCTGAGTTGATTATTGGGTTCGTTAGAAGTTTCAGTTTTATGGATTAGCTCTTGGTTAGGTTGCTATCATTTTCAGGATTCTAAGTTTGTAAGAGTTGGTGCAGTATGGTGTACAAGAGGTGTAATCGGAGTTAAATTCGGAGTGAAATTTAATGACACTCTTCCCCCCGCCTCTTGTATTCCTTGCAAATCATTATAAGGACTTTGACTGCTCCCACTAACCTTAGAAATCTTTAGGAACTCAGCATGCTTAGGGTCAATATTTAACGACCAACAAATTCTAATAGAGAAACAAGTTAATGACGTCAGTCGTTGTAGTTTCTCTTGTTGAGGATTATATTAGTTTATGTAAGAGTAGCATTAGATTTAAGGAGATAAGTTTTGATAGAACAGTGTCGTGATGGAGCGGTGTCTTGTACAAGAGGTGTAAATTGAAGTAATATAAAGTTTTCTCTCCCCCACCTCTTGCAACTATTGCAAGTTATTATGAAGACACTTAATGCTCCCACTGATCTTTAATATCTCTAAAATGCTACAAGAGAAGTTTCAATGAGCTACGTGACATGGGAACCTATCATATATACGTTAGACTTTATTTGATTTCTTTAATGTCCAGATATCATAAGAAACTTTAGGGACATATTTAATAGAAATCTTATTAAGTATATATATATGAATAGATTTCTTCTAAGACCATGGGCCATATGCGACAAAATTTAGATACAAGTTGATAGTCTTTTAAATGATAAATGAATTATGTCTGAATATTCCATTTGGAATAAGTTCCACGAATGTCAATGAATGACTTATGATGGACCCATACTTATTCCTTAAGCCAAGTCATGCTTTAACGTCATGATTTTAAAATCACTTAGAATGAGATTAGTTGAATAATCATCCTTATTAACCATGTCATGATTTCTCATGAATTTCGGTTGTAATGGATGAAATTTATAAGTCTCATTTTCCTTTTGTCCAATTCTCATTTGCATGATGACAAAAGTTGTGAAAAGTGTAAGGTATCATCTAGTTTCATCTTAGTAATGTTTCTATCCAGATATTTAGAACAAATAAGATGAGAGTTTAAGGTAAGTGTGACTTTATGTTGACTATGCAAACCTCCCAACCTTCATAACATTGTGTAATTTTGATACTATATTCTGACTAATCTTCAGAATATATATAAGGTATCGAAAACGTTGTTAGAAGACTGCTTATTATGGTTCTTATAGCCTTAACATTTAATTTTGTCACTAACTCTCATGTTAGTTATTTGTCGAGTTCTGGTAAGGAAACGTATGGAACTAGAGTCAACTAATCATGTGTTAATTGGAATATTAAAATTATCAGACTTAAATATCATTAGTAAGTGACTACCTAATTAACTTATCCAACTGTTCTTTGGAATAATGGATGGTCTCGTTGCTTATGCCTAGTCTAATGACATAATTATGCAGTGAGATTTTCCCTTGAAGAACCTTAGAGTTGGGATTAGCACTTGTAATTTGTCTATGGACCTTAGAACAATCCTCTTTTAAACTATTAGTGGTTGTAAGGTGAATAACATCTTATTTTCCAGTTTCAAACATTTATTTCTTTGTACATATGTTGCTTATCAACACACTCATTATACTTTGGTACTTTTGAGTGTTATAGTTGATTTATAATGCATCAAATTGTACAAGTGAAAATCTTAGTATGTAATGTACTGGAAAAATGTACTTATTTCCATGCGTAAGCCCTTAACTTTATGGGTCATGGTTTTGTACATTATAAAGTATTCACATATACCACTTAACTTTATAGTTTAGAATTTCAAATGAAGGCATGCATCTTAGGAATTCGTATGATTATTCCACAATTATAGATTAGTCTTAGGAAAGACTTTATTTGGATTAACCTTTTAGTGACAGCACTTATTCTTGATTATCATAAGAGACATCATGTTCGATTTATCCTAATCATCATGCTCTACTTTTCTTCTGTAGTGCTTTATCAGAAGAGAGCAGTAGGATTATCGTGTCTTAAGAGATAATCAAGGATTTAATTTAAGAGCTAATCTTATAGAAACTTTAAATAAAGCAAACATTTAAGGTTTAGGAATTAGAGTGGATGAGATATAGACTTATAGAAGAAAATTATAGTGAGTAAAAATTCTGGGTACTAAGAATAAGGCAGACGAAATGATCATAAAATTAATTAAGGATCATTAATATAAGGATCATTGTGTGAAGAGGTTGTGATATGTCTATTACTAACATCAAAATAATAGAATACTTAAAGTTCTACTTAAACGAAGACAAAACAGCTTTAGCCAGAAGTGTAATCATTTAAGCATATGTGCAAAGTGGTTGTAACAAATCAGCTTTGGCCAGAAATTGAGACAATCACTTTAGTTATGCACTTGTTGAGTATGCCATCTATGAATGAATTAAATCAGCTTTGGCCAGAAATTAAGACATTCATGCTTATGATGCACACACAACATAGCTTTCATAATACTTGAACGATAAGTAGATGTATCAAGTCAGCTTTGGCCAGAAATGACACATCAAAAGCTCATTCAAGTTAAGCTATTTTGGTTTTGTAAAACATTATTTGATCCTTATTAATTAACTAAATATTTACAAAACCAATCATTTTAGGTCACATTAAACAACTTAAAATAATGAGGTTTCGAATCTTGTGCGATCAGTAATGCCCAATAACTTGTGCGATCAGTAAGGCCCAATAACTTGTGCGATCAGTAATGCCCAATAACTTGTGCGATCAGTAATGCCCAATAACTTGTGCGATCAGTAAGGCCCAATAACTTGTGCGATCAGTAAGGCCCAATAACTTGTGCGATCAGTAATGCCCAATAACTTGTGCGATCAGTAATGCCTTGTGTGATCCACAAGTCTTGTGCGATCCACAAGTCTTGTGCGATTTCCCTTGTGCGATCAGATCTTTTTTTTTTGTGTGATCTGATCTTGTGCGAATGTCTTGTGCGATCAGATCATGTCTGATCTGATCTTGTGCGACCGTTAAGGGAACTTGTGCGATTATGATTTCGAACCTACTGTTAATAGCTGTTTCTTGTGATTATAACTAAAATTCGAAAATTAAGAATTGTGATAGAGTTTCCAATTATAATATTGATCTATTTTTATCACAAAATTTCGAAATCATAATCTGTTTATCATTTAACAGATTTCGAAAATAACTTACTAGACAAAATTAGATCAAAATTAGGGAAACATTTAACAATTCAAATCATATTCCAAATCATAAAGGAAAATTCGAATTTTGACTAAGAACATGATGAACCCTAAATAAAATTACTCAAACATTCATCCGAAATCTGGAATTTTATTACACATTTAATCATATTTCTGAAACTTCAGATTTCGGAACAATAATAACGAATGAACATAACGATCCGAGATGTATATCAGATGACAGAAATCGAACAGTAATGATTTCTGATGATGAAAACGAATTTTATTATGGTTTTTTTCAAATCCTGTTTTCCAGTTTTTAATCCAGATTTACGGATACAAAACAAAACCGACTAATCAACATATGCTCTGATACCACATGCTGGTTCAGTTCTGTTTGTACATGAAGGAAAACATTAAAACATACCTGTCACAACAGAAAGTGCAGTGGAGAATCCAGTAATGGAGTTTGACATGCTTGTCATCGTGATCTGGTTACTCCTTAGGATGCTAACAGATGATGGTGGCTAAGAAACCGAATAGGGGATTCGGTTATGGGAGAGGAGGCCCAATGCGATGTTATGACTAATGGGGTGTGTCTAATTGTGTAACTGAGTAACCCTTTAACCTCCACATAATTCTCCTTATATAAGCACCCATGAGGAAACCTAATTAGTTAATAAGGGTAATATGGTCCATCAACAATTACCAACTAATTATTTAATAGGTTATTATATATTTTGATCTATATTATGTAAATGATTATAATGGCTATAGATTAAATATTAAACATAATATATTTAATCTTACAACAACATCATCCAATTTCGACGCCATCAATGCCCATCACAACAAGCTAGATGAAATTCTTTCCAACCTAGTTACCACCATTACTAAACCTATAGCCACTTTCTCCTCCTCCCAAGCCTTCACCCTATAACACCTCACAATCTACGTCAACACGAACACACTTACCCAACCCGACACCATTACCGATATTGTCCAATGCAATGCCACCATCAAAACCAAACTCGTCACCTGAATTGTTTGCACCAACACTAGTCTCGACATCGTCAAAAAACCATCCCCACCATTGTGTAAGAACTTGGCAGGTTGCCACAACAGTGAGTATAACTTGCAAGGTGAATAGGTTATGTTGAAGATTATTATTATAAATGCAAACACAGTTGATGTCACATTTTGTGATCAAGGATGGCAAGGTTACTTCAAATTTATTTATTTTGTTATGAAATTGAGGGCTTGCATGGACTACTGAGTCCCTACACTTTCTTAACTATTTTAGATAAAGAATTTAAAATTTTCACTCAACTTACCAGTACATGTATTTCTCTAACAATATATTACTTAAAACGATTCTTAATGGCTATAATACACTTACCAATGTAGTTATAGCTGATGAGGCTACAGATTGTGTACCCTTCTCTCCACCTATGCAAGATGACCCTATAGACACTGGAGCTGATTTTGAAACCGGAGATGGTTTTTCTTGCTAAACCTGATTATCTTGTGCTTTCTCCACCTATAGAAGATGAACCTAGAGCTAGTTCAAGTTCTACTTTTGCTTCTGGAACTAAGGGGATTATGAGTTAGCTAAACTCTGCAAAAGGTAAGATTATTTGTTACACATTTTTACAATAAGTCCAAGTAATAAGTCATGACCCCAACCTTTTCCACCAACAAAATAACCCATAATATCTAGGATTCAGCTTAGAGTAAGGGGTATCTCTTAAAGTGTTAAAAATCAAGTATAAGTTCTTCTCTATAGTTCTTGGAGTCTAACCCACTCAAAGGGTATTTATCAGGAGATTGACCATCTTGAATCAGTTCTTATCATTTGGTGTTTTCATTAGCCTCTTCACATGCCTCCCCATAACAGTGAGGATAATTGCAAAGTGAAGAGGTTATGATGAAGATTAGTATTACAAATGCATACACAATTGAGGTCACATTATGTGATTTGGTTGCAACATCACTAACTCTTGGACATGCGTTGAAAGTCATATACGAAGTAGCCAAGGAATGTGAAGGCGGAAGACTAGAGTGGCGACCACCTTGGAAAACATTGTGCCGCTATGTTGAGACCAATCCTAAAGTCGTTGTACACCTCAAATGACGACAACCGTGGAGAAACAATTTCATCCTTGGGGACAATTTCAAATAGGTCTTTATTAGAGAATTAGAGAGTCTGGAAGATTATCATTTGCTTTGTTTACATTGGTTGCTCCATAACTTGCCTTAATAAATTAACCTTTTGTTTAAGGATGTGGTCATGGGTTCGAGTCCCACAAATGACACCATTGAGGAAGCCAGACCCGAAATCGGCTTGACTTGGGATGTTATCTTTGACCCGAGAATCCTTTGAGCACCGATGATGTTGTTTAAATTCCCCCAGTAACAACACTCCAACGGGAAAATATGTATAGGTTTATCAGCGAAAAATAAGTTTGGAAGATAAAGATTTGAGAGAGACGGAATGAATCAATTTACATAATGTTACTAGTATTTATTCTAGGTATTGTTACATGTTGTTGTCAAGCAGATGTTGGCCCATTAAAGGCTTAACCAACTTGATGTTGACATCTCTAATTTGATTGGTGGTCAACTGGTCACTTACCATACAATTAGTGTGGCATTCCACATTAGCATGGTTTGTTAATACTTCCAACTCGGTCACGACATCTGCATCCGAAACCGGTGGGTTATTTCTGACCCGGTCATGTCATTGTGCACAATAAACCTCCTAACTTTTTTTTGAACAACAAAAGATAATCTCATTCGTCACCAAAAAAAAAGTTTGATACAGAATACATGGTTAGTAAGCAACCAAGCACTACTTTACAAAATAGAAAACATCACCAAACTACCGATAAACTTGGATTAAGAACAAAACATACGATCAACTTGCCATATCGAACCGCACCCATTTCTTCCATTCCATCTGACCCCGCTTTGCTCTCCTTTTTTGGCTTTCGACTTATATTGGTAACAAAAACTTATTATGCAAAATTTTGAAGTGAAATGAACAAAGGCAGTTAATTGTGAACGGCAGTTGATTGTGTGGAGTGTGGACATATGTATATTTTCAATTCAAAATTTGAAATGAACGAAGACAGTTATTTGTGACGGTTAATAACTGTAAGGTTACTATTTGTTGACAAAGGTTGACCCCTCATTCGTCATATTAGATCACCCTCTATATTCTCTCCGTAATATCTTCTAAAATCTCCATAAAACAACACAATTTATCATCATTTCTTTTTTCATTTCTTGTTAATATGATTCAGAATCTTCCTTTCTTGTCCCATCCTCCAAGTTCCCTAAAGATTCATTGCACATTTTGATGATTTTATGTGTGCAAATTCATGTTTTTGCATAAAGAAAAACAAATATTATGGCGACATTATTTAGCAGGATATATAAATGTCACATTTTAAACCGAGTTTTCATCCGAAACTCGCATATAGAACCGCTTAAGATTTCATGGAAAAAACCCGAGTTCGGATGGAAGAAATTAAACTTTGATGGATCATGCAAATGCAATAGCGGTAAAGCAAGCATAGGAGGCGTTATGCGCGATCACAACGCGGATTTTTTGTTAGGCTACGCCGAATCCATCGGGAAAAGTAATAGTGCCGTCGCTGAATTTGCAGCCCTTCATCGCGGTCTTGAGTTGGTTCTTGAAAATGGTTATTGTGATGATGATATATGGGTTGAAGGAGATTATATGACTTTGGTTGATATAGTGTCACTAAAAAGGGATGTTAAATGTGTTGAAATGCAAAAACATGTTAGTAGTATTAATTTACTTCTACCTGAGTTTAGAAACTGTGTAGTGACACATGTTTACCGACAAGGTAATAGAGTCGCTGATAAGTTTGCGAAAATCGGGCATCGGTTAGAACGGCCTCGGATTTGGCATGTTCCTCCTAGTGAAGTTGTGACGATTATGAATGAAGATGCAAATGGTAAGGTTATTCTTCGTAGGAGGTGATTAATTGTACATACTTAATGTAACATATCAGGTTTTGTGACAAGAATTCTTGCAAAGGTAAATAGTCACATAGATATTCTTTTGTGACGGTTATTCTCAAGTTTCAAATTTATGCCAAATTCATGGAAGGATAATTCTATTGTGGTTTTTTTTTTTTAAATTTCTGTTTCAGTTTCGGTTTTAACCAAACGAGAATGCTTTTTTCTTTTAATCATCCAATACAAAAATACAAAACCAATTATGGAAAAACAACATGATAAGCGTGTTAAGACCATGCGTAGTGGTAAGGGTGAATAATGCCCCCACCCTTGGGCGTTTTCCGTCATGTGGCAGTCCAGTCAGCAAGGGGCATTATTGGGCGTTTTTCTAAAATGGGTGTAGTGGGATGTGTATTATGTTAAAAAGGGGTTTAAAGAATTAAATAAAACAAAAAACTAACAAAAAAGGGGATTGGTCAAGAAATAGTGGGATACATCTGATTATCTGATTGGCCACCCCAAACCCATTTGAGCGTGTTTTAAACAACGCTGGAGGGGGATTTCCGCAACATAACGCCAAATCACGCGGAGCGGTGGTAGGGCGGCGGCATTATCAGGCGTGTTTGAGGGAGATCACGCCGGAATGTTTCACCACTACGGGTGGTCTAATAGAGAAATATGATAACAGTGTATATATCTATATTTCCATTTTATTTGATCAACACTACATTACGGGTTTATTTGATTCTGATGAAAAAGAAAATTTAGATGAGTTGGAGTGTAATATTTTTAAAATCAGCTTTGATGAATTTTCTTAAAGATGCAACTTTCAACCAATTATAATATAATTACATGAGTTAAATGCTCGGATAGTCCCTTTGGTTTGCCTTTTTTTCATCTTTAGTCATTTCAATATAATTACATGAGTTAAATCCCCGCTCGCAGTATGCGCATATAATCTATATATGTGTGGGCGCTCGAGGGGTAAAAGTAGAAGTGCACTAATTTTAACGTTATTTTATTAATTTCGTGAAAATAATGTTAAAAGAGGGAGATGGTTAATCATGCATCATGTGGTGGCGTTGATAGCCGAAAGACAAGGGAGTTCATGCACTCATTGGCTTTTGTCTTAATTGCCGAATGTTATGCGTCTTATGTCCAAGGCTTGATACAAAATTACCATCGAGTCGGGGGTCTCACTAGAAGCAGTCTCTCTATTCCTACGGGGTAGGGGTAAGCTTGTCTACATCTTACCCTTCTCAGACCCTACCTTAGCTTTGCTACTGATGGGATTTATTGAGTATGGTGGGATTTACTGAGTCAAGGTCTCACTGGAAGCAGCCTTTCTATTACTACGTGGTAGGAGTAAGACTGTCTACATCTTACCCTACTCAGACCCTACCTTAGCTTTGCTATTGATGATGATGATTATCTTACATCCGTGATCCGCCTATCCAAGTATCCAACCACCTCGTAGTTATAATTCCTGTTATAACCACAAACCCAACCAATAGCCCAAGGTAAGTTACCATTTACCAACGGTCTTCACTTACCCAGCAAATAGCCCAAAACATAGAGGCGCACATATTGGGTAATTTCAATAACCGGTTCCGGATCCGCGTCCATGTATTGAATTGAAGGGGTAAACCGAGTATTGCTATACCAGGGTACGGTTCCGGTTCTTGACCAAAAAGACCATAACCTGTGTGTCCGGTTCCGGTTCAGATATGGAACCCGGAACCGGTTATTTAATACCCTACTTTTGGGTATTAAGAAAAAACGGTCCAGGCATATAAAAATTGTTGGGGATGCAACTATTTTGTTTAAGATTAAATATAATTATTGTATTATATTTAATTGTGTAGTCATTATAATCATTTATATTATATAAATCAAAATATATTATACCTATTATATAATTAGTTGGTAATTGTTGATGCACCATATTACCCTTATTAACTAATTATGTTTCCTCTTGGGTATATATATAAGGAGATGATTAGAGATGTTAAGGGTTAGACACTAATCATAACATGAGTTAATTACACAAATGAGTCCTGTGGTTTATACCTAATTTCGTATTTGGGTACTAACTTTTTTTTAACAGGTTTAGGTTCTATGGTTTCAATTTTGTAACACCTTTGGGTACTAACACCAAAATTAGTTAATTAATGACTAAAATACCCTTGCATTTTTTTTTAAGTTTATCAAAACACATTTGGGTAATAACACCTAATTTTATTTAAGTTTAAATCAATTTTACAAAATCTATTTATTTTTTTATTTTCATCTTTTTATTATATCTCTTAATTAACATAAAGTCTATTTATTTTTTTATTTTCATATTTTTATTAAATTTCTTATTTAACATAAAATCTACTTGTTACACCAGTATTTTTTTAAATAGATTTTTTAAATAAAATCTACTAGCTATATAGTTTTATGTAAATTAAATTTCTTACTAGTTTTAAATAATATAAACCTTACTCGTTTTCAATTTTGGATATATATGATTGATAATAATAATAATAAATATCTTTCATGTAAAAAAAATTAAGCCATTTTTAACTCTTTTTTTGTTCATTTACATTTTACTATTTTAGAAAGATATTTAATTTATATAAAATCTACTAGTTGCACCAGTAAAATCTACTAGCTATATAGTTTTATGTAAATTAAATATTTTTTTACAAAAAAAAAAAACGAGTTAAAAAAGGCTTAAATTTTTTTAGTTTTATCTAAAATACCTAGCTATATAGTTTTATCTAAAATACCTAGCAATATAGTTTTATGTAAATTAAATATCCCTAAAATAGTAAAATGTAAATGAACAAAAAAACGAGTTAAAAAAAGGCTTAAATTTTTTTACATGAAAGATATTTATTATTATCAATCATTTCAATCTAAAATTGAAAACGAGTATGAAATTTAATTTACATAAAAATATGTAGCTAGTAGATTTTATTTAAAAAATCTATTTAAAAAATACTGAGTTAACAAGTAGATTTTATGTTAAATAAGAAATTTAATAAAAATATGAAAAAAATAAATAAATAGAGTTTATGTTTTTTTTTTTTGGAAGGTGACTTTCTATGTACTGGACCAGTGGTCACCGGGTTCATGTCAAAGACATTCCCCGTCAGCTCCGCACTACGGACGCGATGTTCGATCGGGCCCCGGCCGCCGCGCAAGCTGACTTCCGCCCGGAAACCATACTGCCCCCACACGAGAGACTCGCTGGGGTAACAGCTGGGTAAAACCGGGTTGCCCTCAAGACCGCACCATGCCTCGGTAGGATACGATCCATCATTGGGACAACCCACCCCACAAGCCGTAGACGCCGGGATTCGAACCGGGGTGGCCATTGGCAAACCCCTGGCCGAAAACCAACTGAGCTAGGAGGCGGGTCATAAATAGAGTTTATGTTAATTAAGAGATATAATAAAAAGATGAAAATAAAAAAAATAGATTTTGTAAAATTGATTTAAACTTAAATAAAATTAGGTGTTAGTACCCAAATGTGTTACATTGATAAACTTAAAAAAATGCAAGGGTATTTTAGTCATTAATTAACTTATTTTGATGTTAGTACCCAAATGTGTTACAAAATTGAAATCATAAAACCTAAACCTGTTAAAAAAAAGTTAGTACCCAAAGGCAAAATTAGGTATAAACCACAGGACCTATTTGTGTAATTAACTCTCATAACATCAAGAAATCGCCCCTCTACTCTTCTCTCTCCATCTAAATCCTCCACCCTAGATTTTGGTTTCACCATTAAGAACTTACAACCTAAGAAGGAACCGAATTATCTTGACAACTATGTCAACTCAATGGTTGCGTCTCTGATTGGATTCTCTGCTGGCATGTCTACTGTTACAGGTATTTCTAATATGTTTTTCATTGTGTTTATACAGAACTGATCAAAATTTTGTTTTTGTTCCAAGTCATTTTTGGCCTAAAAACCATAAAAATCATTAAATCAATATGGGTAACATATAAACAAATAAGATGAAAGTGCATCTTAAAATATTACAAAGATCTATGTTTTTTTAAGTTTTATAACTTAAAAGCACAAAAACATAGATTTATATTTTTTTATTTAACAAACTAAAAAACATGGATAAAAGCACAGATAGTTCCAGGTATTGTAACCGGTTACTGGAAATACCCGGTTCGGGTATTGAAAAAACCCAGTTCCGGGTATAGAACTGGAACCGGTAATCGGGCATCGAGTACACATCGGTTTGGTTCCGGGTACGGTTTTTGGTAATGAAATCCATATCCTATGCGTACCCTATGTCCGGTTCCTAAATTCCAGGTTTCGATTTTTTTTCTGGGTACGGTTCCGGTTTACAGCAAAATTAAACATACTAATTAGAATATACTATGGAAAAAAAATACTAGAATACTGTATATCAATACAAATATATAAGGTCTATCCATTTATATCATATATATATACAGTACAAATGCGATTTTAATCCTCCGTTTTTGTAGAAGAAGTTTGAATGTAGGTTTCAAGACGCAAAGCAAACAGACCTTCTGAACCGAGCTGCAATTCTTTATTGTAATGTGATTAAACTTGTTTGAACTTCAAACTGTTTCACTTGATTAACGAAACGGGTTTCTTAATTTTGATTTGGTCAGTTTAAGATGGAAAAAGATTTTAGCATATGGCTAAATATCATCTTGCAAAACTGAAGTTTTGGTGTTTTCAAACATGGACTTGGATTCGGGTCAAAAGGCCCGTTTGCTTTGCATCTTGAAACCAACAATCCAAATTTTTTACAAAAATACCATACAAAAATCTGCTTTCGGGTATGAAATTTCTTCGGGCAGCCTGTATGCAAGTTGACTTCAGATATGTTTGACCGTTTGACTTCAGAATTTAAGGACCTGTCTTAACTAATTCCAGAGCAAGAACTAAAATAGTGTAAGTGAATAAAACCGAAGATATGCATCAAGGAAACGTAAAATAAAACCGCACCTGCAATAGCTTTCCCTCTTCACGAGGTTCGAGGCATATTTCAGCTTGACTCACAGTCAAAGGGTTTGTGTTTGACTTTTGACTAACAATCAGTTTCTTATAAAATATATATTCATAAATTGGAATTTCTGTTATTCTTTGTTCCAGACTTCCAGTGCCATTTTCTAAAGACTTTTTAGGGTTTTAAATAAAATCTAAACAACCAAACTACAAGGTTTAAAACAGGAAACTAATTTAATCACTAATACGGCGAATATGCACTTTTGACCATAGGTCAAATGAAAAATCCTGGTCAAACATATGTGAAATTAACTATATGTCTATATAAGAGTAAAGCCAACTGTTAAGTGATTAATAATACTAGTTTACTGTGTGTAATTCTAACCATATCTTAAACTCAGTTCAAAGTCAAACCAACGCCTGAAAAGAACTATGCAAAGTCAAACATAGCATGAGGAGGTAAGTCAACTGAACAATTTAATCAAATCATATCTAGAATTTCATTTAAATTCTATATACCTGGAAAAGAAAGGGGGATTAAGGAGGGTAAGGTTACTTCAATTTTTTTTTTTTTGTAAGTTTGACCGTACCTCATTGGTTTAACCATTGTTAGCTTTACCACTTACCGGCTGGCTCGTTGCAGACTTTTAACATAAGATATTCAACCTGAAATGGTTAACGTTTCCATATAAACCATTAGTTATGTGTGACTAATAAGGGAAGTAGTTTAATTACAGGATATAAGGACCGTACACAAAATGTAGGTATTCTTGACCATCTCTTTGACTTTCAGCAAAACTGTCAAGCCAATGGAACAACACCTAACAGGGAATATATATGAAAGGAATTATTACAAAGGATTTGAATGTGAATTAATTAGAATTAACAATTTAATATGCTCAATATATATGTTTAACCTTATCTTAAACTTTGTGGAAAAAAAAAACTCTACTAGGAAAAACGGAGTCAAAGGTAAGTAATTGGCGCTAAATCAACAAGTATATGCCTTTGACCATATCTTGACCTTCGGAAATATTAAATGCATTATATCTCCGAAAAATTTATGATTTTCTTCAATTATACCTTACTACTTGTAAACAAAATTAACATTACAACGTTTGTGTGCCGCTTTATAATACAGGAGATTTTAAGGAGTTTGACTAAAATACCCTTTATATAACACTATGAAGGAGGCTTTGTCAAATGAGAAATAACAAAAGGCCGAGATCACCTGCAACATGAAATTTATACATATAGATTAATAAGAAATCTAGATAATGATAGTAGCTACCGATACAATAATAGAATATTGTTATCGCTGATGTCATCATTACTATCAAATTTCTCCATGTGGCAATAAAATTAATTTCTACGATATTAATGCTGGGAAGCAAACAAATTTTGCTAAAATTTTGTATGAATAGGCATGCAAACAAGCAAGCAGAAAACTCGGTCAAATCATTCACTAATTGCAGCTAATTTCTGAAATCAGCATCATAAATTCTATCAATTTCGCATCACGGCTGTAAGAGTAGCAATTAGAGGCTAAATGATGAATCGAACTAGCTATGAATTTTGCTACGTAATCATAAAGTAGAAATGTAACTACTGGGACATAATTGAAATGCAAAGCACATAAAATATATGTCGAAGCGCGCAGGGTTGGAGGCAGCATTATGTAAGACAACTTTTAATGTGAATGTATTAACTATACAACGAAACGAATTATTGAGTCTATATTTTCACGATACAAGGTACAATAAGAATTGTATGGTATTTTGTAACAGCAAGAATAATTAATAAAGTATTTGTTATTACAACCAAAACTTATTGTGCACGATTCCAAGATTCAAGACGTATTTAGTGTATAATTCGTTTGTAGGTCCCATCTCGATTAGTTATTACTCCTAAATGGGACCCACACTCACATGTTCACTCTCGTCACCTCATACAAATATGACCCATGAATAGAAAACGTTAAACAGCTCAAACAAATAGAACCAATATTCATTTCTACCACGTTCGTCCGAATTCGTTAACGATGAGAATACGTGTGGCTTTAACAGTAAAAATATTACTTCTATATATCTCTGCAAACTCATACATAATCATGTTTTACTAAAGAACATAAAACAATCTCCAAGTTGATAAATCGAGATGCAAGTTTTTCCGCATATACAATTTACATGTGAGCAAACACAAGGATATATTTACCGAAGTCACAATCAGTAATTTAATTAAATTTGTACTTAAAGGATTGCTATATATTGACCATGTTTATTTGATTGTTGAACAATTTGATTTGGGGTGTTAACTTAAATTTCCATCAAGAGTTTGTAATGGCGACAAATGTTGATCACAGACCTACGAACAAAGCATGAAATGCTAGTTTTATGACCACAATATTGATTCCACAATAGCAATCATGTCAATCGTATAACGACTTCTTACAGACCTTTTCCTTTTCTTCAACATCTTACATGTATATATACATATATATACGTGTATGTGTCTATATACATACAGGCATATAAATACACACACACATATATGTGTGTGTGTGTGCGCGTGTGTATGTGTCTATATAGATACAGGCATATATACATGCATACACTCATATATATACGTGTACGTGTCTATATACATACAGTATATATATCTGTGTGTGTGTGTGTGGTTGTGTCATATGATTATAAAAAAATACAATGCATATATCATAAAGCATGGGCCCCATTTCTGGCCAAAAAAAACCACAAAAGTTTACAAGTCACAAGCTAAGGCTAAGTCTATCGATTTTCACAAGCCTATCTCCAAGCCAAAACAACTTACTCTGGTTGTGAGGCATACACCTCACGCATCGCTTCAATCACTGCCTGCATGCGACTAATCGCCATTTTCTTCACCTATTGTGCACAACTTTCTTAAATTAGACCACGGAAACATATATTCAAATGTTAAAAGAATAATGATATGTTCTTAAATCACCATACAATATTTACCTGCACCACATTCCCTTTGGCTTTGTGATTTACAGGAAGTACACGAATTTCATCGCTAACTTTAATGGACTCCAGTGCACTTTCCGGTGACATGAATTGATATACCAAATTAACACATGACTGCACAACATTAAACGCATGGTTTGAGAATTAATCATTCTAGTACTAAACATTATATAACATGTTACCTTAATTTTCCTCATCTGGTAAGGACAACCAGCGGGAATGATAACAGCTTCACCGATATGTTGCTCAACGCTCAATGCATCCACATCTAATTATGGTAATACAAAACTTTAAAACAAAACGTAACGTTAACAATAACCAAAATTGTTTAAAGATTATAAAAGGCTTACTGAATTCTTCCTTGAGTTGTCTTTTATGATTGTCATCCAAGTAGAAGACTTCATCGAAAAGCGGATGAAAGGCCTGTAGTCCCAAAGCAAGCATATACATATTTTAGTAATTTAACAAATCATGTTTTATATATTAAGTAATAAAATCAAACATTAATTATACCTTTCCAGAAGAGCCATAAGATAGGCTTAGCTTGTCGGAATACTTTCGAAGATACTCTAAAAGCTTCGGAACATCTTCTCTACGGAAAATATCCCAGTGGGCCCCACAGCTATAACCAACTTGAGATAGATCTTCATCGTCAGATTCAGATTCTGAATCTAAATCATCAAAGACTAGTTCCTCTTCACGGTTGATCGTGTCCTCTAACCTCGATGATGTGGAAACCACGTTGACGTCACTGTGACGCTCGTCGTCCACACTTGACGTCCTAGCAACCATCGCTTCAAGTTTATTTCGATTCGAAACCTTTTTCGAAGACGTGAGATGATCTTGTGAGTTGTATTTGTTCATTAACAACTTCACCTCATTTAAAATCCTCTCACGAATGGGACGAGCGGTAGCATATACAAGAATATTAACCTAAATTCAGAAAATATTTTATATTTTTTGTACATAATAATTTCCATAATATTTTATGATAATTAAAGTAAATAAGAAATTAGAAAGTTACCTCGTCACATGCACGAATACATAAATTTGATAAATGATCTGCATCCATAGGGTTATCAGATCCACCGTATGAGATGTTCACATAGGAACCCAAGTTAGGGTTTTCCGTTTGAAACAGTGAATCCGCTCCGAGATTCATAAATCCGGTGAATGGATTCGTGTATTCTTGAATCGGCAAGGACTCGATAACGGCACTGTGTTGATCGGGGAAGTGATCCCGCAGAAAATCGAAAGAAAACCGAAGTTTGAATACCATAGACTCCCTCCAAACGTTTTCGTACGTTATACCCCCGGAATATATTTGTTTCCTATGGAAATCAACCTCATACCAGTCACGAGCGTTGTTTTTCGTTGATATGGCGTCGGTTTTGGTTCGCATTTCCGCACTCTTTTCAAGGTAGGTGCGTAAGATGATACCGAAATCCCAATCCAAGTCGGGTTGAGATTGAAATACGTCGCGTACAACAACCGCTTGGCCTTTACCCCAGTGTTTTACAAAATGTTTTCCATTACCGTTAAAGTCCTGCGTGGCAGAAATATACACACCCGCTTTACCGTTTTCATCGCATAGCGAACACGGGGAAGGATCGGATAGCCCGTTCAGCTTCTTGAGGTGAATACTACAAAGTAAACGCTTTGCGCTTTCTTCTAGCTCTTTCGTGAGATATAACCGGTAGAAAGAAGTTAAACGCAAAACACCCTTGTCACAGCCACCGATATGCTTAGGTGGACAGCTTATACGTCCATCGGATAAACATCTCCACGGTTTGTTTCTTGAACGTTTAGATCTAATAATTTTTGTCTCTTTTAAATTTTCTATCTTCGAGTGCAAGTATCCGTCATGCATCTCGTGGCAACAAGCTAAGCATAGTACAAAAGAACAATATTCACAGCTTCTGTGAACATCTGGAATGCAAGCCTTGCAAAGACTAATTAAAACCGAATGTAAGCCACAAAATAAATACAAATCTAATTAAAACCGAATGATGATATGAAGAATATTCATAATGACGTTTGAAATTCACCTGCATTCCCTTTCAGTATATCCAGAAATTTGAACCTTTAGCCCCTTGTGACATATCCCTATAATCAT
This sequence comes from Helianthus tuberosus, assembly GCA_030545235.1. Lineage (NCBI taxonomy): Eukaryota > Viridiplantae > Streptophyta > Magnoliopsida > Asterales > Asteraceae > Helianthus > Helianthus tuberosus. The sequence goes on from CM060447.1 coordinate 66,821,691, forward strand.
ATATACAAATCAACTCTTGTAAAACTATATATATATAAAAAAATTAAAGAAAAAACAACAAAAAAGACCAATTTTGCCATCATATACCTGTGTGTCGAGCTTCGGTGTCCAACTCAATTATTTTTTCCAGGTTGATCTTCGACATGACCGGAAGAAGCTTCTGGATCATGTGAAGTTGTAAACTTATGTCAAACTCAGACATCTTTTCCCGATCGGGAACCGTCATCTCCGTTTCACGATCGCAGATAATCACACCCTCGTCAACATCATAAATAACCGGCTCCTGAATCATAAAAACGGATAGATGATCAGAATACAAGCGTACCAAAAGTGACGACAGGCACATATGGTTTTGAGTCAAACCTTCATTTTGACTTGTTTAGGTTTTGCTTTTATGCAGGCTCGACAAGAGCACTCCCCTTGGCACACGGGACACTCCCTCTTGACAGTTTTCTTACAATATAACCTAAATGTATTCAAACAACGGAAAATTAGGTTCGTCAAATTTGATTCGAAAAAGGTAATTTTATTTTCAACTTCATTTACTGCAAAATTTCCAATGGAGCATAATGCATACGTCTTCCGTTATATAATCAACATACGGAAATTAAGTAAGAATATGAATATATCCATAGAAATGCCAAAGGAATGTTAAAATGATAGGGTAAAACAGACCTTGTGTCGATGCATTCTTGACAAAAGAAATTCTTCTTGCAAGTTGAACACTTTACGAGAACACAAAAACTAGAAAATCCGCACCAATGGCACTTCTTGACTATCTTCGCTTTGATGTTCTTCGTCTTGACGATCTTCACTTTGGTGTTCTTCTTCTTGTTGTTCTTCTTCTTTCCAGCAGAGTTTATGTTTTCTTTAATAGCCGGAAAACTCTACATCCACAAATTAAAAAAAAAACATTAAATATGCTGAATTAAGAACTAATGCAAACAAAAACAACCACGTCATTAAGTACAAGCGATACTCAACAACTTTTGCAAGGAAGAATAACACGCAACATAGCAATATACAAAATATAAAATAGAAAGACACCACACCACATAAATTATGAATATACATGAAAAAACATCGTTGTAAAGAATCAAATATATAACAATAAACATGGAAAGTTGCAGACTTGGTTAATAAAACATGCATAAGGAACAATACAACACAAGCAATACAATGGACGGAAAACAGAAGGTATTCACCCATTTGACCCATCCTGAAACTCCACCCACATTGACATGCTACCCAACCACCCGACCCACCCCTAAAAATTTACCCGTTTTGACCAAATACCCTAAAACTTTAACCCTTTTGATCCACCCTACATAATTGTTAGGTTTGACCCATTAAACCCAACTGACCGGATCCTTTTGTCACCTTCATATATGAGTAACAAAATAGGGCAAACACAAAAACAATTCACAATTTACAAAATTCTTCTCTACAACAAGTAAAAACACAAAATCAAAGCATTAAATAACATAGCATGATAACAAATTAATTCATAAAAATTAAAAACCTAAATGCATAAATAACAATTTCAGATGTGAAAAAATCCTTCACAAATAAATATTCACAAAGTCATAATTCTTGTCTAGAACAAGTAATAACACAAAATCAAAGCATTAAATAATACAGCACGATAACAAATTAGTTCATAAAAATTAAAAACATATCAATTAAAACTTTGAATGCATAAAAATAACAAATTTTAGGTATGAAAAAACAAACTTCACAAATAATAAATTCACAAAAAACACAAAATCAAAGCATTAAACAATAAAACAAGACAACAAATATCAATTTATATTTATAAAACTTTAAATGCATAACTAACATAATTTAGATCAGAAAAACAACCTTCACTACCGGAACCGGAAGCGGTTCACAATTCTTGGACCGGATCGGTCTTCTGAAACCCATACTCGCCGGAGCCCCAACTTTAATCGCCGGAGACTCCACTTTCCGTTGCAACTCCGACGAAGAACTCGCCGGAGCGATCTCCAATCTTCCCAACTTCAAATCAACCACTACGGGTTCTCGATTCTCCATATTTACCGTTTTAGCCCTCTTTCCGGGCACATCGGAAACAGAAACAGAAACATCATCCGATGTTTCCGTCATCTTCCTCTTGTTACGACGTCGTACCGGTGCCTCGGTAACGCCGTCGTCGGATTCTCCCTCCGGTTTGGGGATAATTGGGGTGCGCTTTGTTCTCTCGAGCTTCAGGTGTTCCGGCACCGGCTGCCGTTTCTGGCGGAATTGGGCTTGTTCGATGTGTACCGAACAGTACCCTCTACCTTCTACTACCGGCCGCTTGCACCGCCACCCTCTGCCGTCGGATCTTTTGCAAATTTGTTCGTTAGCAATTTCAGCCATTTGATCGGAATTTAATAGAAATTTGTGATGGAAAGGGGGAAATTGAGACTTTTTGATGGTGAATGATCAGAATTTGATAGAATTTTGTGATGGAAAGGAGGAAATTGAGACTCTTTGCTGGTGAATTGTGGAGAAGAGAGTGAAGAATGGGGGTTTATGTAAGTGAAAATGTATCTTATTACATGTGTAATATATAGCATATTCTATGTAATGTGATATGTAAGTGAAAACCATGTGAATGTGAATGCAATCTTTTTTGCAAATGTTTTTTAGTTTTTTGAAACTTTTAATGTTTATTGCAAATAGGTAAAATTTTAATGTTTATGGTAAATATTTGATCACTAAATTTTATTCAAAGTAATTAAGGTTTACCTAAAATAAAAAGGAAAATTTCAAATTAGGATTTTATTCTTTGAACCACTTATAAGAGAGTATTGTATTTTGTTATCATAGATTTGAGTTTTGAAATGTTATGAGTATGTGATGTTAATTGAAAGATTTAGGATGAATCTTAGTATAACGTAATTGAATTAAAGAATAGCGTATTTAGTACTTGTTTAAAATAAAGTAAAATAAAAGACACTAGGGCTCAATGTAGATTTACGATGAATCTTAGTATAACATAATTGAATTAAAGAATAGCGTATTTAGTACTTGTTTAAAATAAAATAAAAGACATTAGGGCTCAAGCATGTCATTAGTTTTCTTAGGAGTGAACTTTCTCAATTTCGACAAAACAAGTGGATGGGGATCTCACTCTTAAAGGAGAATAGGAAGCGTACTATCCCTGACTCTAACATGCGATGCGATCTAAGGGATAACGCAAGGGATTAAGTCATCAATTCAAGTCCTGGTTTTTGTATCACTGTAATGATGTTCATTGATGACGTTTGTGGGGCCTAACAAGTGTTAGGTCACATAAATGATTCGCAAATGAATCTTTTTGGGACGTACCAAGTGTCGTGACTATTGGTTGCATGTATGTGAGACGTACGCAAGTGTCATGACTCATAGATGAATGCATGTATGTGAGACGTACGCAAGTGTCGTGACTCATAGATGAATGTTTGTCGAATGTATCAAGTGTTAGGTCTCAAATGTAACTATTGTATATGTGTGAAATGATTAAGAAACCGACATAACGTTGTGTAACGGTAACAAAAACAATGTTATTGACAATGTAGATGTAGATGAACTTATGTTATGTCAATGTGTGTTTTTATAATTTCTTTCTTTAAACATATTTGAACATTCTAAGCAATATTAGATAACAGATATAACTTATAGTTAAAGCGTGTAAGTGCATGCTAAATATATGAATTATAAATTCATGCCCATTACGTACATGTCAACTGTATTAAAAAACCAACCTATCAAACTTGTACTTTAAAACTACTAAAATGCATGCATACTTTTGGATGATATATAGATTTTCATTTGTTTTATTTGAGAGTGTATTGTATTTAAGAATAAATCTTTTTACTAATAAAATTTGTATACCCTTAGATTACCGAGTTATGATATTTTTAATCTTCCAAATCAATAACCTATTCAACATTTGTTAAATATATATATACACACGTACTTATTAGGGAATCTTTATTGTTTTCATGTGAATATATATTTTTAGACTGCTAACAAAATATGAAATTATAACACAAAATCAAAGATACAAGGACATCTCTAGTAGGAGGCTAGAACACAAAACATAGTAAATTAAACAAACTAACAATGCACTAATCACACAATCTAACATATGCAATTTAACTATGTTTTTTACTCAAAATAAGGCATTTGCCTTTATATCTTCTAAAACTTGATCAATACTTCCATGAGCATTGCTAAATGAGCCATAGAGATGACAAAACAATTGCATGTATCATTTTCTTATAAATCTTATTACCCTCCAAATTGATGACAGCTTTAGAACTTCTTTAATCGAGTTACATAACTATAAGATATATCAACTCATGTGTTAATTACTAGGAACATACATTATGTGCGTTATGAACTCTTTGTCTTTCCAAATGAGAACATGCTTATTCTTGTATTATTAATAATAAAACTAGTATTCCTTTATTATCACATCATAATGACACCAACACCTAAATTAGGTCACATCCACATTGTTTCTAGTCAGTTTCTCGCCAACCTATTTCCAAAACAGTTTATTTTCATCCGGGTGTGTTACTTAATTCGTTTAGGTTGGGATCGTGTTTTTGTGGCTACCCACATTTTTTTTATTTTACACAACTTAACCTATCTTTTTTAATTTTAAGTAAGCAACCGCCCACCCCTTTTTTCATTTTCTTTTCTTTTTGGGTGGACATTAACCCTAATCCTAATATATCATCTTAACCTAACTAAGGAAAGTCGTTGAAGTGAAATAAAGTCTATATAGGGGTTGGCATACGACGAATCTTTAGTTTCTTCGTATTTTTCTTCTTGTTTCTTTCTTTTTCAAGAATGGTCTATAAATGTTGTACTGAAACCTTTTTAAACTAGAAAAAAAAAAAGAATATTCATCACAAAAGGATGTTTTACATTAAGTATGTACATTTATCTCAATGGAAGAATAACCTTACTATTTGCTTCTTCATTCACAATTGTCATGACTTCACTAGGAGGAACATGCCAAATCTACGGCCGTTCTAACTAATTGATGCTCGATTTGCGCAAAATTATCGACAACTCTATTACCTTGTCGATGCACGTACCGTTTCTAAACACAAATTGATGTAAATTAATAGAAATAACATGTTGTAGCACTTAACACATTTGACACATCCTTTAATAGTGACACTAACCCATGTATCAAATCACTGTCAGTGGCAGAGCCACTTGTAAGGGTGTGAGATATCTTTTTAGTTGCTACATGAAATAGTGTATTTTGTAGGTAAAAATCTCGATCGCCCCTTTTAAAAGTTCGATTAAATTACCATATATCAAAATCACTGTCAGTGTACCCTAACAAAAACTCACCCGTGTCATCGCTTACAACGCCTCCTATGCTTGCTTCAACGGTCTTTCAATTGCATGATCCATCAAAGTTAAGTTTATTCCATCCAATCTCAGGTTTTTTCCATGAAACCTTAATCGGTTCTATATGCGAGTCTCTCTGATGAAAACTCAGTTTAGAAAATGTGAATTATGAACATTTGCTCTTCCTATGCATGATAGGTTACTTAATTCTTAAATTCAAATATATAATTAACACTTGTTAATATATCTAGACCAAGGTTTCGTATCTAGTAACAAGTCTTACTTGCTATATGTTCAACGTAGTATTGTTCTGTCCTAAATTAAAAGTACAATTAATATTTGTTAATGCATTGGTTGAATGGCTGGTATGAGAGGTTAAAGGTTACAAATGATGCTAGAGCTACTCATGTTCTGTTATGTTTACGATGGGTCAAGCCTCAACAACAACAATGAGTCCCATTGGGGTGTTTATGCACTCTAAGCAAATTCCACAACGTTATGATTTGTCGTATATGTATTGATACTAATTCACAAGAGTTAACAATTTAGTAGAACATTGAAATACTATACAATAAATATGAATAAAGAGAAGAAACCCATTACCATTTGTCATGTGCGGTGAAGTACAATCAGTTGTTAACATTTTGTTACTTCAGTTATTTCCACATAGTATGGTTAGGGTTCATTAAAGAGAAAAGGAAAAAAATAGGTTGATGCTGGTTTGCTTAATGAAAAGAAAGAACCATAGGTTAGGTGTTGTAGAATGTTAGAAAATGGTTCGACACGATACACGAAACAGATTTCAATCTCATTTGAATTGAGTAACACGAACCGAAACCAACATGAAAAGCAACCAGGTTAAAATTAAAATGGGTCAACATAATTTGAATCGAGTAACATGAACCAAAACCAAGATGAAAATTAACCTGGTTAAAATGGGTCAAGATAAAAGTAGTACGGAATTATTATAATAGATATGGACATGGACCAGTTTAGGTGTTGGTGTCACTATGACAAGATGATGAATGTGTCACACCCGTCTGAGAGGTGGAAGCGCGTAGTGTGACTTGATCGGTTTCCAGAGCATACGATGTAAGTAAACAAACTTTATGATATAAAACATGCACGGTGTTCATCCATTACCATAATATAAAGATACAAGTCATAAGTTATTTAGTAGCAAAAGATGACATAAGTTAATACGTTTTACAAACGAGACTTGTTCAAAATAAAGTTTTTAAATAGCAAGGCTTTGCATCCTATGTCCTGTTCGAAAGGAGAGAACCATAGGTTAGGCGTTGTAGAATGTTAGAAAATGGTTCGACACGATACACGAAACAAATTTCAATCTCATTTGAATTGAGTAACACGAACCGAAACCAACATGAAAAGCAACTAGGTTAAAATTAAAATGGGTCAACATAATTTGAATTGAGTAACATGAACCAAAACCAACATGAAAATTAACCAGGTTAAAATGGGTCAACATAAAAGTAGTACGAAATTATTATAATATATATGGACATGGACCAATTTAGGTGTTGGTGTCACTATGACAAGATGATGAATGTGTCACACCCGCATCAGAGGCGGAAACGCGTAGTGTGACTTGATCGGTTTCCAGAGCATACGATGTAAGTAAACAAACTATATGATATAAAACATGCACGGTGTTCATCCATTACCATAATATAAAGATACAAGTCATAAGTTGTTTAGTAGCAAAAGATGACATAAGTTAATAAGTTTTACAAACGAGACTTGTTCATAATAAAGTTTTTAAATAGCAAGGCTTTGCATCCTATGTCCCGTTCGAAGATGGGATATATGGATCAAACCCTCAAAAATCTGGATGACATCATCTTCATTATAAACTTGAAACTTCGTAACCCGCTGCACCAAGATCTATTTAGTTTCCTGAAATACATGTAAGTTTAAAAAAATCAACAAAAGTTGAGCGAGTTCATGTGTTTTAATTTCGCTTGCATCAAACGAATATTAAAAACATTTGAAAGTTCGAGTATCGAAAGCTGGTATGTAAAGCGTTAATGAATTTAATGATCATTAATGTGTAGCTATGACATTAATATGTGTGTCGACATAGGAGATACTCAACCCGGTAGACGATTTTATGTGCCGATTACCCTCGACTGGGACACAAAAGCACTCTAAGTGGTCTCACAAGGACCCGTGAGTGGGGCTCGCCCGTACCCGATAGATTTATCCCTTTTGTTCCTTGGTCCTCAACAGGATTAATGGTGCCTAAGTTTTGCGCCTATTCGCACCTGATCCGATATTTCATTCCATAGCGTAACCATACCATAGTTAACATGTATTTCCCCCTGAGAGTTATAAAACCGAAAATGTTTAAAAGAAAAGGGGGACATGAACTCACAAGTTTGCGTCTGTAATAATGTGCTAGCAATACGGGTATCCAACATCGCGTAAGAACCTACAAGTGCTCTAACTCATTAGACACTTGAGTTTATGTTAATTCATGTACACGTTGCTCATCTTGAACGTTATTGTATTTGTTATGTATTTGGAACTCTTGTGTATTTTAAATATGTTGGCATTTATTTCGTATGTCCGTTTTAATATATATATATATATATATATATATATATATACACACACATTGCACTCATAATGTGTACGAACGGGCCTTGCCCTTCGTGAGTCTCCGTTCCTCAAACAAGTATATGTGGGCATAGGCCATGAAAGTCCTTGTGCCTCGCACAAGTATAAGTGGGTCGAGCCCAATAACATCTTTGTGCCGCACACAGGCGCAAGTTCGTTGTGTGAAATATATATTCTTCAAAATATATATATTTTTAAATTCGGTGAACCTCGTTCACATGTACACGTATGATCGGTTTGTTTTGTGTATATATTTGTTTCACAAATATATATGTATATCTTTTCAAGATATAGTTATTAAAAATATTTACTTTTAACATCGTATATATGGTAACGTTCGTGTACGGTATCCTTTGTGAGCGTACACTTCAACAAGTGTATATGAGTACATCGCTATGTACTTGCAAATTTTACACGTATACGTATACTGTATTTATATGTGTGCGTATACCGTGTGTATACGTATATTTATACGTTCCATGATTGGTATTTATGTCGTATTTATACGTGTACGTATACCGTATTTATACATGTATGTATACCATGTGTATACGTGTATTTGTACGTTTCATCATTGGTGTTTATGTACGTATTTTATACGTATTTGTATACATGTACAATTTCGTATTTTTGGCAATTTCCACCAAATGTATTCTTGTACGTATTTTTATACGTATTCGTTTACTTATTAAATTCTTAAGTTTCATGTTTCAACACTTAGTGAAATTCCACTTTATACTTTCTGGAATTCTATTGTACCGAATATATATATCGTCGAGTCTAAAAATTATATATTAATAGTGTTTCGTCGTAGGAACTGAGTGTATATATTTTCGCGCTGAGAGTGACCAAGTGTCGTCCGGGATGCATGCACGCTCCTCGTCGTGGTGCTAATGCGATCGTTGCTGGTGACGACGTTTTAAGTTCGTTAGTCTGTTTATAATATATTTTGCATCGGTTTGATTATATATTATTTTGTCGATATATATATATATATATATATATATATATATATATATATAGAGTTAATTGCCATTTTTGTCCCTGTGGTTTGGGCCAATTTGCCAGTTTAGTCCAAAGGTTTCATTTTTAACATCTGGATCCAAAAAGGTTTCATCGTTGCCATTTTGGTCCAACTGACTTAACTCCATCCATATGTGTTAAGTCTGCTAAGGGCATTTTAGTCATTTCATTTTTCTTTTAATTAACCTTTATTCTTTATTGTTTAAAAACATAAATGAAAGGCTCAAATAGTTTCTTCTTTGTATTGTAACTTCAGTTTTGAGTTGTGTAGTTTACTTGTTGAGAATATGAATTCGGTACATAATTTGTTGGCGAGATTGTCGTCATTTCGGGACAGAAACTACGAGCAGGCATTAAGATGTATGATTGGGTGGCAACCGAGCAGTTGCCAACTTATAATCGAGTTTGGAAGAGTATATTTACAACACCATTGGACATCTGAGGAGGTTGACTCGAACAAGATTGAAGTCGAGGAGCTGAGCGGTTGATGCTGGTTCTGCGACGATGCTGTTTGTGATTTTGATTACTACTTTGAATCGGCTCAACAAAAAGCGAAGGCTAGTAACACACACCTAGTTGTAAAACTTTTTTACAATCTATAAACCTACAAGACTACAGTTTGCCATTACCTCTGCTGCTAATCGACAACCACCACCACCACCACCACCACTATTTGCCGTTACCTCCAAACCGCCATCACCATTATCACCATCGCCACCGGACCTCACCACCACCCTCCCTTCCCCACCCCTTCTCTCTCTCTCTCTGTACCTTCTCAACCACCACCAACACACCCACCACCTCTGCCGCTATCACCACCCACTCCACAAACCCTAGAATCAAACCCCAACTTGTATATTCAAAATCCCCAAATTTTAAAAAGAAATCAAGAACAAATCATACAATACAGAGGTAAGATAGGTGGTCATGGTGGCGGTTCGAAGCTCTGCCGCCGCACCCAATAGCAGCGACGGTGGTGTAACAACCGTTTTTGAGTGGCGGCAGTGTCAAATCTAGGGCTCCGACCAGGAACCAACTTTCCGGCTTGTGCCTTTCTCTTGCGCCGACGGTGGTGTAACAGCCGTTTTAGGGTTCCGGCCACGAACAAACCTGTGGGGCTTAGGGTGGGGTGGTGGTCGTCCATGCTCGTGTGGAGTGGGCGGGGGTGGCTGATGGTGGTGATGTCGGCTAGTGGTCAGGTGGTAGCGGTTGGTTGTGGTGATGGTGTTTGTTGATGATGGAGAGGAGAATGAGTATAGAGAGAGAAGAAAAGTCAGAGTGAGAGTGTGTTTTCTGTGTTTTGTTTTTATATATATAAACTTGAGCCTTTCATTTATGTTTTTAAACAATAAAGAATAAAGGTTAATTAAAAGAAAAATGAAATGACTAAAATGCCCTTAGCAGACTTAACACATATGGATGGAGTTAAGTCAGTTGGACCAAAATGGCAACGATGAAACCTTTTTGGATCCAGATGTTAAAAATGAAACCTTTGGACTAAACTGGCAAATTGGCCCAAACCACAGGGACTAAAATGGCAATTAACTCTATATATATATATATATATATATATGGAAACGGGTTCAGGAGAAAACGGCAAAAAGTGTGAGAATGGTGAAAACGCATCCTGGCCCAACACGTGGCGCGGGGCATGATCAGGGTCCGAGGGGTTTTTTTGTCTTTTTAGTATTCTTCTCCTTTCACGATTTTCGCGTTTGACATGCTGGTTTATTTTTTGCGTGCAAGATAATTTTGGCGTTATCTAGAATTATTAATTATTTGGCGTTTTACTAGTTTTCTCAGATTTCTTCTCGTTGAATTAATTCTTTTTGTGTCACATAGTTAATTTTTTGGCGTTATGGCTTTTTCCATGTCATTTTTTGGCGTTTTGTATCTTTTTGTTAATAATTGATTACCATAGGTTAATATTTTATAAAATTACAATAATACGAAATAAAAATAAACTAATAGTCTTCCGTAGGTGGGATTACATCAGAGATGTACCCATCGCTTTGTTCATCACTTTCTTCAGATTCTTCATCATCAAATTTCATTTTTGCGTATAACGCCATAAGCTCGTCTTTTCTTTGCTGCAGCCTATTCTTGAATATCACTGCATCCTTGGATTTTGGATCGTTTGAAGGTGCTAAATCAAAAAAAAATGTTCAATGATAGATAGCAACCCTGTCTTCAACATTTCTTCCATTGGCCTTGAATATTGCACCCCATATTTATAAGTCACTTCAAGGGTTCCTTCTTCCTCATGCAATACCCAACTGCTAAGTTTTAGTATAGGAGCATCGTCAATATCATCATCATCTTCATCATCTTCTGCCGGAAATTTTCTCTTCAGTCTTTTTATTACAGTTCTGGTTCTTTCACAATCGTTGTCCATTGGAACCCCAAGGGCCAGGATATCCTTCTGAACCTTTTCATTCATTCCAAGCATGGCTTTGATTGTCCTTACCTTTACCCTTCTCCTATCAGAGAACTTTATGATGAATCGTTTCTCTTTCCTTTCAAACCTCCATGCAATAACCTTAGCCATTTTTTAATTTTTTGGCGTTTTGGACAATATGTGGCCTTTTAGTCAAATTTTTTGGCGTGTTTGAGCTTGTGTTTTCATGGTCTTCTTTTATATTGACATTTTTTCCCTCGTATGACAGGTAATTATGGCATTTTGAAAAAGATAAATAAATTTAATTCCCCAAGAATTTTGCTTTTAATATAATAAATGTTAGTAATTATGTTTTCCGTCGTTTCATTTTACTGTTTTTTGCAGTTTGCCGTGTTTTGTTTCAGACTCAACTGTTTTTATGGTGTAACACGTCAAATCTTGACGGCTGTAATTATGGCGTTTTGTTTTCCAATGGCGGTTAGATAACGATTGGACTTCTTTTGTTTTATATTCTTTACACATTGTTTCACGCTTTTTTTATAATAGTAGTTGTTCAAAGTAATTTTATTATAGTTTGCTAGTTTTTGGGGGCGGTTTTATGGCATGATGGCGTTTTACAAGCATTTGCTCATTTTGGCGTTTTATTATATTTTTCATTATAGTATTAATATTCTTTTGTTGTTTATTAACTGAAATTACAAAATAAACAACAAATAAAGAAAATTAAAAAAAAAACAAAATATAAGCAATTTATGATTTTAAATATTCAGTGTCATCAGTCTTTTTTTTTCTTTTGAAACTACAAGAACTGTGACAAATAAATGGCGTTTTGGGTTTGGCGTTGTTTATTTTCTTTGTTCATGTGTTGTAGTGTCTTTGTGGATGTTGGAGACATAGATCGACCCTGTGTGGGTGGATGCTATCTGCCCGTCGTCTTCATTATAATCATCGATGCCAAAGTAGCATTTACACTGGTATAGGTCTCTTCTTATCATCCAAACCTTCTTCAAGAACAAAGATGACAGTATGACATATGGGTGTCATCAGTCCCTCTTTTTTCAATTTTGTTCATCTCATGCAGCAAAATCTTACTACACTCACGTAACAAATCATTCAGCGAAGCTTCATGCAAAACATTACTAAGTATCAAAGAAAAGATGTTTGTCGTCGTTTTATTTTTTAGCGTTTTACATTGAGTTGTATTTTTTTAGCAATCACTGTGTGTTTTTGTGTGTTTTTTTGGTGTGATAAACGGAAGGTGGTGAGACGTTTCTATTTATAGAATTTTTTTTGGCGCATAGTTTAGGCGGGATATTATTTTTATAACAAAAAATGTAATTAACATTTATCCGGATGTAAGCTTTGGCGTTATATATTATGACATTTCATATTTTGTGGCGTTTTTGTAGCCAGAGAGCTTAAATAAAAACACAGAAAAAAGTACGCAATGATAAAATTGGCGTTTTGTATTTATTTGGCGTTTTATTTTTCAATGGTGTTTTATGTGAGAAATGGTGTTTTACCTTTTTTACCCTTAATGAAGCGCGTCCACGTAATAAAATTGGTGTTATTTACGAAAATGTCACCGCGCCAATCTAGTCCATAGATTGTTTTGATCAGACAATCCATAAGCGTTCTCACACTTTCCACCGTTTTCTCTAAATCCTGACCATATATATATATAGGGGATGGATCATGAGAAAACTAGTTTAAATGATAAACCAAAAAACTAACCAAAAAAGCCTAAAAAAAATCTAAAAACATACCAAAAGTTTTTTTTTACAATTTTTTATAGAAAAATCGCTAATTTTTATGTATGGAAAAAATTTCAAAAAAAAATTTTTTTTTTTTGGTTGTACTGCACATGTGCACTAATACATAAAGCTTAATCCACTTAACACACCCCCACTGACACCCCACAAAAACCTAAACCCCCCACCCCCCCCCCCCCAAACCTAAATTCACCCTCCCACCAAAAGCCTAACCCCCCACCCCCCAAAAACCTAAACCCCCCACCCACCCCCCACCCTCCCGAAAACCTAAAACTAAACCCTAAACATAAACCCGAAAAAAACCTAAACCCCCCACCCCCCAAAAACCTAAACCCCCCTCCCCCCCACACCCAAAAACCTAATCCTAATCCTAAACCTCCAAAAAAACTTACCATAAAAGCTAAACTAGACTCAAAAGGCTAATTTTAAGCATGTAATGCAATTGTAGTACATGTTATATTGCACATGTGCACTACTATAATAATAGTATTGAAAACAAGACGACACCATAAATCTTTTTTTATGTCATAAAAAATATGCTCGAATATACTTGAATGAAAGATACAAAAATTTGTGATCTTATGGTGCCATTTTTGTTTTAAAATGATAACGCATGGAGAAATGGGAAATGTTTGAAAAGTTATATACTTTTTTTTTCCAATTTTACCCCTCCTTCATTAAAAGTCCCCCCTCCTTCATTAAAAGTCTCACCCCTCCTTTTTAGTGGTTTTTAGTTAGTTTTCTAGTTTTCTCATTTATATCTAGTTTTCTCATGATCCACTCCCTATAGGCATTTTTTTTATGTGTGTGTTGGAATATAATATGAAGAACTGGAGAAAATTTTGGATGTTAAGGGAGTGGAGCTAAAGAGATGTGGAGAGAGTTTACTGTGCCATTGAAGTAATAAAATTATTGCTAGTAATCGTTGTTCGTGCTTACAAAAATTTACAATTGCCATATATATAGGCAAAGATAAAGAAACAAAGCATCTACAAAAGTCAAAAAGCCTAGCCTAGAAAGCCAAATAAACGAATTATTACAAAACTATATTCCAAAATAAAGTTTGAAAATTGTTGCCCACTGTCGACCACTTTCTGTGAAATAATTGAGCTTTTAAAAATGTCATTGCTTACGCCATGTTTTTTGTCTTCTATTTTCTGTCGTCATTTCTTACGTCATCTTCTAGAAGTCTCTGTGTGTGCTGTCTATCGACTCTGGACTTGAACAGTCTTGTTCATTGTCTTGAAAATCTTCCAGATTAACAATATGTTGTAACTGTAGAGTATCTCCTTCCCCTGCAAAGGGTAATAGCATACTCCAATTTATTTTTGTGTAGACTTGTATGTATTGTCCTTCACCTATCAATTTGAAATTTTCCCAAGAAAAATGGTCTGGAATTTCTGGGGTCTTCTGATGTTCTTTGATAAACTGTTGAAAATCTTTGGTAGGTTCTTTAGCTGTATGGTCTAACCATGGTAAAGATGCAAAATTTATAGCGGTTCTTATCATGGAGTTTTGCAACCAGTTGCTACCTCTGTTGTGTTCAATAAATATTCTTTTTTCTTGCTGGCCTGTATGTGTGTGAGTCTGCAAATGGAAATGAGGAAATTATTTTGCAGCCAATGGTTGGTTTTATGCTTCGTGCTGCTATATTTCCTGCTGTTAATATGATCTTTTCCCCAAGTTGATTGAGAAGATCTTCTGTTCTTCTGTTTAACTTTATTTCCAAATAATCAATCATACCATGATGATAAAATTGAATTATTTGTTCATCTGTCAATTTTGTAGGATGATGTACTTGAAGCAATAGAAGACCTGTTCCGTCTCCTTCATCATCTGTTCTTTCTACCACTGTAAACCCTTGTTGTTCACTGTCAAATTTGAATGCCATGTCTACCAGCTGTTGCTGCAGATTGTACAGAATTAAAGGAAACTCTGCACAAACTTTCTGTGAAACAAGATTATCAAATTCTGGGAATCTTTCTGTAACTGGTTTTAGACATTGCTGCCAAGGTGTATCAAGAATCCTTGTCCTGAAACACTCAAAAGTCCTGTGTACATCTATTTTATCTTTATTTTCTTTCTTCTCGATCTTTTGTAATAACTGTGCATTTTTTTATTCGAGCAAACACATTTTTTGTTTTAACATGCTATTTTCAATTTTTAATTGTATATCTTGTGCATTTCTTGTTTTTTCCTCAAGCTGTGTTTTTAATGTAGAAATAATTTCTTGCTGAGCTTTTATATAATGTTCCGGATTTGTTTTAGCCAAATCAGCAAAACTTTTAACCTCTTCAGGTTCTATGTAAAAACTTTGTATACCAAAACTGTTTCTTGCTGCTTAAAGAGCTTCAGCAAAACTTGTATAACCTTTCCAAAGTGCCCCTCCTACACAAGTTATGTGTTGTGCAACTGTTTCCCATTTGTTAAAAATGCCAACCTTAGTACCCCTAAATATTACATAATGTGTGTAATTTGGTTTTTGTTTAAATTGCCTTTCAGGTGTTTTCGAACTTTGTTCCTGAAAGTAAATGCTTAAAGCATTTAAAACCTGTACTTTAAATGATGAAGCTTGTGGCATGGTTTGAATATGCCATAAGTTGTCTAATAAACATTGCTGTTTATCTGTAAGCTTCATTCCCATGATAGGACGGAACTTTTTGTCAACATCATTGCATATCTGTAAAGCATATGTTCCAAATTCAATCACCGGTTTGGGTGAGAAATTTGTATACAATGGTCGTTTTCCAGCTGTCTTTGATTGCTGTTGTTTATAAAACTGTCATGTGATTATCTGTGGTAATGAGGT
Source organism: Helianthus tuberosus (assembly GCA_030545235.1). Taxonomy (NCBI): domain Eukaryota; kingdom Viridiplantae; phylum Streptophyta; class Magnoliopsida; order Asterales; family Asteraceae; genus Helianthus; species Helianthus tuberosus. Next base: position 66,837,697 of record CM060447.1, read on the forward strand.
GTGAGGAGAACTGTATATCTTTTCTGTTGAATGTAGATATGACTGTTGGATTTGTTCTTCATCTGAAGAAGAATTCCCCTGCTTTGGTTGTATAAGCTTTAATTTCTCCTTATCTTTTTTCCTGTCCATCTGAAACAAACCATTTGTTTATATTTCGAGATAACATATCAGCTATCCCATTATTTTTCCTTTAATATGTTCAAAATTTATAAAATACCCATTTCCTTGTATAGTATTTTGTAGATTAACCCATCTGGTTCTATTTACTTTTTTACTCTGATCATTTTTTACAAACTTAACTATTGCTTCACAGTCAGTTCTTACTGTAAACTCTTTATTAAGAAAAATCTTAAATTTTTCTAATGCATAAATTAATGCCTGTATTTCAAAATCTATTGTAGTCCAGTTTGTTTTGTTTTGAAAATTACCACTTGCATAAGCGCAAATTTTCTCTTCTTCCTTGGGACTGTATTTGTTTGGTTTACATAGAAGGACTGCTCCCCATCTTTCTTTGCATCCATCTGTTTCAATAATTATATAATCTGTAACTAATGGTAATTTTAATGGTTTAATATTTTTAACAGCTTTTTTAATTTCTTTAACTAATTTAATATCTTCTTGATTAAAATACCTTTGACCATTTTTAGTGGTTTTACCATATAAAGTTCCAACCAATTTTGACAAGTTTGGAATAAACTTTCTAGCTTAATTTACTAAACCTAAGAAGGCTTGTATCTGTTTTAAATTTTCAATTTTTTCTGGAAAACTTAGAATCTTTGTAGAAATATGTGATTGTAATTCTATTTTTCCATTTCCAATTTCTAATCCTAAAAAGGAAAATTTTCTTTTGAAAAGTTCCATTTTTCTTTTTGAAACCACTATACCATTTTTCTTTATTTCTCCAAAAACCTGCTGTAAGTGTTTTTCATGTTCCTGCACTGTGTTACTTGCAACTAAAATATCATCAATGTATACTAAGCAAAAATCAAATTTTAAAAATATACTGTCCATAAATCTTTGAAAAATTGAAGGTGCATTTTTTAGTCCAAAACTAAGGACATTCCATTCATATTGCCCTTCAGAACATGTAAAGGCTGTCCATGGTTTAAAACTTTCTTCTAGTTTTAACTGGTTATATCCTGATTTTAAATCAAATTTCGAAAATACTTTTTTGTTTTGTATAAGATTTAACAAACTATCTTTGTTAGGAATATTATACCCATCATCTATTGTATTATCATTTAATCTTTTATAATTATAAACTATTCTAGCTTTTCCTCTTTTTATCTCACTGTGATTTCTTACTAAAAAAACTGTAGATCTATGAGGACTTTCTGATTTTCTAATTAATCCTTGATTTACCATCTCAGGGATTTGTTTTTTGAATTCTTCTTTGTCTAATGGGTTGTATTCTATATTAGTTGTTCTTATTATTATGTCAGGATTTTTTAATTTAAATTTACAAATATAATTTACATTTGATTTTGTTATATCTTCTCCAATATATCATATTTTTTCTAAATGTAATATCATAGGATGATTAACACTTTTTGTAATGTCTTGTCCTTTTTCTATTTCATGACTTAAAAAATCTATTAAAAGTTTTAATGACTCATTTTCTATAAACTTTTTTCTGTTCTGTGTTTTTAAGAAGTCTAAATTCCCTTTATCCCCTCTTTTTTGAACAATATGTGTTGTATTTATAAATCTATGGGTTGGTATTGTATATAATTGTTTACTTAGGGGCTGTTTGGTAGCCTCTTAATGGCCATTCAGATGCTACCTCTTAATGGTTTAAAACCTCTGAATGAATAAGAGGTAACCTCAAGTCTGAATGGTTAAGAGGTAACCTCTGAATGGTAAATCATCCCATGTCACATTCTTCTACCTTCTTATTGGTAAAATTCTTAATGGTTCCATTAAGAGGTAGCCTCTTAATGACCATTCAGAGGCTACCAAATAGCCCCTTAATGTTATAAAATTTCTTGTAATTGTAACTGCACCATTTAATCCTAATATAAATTTAGTCCTATTACAAAATCTTTTGATTTTATGTTTGGTGGATTAATATTTATTTGTGGCATTTCATATTTTATACTGTAATTGTTTGCAAAGTCTAAGAATTGTATTCCTACTGGTTCTAAACAATGTGTAATAGGTATTAATCTATGTTCTATTGTTCTTGTTCTTAATTCATATGTTAGTTTTTTATGGTATTCTATAGGTGCTAAACTATGTGAAATTAAACTTTTTGTAGCTCCTGTATCTACTAATGCTGTTAAATCTAGATATTTATTATTATCTAACCATAAATGACATTGTATATTTATCATGTTTGTTGATCCTTGTGTTTGTATGTAAGTTTGATCATCTGGTTTTTGTAGAGCCATTTTACTTATTTCTTCTATTTTAACTAATCTTTCAAGTTCTTCTACCTTATTTTCTAAGTTTTTTATTTTTAAACTATGTAATTCTATTGTTAATTCTAATTTATCTATTCTTTCATTCTCATTTTTAGAATTTGTTTTCACTTTTGATGTTGTAGCTATATCTTTGTCATAGATTTCTTTAAGACATTTAAAACAAATTTCATTAAAACATTTATTACATTGTGATCTTTTTTCTATACTTGGATAGTATCCACAACTATAACATCTTATGTGATTGTTTCCTTTATTCTGTTTCCAATCATGTTCACAAATTTCTTCTGTATTCATATATGTATATGTTACTTTTGCTGTTGGGTTTTCCTCTTCACTGTAAATACTATATATTGATTCATTATCAGATTCATCATCTGTTCCTAAAGCTTCTATTTCATAATCTTGTAATTGCTCTATTAAATTAGCTATTTCCATGTTTTTTTCTTTTATTTGGGCAATTATTAGCTAAATGTGTTGTTTCTCCACAAGTGTAACATCTACATTTTCGTGATTGTGGTTTTTTAACATATTTATTTGTATTATAATTTTTCCTATAATTTCTATTATATGTTGTACTTTTTCGTATCTTTTTCTTCTTATCATAGACTCCATATGCTTGTGGTGTATAGATTGCTGTTTTACAGAATGCATAAGCGTTTCTTTTTAATTGTTCTTGTAATGCTACTTCTTTACATTTTTCTTCTAATATACCAAATGTATAAGTTATTCTTGGTCCTATTCCTAAATTTTGTTGTGTACCATAATTTGTTTTCCATGCTTCATGTATAGATTTTCCTAAATCACCTGGTAATTTTATAAAATATTTGTCACATAAATTATCATCCATTGCTTTTCCTGTTTGTGATAATAATCTTGTAAAATCTAATGTAAATTCATTTATGTATTTCATGTCTGCTATACTTAATTGTTCTAAATTTCTGATAGTTGTATCCTGTATTAAAGAATTATTTTTTGCTGGATCAACTCCTAATATAAGTGTTCTAATATGTGATGTAAAATTATAAGGATTATCTCCTAATGCTTTAAGATTATTTTTTTCTTCTGGATTTTGTGTTTTCTTACTTTGCCATATTCCTAATGCTATTGGTCCTAATGTAGTTTCTAAATATGAAAACATATCCATGCTATCTTTTTTATTTGTTTCCCATAACCTTACTACATTTTGTTCCCATGTTAAAACTTCATCTATCCATAACTGTGGTTTTTGTTGTTCTAACAATAACATATTTCCACTATATATTTGTCCTATAGGCAATCTTCTTCCTTTTTCCTATGGAATTAGACTCTTGTTGATAATTAACTGTTGGTTGTGTCCATGGTTCTCTACCATGACTTTCGTGTGTACCACTATATCATTCTCCCCATTCTATTTTTGGTCTTTTTAACGGATTAAAAGGATGAAACATTTGTGTATCCATAAAACTTTGTTCTTGTTTATAAAAATCTGATAACATTACTTTTCCCTTCTTAATATCTTCTACTAATGGTAAATTGTAATATTCTTGTAGCTTTTTATAACTTTCTTCATAGTCCATCCCTAATTCTGTTATACATTCCATAATCATGTCATCTACTTCTTCTTGTATATTTATTTCTGTAAATTTTCGATTTATAATTTGTTCTATTGTTTTATTTGTTTCTTCTACTTTAAAACAATCTATTGATTCTTCTTCATAATCTAATAGTGTATAATCCATTGTTTCTTCTTGTTCAAATTTTAAGAAATTTATATCAATTTCATCTTCTTCACTATCTGTATCATATGTAGAAAGTGTTTCTTCTTTTTCTATATTCATAAAATGATATTCTTCATTATTATTTTTCTCTATTTGTTTTTCTTTAAAATCAGTGTATCTTAACTTTTGTTTTCCATCAGTTTCTTCATATATATAACTTTTTTTAGGTATTAAAAGTGTATTTTCTTCTTTTTCTTGTAAATCTTCTAAATCCCATTCTAATCCTGTTAATTGTTCTGGATCAATTTTTATAGGTTCTATCATTTGTATAGATTTTGATGCAATTGTTTTTACTATACCTTCTATATTTACTTTGTATTTCATTCCTGAACTGTTACTAGCTCTTCCTAGTACTCCTATACTTACTACTAGGTTATTTCCTTCATATTCTTCGTATCCTTTTGTTTGTAGAGCTATTTTTATATTTTGTAAGTCTTTAATATCTTTTAAAATGTCTGGTGTACAATAAAATATAGCTATGTTTTGACTTAAATCTACTTCCATTCCTGAAATTATAGCTTTTTTCATATCTGATTTCCAACTTTTATCAAGTATTAGTGCTAATAATTTTGTTCCTAAATTTTTTCTTCCTAATGCTTTAATTCCTATTATTATTAATCCTGTGTGTACAAAATGTTTATTTTTTTTTAATTTTATCAATAGTATCTGGTGACAAAATCTAGGGTTACTATATTATCTACTACCCTTAAACTTTCTTCTCTACTACTTCTTATAAGAGTTGTATTTATATTAAATCTTCCTGATTGATATAATATCCTTGGATTTAATATGTCTAATTGATGTTGATTATGTAATTTCAAGTTTCTGTCTAAATCTATTTCTTCTTCTAATTGTATTATATGTCTATTACTGTTAGATCCTGATCCTCTTCTAATTACTCTATTTAAAAAACTATCTGATGTTATACTATCATTTATATTACTTGTAGAATTTCTAGCTTCCTGTATAGTTCTACTTCTTCCTAAAAAAATATTGTTATTATTCATTTTCTTGGCTGCCAGTGTATATATGGTGTAGGCTTTTTCTCTATTTTTAATTTTTTGTAAAGCTTCTGTGATTTTTTCAACTTCTAGAGGTATATTTTTTCCTGTTAATATATTAGGCTGATTTTTTATATAATCTAGGTTTTGTGATAATTTTTTAATTTCTGCTGTTAAATTTTCTATTGTTTGTTTATTATTTATAGCTTCTTGTTGTAAACTAATACTCAGATTTATAAACAAATCTACTAAAGTGTTTAACTGTGAGTTGTTTGTATGTAAAGTATGTTCACAAAGATCTTTAATATTACAAACTATAGTAAAATTATCTGTTGTAAAAGATTTTCGATGAGCTTTTTCAGAAAATTCTAAATTTAAGAACTCTAAACGTTTGATTATTTGAGAAGTACCAATGATTAATGAATTCCAACTCTCTTTAGCTTTTTTCCCTTATTCCAAATTTCTCTTAAATATTTTCTTATATTCCAACTATTTAAAAACAATAAAATACAAACTAATCTATTAAACGATTTGATCTATATATTTGTTCTTTTAATTTGGCTCGTTCATATATAAACCATAATAATCGATAATAATTTATATAATCTAAATAATCTGCTGAATCTAAAGCAAAAATAAGTCTATCATATCTTTTTAATCTATTTAAAAGATGTCTAATATAAAAACTAGTCATAATTTTTAACCCTTTCTTTTATGATGTTATCAAAGCAACTATCTTTCCCACAATCTTCACCTAAGAGAGTTTCCCAAAAATACTGGCTTAACACGCCATTAAAGGGGGGCTTGTCTTAGTCTATTAGATTTTAAGAAAGCCTTTGCTCTGATACCAATATATCAGAGAGAAAGAGGGTGGTGAAAGTGGTGAAAGTACAACTGAAAAACTGAAAATAAAAAGGAGATTTAAAACTTACAGAGAGGATGGAGATATGCACAGCGGATGATGATGGATGAGAGTATGCACAGCGGCGTAGAAGGTTGCAAAAGAAAAGGGTTTTTTTTTTTTAACAAACTGGACTACAATAGATTTTGAAATACAGGCATTAATTTATGCATTAGAAAAATTTAAGATTTTTCTTAATAAAGAGTTTACAGTAAGAACTGACTGTGAAGCAATAGTTAAGTTTGTAAAAAATGATCAGAGTAAAAAAGTAAATAGAACCAGATGGGTTAATCTACAAAATACTATACATGGAAATGGGTATTTTATAAATTTTGAACATATTAAGGGAAAAATAATGGGATAGCTGATATGTTATCTCGAAATATAAACAAATGGTTTGTTTCAGATGGACAGGAAAAAAAGATAAGGAGAAATTAAAGCTTATACAACCAAAGCAGGGGAATTCTTCTTCAGATGAAGAACAAATCCAACAGTCATATCTACATTCAGCAGAAAAGATATACAGTTCTCCTCACACCTCATTACCACAGATAATCACAGGACAGTTTTATAAACAACAGCAATCAAAGACAGCTGGAAAACGACCATTGTATACAAATTTCTCACCCAAACCGGTGATTGAATTTGGAACATATGCTTTACAGATATGCAATGATGTTGACAAAAAGTTTCGTCCTATCATGGGAATGAAGCTTACAGATAAACAACAATGTTTATTAGACAACTTATGGCATATTCAAACCATGCCACAAGCTTCATCATTTAAAGTACAGGTTTTAAATGCTTTAAGCATTTACTTTCAGGAACAAAGTTCGAAAACACCTGAAAGGCAGTTTAAACAAAAACCAAATTAGACACATTATGTAATATTTAGGGGTACTAAGGTTGGCATTTTTAACAAATGGGAAACAGTTGCACAACACATAACTTGTATAGGAGGAGCACTTTGGAAAGGTTATACAAGTTTTGCTGAAGCTCTTCAAGCAGCAAGAAACAGTTTTGGTATACAAAGTTTTTACATAGAACCTGAAGAGGTTAAAAGTTTTGCTGATTTGGCTAAAACAAATCCGAAACATTATATAAAAGCTCAGCAGGAAATTATTTCTACATTAAAAACACAGCTTGAGGAAAAAACAAGAAATGCACAAGATATACAATTAAAAATTGAAAATAGCATGTTAAAACAAAAAATGTGTTTGCTCGAATCAAAAAATGCACAGTTATTACAAAAGATCGAGAAGAAAGAAAATAAAGATAAAACAGATGTACACAGGACTTTTGAGTGTTTCAGGACAAGGATTCTTGATACACCTTGGCAGCAATGTCTAAAACCAGTTACAGAAAGATTCCCAGAATTTGAGAATCTTGTTTCACAGAAAGTTTGTGCAGAGTTTCCTTTAATTCTGTACAATCTGCAGCAACAGTTGGTAAACATGGCATTCAAATTTGACAGTGAACAACAAGGGTTTACAGTGGTAGAAAGAACAGATGATGAAGGAGACGGAACAGGTCTTCTATTGCTTCAAGTACATCATCCTACAAAATTGACAGATGAACAAATAATTTAATTTTATCATCATGGTATGATTGATTATTTGGAAATAAAGTTAAACAGAAGAACAGAAGATCTTCTCAATCAACTTGGGGAAAAGATCATATTAACAGGAGGAAATATAGCAGCACGAAGCATAAAACCAACCATTGGCTGCAAAATAATTTCCTCATTTCCATTTGCAGACTCACACATACAGGCCAGCAAGAAAAAGAATATTTATTGAACACAACAGAGGTAGCAACTGGTTGCAAAACTCCATGATAAGAACCGCTATAAATTTTGCATCTTTACCATGGTTAGACCATACAGCTAAAGAACCTACCAAAGATTTTCAACAGTTTATCAAAGAACATCAGAAGACTCCAGAAATTCCAGACCATTTTTCTTGGGAAAATTTCAAATTGATAGGTGAAGGACATTACATACAAGTCTACACAAAAATAAATTGGAGTATGCTATTACCCTTTGCAGGGGAAGGACATACTCTACAGTTACTACATATTGTTAATCTGGAAGATTTTCAAGACAATGAGCAAAACAATGAACAAGACTGTTCAAGTCCACAGTCGATAGACAGCACACACAGAGACTTCTAGAAGATGACGTAAGAAATGACGACAGAAAATAGAAGACAAAAAACATGGCGTAAGCAATGACGTTTTAAATAGCTCAATTATTTCACAGAAAGTGGTCGACAGTGGGCAACAATTTTCAAACTTTATTTTGGAATATAGTTTTGTAATAATTCGTTTATTTGGCTTTCTAGGCTAGGCTTTTTGACTTTTGTAGATGCTTTGTTTCTTTATCTTTGCCTATATATATGGCAATTGTAAATTTTTGTAAGCACGAACAACCATTACTAGCAATAATATTATTACTTCAATGGCACACTAAACTCTCTCCACATCTCTTTAGCTCCACTCCCTTAACATTCAAAATTTTCTCCAGTTCTTCATATTATATTCCAGCACACACATAAAAAAAAAAACCCTTTTCTTTTGCAACCTTCTACTCCGCTGTGCATACTTTCATCCATCATCATCCGTTGTGCATATCTCCATCCTCTCTGTAAGTTTTAAATCCCCTTTTTATTTTCAGTTTTTCAGTTGTACTTTCACCACTTTCACCACCCTCATATATATATATATATATATATATAGTAAGGTTCATGCGAGAACCACCTTTATTGCGAGAACCAATGTGAACACAACCCAAAATAGCTAAAAAAACCTAAAAAAACCCTAAAAAAACCTAACCCCCCACCCCCCCCCCCCCAAAAAAAAACCTAACCCCCCCAAGCTAAATGCTTAAAACTAAAACCCCAAAAAAACCTAACCCCCCACCCACCCCCCCAAAACCTAAACCCCCCTCCCCCACCCCCCAAAAACCTAAACCCCCCACCCCCCAAGCTAAAATGCTAAAAACTAAACCCCCAAAAAAACCTAAAAAATATCTAAAAAAATAAAAAAAAATCTAAATTTTTTTTTTCATATTTTTATGTTAAAATCGCTATTTTTAGTAGCAAAAATTTTTTTTTAAAAAAAAAAATTAAAATTTTTTTTCTACTAAAAGTAACGATTTTTTTATAAAAAATATAAAAAAAAAATTTGTGTGTTTTTTAGCTATTTTTAGGCATTTTTGGTTGTGTTCACATTGGTTCTCGCAATAAAGGGTGGTTCCTAACGGATCTTTGAATATATATATATATATAGAGAGAGAGAGGGAGCGGTTAACATACTTCACGGCTTATCCTACTTCACGTACGCGAGTATAGTAACCGTCAGATCAGGTCCATGCGTGATTAATCAGTCCCCTGCGTGATTATTTAAACATGCGTGATTTGAACATGTATGCGTAATAACGCACAAAACTACTCTCCATGCGTGATTAGGTCCATTTATAACGTCCCATGCGTGATTTGGTTCCATTTATAACGTGCGTTATTTTTAAATGCACTTGCGTAATTTGGTCGCGTACGTTTTGTAGGTTAAGCCGTAATGTACATTATACTTTCTCTCTCTCTCTCTCTCTATATATATATATATATATATATAGGGTGAGGTTCTTGTAAAAAAAGACTCTTTTCATGAGAAGTGTGAGAAGGTATAGAAATTAACATGTAGGCATCATGTTTTGAACTTAGGCATATGTTTTTTGTTGTTTTGGGCAAGAAAAACACCAAACATAACAATTTAAAACACAATGCAACATATTATGGACGTGAATTTAAAAGACACTATTTAACACTTAAAACACACTACTTAACGTTCTTGACATGGTGTTTTAAGTTTTAAGCCTAGAATCCATTGCATTGTGTCTTAAATTGTTATGTTTAGTGTTTTTCTTGCCAAAACAACGCAAAACATTATGTCTAAGTCTAAAACATTATGCCTACATATGAATTTTTATGCCTTCTCACACTTCTCACCAAACATGTCCTTTTTACAGGATCCTTAGACAATATATATATATATATATATATATATATATATATATATATATATATATCACAATTGCTCTTGATTTTATTGACGGTATATCTCTTAAATGTCAACATATACACGAGTGATTTAAATTACAAATATTTTTCAATGCCGAGAACTTCGATCAGAGAGTAAAAAAGGCGTAAGGTTCACAATGGTGTAAAACTAAAATGGGATATACTGGGCTAGGATTCGAGTTACAGGTACAAGGGCCAAACCAACCACCCAAGAATGGAATCGTCGAGCGAAAACACTTGACAACCTCCTGGAAGCAGCTTTTCTTGCCACCAGACCTTTCTCCATCAATTTGGAATCTGATGCCGTCACTAAGCACATTCCTTAAATTGTAGCCATTTTTTGAGTGTTAATTTTTGGTGTCTAATCCGCATATATATATCACAATTGCTCTTGATTTTATTAATTGTATATCTCTTAAATATCAACATATACACGTGTGATTTAGTTTACGAAGATTTTTCAATGCCGAGAACCTCGATCAGAGAGTAAAAAAGGCGTAAGGTTCACAATGGTGTAAAACTAAAATGGGATATACCGGGCTAGGATTCGAGTCACAAGAACAAGGGCCAACCCAACCACCCAAGAATGGAATCGTCGAGCGAAAACACTTGACAACCTCCTGGAAGCAACCTTTCTTGCCACCAGACCTTTCTCCATCATTTAGGAATCTGATGCCGTCACTAAACACATTCCTTAAATTGTAGCCATTTTTTGAGTGTTTATTTTTTGGTGTCTAATCCGCATTTATATCACCATTGCTCTTGATTTTCTTGACTGTATATCTCTTAAATGTCAACATATACACGTGTGATTTAGTTTACGAAGATTTTTCAATGCCGAGAACCTCGATCAGAGAGTAAAAAAGGTGTAAGGTTCACAATGGTGTAAAACTAAAATGGGATATACCGGGCCAGGATTCGAGTTACAGGTACATGGACCAAATCAACCACCCTAGAATGGATTCGTCGAGCGAAAACACTTGACAACCTCTTGGAAGCAGCTTTTCTTGCCACCAGACCTTTCTCCATCAATTAGGAATCCGATGCCGTCACTAAACACATTCCTTAAATTGTAGCCATTTTTTGAGTGTTTATTTTTTGGTGTCTAATACGCATATATATATACATATATATATACATATATATATATATCACCATTGCTCTTGATTTTCTTGACTGTATATCTCTTAAATATCAACATATACACGTGTGATTTAGTTTACAAAGATTTTTCAATGCCGAGAACCTCGATCAGAGAGTAAAAAAGGTGTAAGGTTCACAATGGTGTAAAACTAAAATGGGATATACCGGGCCAGGATTCGAGTTACAGGTACATGGACCAAATCAACCACCCTAGAATGGATTCGTCGAGCGAAAACACTTGACAACCTCTTGGAAGCAGCTTTTCTTGCCACCAGACCTTTCTCAATCAATTAGGAATCCGATGCCGTCACTAAACACATTCCTTAAATTGTAGCCATTTTTTGAGTGTTTATTTTTTGGTGTCTAATACGCATATATATATATATATATATATATAGGGCAACATTATATAGAAAACCCTATATATATGAAAAACCCTAGAAAACCCAACCTCCCGACATTTTTTTTTTTTGAAAAAATTAACACATGTAATATACATGTTTTTAAGAGTTTTGGGCCAAAAAAATCAAAAAAGCGCCGAGAGGATCTTTTTAAAAAAAAAAAAAAAAATTCAGCAAATTCAGACATTTTTGGCTAACACATGTTAGGCGACCGGACATGGCTGAAATTTGTTTATTTTTTTAAAAAATATCCCTTCGGCGCTTTTTTGTTTTTTTTGGCCCAAGACACTCTAAAACATGTATATTACATGTGTAATTTTTTTCAAAAAAAAAAAATGTCGGGAAGTGGGGTAAAAATGGGTTCCCTTTTGGGTTTCCAGAGTTTTCTAAGAATTTTAGGGTTTTTTATCTAGTATTATCCTATATATATATATATATATATATATATATATATATATATATATATATATATATCACCATTGCTCTTGATTTTCTTGACTGTATATCTCTTAAATGTCAACATATACACGTGTGATTTAGTTTACGAAGATTTTTCAATGCCGAGAACCTCGATCAGAGAGTAAAAAAGGCGTAAGGTTCACGATGGTGTAAAACTAAAATGAGATATAACGGGCTAGGATTCGAGTTACAGGTACAAGGGCCAAACCAACCACCTAAGAATGGAATCGTCAAGTGAAAACACTTGATAACCTCCTGGAAGCAGCTTTTCTTGTCACCAGACCTTTCTCCATCAATTAGGAATCTGATACCGTCACTAAACACATTCCTTAAATTGAAGCCATTTTTTTAGTGTTTATTTTTTGGTGTCTAATCCAAAAATATATATCACCATTGCTCTTGATTTTCTTGACTGTATATCTCTTAAATGTCAACATATACACGCTTGATTAGTTTACGAAGATTTTTCAATGCCGAGAACCTCTATCAGAGAGTAAAAAAGGCGTAAGGTTCACAACAGTGCAAAACTAAAATGGGATATACTGTGACATCTGTGCGTCTACGACCATCATACAAATACAAAACCAATGAAATCTTGTGTTTCATACTTGGGATTTGTATAAATACGTGTATCATTTGCACATATCAATTCTTGTTCAATTTCGAGCTTTAAATCGCTTTCTGGAAGGTTATACGCGAATTGATGCGTAAACATAATTAGTTTAACGCAAAAAACACTCTGGAATAGAGAAATAGGCTTAACAAACCTTAAATAACCTTTACATAACTTAGAAATAAGTTTTGGAGGGTTTGGTGTGTCGAAAACAAGTTTATTCGATCACAAGGACTAATTTCGACAAACTGTGAAACTATGCCGATTTGTATAGTAACGAACTTTCCGGAACTTGATCATAAGCTAAAAATACCCTAAATATCCTTTACATAGATTAGAAATAGGTTTTGAGGGGTTCGTTATGCAAAAATATGCTTATTTGATCAATAGGGACTAATAGTGTCAAAAAGTGCATAATTTTGCATTTTCGCGCAAATCTTACGTTCTGAGCATATCCGGACATCCAAAAATTTTTGTAATCATTAAAATATTTTATTTTAGTGTTTGGCATGCTAAAATTCCATTCGTCGTGTAATTTGGATCGTTTTTCGCATTCGTTCGAGTTTCGTCGTAATTAACCGAACAACGTGACCGTACCACCAAACGAACCGACATCCGTGATATTTCCGAGCATATTTCACGTCCCCTATACTTAAAATTTATTATTGAGCCTTGAAAATGGGTTAACGGGGCTTAAACGCGTCAAAAATGGCTTAAACATGCTGCAGGGACCATTTTTACCAGTTTTTGAAAGTTTCTGGCTCAGATAGGCCGTGGCTTCGCGCCACAGCAAAGGGGGTGTGCCGTCGCGGCACACGACGCCCCTGTTTTGACAGAAACTCTGTTTTCAGAATCTGGCTTGAATTTCAGGGTCTTTTATGCAAACTTTTCAATACTTGGAGCTGGTATTTGAGGTCCCATAGTATTCAAAACCATGTGCAACACATGGATGGCCAAGATTGATTCTCATAACACTTGGAATGATCTTGTTGATCCTAACTTACTATAAATAGAAGTGGGTTCTTCACTTCATTCCTCACATTTGATTCAATTTTGCTCTAAGTTGAAGTTTAACACTTCATACCTGAGTATTTTGAATCAATTATTCCTAGCTTGGACCCTTTGTAAGTTTCTTTCATACTTTTTATGCATTTTAAGCATGAAAGTCAAACAGTGTTTGACTTTCTGCTTTGACCAGTCTTTGGTCAACACAAAGTTCGTTTGAACTTTGCAACGTGAGCGTAATCACAATGGTTATAGTCCCTTGTGACTATACCTACTGATTACCACGTTGATTAGGTGTAGTGACGAGTCAAAGTTTCGGTCAAGGTATGTATTTATTCGTATTTTGCAATGAAGCTATTTTCGGGTATCAAAACCCTTTGTTTTGATATCAAACGTGTTTTCTAACTAAGTTAAACATGTTTTAACATGTTTAACTCGCCACTTTTAGTTTAGTGCTTATATAGGGTCGTAAGTTAAGCGGTCTTGACAACCGCTTAGACTTTCAAACCTGACCCGTTTGGTCGATCGTTAGGATCCGACCAAGCACATTTAGTGACCATGGTTGTATAAGGAATAACCTTCCAAGGTTATACCTTATGGTCACTTAGTTTAATTAGTTGTATGATAGGTAGTTTATATGCCTTAGGAAAATGACCAAAATGCCCTTTTCATGCATAATTTGTATTTAAGCATATGTAACCTAAATTTTGTCACTTAAACTGATTATGCAACATATTTAAACATGTTAGGGCATATAATACTTGTCATAGGACTAGTTAGGCGTCTCGAACGCGCATTCGCACAAACGACGCGTTAAAGTAGCGTAAGCTACCTTAGTGGGTCGTAACGGGTCGTAAGCACTTAGGATAGGTTCTGATTTAGAATATAGGCTTTGTTAAACCATATCACATGAGTTTCATTACTCATTTGGTTTACGAGACCTCATTCTACCCGATCTTCAAATTTAGGTACCGATTGTTTATTATATTGATTCTATACTAGGTGCCACTTGATTCCTTGATTTTCGAGCTTTGTTGGGACACTTAATCAAGGATACTTACAATCTCAGGTGAGTACATAGTCCCCTATTTTACTGTTTTCAAATATTTTGGGGTGATACATATGTGCCGATACGCTATTTTCATGATTTCGACTATATGATACACATGCATAGTACTATCTTTTGACGAATTGAACTATTGTCCATCATTTAAACACTGATTTCCAAAGTTTGTTAGAACTATTTGTTCATTTATACTATTATTTATACATTCATTAACAATGATCAAGCCGTCTGGTAGCATGATATAGCGCTATAGGACTAGACACCCGATGCCTGTTGTATGGAATGTCAGAAACCAAAATTTTAACCAAATAGAATTTGCCTTTGTGGTATTTCTATAGTCTCTAAAGTGTAGTTTGATGCACTAAGGTTTGAATGTATTACTAAATCGCGATATATGGTATATTTCGATATACTACCAACGTGATACTGTTTGCTAAAGCATAATTTGATATGCTATTGTTTACTAAAATATAGTTTGATATATTACCAAACCACGATTTAGGTATGTTTCGACATATTACCAACATGATATTATTTAGCTAAAGTATAGTTTGATATACTACCGACTTTGCTATTTCATAAACTAAGGTATGATTTGATATACTACCAATGCTTATATTCTTAAACCAAAGTATACTTATGATATACTACCAAATCTATTATTTCCGAAACTAAAGTATATTCTAATATACTATCTATTTAAATATTTCATAACTAAAGTATATTTCGATATACTACTCATCCGCTTATCTCAAAACCAAAGTATATTTTTGTGTATACTATAAACATTTTACCAAAACGACGCATTTTAGAAACAAAACTTTTACAAGGATTCATGGCTATTTTTGAAACCATAAAACCTTTTCTTGTGTTATCCAAAGCCATGAATCTAATACACAAATCCTATGTTACTCACAGGCATTTTTATGCTGACGTACCTATTTTCACATATGTTTCAGGTGCTGCTATATGATGATTGTTGATGCATGCTACACATAGGATGGACTTGTGCCTTAGCGACTTTAAAACTTGAGAGACAGTTAATTGTATTTATCTGATTTGTACTAAAAACAATGAGTTCAATAATTCAATAAAACGAAACTTTTAAATCCATGGTTGTGAAATAATGATTCTGTTACGACACTCCCCGACGTTTCCGCCGCGATTTATTGTTTTAGGCGGTCGGAGTGTGACAGAAAAGTTGGTATCAGAGCCAATGGTTATAGGGAATTAGGTTATTAGTAATGCTTTGACCTAGACTATAACCTTCCTAGGACCCTAACACAAGTTATCTTGTGTTTAGTCTTAAAACAATACCGTCGCCTATCTTTAGGTGGCAACCAAAACAAGAACACAAATTACGAATCCGTTTTTGAAAACCAATCATCTCTTCTTAGATGATTTATTATAAGGTTTTGAACCTTCAAATTTTTCAAAATCTCGTCAAAGTTTGGGTCTAAATAATGTGAACACGTGCAATCTGGAAGGGTGGATGCCTGTACCTCGAGTTTTCTGTCTAAGGCTAGAGTGTTCGTACAAATCCACATAATCAGACCAGTCACTCTTACCTGGGAACTCTTGGGGTGAGTGTCCACTTATAGGCTAAAGCATGTCTTCGCGATACATTAGTATGACCCATTTACTTTGATTAGTCACAGTGTCATTTGTTTGTTTTAGGTAATGAACAAATGATCACAATCTTCATGCTTGTTCGACATTCTTTTAAGCATTCAATTCTTACTATCCGATATTATCTCACTCGTTTCTTTTCATGTTTCTTTGCTCTTTTAGAATATGCCTCATCGACGAGATGCACAACCTCAAACTAATGCCAAACTCGCAGCTATTATCACTCAGCAAATTGCTGTTGTACTCCCAAACCTGATAACCCAGGTAAACCAAGCAAACAACAATAACAACAATGCTCCGTGCAACTACAAGCAGTTCAACTCAGCTAAGCCACTCACATTTACTGGGTCTGAAGGGGCCACTGGGCTCCTACAATGGTTTGAGAGTCTCGAAAGCACGTTTCATCATGTACAATGCCCAAACGAGCGAAAGGTTGAGTTTGCATCGAGCGTATTCCAGAAAAGAGCACTTACATGGTGGAACAGTGTAATGAGGGATAGGGGTGCCGATGTGGCAATGGCACAAACTTGGGAAGAGCTTCGAGCTCTAATGATGAAGGAGTTCTGTCCTCGCCATGAACTCAGGGCCTTGGAAAAGGAATTCGACGATCTTAAGCAAGACAGCGATGAACATCTAGCCTACACTGACCGTTATGAGGAACTGAGCCTGTTATGTCCTACTATCACGGCCCCCGTCCTGGTGTTACCCGGTCAAGGAGCCGCGGGACAGAAACCCGTGGTATTTATTATTTGAGTTGACAGCGGAAGTTTAACAGGATCGTTTAAAACTTGAAAATGCCCAATTATTTTATTTCATAAATTTGGATAAACACCGTAATTTACAATGGAGGAATTTCACGAGGAAATTTCCTGTTTTACAAAACATGTTTATTTATTTAACTGAGCCACCACTTCAAGCTTTATTAGTGATCCGTAGCACTTTTCCTTGATTCACAGTAGGTCACCTGAAACATGTTTTAAAAATATTTTATCAGCGGGGAAATACTGGCGAGTCACTCAATTTTGATAAAACGACACATAGTTATAAATTACAACATAAGAGCGATTACAATGGCTACTATCTTATTTTTATCTGGCGCCGTGTCACACCCTGGTGATGATGGTCATACCACTATTGGGTCCTTTCACCCAAGTAGTGATGATTATCACTGTTAGGTTGATGAACCTAACCGTGAGAAATTAGTAATGTGCACAATACCCCACTAGCCAGTGATTCAAGATAACCACGACTTAATCCCTGTAATTATAACTTTTGAAAATGATTGGAGTATTGTAAAGTATTGTTGATAAAAAGAGAATGACTCACATTGCAAGTTTAAACGGGCAGAGTTTAGCCTACTGATAAGCCTTGTAACCTAGTTTAAATAACAATGCACACGAAACTAGGTAAGTAACTTAATACAACATTTACGATAAGCTCACGAGATTAAAACCCTCACGACGAATGACAAAGTATAGCCCTGATTTGGGCAGCACTTAAACATCCATCGGATTGGTTTCAATCGATCGGACATTGAATCGTAGCAGTGATCGAGTTAATACCCTGTATTCGTAGCAGCGTTTCACTACTTGGAAATTCGAATTTGAGCAGTTTCTTTCGTTTTTTGATTGAAATTTTCGACACAGATGAACTGCTCATGCACCAGCAATTTATAGCAAATTTTTGAGTCTTACGCGGCCCGTGTAAGCCTTAACAGGCTTTTACGCGGCCCACGAGAGCCACCTAGTCTACGACTAGGGCTTCCGTGTTACACCTTGGTGCGCCACGTGTGCGACACATGGCCTGGGAAGCTTATCCGGTCAAATTTAAGTTGACGCGGCCCACGTAGGTTTCTCTTATGGTTTACGCGGCCCGCGTGAAACCCAATTTTCTTGATTTCTTGGTTTTTCATGCACATTAGGGTTTCAGGGGTCCGGGTTTTTACTTACGGGTCAAATTGGGACATTTTTGCAGGTCCTTACATCCTCCTTACCTTATTTAAAATCTCGTCCTCGAGATTCACTGAAATAAGTGAGGATACTTTCGCTTCATTTCCGTTTCCAGTTACCAGGTATATTCGGGTCCTCTCTTTGAATCCCACTTGACTTTGACAAGCACCAATCTGTTGTGTTTGAGAAACTTAGTCTTTCTGTCTTCTATCTGAAGTGGTTTCTCCACAAATTTTAACTTCTCATTTACCTCTATATCTTGAAGAGGTACTACCAGGGATTCGTCCGATAAACATTTCTTGAGGTTAGATACATGAAATACGTCATGTACTCCGGCTAACTCTTCTGGTAGTTGTAAGCGATAGGCGACCGGTCCTATTCGCTGGATTACTGGGAATGGTCCTATGTACCTTGGACTTAGCTTTCCTTTCTTACCGAACCGAGCTACTCCTTTCCAATGAGAAACTTTCAAGAGAACCTTGTCTCCAACTTGAAATTCCAACGGCTTGCGTCTATTGTCTGCATAACTCTTCTGACGATCTCGAGCTGTCTTTAGTCTTTCCTTGATTTGAGTTATCTTTTCGGTGGTTTCTTGTACGATTTCGGGACCTGATAATTGACTTTCTCCTATTTCTGCCCAGGAAACTGGAGTTCTACACTTCCGTCCATACAGTGCTTCGAACGGGGCAACTTCGATGCTTGAATGATAACTATTATTATAGGAGAATTCGATTAAAGGTAAATGGTTGTCCCAGTTTCCTCCAAAATCTATAACACATGCTCTAAGCATGTCCTCCAAGGTTTGGATAGTTCTTTCACTCTGTCCATCTGTTTGGGGATGGTAAGCTGTACTTAAATTTAACAGTGTCCCCATGGCTTCTTGGAAACTTGTCCAGAAATGTGAAGTGAAGCGACTATCTCTATCCGATACAATGGAGAGTGGGACTCCATGTAAGGATACTACCTCGTGTACGTATAACTTGGCTAACCTTTCCATGCTAAAGGTTTCCTTCATAGGTAGAAAATGAGCTGATTTGGTTAATCGATCCACAATTACCCAAATCGCGTCATTACCTTTCCTGGTTTTGGGCAACTTAGTAACAAAGTCCATGGTTATAAGTTCCCATTTCCATACAGGCATTTCTAACTGTTGTAGTAGACCTGAGGGTTTCTGGTGTTCTACCTTAACTTGTGAACAAGTTAGACACTTTGATACATATCTAGCTATGTCCTTTTTCATTCCTATCCACCAGAAATTATTTCTTAAATCTTGATACATCTTATTATTACCAGGATGCATGGTATATCTAGATTTATGGGCTTCCTCTAAGATCTTATTTCTTAATTCTCCTCGCTTAGGTACCCAAATCCTTTTCTTATGGAATCTCCAAATTCCATCACTTCCTTGTTCTAATTCTTTTACTCGTCCTTTCATTCCTTCAGCATCATCCTTGATTGCTATCTCCTGAATATTCTTCAGTTGTTCCATTAAGTCTAATTATAAACTTAATCTAAGAGCACGAACTCGCTTTTGCTTTTCATGATACTTACGACTTAAGGCATCTGCAACTACGTTTGCTACAGTCGTAGTCACTTAGAATTTCCATCCATCTTCTTTGCCTCATGTTCAATTCTTTTTGCTCAAATATATATCTTAAGCTTTTATGATCTGTATAAACGGTAAACTTACTTCCATACAGATAATGCCTCCAAATCTTAAGGGCAAAAATTATGGCTCCTAACTCTAAGTCGTGAGTTGTATAATTCTCTTCATGCTTCTACAATTGTCTTGATGCATATGCAATTACCTTCTTGCGTTGCATTAGCACACATCCTAATCCTAGCTTAGAAGCGTCACAGTAGACTTCAAAATCTTCTGTTCCTTCTGGTAAGGCAAGAATTGGGGCGTTTGTTAACCTTTGCTTTAAAATCTTAAAAGCCTCTTCTTGCCTAGATCCCCATTCAAACTTTACTGCTTTACAGGTTAGCTTAGTTAATGGCACAACTATCTTGGAAAAATCCTTAATAAACCGTCTATAGTATCCGGCTAATCCTAGAAAACTTCTAATTTCCATAGCTGATTGCGGGACCTTCCATTTGGTGATCGCTTCTATTTTGGAGGGATCTACGTGAATACCTTCATGATTCACCATGTGTCCTAAAAATTGTACCTCCTGTAGCCAAAATTCACACTTCGAGAATTTGGCATAAAGTTTTTCTCTTCTTAACAAAGTTAAGAGTGCTCGTAGATGTTCACAATGCTCGTCCTGACTTTTGGAGTAAATAAGTATATCGTCGATGAAGACAATTACGAATTTATCCAAGTACGGTTTACAGATCCTATTCATCGTGTCCATAAATGCTGCAGGAGCATTTGTTAGTCCAAAGGGCATGACTGTAAACTCGTAATGACCATACCTAGTTCTGAAAGCAGTTTTAGGTATGTCTTCTTCTTGTACTTTCAACTGATGGTATCCGGAGCGTAAATCTATCTTAGAGAAATATCTAGCTCCTTGAAGCTGATAAAAAAGATCATCAATCCTTGGCAATGGGTATCGATTCTTAATTGTAACCTTATTCAATTCCCTGTAATCGATACACATTCGCATCGAACTATCTTTCTTTTTCACAAACAACACTGGAGCTCCCCACAGGGATGAACTAGGTTGTATAAATCCTTTACTAAGCAATTCATCTAACTGCTTTTTCAATTCTAGCATTTCGGTGGGTGCTAACCGATAAGGTGCCTTAGCTATCGGTGTAGTTCCAGGAATTAGATGAATTCTAAATTCTACTTCCCTATCGGGTGGTAATCCAGGTAGTTCTTCTGGGAATACATCAGAGTATTCTGACACTACTGGGATTTCCTTAAGTTCTTTACCTTTAGTGTTAATGATTATCGAAATCATATACACTATTTCTTGTTTTCTTGAATAATTGGCCACTTTCATTACTGAAATGAATTTCAGTGGCTGACGTGGCTTATCTCCTGTAATCACCACTATTTCTCCTGTGGGTGCATGAATTTCTATTTAATTCTTATCACAGAGGATTCGAGCATGGTTGGCTACTAACCAATCCATTCCTAACACAACATCGAATCTGGCAAAATCCATAGGTAACAGGTTTGCAGAAAATTTATGGCCTAAGAGTTCTATCTTTCCTTCCCGCAAAACCTTATCTATTTTAACAGAATTCCCATCTGTCGTTTCGACAGTAAAGATTTGTCTAAGGTTGGTTATGGGTAGTTTAAGAGCTTGGCAGAATGAAGTATTTATAAAACTTTGGTTTGCACCAAAGTCAAATAATACTTTTGCATAAACGTCATGAACTAGGAACGTACCAGCTATCACGTCTGGGATGAGTTCTGCTTCTTGAGTAGTCAGCTGAAAGGCTCTTACGTTCTTTTTGGTAGTTCCTTCTGCAGGTTTGGCTTTGTTGTCTGCTGGTTTGACCAATTTAGGGCAATCTGGCCTAAAATGTCCAGCTTCTCCACAGTTGAAGTAGATGGTTGATTTCTTCCTCCTGCAATCTTCTTCTTGATGCCCCGGAATTTTGCAGAAATTGCAATACCCTTTGCATTTTCCAAAATGCTTTCTTTTACAGGTACCGCAGAATGGAGCAGTGGAAGATTGCCCGGTTCCCTTTTTCTTGAAGTTATTACTATTACCCACACGGAATCCTTGGGTAATCTTTTGGGCCACTTCCTTCTTCCAATTTTCTTCTCGTGTGCGTACCAGCCCGTCGGTCAGGGTGTTGGCTAATTCCACAGCATCGTCAATAGTGCGAGGTCTTGCAGCTTTGACAATGTCACGAATTTCGCCAATCAAACCCCAGATGTAGCGAGAAATAAGCACCGGTTCTGGCGAAGCCAGGGTTGGTACAACTCTAGCATACTCGAAGAATGTCGAAGTATATCCTCGACAATCAACGTCTATCATCCGGTGATTGAGGAACTTATTTGTCATTTGTTCCTTTTCATATTCGGGACAGAATTTTCTTTCCACCAACCTTTTAAATTCATCCCAATTCATGGCATAAGCCACATCGCTTCCCTTGGCTTGTAGTACTGTATTCCACCATTCTAGTGCCCCTTCTTTAAAAAGATGCGACGCGTACATGACCTTATCCTCCTCGGCACATTTACTTATTTTAATTACTGCCTCAATTTTCTCCAACCAACGTAGTGCGGCCGTTGCCCCTTCATTGCCTGCAAATTCCACCGGTTTACATGCAAGAAATTCCTTGTAAGTGCAACCAGGCGTTGCAGCTTTCATTCTCTTAAGAATTGGGGCTTGCATTATATCGTCGTTTTTATTATTGTTACCGCCTCCATTTACACTATTACTGAAGTTATCATCACGAGTACGTTTGCTATGAGTAGGCGGTGGAGGTTCAACTGGATTTCGGGCAGCAGCAAGGATTACTGGAATAGCATTGGCTATTCCTTGAGCAACAATTTTTTCTATATCTTGTCTGTTAAGAAATTGGTCTTCATTGTTTTGCTCGGATTGGTTAATCTCGTTAACTGGTTCATTACCAGCGTGTTCCATCTGGTAATTAATAATATATATATATATATATATATATATATATATATATATGTTATTAACACAAAATGAATAACAATAATAAAATAATCGCACATAATCATGTCAACATGTATAACCAAAATTGTCGACTTTGCGACTTTCATATTTTTATATATTTTAGTATGCATTCGTACACACCAAATATTTTACAAAAGTTATATTTTAGGTTATTTTACATGATTATATTTTTATTATTATGATTATGATTATTTTATTATTATTAAAAATGTAGCCACAACCACAAACGATCCCTGTCAGCTGGCACTTCAGAAACGACGTTCCCTCTCGTCGTATTTCCATTATATCCTCTCCCCCACTTCTCGGATTCTATTTCCTGCGTCCACCAGCTCCTCGCCATAGTGGCGGAGTTCAGCCAGGTTTTCTGTGCTCATAGGTGGATGTAGTGGAGGCTTAGGGTCAAATTGTGGGAAAAAGGTGTTAGGGTTATTCAAGAGATTCTGAAATTGCCAGTCAGTTGTCCACCATTCTTCCAGCTCTCCTGGTAGAGGTCGGTGGTGGATAATAGGATCTGGGATAGCAGGTTCCAGATTAACTGGAAGTTGTGCTTCCGCTGGGTAATAGAAGAGGTTTTCATCGGCAGGTCCGATGAGGTCACTATTTGCCAGTTGGCGGTCCAACTCCTCCCAGGGTGGTATTTCCTGGGCTTGTCCTGAACTTTCTCCGATTTCTATTCCTTGGCCTTTATCCTTAGGATTCTCAGTCTTTATAACTTTCTGTACTGCTGGTTTCTTCCTACGCACACGCCTCCAGCCTACGAGTCTTCTTCTCTTTCTCGGCTTCGGTTTCTCCTGAGGTTGGGCTTGGAACACCATTGGCTCTTCAGTATCAGCCTGGTAGCCAGTGAAGGTACCGGTGGTGTCCATATCTGTGCTATGGATAGTAAAGTTTCGGAGTGCCTCCGATAGTTCATTCATGCTGTTAGCATACATGAAGAAACACATAAAATTGTAAATTAAATTTTCACAGAATCACAGAATGGCAATCAGAAAATTAAGTATTTCTAAATACTTAATTGGCTTAAATCAGTGGCTCTGATACCACCTTTTTCTATCACGGCCCCCGTCCCGGTGTTACCCAGTCCAGGAGCCGCGGGACAGAAACCCGTGGTATTTATTATTTGACTTGACAGCGGAAGTTTAACAGGATCGTTTAAAACTTGAAAACGCCCAATTATTTTATTTCATAAATTGGGATAAACCCCGTAATTTACAATGGAGGAATTTCATGAGGAAATTTCCTGTTTTACAAAACATGTTTATTTATTTAACTGAGCCACCCACCACTTCAAGCTTTATTATTGCTCCGTAGCACTTTTCCTTGATTCACAGTAGGTCACCTGAAACATGTTTTAAAAATATTTTATCAGCGGGGAAATACTGGCGAGTCACTCAATTTTGATAAAACGACACATAGTTATAAATTACAACATAAGAGCGATTACAATGGCTACTATCTTATTTTTATCTGGCGCCGTGTCACACCCTGGTGACGATGGTCATACCACTATTGGGTCCTTTCACCCAAGTAGTGATGATTATCACTGTTAGGTTGATGAACCTAACCGTGAGAAATTAGTAATGTGCACAATACCCCACTAGCCAGTGATTCAAGATAACCACGACTTAATCCCTGTAATTATAACTTTTGAAAATGATTGGAGTATTGTAAAATATTGTTGATAAAAAGAGAATTACTCACATTGCAAGTTTAAACGGGCAGAGTTTAGCCTAGTGATAAGCCTTGTAACCTAGTTTAAATAACAATGCACACGAAACTAGGTAAGTAACTTAATACAACATTTACGATAAGCTCACGAGATTAAAACCCTCACGACGAATGACAAAGTATAGCCCTGATTTGGGCAGTACTTAAACATCCATCGGATTGGTTTCAATCGATCTGACATTGAATCATAGCAGTGATCGAGTTAATACCCTGTATTCGTAGCAGCGTTTCACTACTTGGAAATTCGAATTTGAGCAGTTTCTTTCATTTTTTGATTGAAAATTTTGACACAGATGAACTGCTCATGCACCAGCAATTTATACAAATTTTTGAGTCTTACGCGGCCCGCGTAAGCCTTAACAGGCTTTTACGCGGCCAGCGAGAGCCACCTAGTCTACGACTAGGGCTTCCGTGTCACACCTAGGTGCGCCACGTGTGCGACACGTGGCCTGGGAAGCTTATCCGGTCAAATTTAAGTTGACACGGCCCGCGTAGGTTTCTCTTATGGTTTACGCGGCCCGTGTGAAACCCAATTTTCTTGATTTCTTGGTTTTTCATGCACATTAGGGTTTCAGGGGTCGGGGTTTTTACTTACGGGTCAAATTGGGACATTTTTGCAGGTCTTTACACCTACCATGGTTACACCTTTGGATAAGGCGATTGAAAAGTATATTGATGGTGTCCCTGACCTAGTTCATGACATCGTTACTGGTAGCAACCCTACTACCGTCAGACAGGCCATTGAAGTATCTGCTACCCTGATTGAATCTCAGATCAGGAAAGGTAAGCTTTTTCGAAAGGGCGACCCGAAACCATCTGATGAGTCTGCACAAGAAAAACTAAAGGAAAAACAGACTGAGTCCCCCAAAAAGTCGAAGAGGCGTAAGGCTTCACAAAACTTCGCAGTAGTTGCTCAAAATAATCAGGTTACACCAAACCAGCCAGCATAACCTCGTGCAAGGAAAAAACTATGTTGGTACTGCACCTTTGTGCAACAAATGCAACCGTCGTCATCTGGAACAAACACAGTGCCACAAATGTACCCACTGTGGGCGATTGGGACATTTGGTCAATACCTGCCGTTATGCAATCCAAAACCAAGCTGCTGCAAATCCTGCTGCTGTTCAAGCACCATTTCCACCTGGATAGTGCTATAACTGTGGTGATCTTACTCACTACCGAAACAATTGCCCAAGACTTGTTAACACAAATCCAGCGCATGGACAAGTGTTTAACATAAATGAGGCAAACGCAAATGACACTGCAGCAGTGAACAATTAGACTTTTGTATTTTCCTTGTTGTTATCTTTTGACGTTTGAAATAATTCAATTGTTATATAAATAAATTTTTTGTTTCAATTTTATTCTACGAAACTGATACGATTGTGTGTATTATTGACATACCCCTACGATACCGACGCCAAGGAATTGTGTTCCTTGCAAAACAAACTACTCATGTGGTCCTTTCATTTTTTTATCACTTGTAATCTCCCCGAAAATCCTAAGTATTCGTTTCTTTTAAGAAACAAAGTACAAGGTACAAGTTACAAAATTCTTAAAGAGATACTTGAAATGCCAAATCAAATCCTTGATTTGATACCTAAAGGTACTTTCATGAATCCTTAACTGGATTCCTTGTGTGTTCTAATACGAATGTTACGATACGACAAAAACAAAGCCAAATCCTTATAAGATCTTCCTATCTTCATAGCTAGATTATTGAGGATACTTAAAATACCAATTAAAGTCCGTAATTGGATTTCTGGTGTACTTTAAATGCATTAATTCAAATTAATGAACGAGCTAATAACTAAATTAACGAATACGCGATTATGTGTTTATGTGTAATTCTAAAACTCGCTATCTAAGTCCTGGTAGAATCTTCCATATTTTCATATGTTAGAATCTCAGAAGGATACTCAAAGTACTATCTTAAATTCTGTAAGGGGCTTTTTCTATGCAAATAGTAAGAACCTTGGATTCCAAAGTGCTAATTTCAAAACAATTATTTGATTCAAAGTTAAAAAGATCCTTTAATGGTCTATTTAAAGAGATCATACGATGGTCTAGTTAAGGAGATCATGTGTTGATCTAGTTAAAAAGATCGTTCGTTGATCTAGTTAAAAAGATCCTTTGGTGGTCTAGTCAAGTCATTACATGTTTGTTCGATTGATTTTTCCCCTACACATTATGAAATGAACTGTGCGGACTGTGCAAAGAATTATGTAACTATGGATGCATACATAATTATGGAATTTAGTGCACAGAAACCACAACAAGTTTTGTCATGTGTTAAGACCTATAGTGATAAGAATAACGAAACGGGAACAATGTGAAAAGGGCATGGTGGATACGTCGCTGGTACTTCCTCTATATAAGTGTTCCTTATTACATTGCGAACGTAGCGTTATTTAAGTTACTAGAAGTCCTGGACCTTGACCAATGTTATTTTATCTTACAATCTCAGACTCCGATTTCGAGCACACACAAGTTTCCTATAATAGTCTTCATTGTGACAACTGTCAAAAATCCAGGTATCCGTACAATTAATTAATCTTGATTAGTGCTTAATGACTATGCTGAAATTACAATTAACTGCATTCTGATTACTGCCATACACAAACATGTGCAAATGTCATACCAATATTGCATGAAAGTTATATTGCCTCAAATGATGCATTAAGTACAATTAGCACAGTTATCTGATAAATCAAGAATATGCTGACGGAGTTCAGTACATAGACAGACAGTGTGTTGAGACACATAATGAGCCAGAAACTAAGTACTACATTAGTAAAGTGTGTAGGAAAGTAAGGATCCCAAAACTGCCTTCCTAGTAATAGTTTAAGTGCTGAAAAGTGCCTAAAACTCACATAAAGTGCCGAAATCAGCAAAAATCAACATTTAAACACACTAATATTATGCAGAAACATGGTTAAATGATCCTGAATGCTTTCCTAACTGTCAGGAATCAAAAGTGTCACAAAAGGGTACATAAAGCACACTAAACTGCAAGTTTAGCACCTTAACAAACCAGTATCCAACCGAACAACCGGACACTACCCGAAACATCAAAATTACACTAGAGGCATTGTTTTAACATTACCAAGCTAGTTATGGTCCCCGAACATCATAACACCCCATACAAAATAACCACTATTTTAATCAGTAAATAATATGTATTGTGTTAAAATATCAAATCGTTTCGAGTTGGGATGGTTATAGTAACGTTTAACGCAAAACTATGCGTTAAAACGGTCAAAAAACGGCTTTTCGAGTGATTTTTGTAAAACTGATTTAGATCAGTAAATAAACTGAAGTTTTTAGTTTAATAATAAGTATTTTAACTAATTTTAAGTTTACTTGGTGTTTGGTTGGTCATACGTGACTTCCGACGCCCGAAATCGTTACCGAATCATTAAAATACACATTTTTCGATGAACACTAGTATGGGTAAATTTTGAGTGAACCTTATGTGATAAAATGTGTTAAGTGATTTAAACATATAAATGTGATAATATGTTAAGTGTTAACTTGATAGTGGAAAATTTAGACTATGCATGTATACTTGTGCGTTTTGTGCGGTAAAAATGTGTAACTTGTTTGTCGAGCATGAAATTTGGTACATATGAGATGCTTTATGTATATTTGCTTTAAAAATGACAAAATAGATAAGTTAACAAGATTTCGCGTGTTTTGGTGTTAAATTATGTAAACATTTATGTATATATATATATATATTACGACGCGCAAATCGTAGATATATTGCGTATAAACGGGAGAGTTAACGGATTTACACAATAATGGTCACCAATAAAATCGTTCGAGTCGCAAAATCATTAAATATATATATATATGGACTCATATAAATATTAACGTGCCAACATAATCCAAAAATAACAACTTTTCGAGATAATCTCAAAGTTATGTGATAATTCTAAGAAACCGAGAAACTTAGGATTTTTGTGTTATGTGTATTGATTTAGAATCGTTCCTATATTAGGACGTGTAGAAAATCAATCTCTGGGATTGCGCTATTAAAATACGCACCCAAAGGTGAGTGTCACTAAACCCCTCTTTTTACTGCTTTGTATATATTTTGGGGGTAGAACACGTCGTTAAAAGGGTTTAATAATGTTTTCGAAATAAAACATACCTTTTAATATAAAATATATATTTTCGCTGAAAATATATGAAATTTGATAAGTTATACGTTTCGAAGTAAAACGTTTTTGATGAATGAATATTGTATGTGCGGTATTTCTTAAGTGAAACAAGACTGTACAGTTGGGGACGAATTCTTGACTGGGTCTCATATGATGGAGAGTTAGGGGAATTCGTACAACTTCGTATATTAAATTGTCATATTAGTAGGATATATATATTGTACGTGAGGCAGACATCATATTCTTCTTCGAGAAAGAACCCTGTGCCCATGATGTCGTTTAATCAGTTAAGTATTGCACGCGATGAATTGTTGGTAGATCTATCGGGTTGACAACCCCGTCGTGATCGGTCGCCCCGTGTCAAGTCAAACGACGAATTAATATTCTGTTTATTGTCTAGCTTTGATTATCCCTGCATGGTTAATATATAGTTCGTATTGTCTAGCTAACATACGAGTCTGAAAATTAACGCAATAATTTAATATACAAAACCTGGGCAATATATATATATATATTACAGTTGTCGGATTGATGAACCGACGGAAGGCGCATGGATTTTATTAAGGAAGTAAAATGGACTTTCTAAAATTTATATGGATGTTTTCAAATAAACACCTAAACAGAAAGTTTTCCTTGGAATAAAATTATCTATAAATGAATATGTGAACTCACCTTCCTTTGTGTTGACACTTGATTTTAACGTGTTCTACAGGTACTTGAGTTCGGCTTCGGGAATTATGGCGTATCTTGTGGTTGTTGATGCATGTTTTGTTACTTAATAATGTTGTACTAACTTTTAAAACTTCTAGGACGAATGTAATAAGATCCATGAGGATCATAAACAACTTAACTATGTCATGGTTGTATCGTGTCTTAAAACGTAATGTTTAAATAACTTACATTTAAAACATACTAAAATGTCCAACAATTAAATGCATCGATCGACAAGATATAAATGGGCGCCAACTTCCGTCTCCACTACGTTATATATATTCCGCTGCGATGTTTTTGGGGTGTGACAGAAGTTGGTATCAGAGCTATTGGTTGTTAGCGAACTAGATGTTTTCGGAGGAAAACACTAGACTTCAACATAAGAATTTTGAGATTTAAAGTCTAAAATTCTCGAAGCCAAGAATTTTTAAATAAACATAGAAATTTTTTATCATATATGAAAACCCTTATGTGTTTATGTGCATACGTGATTTTCTGTTTATTTTGGCCTTATGTGTTACTATTCACGTCGATCACACACTTACTTTGTACGGTTACGATATGTCACGTCTCGGTCTATAGAGCCA
Organism: Helianthus tuberosus; assembly: GCA_030545235.1. NCBI lineage: Eukaryota > Viridiplantae > Streptophyta > Magnoliopsida > Asterales > Asteraceae > Helianthus > Helianthus tuberosus. The sequence continues at coordinate 66,867,922 of CM060447.1, forward strand.
TTAGTAGTCCTGCTCACTGATACTGTTGAGCGTACACTTAAGATTCCTTCGCGCGTCGTTATAGAATCGTCTATTCCACTATTCGAGTCACGTGTTTTGCTACACCTCTTTCAGTCTACACTCGCCGTAGGAAGAGGACTCGACCCGTTGGAGAGATCGCATCGACCTCGAGAGCTGAGACGGCGTCCGCTTTGAAGAAGCAGAAGGAGATTTGGGTCAATCGCTCTCACTGTGATCGTCAGTTCGCCACGTTACGCGGAGGCATGGAGACGATGAAGGACTCAGAGGGACATATGAACTGTTATGATGAGCTAGAAGAGCTTGTTAGGAAGATGTTGGACTTCCAGGGATTGAAGCGTTAGTTGTTGGTTGTTTCTGTTGCTTGTTTTGTATATCTCTTTTGATGAACCCTATTTATGGCTTGCATGCCAAATTTTCAGATATTTAGGAGGAAATTTTATAAAGACTTGTTGCGGGTGTTGATGTAGACACGCCGAATTTTGATTAGTCTTTGTGCTAAAAACAAGCTTTGTAATTTCTGGTATAAATATCGAATGGGTTTCTTTTGGTTTAAGAATTGTTCTCATTAATATGTGGATATTATACATGCGCAATGTTTGGTCCACTATCATTTAATGATTGAATTATTTTGGATATCATCTTGTGTTGATATTATGTTGTAATAATAGAAACGACGAAATGCCGCCAAAAGTGAGATAAGGTTCTGGACTACCTATTACCCCAGAAGAGTTGGCACAACTCATAGCCCAACACGTTAATACTGCCATGGAATAGCGCGATGCTAACCAAAATAATGGCCAGGAACGTGGACGTGATGCTCATGGGCGTGGTTTTGGTGGGACACAGATCGGAAACCCTTCAGGTGATATAAAGATCGGAAAGTTTTAGTAGTTCCTGTGTTATGATATAACCGGAGCGTAATTCTGATTTTTCATTAACTTTGTGAACAGCACATAGAAGTACATATAAAATAATCCAGGGTTGTAACCCAAGTCATTTACTGATGCCCTATGCAATGACGTGGCAACGGTATGCGTGATGTCGGGCCGTCATAGCGGATCGACCATTCAAATAATTCCGCATTCCGAGCCTAGATCTGGGGATTCGTGAAAGCAAAAGTCTGAGTGTTCGAGGAAAGATACCAATGAGAAGCGTGGTGAGGAATGCAGTTTGAAGAAAGCGTGTGTAGCTAACCCTAGAGAGCCGGGAAAGGATAATGCCAGGGATAGCAGGAGTGGTCTTGAGAAGAAGACTCACGAGGATGAGTGGAGAAAGTGCGCCAGATGTGGTCGGACTGGGCATATGATTCACAAGTGCTATGCTAAGAGTACATCGGAGGAAGGCACACTCGAGGGATGCTACGAGTGTGGTAAGCAAGGACATTTCGAGAGAGATTGTCTGAAAATGAAGGGTCAGAATGCCAAGAGTAGAGCGTTTGAGCTAAATGCTGGGAAGGCACGAGACGATCTTGCTGTTGTTACCAGTATGTTTCGAATCAAAAACCAATCTATGTTCATACCTTTAATACCAAAGCTGACTTGAGTTTTGTTCGAAAAACTTTGAACCATTTTTGTGTTCACCAACAAGTAAGCTGGGTATAAAGTGCCTGATAGAACTAGAAATTGGTAAGTTGATAGAAACTAGTAAGGTCGTTTGTAGTTGTAGTATTTAGTTAGGTGATCGTAGTTCTAGTGTTGGTTTATTTCCAGTGGAGCTGGGGAACCTTGATGAAGATGTGAGGATGGACTGATTATCCAAGGACAAAGTGGGGACTATCGCTTGAAGAAGCTAGATAGGATATCTCGTCCTAATAACGGTGGAAAGGTGGTAGTTGATTTGGGGTGTCGATCAAGAAAGAGCGTTTTAAACACTAAAAGAAAAGTTAACTCAAGCTCCGGTACTGACATTGCCGGACGGAGTCGAAGACTTGGTGGTTTATTCGGATGCTTCATTATCGGGGCTCGGATGCGTTTTAATGCAACGGGGCAAAGTTATAGCTTATGCCTTGAGGCAATTGAAGATACACGAGAAGAAATATCCCACGCACGATCTCAAGTTGGCTGCGGTGGTATTTGCATTAAAAATATGGAGGCACTATTTATATGGGGTAAAGTGCACCATATTCACCGACCACAAGAGCTTGAAATACTTCTTCGATCAGAAGGAGTAAAATATGCGACAAAGGCGATGGCTAGAAACGGTGAAAGATTTTGACTGTGAAATACACTATCACCCCGGAAGGGCAAACGTGGTGGCGGATGCCCTAAGCAGAAAGACAGATTATGTCCCGATACGAGTACGATCATTGCAACTCATTGTGACCTCAGGCTTACTCGAACGAATTCGAGAAGCACAATATGAAGCAGTAAAGACGGAAAACTGGAGAAAGGAAAGGATTGTTGGCCAAGTTAAAGATCTCGAAGTTGGCAACCACGGTTTGAAAACACGTTTCAACAGAATTTGGGTTCCTAACACATGTGGAGTTAAAAAGCTTCTACTTGATGAAGCTCATAAGTCCCGTTATTCCATCCATCCGGGAGCGACCAAAATGTATAATGATTTAAAGCAAAACTATTGGTGGCCCGGAATGAAAAGAGATGTGGTGAAGTACGTGGAAAAATGCTTGACATGTTTACAAGTCAAGGCGGAGCACCAAAAACCATACGGTAAACTTCAACCGTTGGAAATTCCGGTTAGGAAATGGGAACAAATCACCATGGATTTGTTGACCAAATTGCCCAAAACTAACCGCGGGTTTGATGCTATATGGGTAGTCGTAGATAGATTGACAAAAAGCGCTCACTTCATTCCGATTCGTGAGACTTATACATCCGAGAAGATGTCGGAGGTGTACACCAATGAAATCATAGCACGTCATGGGGTACCGATATCCATTGTGTCAGACAGAGATACTCGGTTTACTTCGAATTTTTGGCGTGAATTTCAAGAACAAATGGGAACTAAATTGTTCATTAGCACTGCTTACCATCCACAAATGGATGGGCAGAGTGAAAGAACAATAAAAACGTTGGGAGATATGCTGCGGGCTTGCATTATTGACTTCGGGGGTAGTTGGGATGTCTATCTACCCTTGGTCGAATTTTCATATAACAATAGCTATCACGCGAGCATTAAGATGGCCCCGTATGAAATGTTATATGGCAGAAAATGTCGAACTCCGGTATGTTGGGGAGAAGTGGGTCCACGAGGGCTAGCACCTACTGATATAATCCGAACTACGAATGAGAAAATCGACATGGTCCGAACTCACCTAAAAGCGGCTCAGGATCGACAAAAATCGTATGCGGATAAACGAAACAGGCCGATTGAATTTCAAGTGGGCGATAAAGTAATGCTGAAAGTATCGCCGTGGAAAGGAGTGATACGGTTCAGAAAAAGAGGGAAGTTGAGCCCAAGATTTATTGGGCCATTCAGAAAAAGAGGGAAGTTGAGCCCAAAATGTTTAGCAGACGAAACTGCTCGTATCCACTACGATGATATCGAGGTGGATAACAGTCTCAACTATGCCGTAAAACCAATTGCGATTTTAGATCGTAAAGAGAAGAGCTTGAGAAACAAGGTGATTAACCAAGTGAAGGTTAAATGGGAACACAGGAAGGGTGCGGATACCACATGGGAGTCCGAAGAGGAAATGCGACGTCTCTACCCTATTTTATTTGGTACGTACTTTGGTTTCGGGGACAAAACCCTTTTAAGGGGGATGGACTTGTAACATCCCGAAAATACGAGTTCATAAATTTACAATTTAGTTGTAAGTAAAATAGTAAAATAGTAAAATAAACTAACTAGAAATGACACTAACTAAGTTAGTTAGTCACTTATGAGTAGTTAGGGGTTCAAACAAACAAAAAGTGAAAAATGAGTGTAGGATCGAGAATCGATCTGAACGAGTCTTCAGAAGAGCTCTAAACTGATTCAAAGGCGGAATTCGATGAATCAGATCTTGTTTCAGCTTGATATTCACTATTAACTGTCTCTTATATTGATTCTAGAACGTTTACAGACGAGGAGACACTTCGGCTGAGCTTCGCTACCAGAATCCAAAAATTACAAATGAAAAACTCAAGTCACATATTTATACTATTTCCCAGTTCGTTTGAACAGTCCACTTCGTTTGAACAGTCCACTTCGTTTGAACTGACCACTTCGTTTGAACTGTCCACTTCGTTTGAACTGGCTTGTTCACCTTTGTTTCCTGTTTATCTTGAACTGCGTGACTTGATCTTTCATTACTAATCTAAGACTCGAACGAAGATGAAGTCGACAGAAAACTGCACTAACAGACTCCCCCTTGAATGTTGACGGAATCTTCAGTGAGAGTCTTCAACATGACGACTCTTCAATCTTGATCGATCTCATTTTTTTCTTAGCATGGACCAGGATCTTCTCTTTGGCTCTAACCTCGTCAGACTCCCCCTCTCATCATGATTGGATCGCTGTCTGGAATTAGCTATCACCTAGAGATCACATCCTGGCTTTAATTCTGTTCAGCTCAACTCCTGCACACATTTTCTCACCACCACATAAGTTTTTACTTAAAAACAATAAGAAAAAACTTACTAAAAAAGTTACATCAAGTTCAAATTAATGATCTCGATTAACTAATCAAACTTCTTTCTCAAAATAAATTTCTCAATTCAATACACACACTCCTAAACTAGTTCTTCATGTTCAGCACTTGAAATTTTGAATATCAGCTTTTCAACATCAGTTGTCGAAAATCTTTTTGTATTTTTCAAAAACTATGCTAAAACACACTAAAATCTTTTTGGATTTTTGAAAAGAATAAAATGCAGTAAAGAAATATTTACAGACAATATTTTTGTGAGTTTGTGTAAGAGGATCATATCAGTTTTTGAGACAAATCACCAACACCGTTAAGCTTCATTTCATTTTAAGTTCTAAATGATTCACTTAGATTGTCAGTATACTGGTCCACTTAAATTCTCACACAAAGTTCAACTGATCCGAGATACGAAATTAATGTTTTAAGCACTTAAACTCAATCGCGTGTCCCACCTCAGAATATACTCCCGTATCCAGATCCCAATATTCAGTCTTACAGGTAATTATGACACAAATGATATCTGTAGGGGTTAATAAATTATGAAGAATCATGAGAGCTCAGGTCAGAACTACCGTTCAGCAGAGAGATCATGACTCAACTTTTGGGTGTGTCCCCTTTAGAGGATCTTTTTTTACAACAACATTGCTAAGCAATTTTATTGTCTTATCATATATGCTGAGGGTGATGCTATGTTTCAAGCATTGCAGAAAGTATTATTCGAGGACTAGGTCAGAACTTCCATTCAGCAGAAGTCCAAGAATAATACCCCAGATATCACTGAGTATAAAGACCTAGTATATCAGAAAAAGGAATCTTTCAAACAAGATTTCGGGGGTTACCCATATATCCGAGAGATATTTCCCCACGATATAAGCAAGTTTAAAATTTAGCTTTATATCTCGTCACAATCTACTAAATGTGCAAAAACCTACTGGCACATCATCAGTGAGACCGTTTATCACTTCTAACTTTCCAATTCTTTAGCATGTTGTGATCGTCCACTGATGTATTATCATTTCCTCTTCTTGACAACAAAACTCATTTTTGTTTTATCATGTTTTTGTCTTTTTCAAATTTTCTAATGTTTTTGGATTTTCTAAAATTTTCTTACTCCCCCTAAAATGCAAACACATTTTAGGAAATTTGAAAACAAACTGTACAAGTAACGTGACAACTGATATCGAATTGCGTCAATTCGCCATCCACTTGGCATAAACAATCCGAACTCCCCCTCACAACAAAATATTTTACCATTATGATTTCAAAACACTTAAGTTTGTTTTAATCAAATGATTTTTCCGGAAATAAGTTTTGTTGATTGATTTTATCCATTTGTAGGTTAGGGGTTTGGTTCATCACATTGTTTTTCAACCACTTGTAGAAAATCAGATACAACTTAATGTCCCTGATTTACCACTTGTAAGATCAATCCAATTCAACTTCTGAACCACTTGTAAAAATCACAAACATACAACTCAAACCTGCTTTTCAACCAATTTACCATCTGTTGGTTGAATTCTCAAGATGCCGATTCCTACTCCTCGCTTACAAACCTGGGAGTTCCGGCAAGTCCTGCTTTTCAAAAACACATTATACAAACATGATAAAAATGATGCCGACTCATGATCCACGATTACCAACTTGGGATCTCCAGCAAGTCAGGTTTTTCATTTAAACAGATTCACCCAAGCCTGACGGTCCTTGGGTGATTTTGAATTCTTGTTCAACAATGGTGGAAAATTTTCATCATCCATTGTTAAACCAAAATTCTCATTTTTTACCTCAACACACGGCTCCTCTGGTTTTAACGAACCAGAATCATTGCCTGAATGTGGCTTGTCTGACTTTGATGAGCCAGATTCATTGCCTGATGGTGGCTTGTCTGACTTTGACACATCAGATTCATCGCCGACCATTTTCTTCTTCTTATTTTCTTCTTTCATCCTCAGATTTGTATCTGATGAATTCGTTTTGCTTGACTTTGCCATCGAGGAAGTCGATTCATCAGAACTCTTATTTTTACCAACAGATGAACCCGAGGACAAGATCTTCTCGATATACTCTCTCGCCTTCTTTCTCTTCTTCCTCAGTCTGTCTTTCTGCCCCTGAGAAAGTTTCACTTTCGTTTCTTGAACTTTAGGTTCTTGAACCTTCTGTTCTTTGGGCTTGACACTGACTGATTTCTTTACCTGCTTCTGAGATTCAGCTCTCGATCTTCTCATTGATCTCATTGAGCAATCTCTAGCAATATGACCTCTGATGTTGCAGTTAAAGCATCTCCTCAACTCAAATATCCGGCTCTGGCAGTTAACAGCAATGTGTCCTTGATAACCGCATCTGTAACACACTCTATTATCGTACCAATCACCATTTTCATACCAGATGCTCAGATCATAGCATTGTTTGGATTGGTGATATTCCTTCCTCATGTTTGCTGGATTTGGCTTTTGAGCACTGTGGTCCGACCTGCACCACTTATTGCCAACAATTTTAGAATTTTCATTTTTCGATTTTTGTAATTTTTCATTGCGATTGGATGATCGATCTGATGAGCTTTTATTATCTTTTTGAACATTTTTCAAAATTTTTTCTTTTTGTTTTTGTTCCACTTTCTTCTTCAAAGGTTTTTGCTTAGAGCATTCTTCCTTTTCAGTTGATTGTGGAACAGTTTCTTGAAACTTTTCTTTTAATTTCAAAAACAATTTTTGTTTTTCGAATTTTTTATTTTCATCATCAGATTTCTCATCACAATCTTCAACTTTGACTTTGTCACAGTTTGTGACATTGTCACTTATTGGAACAGAATTTAAAGGTTTTGGGCAAGAAATAGTTGAAGTATTCACAAACACCTTCAACTTTTGTTCCCATTCATTTATTTTCTTTTGAGCACATTCTGCCTCTTTCTCAAGTCGAATAATCTTTTCAAGATGAGAATTGATTGCAATTTGTTTTTCAAGATTGTTTTTACCAAATAAATCTCTCTCATCTTCTAAAATTTTTATTTGACTTTGAAAATCTTTTTCAATTTTTACTTTTTCATTTCCAAAACTTTTAATTTTATCTTCAAAAATTTTGTTTTCTGATGTTAAATTGTTCAACTCATTTAACAGTTTAACATTTTCAGATTTAAGCTTTTCACAATTTCCCTGTAAATCCAGAATCTGTTTTACATCAGTTTGCTTCTCATCTTTCAACTTCTCGACTTCCGATTTCAAACTTTCTGCATCCTTCAAGAGTTTGTCATTGTCAGTCTTAAAGTTGTCACACTTGGAGCATACTGATTCAACATTTTCACAATTTAAGCATTTTCCAGGAATCTTTTCATCATCAGCTTTCTTCTCGACCTTCAAAATTGGAATTTTTTCAATCTGTTTCTTCTCAACTTGAACATTTTTATCATTACTCTCTTCGTATGATGACTGATCAAAGATAGTTGCATTTTTTCAATCTTTTTCTTTGATACTGATTCAGAATTCGAAGTTCCAAGTTTCTTAGATTCTTCTTTAGCTTTCTCCTTTTTCTTGGCTTCTCTTTCCAAACACTTTCTTATTCTTTCACTCCAATAACCATCATCCATGTTTTGATTTCGAGAGTTCACAAAAACACAAACTTTTCAAATAAACTGGGTTATCTTTCAAATGTATTGAACTTTTTCAAGCTAACTGACCACACTGTTTGGACCTTCAAAATTTGGGCTGCTCAAAATCAAACTATAATTGGGCCGAACGAAATGTGGGCTTCCAATAGTCCACAAACAATGTTGTTCACATGGGCTGATGACAAAATTACTTAGCCGACAAAAACTTTAATCACAACTCTTGGATTGTGCCGCACTATCACATGTACTTCTGACAATTTTCACTTGAATTTATACTACCTGACAACACTTTAATATCTATGAATACTTAATTCCCATTGGACCAATGAATCCACTAACTCGACAATTTAGAATGTGCATGATACTGATTCAACGCTTTAATGACTGTCATCTACAAATTCACATGTAATTCTTGAATGAAGCATTCACTTGACCAACTGACACACGTTACTATCTTTTTCATGCAAACCTGATATAATCACATGCAAGGACTGAAATAATTACATGACACTCCTGACAACAATATTTAATGATTAAGCCAATGGTATGATGCAATAAATGGCTTCAGTAGTTCACGTGATATGTCCCAAAGTCAAAACAACTTTCACACGATCTGACAACCTCAAACAATCAGGAACCTGATGCAAACAAAGATTCAAAACTCAGTTCGTCTGAATTGATACGAACTGTGATTAATCTCTCAAACGATCTGCACCGATCTCTCACACGAACTAATGGTTCAAACGAGCTAGTTCTTGATGCGAAGAAGACTCTGATGCGAAGTAGATACAAACGAACTAATCAAATTAAAACGAACTGGTCTCACTTCGTATGACTTTTCAAACGAACTGATGAATCACTTCATACGAACGGGATATCATTTGTCAAATTGATCAAGTTTTCGGTTGGATTAGACTCTGATGTGTTCAAGGATTGTTCTACTCTGGATTCCGAACACAATGATGTGATTTCCGTTCAATTTCGTCCAGTAAATCGTCTTAGATCTGAGTTTGAAGTTCTGTTCGTGTGAATTGGACAAGTCTCAAACGAACTGGTCGGTTTTAGAACAAATTGATTACGTTTTAATCTGTTTTAAGATCTGATACTTTCACAGATTATTCAAAACATAGTTTCACACAATATATTTGAAAATCAAGTCATATTATCCAGAAAATTTCGATTTAATTTTGAAAATATGTGACAGAAAGGTGTAGAAGTCAGAATTCTTAATGAAATCGAGCTGAAATATCAAGAGCTCTTCCTCCTGAGCTCTGATACCACTTGTAGGATCGAGAATCGATCTGAACGAGTCTTCAGAAGAGCTCTAAACTGATTCAAAGGCGGAATTCGATGAATCAGATCTTGTTTCAGCTTGATATTCACTATTAACTGTCTCTTATATTGATTCTAGAACGTTTACAGACGAGGAGACACTTCGGCAAAGCTTCGCTACCGGAATCCAAAAATTACAAATGAAAAACTCAAGTCACATATTTATACTATTTCCAGTTCGTTTGAACAGTCCACTTCGTTTGAACAGTCCACTTCGTTTGAACTGACCACTTCGTTTGAACTGTCCACTTTGTTTGAACTGGCTTGTTCACCTTTGTTTCCTGTTTATCTCGAACTGCGTGACTTGATCTTTCATTACTAATCTAAGACTCGAACGAAGATGAAGTCGACAGACAACTGCACTAACAATGAGGGACTAAATGTGCCTAAATGAAAACTAATTTTATTGAATTAACAAAATTAAAACACAAAACACATTGTCTGTGTTTTGTTGAAATCGACCAAGAGCAGGGGCGACCCCAAACTCCATCCAAACCCTAGCTCATCACTAAAACTAACAAATTGAGGGTTCAAATCAAGTCAAAATCAAAATCCGAATATAGATTAGTGATCCTCATCACAAGGGGGTTACAAGGTATGTAAAATTTGGTGCTAATTCTTTGTTTGAAATTCTCATGAAATTGGGAAAATCTGAAGTTTATGGTTGCATGTTTGTTATATGATGAATTAGGAACTCTATAGTGTCTAGGGACAAACCCTAGACAAATACAAGTTGAAATCATGTGAAAATTTAGTAAAATCCATGAACACCATTGTAGGTGATTAGTGGGTTATGTAGAATTTGATAAACACTAGGAAAATCGGGTGTTGTTCTAGTGTAATTTGACAATTTTGAAGCGATTTCAGAAATAAAGAAGCTAACAATTATGTAAAATGGTTGATTGATGTGAAATTAGGGTTAAGTGATAAGTTAGAGACTTGATATATAATCATGTAAAAATCTGCCCTTAAAGTGTTTGATGAAATGCCTCTAAGAAGGCTTAAAACTGAAATTCAAAGTTTAAACGCATAATTATGATGTTTCGGTGTATTATGCGAATTATGATTTAAAGAGAGTTCTAAATATGTCATAAATGAACTCTATAGGAAAGGACCTAGGAGCGTCAAGCGGACAAGCGGGTGGCGAATCACGTTTGAAAGGTCTACTTTGAAGGTATGTAACTTGACCCGTTACATTAAATGAATTGTTGTTAAATTATGCAAGGTCTCATTTTAGGATAATTACGGTGTCAAATGTAGCGACTATGATCGTTACTTAAATTAATTGTCTAAGAGTGACACGGGATCGTTTGATAGTTATCATATTGGGGAATTCCATAAGATGAGCCAAACGGGTCGATTAATTGTGCAAGTTGTTATTTTAGTGTTTTAGAGTATTCAAAATAGAGATACTAATCACAAGAGTATTAAACCATGAGATTGGTAAAGAAATGCAAGTGATGATAAGCCCGGGATATTGAGTATAAAGTATCATAAGTTTACTAGTTATATGGTAGTAATTTGTGTCAAGTAGGAATGGGTCGAATAAATGCATAACGGCATATAGACTTTCTGTCCGTAAGTTGAAGTTTTGACATGACTATCGTAATAGGCACGTTGGTAATGAGATTACAGACGTATAGGAAAAAGAATCACTAAAAACGGACTTCCGAATCATAAGTTATGGCTATTTTAAGTTGGAACTTGATTAAACTTTGAGCTGGGAATCTGCAGCATCAAAGAAATAAACATTCTGAGAAAATAGGGGCTAGGCGTGACGCGAGGGACCTTGGCGTCACGCGGCGCCCCCTTCCGGATTTTTTTTTATTTTCTTGGTTGTTGACCCTTGGAACTTGTTTGTATCCATTTTAACTTGATCAAAACTAACACTTGTTATGGTTTTGATCGTAGGTGATGTTGGAAACTAACCGGAAGATGATCAAGCAAGCTTTTGAAGAACCGAACACTATTTACAAGCTTCCGCAATGTTTTAATCTTTAATAGACTATGTTTATGGGTTGTAAACAAATTGTTAAAAAATTTTGGATGTTCTAACTTAGTCGTTAGTTGACTAAGGTTTATGCTACTTATGAACTTGACTTATGAAAGTTATGTTAATTTGGTATCTTTTATAAAAAAAATGGCATGAATTATTATTAAATTCAAGTAAAATTAGATGGGTGTTACAAGTTGGTAATCAGAGCTTAAGGTTGTCAACAAGTGTTCGGTTCAAGCTTGATCGATCGTCCGGTAAGAATTAATTTATTATGTTAGTAGATTATACATTGAGTAAGAAACAAGATGTGAATCGATGCGCATGGGAAGAGTGTGTTAATTCACTCAAACCTGGAAAGTGCACTAAAAGTGAACGGTTAAAGCAAGTTAAGAACTTGGCTAAACCAAAACAAACGAAGCAATGTTATAAATGAAATGTTTAACGTTTAAATGTAAACATTTCAGTTTCAAGATGTCTGATGGAAACGATGATAATCCGGTGCAAACAAGCACCGAACAAATGAAAGAGATAATTGCCGAAGAAGTAGGAAAGGCAATTGAAGGTAGTCTATCCGGGTTTATAGACAAGATTCAAAGCACGGTGTTGTCGCTTGTTGAAGAGCGAGTCAAAAGGTTGGAAGATAATGTCAACCTTATAAAAGAAAAGTCGGGAGAACGAAAAGGGTGTTCGTACAAGGAATTCATGGCGTGTAAACCACCAATCTATAACGGGGAGGTTGACCCGATAATTTACCAAAGATGGATAAGTGATGTTGAAGGGGTGTTTGAACGGACCCATTGTGAAGTAGGCGACTTTGTTGTTTACGGAACGGGTCAATTGAGAGGCCAAGCTAAGGATTGGTGGGACAATAAAAAGAAGGAAATGGGAGCTGAAGCGGCGAGGGTTATGACTTGGGACGAGTTTAAGGTACCATTCCTTAAACACCATAGTCCCAAAGCGGTTATTAACAGGATCAAGGAAGAATTCATCCAGCTAAGACAAAAGGGTGAAACAATTGATAAGATCACGGGCATATTCATTGATAAGCTGAGATTCTGTGACGAGTTAGTCACCACTGAAGAGCAAAAGATATACTATTATTACAACATGCTGAGTGCCGAGTACCGTGAGTTTATGACTCCGTTAAAGTACGAAACCCTCACGGAGATTATCAACACCGCTCGGGAGCGGGAAATTGAGTTAAGGAAACAAGTAGAAAGGGGTGAACGAAGGGCACAAGATGTGAATCCAAGCCCTACAAAGAAAGCTAGAACTGCTGAATCGGGGTAGAAGGTGGAGGCTAAAGGCGGGTCGCCAAGTTGTAAAGTATGTGGAAAGGGGCACAAGGGTGAGTGCCGCTTCAAAGACAAGCCGTGTCCGGTATGTGGGAAGACGGGGCACACTGCATCGCTATGTCCCGGAAAAGTTTCTGTTTGTTACAAATGCTATCAACCCGGCCACAAGAAGTCTGAATGCCCCGAGTTGATTGGAAAGAGAGACACAAAAGAGTCTCCAGTAGAAGCTCCCAAAGCGAAGGCTAGGTCCTTCTAACTTACCGCGGCTGAAGCAAAAACAGAACCCGATGTGGTCTCAGGTATATTCACAATTAACTCAATTCCAGCACGTGTATTGTTTGATACGGGTGCGAATAAATCCTTCATTTCGCATGGATTTATTCGACATCCTTCATTTGTATTGACGAAATTATCTGTGCCCTTAGAAGTTGAAATAGGGGATAACAAAAGTTTTATAGTTTGTGGTGTCTGTCGAGGATGCAAATTAAGCATCGATGATGAAGAATACTTGATAGACCTAATCCCGATGTCAATGGGGGAATTTCAAGTAGTCGTTGGGATGGATTGGCTGTCTCAGCACCATGCAAAGGTCGTGTGTTTTCGTAAAGAGATAAAGTTAACATCTCCGAGCGGGAAACACGTCACTATCTTTGGCGAAAAGGGAGGTAACCCCATAGTATGCTCAATGTTGAAAGCTCACAAGCTTATGAAGCGAGGATGCAAGGCATTCATGATATACGCAAATGAGCCCGAGAAAGAATCACGGAAGATTGAAGATATACCGGTGGTACGAGACTATGAAGATGAACCGTTGTCTCCACCCTTGCTAACAGACCAAAATCATTTTGGTCATATAAGCCCCCCGGTAAAATACTAACTCCGGCTCCAAGATCTAGCAACGCTTTAGCCATTTGAAAATTACCAACTTGTATATTAATCAATGGCGTGCCCGGATCTTGGAGCTTAGGAGGAAGCTCCCCGTTCAAAACCGCACTCACTTGCCCGGTTAAGTCCACCCTCTTAGGCATTTTCTTTTTATTTTGCCTCTTTTGTGTACACAACTCTTTTAAGAATTTTGCATAGGCGGGTACTTGTTTTATTGCATCAAGGAGTGGAAGGTTAATTTTAACTTGTTTAAACATGTCCCACAATTCTTCTTTTTGGGGACCTCTTGATGCAATAAAGTTTTTTCTACCCGGGTCAAGTAAGGCCGATGGAAACGGGACTTGACTCGGTTCACCCTCAACTTTTTCATTCTTTTCATTTTCACCCAACCCCGGTTTGTTAACACTTGTTTCTTTAGGTTTAACCGGTGAAACTTCATCATCACTCTCATTACCCGTGATGTCCTCAACTACCCCCTCAACCAATTCGGGTGACAAATTGGCTTTAAACTCTTTTCCACTTCGCAAAACACTAACATGATGAACATTAACATTACCTCTTGACGAACCGTATGATGGATTTACCCTGGTGTCACTAGGAAGTTGACCTTTGTTTTTCTTCAATTCCGCCACATCGGTTGCCAATTGACCCATTTGGGTTGTTAGTGATTGGATGCTTTTGTCACGAACCTCATCCTTTTGCATTCGAACTTCATCTAGTTGGTTCCGTTTTTGCATTTCCGTTTGCATGCTTTTTAGCATCTCCATCATATCATTTCCACCCGAAGACCCCCCTTGTTCTTGACCCGCTTGATATTGCTTTTGATACCCTTGGTTGTTCCCGCCTCGATATCCACTTTGATTGTTGTAAGGTTGGCGTGAACCAAAGTTACCTTGGCTACCTTGAAAGTTGGGGTTAGCTTGATTTGAGGGGTTCCCATAGCGAAAATTTGGGTGGTTCCTCAACCCGGGGTGGTAAGTATTAGAGTTCATGTTGTTGTAGTTTCTACCACCCCCTCCTTGACCTTGAACTGCATGCACCTCTTCATATTGCCCTTCCACCATTCCTTGGCAATTTTCAGCCGCGTGACCTATTTCATTACACAAAGCACAAACATCATAAATTTGGTTAGTAGTTTGAACATTACCATCATCTATTGCGTGCACTTGAGGTCGGGCAATGGCCGGTCGCGCTCTCCTTGATGCTTGAGCCTTTCTCTTTGATGTAATTGCCATATTCTCTAAGAACTCCCAATCATCATTCTCATAATTTGTGCCAAAAGTCCCACCGGTAATGGACATCAAATCACGAGCATCTTCGGCACTCAACCCCTCGTGGAAGGCATTCATCAACTCCCAAAGTTCAATCCCATGGTGAGGGAAAATTTTAATCATCATATTAAAACGTTCAAATGCCTCATGGAACATCTCACCATGTTTTTGTTGGAAGCTCCTCAACCCCTTTCTAGCGTCGTTGGTCTTTTGGGCGGTATAGAATTCGTCTAAGAAAATTTGTTGCATCTCCGCCCAAGTATAAATAGATGCTGAAGGCAAAGTGTAGAACCACTTCTTTGCCTTGTCCTCCAAAGAAAACTGAAATAGGACCAACTTGACATCATCGGCCGAAAAACCTTGACTCCCAAAAGTATTGCAAATTGAGTCATAGGCCTCTAAATGGAAATACGGTTCCTCCGTTGCTAGCCCTTTGTATTTCGGCAAACTTTGTAAAGAATTTGTTCTTACTTCAAAGGTTCTCCCTTGGTTGTTGTGAGGGATAACCACCGGTGACGGGTTTTGAGTAATTATCGGCTTGAAATGTGCTTCTATTCCCCTTGCTTGTTCCCTAAGATGCCTTCTTGGAACACCCAATCGACCCCTTGGACGAATAGGACCCATAGGTCTTGGTATATGCCCTTGTGGTACGAACGGTGGTTGAAATTGTTGTTGTGGCATCGGTGGTTGTTGATTTCGCCTTTGAAATTATGGTTGTACATTTTGTGGCCGAACTTGTTGCAATGGAATAGGGCGTTGCATTGGTGGCCCTTGTGGCCTTGGCCTAATGTGTTGTGGTATGAGTTGTTGTTGCGGTATTCCACCAACACTTGCCATCCCTTGAGATTGACTTTGCACATAACCAAACTCTCCTTGATCACCATAACCTTCATAAGCGTACCCATCTTCATCATAGCCCTCAAAATCTTCGTATCCTTCCTCATATCCATCTCCCCCTATACCCGAAGTTTGCCCAATTGGAAGGGTTGAATATTGAAATCCCGCTTGGTTCGATGGTCTAAATGTTGAAGTAGTATGGACAATGGTTGTATTTGGTGGTATTGAATAATGGGAAGATGATTGACCGAAAACTGGGAAGAAATGAGTGAGTGGTGGAATCGTAGTAGATGGGCTAAAGGAAAGATTAGGTTCATTTTGAGTAGTAATCGGTTGTGTGGTGTTAGATGGTGTAGTGTCATGAGGTGGAGTAGGAATTGTAGTGGAATTTGGTATGGTTGTGTTTGGTGATGGTTGTGTGGAAGTAGGTATAAATGATGAGGTCGTTTGACCCGTTGTGGGTGGTACTTGTGTTTCGTCCATGATGTTTCTTGGTGTAATGGGTGAAGTGGGTGAACCAATGATTCTATTTTCGCGTAGTAAAACTCGGTTTTGCCTTAGCGTTCTTTCGATTTCCGGATCAAATGACAATGGTGACGCTTTGTGAGAGCCTCTAGTATGCATGCACCTGTAGAACCTGCACACTAAACACACCAGTGTAAACCCGAAAAAAACAAAGAAAATAACACACGTTGCGCACTACTCCCCGGCAACGGCGCCAAAATTTGACGTGATGTCGTAGGTACACGCAAATTTAATCCCAATACAACTATAGATAGTGGTAAGAGGGTATCGAACTCAGGGAGTATGTGGAAAGTATGTCGATTATTTAGCTTTGCACTTACACTAAGATTAAACTAAAATTGCAGAAATTAAAATTCAAGAGTTGATTGTTTTGATTTTAAGAACTAATATTAACTAATTAAATTGCAAATCAAAGAGTGGTTGTAAAACAGATTAGGAGAGAAGAATGACCATCTTAGGATTCAGTTTCTTTAAACAATTGTGTGAAATTCCAACTAGAAAGAGTTACATAGACATAACTCGTGCATAAATAATTGAAGTGATAAAAGGGAACAAAGTACTCGGATTTATAAACGCGAGGTTGTTTTCCGATGATCAATTAACCAATAACCAACCCTAACCCTTCCCGTGATATCTCGATTGCCAACGGCACCAAGAACGTACGATTGAGACTAGAAATTGCACCATCGATTAATAAGCTACAAACAATTATGCATACACCATGATATTCAAGCAACGCAAGTTATCATTCTAGAAATTCAGAAATAAACACACAAAAGTTCAAGAGAAACCTTCACCTAAGATGATCACCGAAAGTTTTAGCCACACATAGCTTGGTGAATCATCCTAGCAATCAATTCAATGTTCATCCAAATCGAAAATAGAAACCGAATGTTAGAAATTGTCTAGAACCAAGCAAGATAGCCCAAAATCGCCCCTAGTATCTCCAATAACCGACCAATGATGAGAATAGGTGAAAAGACACCATAAAACTGATTTTAATGAGGCAGTTACAAAGTTTCCGCAGCCTCCACCGTAACTTACAGCTCCACCGTAAGTTACGGTGGACATAGTGTTGTTACGGTGCTAATTGTCTGAGTTACGGTGAGATTCAAGCCAAAATCAGGTCCACCGTAAATTACGGTGGGACTGTAATTTACGGTACAAACCTGATTTTGGTTCCTTGTTTAAGCTTTTGATCCACACGCGACCCGTTCAACTTCAAACCTTCCAAAGCTGCATTTTTCTTCACTTTAAGCCGCCAAATCGCACCTGAGACATAAACAACAGTAGTTATCTAATTCGAGATAATTACACACTTAAATGAGGGATAAACTTGTCTTTTAACATCATAAAGGGTTGTCCTACGGACCACCCGTCACTTCCGAGGATAGATGATTTATTCGACCAATTACAAGGTGCGAACTGGTTTTCAAAAATTGATCTTAGATCGGGGTATCACCAACTAAAGGTCAAGGAGGAAGATGTGCCGAAGACGGCTTTCCGCACGAGATACGGACATTACGAATTCCTCATGATGTCATTTGGGCTAACAAATGCACCCGCGGCCTTCATGGACCTCATGAATCGGGTTTGCAAGCCAATGTTGGATAAGTCGGTCATCGTTTTTATCGATGATATTTTGGTGTATTCGAAAAGCGAAGCTGAACACGCACACCACTTACATGAAGTGTTAGAGACACTTAGACGAGAAAGGCTGTATGCGAAATTCTCTAAGTGTGCCTTTTGGTTACGAGAGGTACAATTTCTTGGCCACATCATAAGTGCCGACGGAGTATTGGTGGATCCGTCAAAGATCGAGGCCGTGTCAAAATGGAATCCCCCGAAGAACCCTTCGGAAATTAGAAGCTTTTTGGGGCTTGCGGGATACTATAGGAGATTCATTCAAGATTTCTCCAAGATTGCGTCACCGCTAACAAAGTTAACCCGAAAGAAAGAAAAGTTCATTTGGGGTGTTGATCAAGAAAGAGCGTTTCAAACGCTAAAAGAAAAGTTAACTCAAGCTCCGGTACTGACATTGCCGGACGGAGTCGAAGACTTGGTGGTTTATTCGGATGCTTCACTATCGGGGCTCGGATGCGTTTTAATGCAACGGGGCAAAGTTATAGCTTATGCCTCGAGGCAATTGAAGATACACGAGAAGAAATATCCCACGCACGATCTCGAGTTGGCTGCGGTGGTATTTGCATTAAAAATATGGAGGCACTATTTATATGGGGTAAAGTGCACCATATTCACCGACCACAAGAGCTTGAAATACTTCTTCGATCAGAAGGAGTTAAATATGCGATAAAGGCGATGGCTAGAAACGGTGAAAGATTTTGACTGTGAAATACACTATCACCCCGGAAGGGCAAACGTGGTGGCGGATGCCCTAAGCAGAAAGACAGATTATGTCCCGATACGAGTACGATCATTGCAACTCATTGTGACCTCAGGCTTACTCGAACGAATTCGAGAAGCACAAGATGAAGCAGTAAAGACGGAAAACTGGAGAAAGGAAAGGATTGTTGGCCAAGTTAAAGATCTCGAAGTAGGCAACCACGGTTTGAAAACACGTTTCAACAGAATTTGGGTTCCTAACACATGTGGAGTTAAAAAGCTTCTACTTGATGAAGCTCATAAGTCCCGTTATTCCATCCATCCGGGAGCGACCAAAATGTATAATGATTTAAAGCAAAACTATTGGTGGCCTAGAATGAAAAGAGATGTGGTGAAGTACGTGGAAAAATGCTTGACATGTTTACAAGTCAAGGCGGAGCACCAAAAACCATACGGTAAACTTCAACCGTTGGAAATTCCGGTTTGGAAATGGGAACAAATCACCATGGATTTGTTGACCAAATTGCCCAAAACTAACCGCGGGTTTGATGCTATATGGGTAGGCGCAGATAGATTGACGAAAAGCGCTCACTTCATTCCGATTCGTGAGACTTATAAATCCGAGAAGATGTCGGAGGTGTACACCAATGAAATCATAGCACGTCATGGGGTACCGATATCCATTGTGTCAGACAGAGATACTCGGTTTACTTCGAATTTTTGGCGTGAATTTCAAGAACAAATGGGAACTAAATTGTTCATTAGCACTGCTTACCATCCACAAACGGATGGGCAGAGTGAAAGAACAATACAAACGTTGGGAGATATGCTGTGGGCTTGCATTATTGACTTCGGGGGTAGTTGGGATGTCTATCTACCCTTGGTCGATTTTTCATATAACAATAGCTATCACGCGAGCATTAAGATGGCCCCGTATGAAATGTTATATGGCAGAAAATGTCGAACTCCGGTATGTTGGGGAGAAGTGGGTCCACGAGGGCTAGCACCTACTGATATAATCCGAACTACGAATGAGAAAATCGACATGGTCCGAACTCACCTAAAAGAGGCTCAGGATCGACAAAAATAGTATGCGGATAAACGAAACAGGCCGATTGAATTTCAAGTGGGCAATAAAGTAATGCTGAAAGTATCGCCGTGGAAAGGAGTGATACGGTTCAGAAAAAGAGGGAAGTTGAGCCCAAGATTTATTGGGCCATTCAGAATCATTGAACGGGTTGGTAAGGTGGCATATCGTCTCGAATTACCCGAGGAGTTGAGTGGGATTCATAGCACATTCCACGTGTCACATCTCCGAAAATGTTTAGCAGACAAAACTGCTCGTATCCACTACGATGATATCGAGGTGGATAACAGTCTCAACTATGCCGTAAAACCAATTACGATTTTAGATCGTAAAGAGAAGAGCTTGAGAAACAAGGTGATTAACCAAGTGAAGGTTAAATGGGAACACAGGAAGGGTGCGGATACCACATGGGAGTCCGAAGAGGAAATGCGACGTCTCTACCCTATTTTATTTGGTACGTACTTTGGTTTCGGGGACGAAACCCTTTTAAGGGGGATGGACTTGTAACATCCCGAAAATACGAGTTCATAAATTTACAATTTAGTTGTAAGTAAAATAGTAAAATAAACTAACTAGAAATGACACTAACTAAGGTAGTTAGTCACTTATGAGTAGTTAGGGGTTCAAACAAACAAAAAGTGAAAAATGAGGGACTAAATGTGCCTAAATGAAAACTAATTTTATTGAATTAACAAAATTAAAACACAAAACACATTGTCCGTGTTATGTTGAAATCGACCAAGAGCAGAGGCGACCCCAAACTCCATCCAAACCCTAGTTCATCACTAAAACTCACAAATTGAGGGTTCAAATCAAGTCAAAATCAAAATCCGAACATAGATTAGTGATCCTCATCACAAGGGGGTTACAAGGTATGTAAAATTTGGTGCTAATTCTTTGTTTGAAATTCTCATGAAATTGGGAAAATCTGAAGTTTATGGTTGCATGTTTGTTATATGATGAATTAGGAACTCTATAGTGTCTAGAGACAAACCCTAGACAAATACAAGTTGAAATCATGTAAAAATTTAGTAAAATCCATGAACACCATTGTAGGTGATTAGTGGGTTATGTAGAATTTGATAAACACTAGGAAAGTCGGGTGTTGTTCTAGTGTAATTTGACAATTTTGAAGTGATTTCAGGAATAAAGAAGCTAACAATTATGTAAAATGGTTGATTGATGTGAAATTAGGGCTAAGTGATAAGTTAGAGACTTGATATATAATCATGTAAAAATCTGCCCTTAAAGTGTTTGATGAAATGCCTCTAAGAAGGCTTAAAACTGAAATTCAAAGTTTAAACGCATAATTATGATGTCTCGGTGTATTATGCGAATTATGATTTAAAGAGAGTTCTAAATATGTCATAAATGAACTCTATAGGAAAGGACGCATGAGCGTCAAGCGGACAAGCGGGTGGCGAATCACGTTTGAAAGGTCTACTTTGAAGGTATGTAACTTGACCCGTTACATTAAACGAATTGTTTTTAAATTATGCAAGGTCTCATTTTAGGATAATTACGGTGTCAAATGTAGCGACTATGATCGTTACTTAAATTAATAGTCTAAGAGTGACACGGGATCGTTTGATAGTCATCATATTGGGGAATTCCATAAGATGAGCCAAACGGGTCGATTAATTGTGCAAGTTGTTGTTTTAGAGTATTCAAAATAGAGATACTAATCACAAGAGCATTAAACCATGAGATTGGTAAAGAAATGCAAGTGATGATAAGCCCGGGATATTGGGTATAAAGTATCATAAGTTTACTAGTTATATGGTAGTAATTTGTGTCAAGTAGGAATGGGTCGAATAAATGCATAACGACATATAGACTTTCTGTCCGTAAGTTGAAGTTTTGACATGACTATCGTAATAGGCACGTTGGTAATGAGATTACAGACGTATAGGAAAAAGAATCACTAAAAACGGACTTCCGGATCATAAGTTATGGCTATTTTAAGTTGGAACTTGATTAAACTTTGAGCTGGGAATCTGCAGCATTAAAGAAATAAACATTCTGAGAAAATAGGGGCTAGGCGTGACGCGAGGGACCTTGGCGTCACGCGGCGCCCCCTTCCGGAATTTTTTTTTTATTTTCTTGGTTGTTGACCCTTGGAACTTGTTTGTATCCATTTTTACTTGATCAAAAATAACACTTGTTATGGTTTTGATCGTAGGTGATGCTGGAAACTAACTGGAAGATGATCAAGCAAACTTTTGAAGAACCGAACACTATTTACAAGCTTCCGCAATGTTTTAATCTTTAATAGACTATGTTTATGGGTTGTAAACAAATTGTTAAAAATTTTTGGATGTTCTAACTTAGTCGTTAGTTGACTAAGGTTTATGCTACTTATGAACTTGACTTATGAAAGTTATTTTAATTTGGTATCTTTTATAAAAAAAAATGGCATGAATTATTATTAAATTCAAGTAAAATTAGACGGGTGTTACACCGGTGCTGCACCCATTTGCACAATCTCCTTGTAGATTAGGCACCGTTTGGGACGAAGGAACAGTCGAATCAGCCTCAAGAGCTATTAGACAAGGGTTTCATTCGATCAAGCTTTTCGTTTGAGGTGCATCTGTTTTGTTGAAGAGGAAGAAGGATGGATCCTTCAGGATGTGAGATGATTTCAGAGAGCTGAACAAGTTGACTATCAAGAATCGGTACCCTTTACCGAGGAATTGACGGTTTGTTCGATCAAGCTACCGGGATCCAGTTGCTACACGAAGATCGATCTACGATTGGGATATTATCAGTTGAAGGTCGCTGACGAAGATATGCTGAGGACTGCTTTTCAAACGTGATATGGCCAATACGAGTTATTAGTCATGCCTTTTGACTAAATTAATGCGCCATTTATAATTATGAATCTCATGAACATGGTATGGGAACCCTAATCGGATAAATTCGTGATAATACTCATTGACGACATACTTGCCTATGTGCGAACCAAGGAGAATCATGAGTAACATTTGAAGTTAACTATAGAGTTGGTGAATGATGAGGAGCGCCAAAAACCCCGTCCGGAGTATGATGATCCATATGACTTGCTAGGTGCTACCAGAGATCTATTGAGAATTTCTCTAAATTAGTGCAGCCTTCGAAACTAATAACCTCAAAAGGAAAAGGGAAATTGATTGGACAGCAAGATAGTAGGAAGCTTTTCGGACCTTTGAAAGAAAAGTTGGGAGCGTGTAGATGGACTCCGAAGGAAGTTAAGATACTCACATGCCCTTGGCAGAGTTATCTTACAATAATAGTTAACACGCTAGTATTTAGATTGCTCCGTTTGAAGCCTTGCATAGATGGAAGTGTTGATTGTCACTTCGTTGAGCTAATGTGACGAAGGACAATTAACCAGAACTTAGTTTATCTAGGAAACCAGCGACAGGATTTGCCTAGATCGAGGGAAGGTTAAAAGTCGCCAATTGATCAACAAAAGGATTACATGGACAATTGAAGGAACTATTGCGATTCCAGATTGAAGATTTGGTTCTATTAAAGGAGTTATCTTGCGGAGATGCTATTAGGTTTAGTAGAGAAAAGAAGAGCTGAGCGACAATGATTAGGTCCTTTCAAGAGCCCATCTTGAGTTGGATCAGTCGCTTATAGGCTCAAGCTACCATAAGGATGGAGTAGTGTACATGATGTATTGTTTGGGTCCAGTTTGAGAAAGTGTATAATGGATAATACACTGATTTTGTTCTTTGTAGAAATTTATTTAGAAGAAAAACAGAAGTTTATCGAAGTATCGTAGAAGCAGTACGTATAACTAGAAGAGTTATGTTAATAACTGGAGAGGCGATTACATAATTCTAGTGGTATATGTGATTTATTGGTTGTGCGATTTGTGAATACCTGAAATGAATGCAAGGAGGAAAGAAAACGAGTTTATGAGATTTGATACTTTCGAGAGCCCATCTCGAGTTGAATCAATCGTGTGTAAACTCAGACAATCTCAGGGACAGGGTAATGTATATGTAAATGTACGTATGATAAACCCGAAATGGTGGAACTTTGACTTAATCCTCTTGATTAAGTGCTTGTATATGTTGAACCTAGGGAAGGGTGGATAGCATTGAGACGTGAGATTAGGAATTGAGGATGTGTATAATATAGGTCTATGAAGATTCTTCGTAAGAATCAAAGTTTCTCGCAGAAACTACAAGACCATATTCATCAAGCTTGTTTTTACTGTTTCCACCTAAGTGCGAAAACAAAGCCTGTAGAGTAAAATTTCGGGGACGAAATTTCCTAAACAGGGGTAGACTGTAACACCCGGCTTTTCAGGCCGTACCGTACAATTGTAACACGTGTTGTGAATAGATAAAAGGCTGTATTTGAGTGATTATGATGTTTATATATGATATTTAATGTGTTGGAAAATTTAAACCTTGGTAAAAATTATGTTGGAAACGGTAAGATAAACGCTTATCACGTAACGGTTAAAATGTGAAACGAACGTCGGTGACCACCCGATCAGTGTTAAAATCCTAAAAATAGTCTGTTAGGATTAGAATAGTAATTTTAATCATATTCGTGAGGAAAAATAAATTAAAACGCTAAGTAACTCTATTTTTCGAGTTTGAGCGCTTACCACGCAATACTGCGCGCATTAGACAAAATACTGTCAACGCAGCCAGTCAAGGCAACTGGTAATTATTTCAGTAATAATTTTGTGTGATTATTTTTATAGAAGGATAAAAATAATTTAAAACGCACTAAAACGGGATTAAAACGCTAGATAAAATACCCGGTATCCAGTAAAATACCTGTTTTTACCAATTATACACTATATATATATGTATGTATATATGTGTATGTGAGTGTGTAGTCTATGTGTCGATCAAAGAGAATCTTCTCTATGCCACCTTTTTCAATCTTTATGCCATGTGTTGTGTGTAAGAGAGAGGTCCAATCATAAAATCTCTACACATGCAAATATAACAAGTTTTAAGAAATCAAATTCAAAACACAATTTCACTCTCTCTCTCTAACATCTCGGCCAAACACCCTCTACATCACACCCATTTTCATTTTCAAACTTAATATTGAAGATTCAAATCCATTTCAAAGTGTTTTCAAGTTCCTTTGGTGGTTTAGAAGTGATTTCAAGGTGTTTTAAGCAACAATCAAGTTCAATATCATCAAACTTTACTAAAAATCATCCAAGAACTTAAAGGTATAAAATTTATTCTAAAAACCTTGTTTTTGATTCTTGATGTTCTTGATAGTGATGGAAGTTTCTTTTGTTCTTGAGTTTAATCACAAACTTGAAACTTAAAACAAATGGGTTTTTGAATAAAATAAAAATGGAAGTGTATGTGTGTGTGCATGTGGCCATGAGTATATATATACATGTGTGTATGAGATTGGGTTTTGATTTTGATTGTTACATGTTTGATTGATTCTTGGAACTTAATGCATGAATGATATGAAAAGGGTTTTTGTGATTTGAAATGGGTTCATGAATATGTGAAAGGTAAATTTTTGGATCATGTGTATATACATATATATGGCCGTATATGTATGTGTATATATATGCATGCATGTGAAATTTTGTTGATTAAATCTTAAATGTGTAAGAATATAAGTATATATATATATATATATATGTCTTTCATTTATGATGAAATGATAAAATGATGATCATATGAAGATGATGATTCTTGAATGTTGAACATGAGTTAAATGCATGATAGATATAAGTTAGTTCATGCATGTTGATGATGATGTGAATTGAATGCATTAGATGCTTGTATTTAAGCAAGCATGTAGATGAATAGTCATGAAATGATGATTTATGTATGGTATGTCACACCCCTTTCTAAGGCGGAAGCACGAGGTGTGATCTTGAAGGGTTCTCATTGCATACGAAAGGTAACCATACTACATGCTCGTAAAATAACTCCAAATGCCATTAACATAACATAAGTTAAATGTTTACATCACAAGATAGCATAAAGTTTGAAAGGTTTACAACTTTATTCAAAGACAAACATAAAGGTTTTGGTCCTTATATCACCACACGGAGTGGGTCATAACAACCAAACCCAGCAAAACGATATAGGAGTCTCGACACAACATAGCTAACAACATAAACAACATCCAAGAGCAAGAGTATGACCGCACACACATCCACTTTAGTTACCTGAAATACATGTGAGTTTTTGGAAAATCGTCAACATAATGTTGGTGTGAATTCATGCAGTTTTTGTATCGAACGTTTGTATACTTGAATAAAAACATGGTATGTAATTTGTATGAAACAAGTATTTATGTAAATATAAGGAAATCGAGATCGCTAATGGTTTGCAAGGCCATTAACATGTGACACGACATAGGAAGCATCCAAACCATAGGCATTTTTAGTTGTCGATTCACGACTAGAGACACAAAAGCACTGCTTGGTACTAGTTATGACCAAGAGTGTGGCTGCCTGAAACCCATTAGATCTAACCTTTTGTTCCGCGGTCTTGGTATATAAACGATTAATGGTGCTTATGACACCCTATTCGTGACATGATCTAAAGTATCATTCCTTAGTTTTTGTAACATACCATAACACATGTATTTTCCCCAAGTTTAAAAGGCATGTAAAAGTTTAAAAGTGGGGACATGAACTCACAACTTTGCGTTTCCTGCGCCGTAAACTTCACCGGGTTTGCTTATATAGCGTCGTGACCTATACGTGTTTTATTAACATTAGTCACTAGACTTGTATCGCACAAGTACAAGTCACCATCTTTTATGTATGTGTTCTTTGTTGTTAAAAATAATTTATATTTTTAACTATGTATCTTACTTATATTATTTTCTCAAAAATAAATATAAGTATCTTGTATTTTTCACCCGACTTATATATTTTCGTCCAAAAAGACATTTTAAGTTTGTAACTTGTCCAAGTTACATAATCTTTTAAGAAATATTGTAACACCCCAAATTCCGTATGTCATAGTATAATATTTTAATCGTGATGCTTTAATGATAAAGAATGGTGTAACACCTCAAAAGCTTAACTATGCAAAATAATTAATAGAGACATAACTTAGTTGAAATATATGTGAAATATTGACAAAAGAATGAATGATATCTAATTATGAATAATCATATAAAGTGGAGGGACCAAACTTGAACATTTAGAAAGTAAATTAATAAAAAAAAACACAAACACAAACACCTGTGTTGTATGGAACGACCCAAAGCAAAGGAAGGGGGGGGGGGGGGGAACTCTTAGAAACCTGATTTGGACAAAAATTGAAGAAGATAATCAAGAATTTACTTGTGCATGAGCCTAAATTGAGATAATCTAAGATTTCCTTTCAAGTGGTAAGTCGAAATTTCTGATTTGGTGATTTGTAGGAAGTGGGTTTTGACCCAATCATGAGTTCATATGAAGATTGTGGTAATTTTGAGTTAGGATCTTACCATAGAACGTGATTTATGCTTGAAATTTGGATGAATTGATGATTAAAAGCGGAAACCCACTTAAGCCAGAGCCATTGTGTAGTGTAGAGATGAATTATGTGCAAATTGGTGTCATAATCATGTATGAAGTTACCTACTATGAGTATTTGTTGGATGAAATTTGATTATGAATGAATGTTGTATGAAAATTTGATGAATTAGATGATCTTGATATGAACTAGTGAAGATGTGCATATGATACTTATACATTATGCTTTATTAATGTTATGCACACCATGTGTTTGATGAAATGCTTGAGTATTGTCTATTATGTAATTTCATATGCATATGATAAAAAATGAATTGCAATGGAGAAATGACGAGTTAGTAACTCACTAGGTGAATGTAAATATGAAATAAAAAGTGTGAGATTAACAGAATGTTGAATATGTAACTTGTAGGAGTGAAGGAAGAAGGTACGAGCCAATCCGGATCGCAAGTGTCGCAAAGTAAAGGTAAGTTCATATGAACTTCATTCTCTCTATATGTAGATTTATGAATGCAAATCTTGATATTTGAGTCGTAGTGTAGAATTATTATTATTGTTCTTGGTAGAATTGTGTTAACTTGAGAATTGGAAATGGATAGGAAATGCGAAGATAAGATGTGTTTTAACCCGCTTCTAGTGGGTCGAAATGTTGGAAAGTATGATGTTGTAATGTTTAAGTAAGAACTAGTAGAAACGGGTCAAAATGCGAAAATGTGTAGAAAGTGTATGGTATTTATTGATCATGTATGAATGAGTCGAAAAGCTTACATGTTGAATGTTTCGAAGTGTAAGGGTAAAAGAGCATAAAGGAATTTATGCTAGAATGGGAAGAATGATTATAATAAGGATGTTGGTTAAAAGAGAAAATGAATGTTAAATTTCACTAATGGGTTGAATAAGAATAAGTATATTGAATACTTAAAATTTGTTTTGAGAATTTATGCTAATGAATATTTGTGTTATGTATGATAGGTAAATTCCACTCTTGATGATGCGAACTCGGACCGAACACACTACATCGCTCTTTATGCGCTTCCGGTTAAAGTCGTCTTTTGTAAATGGGTCAAAACAGTTTCATAATGTAATTGTTTCAACTTTTATGTCTTTTGAAACATGTCTTAGAATTAGTATTGAATGATGATTGTTAAAAAAAAAACAGGGAATTATTTATAGTACGAACGGGTCATGCCCATTTTTTGTTAAAAATAGTATGTCAATATTTGTATTTTCGAATGTGAAAAAGTGGGCCTGACAAGTTGGTATCAGAGCCGAGGTTTGAGGGATTCAAGCATTAGAGTTAAAATGCTTGAACTCAAACCGAAAGCTCGTATGAAGGTGTGTTCGTTCCGAAGCGCTATGCAAGTAAGTAAATCGTAAATTTGATTATGCTTATAGTTAGAAATGAAAAGGGATTTATAGGTTATTTATTTATAAACCGAGTTTTAAGGCGAATGACGATGTTAAAAGGGTCCCTATTTAAATTACGGACACGTAGGAAAAAGAATCAAGTAAAACGGATTAGTGGAACTAAAGATATGAGGTTTTAAAGTTAGTATTTTGGAAAAATTTGAAGCTGGGAGAGTGCAGCAACAAACAAACACAGAGTCTGTCGAAAATGGGGCGTCGCGTCGCGTGACACCCACCCAGTATCATCATCGCGTCACGCGACCGTGGTCGCGGTCCGTGACAAACAAGGGGGTATTCCTTCGCGGCCCGTGAGAGCTCCAAATACTAGAATTTTTTTTTATTTCGTTTTGTTTGTTATTCCGTGACCTCCAATTAAGTTCTGGACCTTCGTTAAACTTAGAAAAAGCCCCTAAATGTTAATAAAACCATGAATATAAGTTGACTAACATGAAGACTATTAGTTAAAGAACGAATGAATAAGAAGTAAGTGTAATAATGAATGTATGTTTCGATTAACATGTCTAGAATGTTCGTAATGAAGGATAGTATTGTTTTATGACCTACGGAAATGAATTATTGAAAGCAAATAATGTATGAATGATAAAGAAATGAATGATACGGTATCTAATAAAGTATGTAGTTGTAGATGGCGGACGCAGTAAGTGTAAATGACGATGATAATGATATCACCAATACTGATGGTAAAGATGATGCCCTATGATAAATGGTATGCGGAGTGGTCACGAAATGACAGTTAACACCGAGAACGATGAATGGTATACGGTGTGGTCACGAAATAATCGTTAACACCGAGAATGATGAATGGTAAGCGGTGTGGGCACGAAGTAGTCGTTAACACCGAGGATGGTGATAGGAATGCGGTATGGTCACTAAGTGGCTATTAACACCCGGAATTATGAAATAAAAGCATGATAACCATAATTAAAAGGACAAAGGTCAATAAGACGTAAGCATGATGGCATAAAGTAACATATAACGAAGTGAAAAGCATATAAAATTTACGAATGTGTAATAAGTAAGAGAATGAAAGTCATTGAAATATGTTAGGCATATTAACATATTTCTTAAACTATGTTGTAGAATATTTCTTAAGGAAAACCAATAACCTATGATAATCAGGATCCTCTAAATGTCAACCGGGTCATGTCGAAATGTTTCGAAGTAAGAACAAATATGATTGGAAGGTTGTGAATGAAGTTCTAATTGGGTTTATCAACCCTATAATGAGAGATATGTGGTGTGGCCATAAAGGACCATTAACACCTATCATGAAAGAAAGGAAAGTACAAAAATTTAAAATGCTAGAATGAAATAAACGTGACCAAAGAATAAATTTTAATAATGATCTCGAATGATATAGTAAATGGCTGATGGAAACGAAGAAAATTGTTAATAAAATATGTTCCGAGTAGCGGAGGGTGCGAGAAAGTAAGTAAGAAGGATGAGGGATTCTATTCCCCCTATGAACGAAAGGTATGCATGATGTGGCCTATCGTGACCGATGTTAATGATGATGTATAAGTGGAATGAAAGTTGTTGAAATATGATTATGAATGCATCAATGTAACTTAAGATGACATGGAAAGTATATGAAGTAATGAATGTAGAAAATGCTTAAGGTAGATGACGGACGAAGGAAATACAAACGATAACAAATGACACGGTAGGAAGGAATAAAAGCAATGATTACGGAAGAGGATGGTATAGTCCTAGAATGTAATGAAAGGTAAGAATGATAATTACGATTAAGCTTAGAAAATATTGAACATGAAAGGATGATGGAATTTTGAGTATAGTATGGTCCTAAGGATGAAAATTTTGCCAAACAAAAAGTTAATGTTAGTAGAATTAAAATTTTAAAGGAAGATATTTATGTGGTGAGCATGGATAGAGCCTTAAGAAAGGGTTGTAAATGGATGAAAGTAGAGTCATTAGGTGGAAAGGAAAGTATGAAAGCAACTGAGGAGATGCTTTTTCTCCACCTAACTAAAGATAAGTATAAACATAACAAGTAAGTGGCACAGATAGCCTAGTTGGTCAAGCACAATGTAGGACAAAAGAACACACACACACACACACACACACACACACATATATATATATATATATATATATATATATATAAATGATGCGTTTGTGAACGTATGTGAGATATGTTGCCACTGGTTGTGGGAATATGAGTAGGGATATGCTGATAGTTAATCATCGTAGACCTAAACGGGATATACGAGTAAGAGTAAAACATATGACAAATGTGGTAACATGTAATAGTGTAAGTAATTATATATATACATAGAAAGATGTAGAGGTAATAAGATTATGATGAAAGAAGTATGCTCCGAACACGTTGCGTATTAAGCATGTGATGATCGACTTATGAAGACTAAAATGAATAATGGGCTAAGACCTAAATGGATGTTTTAAGCACTGACGAGGATAGAGATTTTTGTAAGAAATGGTAAAATGATAATAAGTATGTCTAAAATCAATAACGAAGTACAAATGTGCGAATTAATCCATACTATAGGAATGGATTAACAAGCAACTAATAGTAATAGAGTCACTAAATATTGAGGCAAGTATATGTATATATGTACACACACACACATACTTTAGTAGCCAAAGGTTTTACGTCACAAGAGGGGGTGACTAGGAAGAATGATGATATTAATAATAGAGAAATCAAGTAGTAGGCTCATCGCGAGCATTATTGTTTCTAACGGCATAGTGAAGGAACAAGTATGGTTAGTAACGTGGAAGGCGGAAGTAAATGACCCATAATGCTAGTAAATAAATTATAATCTTCATATCAATACAGGGAATAATGGCGGCTCTAAATTCTTGTTTATTGTAAAGTATGGTTATCAGAAATCTTGAAATGTCATGATGAAAAGATGGTAAGAGTCGACCCGCGTATCGGAAAATGGGTAATAGAAAGGAAAGAAAACCGAGGAACTGGTAAGAAAGCGGGGTACATGCTTAGTATGCCAAATTTAGAATAATTAGAAAGAACGGTATGGAAAATGTGAGAGGTTAACGTCGAAGGAAGCTAGAATGAAAATATAAGAATGCGTAACTGTTAGAGGAGGAATGTTACATGAAGAGGGGTCGAGTGGAATGTAAAATATGATGAATATTTGAATAATTCTTACCCTCTGTTGAGTTCCCTATCGTATGTGAGGAATTATTAGAAGATAAACCTCTAAAGAAATGTTCGAGAGTTAAAGTTTTTATACCCATGATTGTTCGTATTATAAAACAACCCTATGTGGTAGAGTGTAATCTCAATTATCGAATGAATGGTTGTGCCAAGTTTTATGTAACTCATACGTGAAATGGAGTGTCATATGTAATAAGCTTATAATCTCGTATGTAGCGGAACCTAGGTTGATAAGAATTAACCCTTTGAGGTACAATGTTGGGTAATTGCCTTAGTATTACAATTGCTAGAAGGAATGACGTATGTATGACGGCTATGGAATGTGATGACAAGTATAGCTGAGTATGACACCTCGAGTGTAATATAAGTTGCTCAAATGTAAGTATTGATTACACGATCATATTGATAGCGTGATTAAAGAGTTATGTTGGCCTTTGTAACCTAGGGATAGACGGTAAAGAGGTTAGAGCAGGATAATATGTACGTGATTTGTATAAACGTATACATTAAGTTGTGGTTAACCATGTAGTTATGATAGATCATCAGTGGAAGAAATATTGGTCTCGGGTAAAGATTATACGAAGGTATTACAAGAAAAGTATGAAAAGACCTATTAAACAAATGACATGAAGGAAATTTTGCTTGATATTGGCCTTGGAAGGATGGGGAGTATGTAGAAACTAAATAGTTAGAAACTATTGAATGATGTTTGATTTGTGATTTATTATGAATGAATAGGAATGAACAAGTATGAATATTATGATAATTATTTCCCCTAAGTAGATGTTAGAGGTAGGAGGGAATGAATAATCTGACAGATAAGTTTTAAGAAATCAGCTTGAACAATTGAATGATAATCATGAAATAATGTAATAGGATCGCTTTGATTCATACAAGATTGAATTACCAAATGTATTAGACAAGTTTAGAGTAGTAACAACCGATTCATCATGAAGGATGATCGAATGAAAGCATGTTATCGAAGTTCGAGGTATGTAATTACGAAGGGATACAGATAAACTCGTCAAAATGTAATGTATTCAGGTTTCGGGGACGAAACCTTCTTTAAGGGGGGTAGACTTGTAACACCCCAAATTCCGTATGTCATAGTATACTATTTTAATCGTGATGCTTTAATGATAAAGAATGGTGTAACACCTCAAAAGCTTAACTATGCAAAATAATTAATAGAGACATAACTTAGTTGAAATATATGTGAAATATTGACAAAAGAATGAATGATATCTAATTATGAATAATCATATAAAGTGGAGGGACCAAACTTGAACATTTAGAAAGTAAATTAATAAAAAAAAACACAAACACAGACACATGTGTTGTGTGGAACGACCCAAAGCAAAGGAAAAGGGGGGAAACTCTTAGAAACCTGATTTGGACAAAACTTGAAGAAGATAATCAAGAATTTACTTGTGCATGAGCCTGAATTGAGATAATCTAAGCTTTCCTTTCAAGTGGTAAGTCGAAATTTCTGATTTGGTGATTTGTAGGAAGTGGGTTTTGACCCAATCAAGAGTTCATATGAAGATTGTGGTAATTTTGAGTTAGGATCTTACCATAGAACGTGATTTATGCTTGAAATTTGGATGAATTGATGATTAAAAGCGGAAACCCACTTAAGCCAGAGCCATTGTGTAGTGTAGAGATGAATTATGTGCAAATTGGTGTCATAATCATGTATGAAGTTACTTACTATGAGTATTTGTTGGATGAAATTTGATTATGAATGAATGTTGTATGTAAATTTGATGAATTAGATGATATTGATATGAACTAGTGAAGATGTGCATATGATACTTATACATTATGCTTTATTAATGTTATGCACGCCATGTGTTTGATGAAATGCTTGAGTATTGTCTATTATGTAATTTCATATGCATATGATGAAAAATGAATTGCAATGGAGAAATGATGAGTTAGTAACTCACTAGGTGAATGTAAATATGAAATAAAAAGCGTGAGATTAACAGAATGTTGAATATGTAACTTGTAGGAGTGAAGGAAGAAGGTACGAGCCAATCCGGATCGCAAGTGTCGCAAAGTAAAGGTAAGTTCATATGAACTTCATTCTCTCTATATGTAGATTTATGAATGCAAATCTTGATATTTGAGTCCTAGTGTAGAATTATTATTATTGTTCATGGTAGAATTGTGTTAACTTGAGAATTGGAAATGGATAGGAAATGCGAAGATAAGATGTGTTTTAACCCGCTTCTAGTGGGTCGAAATGTTGGAAAGTATGATGTTGTAATGTTTAAGTAAGAACTAGTAGAAACGGGTCAAAATGGCGAAAATGTGTAGAAAGTGTATGGTATTTATTGATCATGTATGAATGAGTCGAAAAGCTTACATGTTGAATGTTTTGAAGTGTAAGGGTATAAGAATATAAAGGAATTTATGCTAGAATGGGAAGAATGATTATAAAAGGATGTTGATTAAAAGAGAAAATGAATGTTAAATTTCACTAATGGGTTGAATAAGAATAAGTATATGGAAGACTTAAAATTTGTTTTGAGAATTTATGCTAATGAATATTTGTGCTATGTATGATAGGTAAATTCCACTCTTGATGATGTGAGCTCGGACCGAACACACTACATCGCCCTTTATGTGCTTCCGGTTAAAGTCATCTTTTGTAAATGGGTCAAAACAGTTTCATAATGTAATTGTTTCAACTTTTATGTCTTTTGAAACATGTCTTAGAATTAGTATTGAATGATGATTGTTACAAAAAAACAGGGAATTGCTTATAGTACGAACGGGTCATGCCCATTTTTTGTTAAAAATAGTATGTCAATATTTGTATTTTCGAATGTGAAAAAGTGGGCGTGACAAATATATTTTCATAAATATATGTCTTTGTATTTGTCTAAGCATGTTGTATGTGTATTTTTGTATTTCTACTCCTTGGGAGTATTTAGTGTATTTTCAAGTTCTAATACACTATTACATACAATACATTTTACATACACTTAGCACAAAATTTGTTGATCAATAAATATATATATTTTCCTCAAAAATATACATACTTAATATCAATTTTAATCTTGAAGAAATCATCATTTCTTAACTTGAAATTTACACAAAAATTAGGGAAACCTTGGTAAATATTCTTAGGTAAATTTTTAGGGAATAAGTTTCACCAAAACTTATATTTCTCTAAGTGTCAAAATTTATAAAAATTTTGACATGGTTTCCCCTAAAAATTGAGGTTTCCCATGTTTTCAAAACATGTGTTTATTTTCTTTTAAAATCATCGTCAATCAACAATAACACAATCAAGACTTACCATAAGCCAAGATCATGTAAGTTACACTATACAATGAACTTGAAGTTTTTGTAAAAACTTGTAGTAACTTACCATGTTATTTAGTAGGTTCAGTTACCCCTTTAAAACGTATTTATTTGTTTGTAAATCACCTTATTAAAAGATTTGGTCATTTACAACTTGTAAGATGATTTTTTTCTAAAAATATTTCTTTTGTATTTTTCTTGTTACACACATGTTTCTAGTCTTGTATAAACACTAAAAATGGGATTAGTTTTCTTAGAAACCATGACTTTGTAAATCTTGAAAATAAACTTGGTTTCTTGAGAAAATTATTTTGTAATCATCTATTTACAAGACTTTTGACATGTATCAACCATCATCATACTCTAAATCATTCTTATCTTCAAGTTCATGCAAAACATAAAGTATGATGATCTTGGTCTTTCACAAGATCATCACCTTAACTTACTAGATCATGAGTTTAATCACAATCTAGTAGGTTTCATATGATGTCTAACATCACTAACACAAATCATCAATCATCAAGAAGCAAATCAACACAATCAACATGTATTCTTATATTATTAAGCTTATGTTAAAGTATCATGATCATGTTCTTTAGTGTTCTTCAAGATTAACAATGTTCATCATCTTTTAATCATCAAAATATGAAGTAACAAGGGTTCATAAGGGTCTTACTACTAGCACAACGCTAGGGAAGAACACAAGAGGTTGAAGATGACAAATGTGTTGGATAAAAGCAATCGGGAAAGGTCCTTCAAGATCCACAAGCTCCACACTTCGTTAGACACCTTCTTGCACCCTGTGATTAACTTGGAATAGATGAGAGTTGGTTGGAAGTGGTGGTGTTGTTTGTGTGGGTTTCGGCCGAGAGGAGGGCAAGGGAGGAGGAGAAGGTTGGTGTGTGAAGTGTGTGAAAGATGTTGATGATGATGTTCTCTTATAACCAAGTTTGTGTATTAACCAATGTGTTATATGTTCCTAATAGCACATGCAAATCCAAGATCACAATCTTCACAAATCTTGTAAGATTTGGGAAATCTTGGTGGTGGGGCCACCTAGTGACCGTCCACATGAAGGGGGGGGGGGGGTCCTTGGTTGGTGTTAAATAGTAAGTTAGTTAGATTTCAAGTGTATTAGTTAGGTGTTATGCATATGATGTGTTATTTAGTGTGTTAGGGTGTTCGGGGATCATAACTAGCTCAGAAACATTAAAACAATGCTTCTAGTATAATTTTGGTGTTTCGGGTAGTGTCCGGGTTGTTCGGTTAGATACCGGTTCGTTAAAGTGCTAAACTATTCCGTTTAGTGATCTTTAAGTACCCTTTTGTGGCACTTTTAATTCCCGACACTTAGGAAAGCATTCAGGACCATTTAGTCATATTTTCACATGTTATTAACTTGTTACAATGCTGAATTTTGCTGAAATATGTAATAATCAGCATTTAAAGTGTGTTTCGGGTGCTTTTTAGTGCATATTTTAGCTTCCGAAAAGTCTATATGCTAACCCTTGTATCCATACTTGGGTTTTAATGTATTTTAGACGTTGGACCTACTCTTAGGCCCCAATTCTACTGTCTGATTGCTTACTACAGAATGGCTGACACAATGTGTCTTACTGGTGAGTTTACTAGTCTTTCTGACGCAACGCTAACAGTAATGCATTAAAGCAATTTTTGAAGTATAAAACATGCATGAATTCACAAGTATAACATGAAATCAGACGATGTTGACATTTAAGCACATAATTGCAGATATTAAATAATTATAAAACTGTACGGAAGTTACCGGTTTTGTGCCAGTTGTCACAGTCTCCCCCCGTTAAAAGAATTTCGTCCCGAAATTCAGGCTGAGCTAACTCCCGCAGGAGTTTTCTTGAACAGGTGGGGGTACTTCTCTTTAAACTGGTCTTCACGTTCTCACGTGTACTCGGGTCCGTGCTTAGAGTTCCAACGTACTTTGACTAATTTGACACTACTTCTCCGGGTCTTGCTGACTTTCCAGTCTGTAACCTCAACGGGTTCTTCTGTAAATCGGAGTGTGTCGTCGATGTGCACTTCATCCGCAGGGATGATCGTTGTTTCTTGGGTTGGACTCTTCTTGAGGTTGGACACATGAAACGTATCATGTACTCCGTTAAGTTCCTCCGGTAATTCCAACTTGTATGCCACAGTACCAATCTTTTCCAAGATCTTGAATGGTCCGATGTATCGTGGATTCAGCTTTCCACGTTTTCCGAATCTTACTACGCACTTCCAAGGTGAGACTTTTAACAAAACTTTGTCTCCCACCTCGAATTCTAAGGGTTTTCGTCTTCGATCAGCGTAGCTCTTTTGTCGATCCCAAGCCGCCTTAATGCGCTCTCGGATCTGCATGATTTTGTCGGTTGTCTCTTGAACAAGTTTAGGACCAACCATACGTTTGTCTCCAGCATCTGCCCAACATAATGGCGAGCGGCACTTGCGGCCATATAGAGCTTCGAACGGTGCGGCTTTTATACTCGTATGGTAGCTGTTATTGTAGGAAAACTCAACTAAAAGTAGGTGAGTATCCCAGCTGCCGCCTAGGTCCATAACACATGCGCGAAGCATATCTTCTAGTGTTTGTATGGTTCGTTTGCTCTGGTCGTCTATTTGCGGATGGAAGGCCGTGCTTAGATCTAGTTAAGATCCAAAGGCTTCCTGGAAGGATTGCCAGATCCACGAGACAAAACGTCCATCTCTGTCGGAAATAATTGAGATAGGCACTCCATGACGTGCCACGATTTCCTTCATGTACAGCTCAGCAAGCTTTCCAGTGCTATCCTTCTCTCGGATTGGTAGGAAATGCGCAGATTTCGTTAAACGATCGACTATCACCCATATCATATCGTGCCCCCTAGGGGTCCTGGGTAATTTCGTTATGAAGTCCATTGAGATTTGCTCCCATTTCCACATGGGTATCTCTGGTTGTTGCAGTAGTCCGGACGGTTTTTGATATTCAGCCTTAACCTTAGCACAGGTTAGGCACTTTCCAACGTATACAACAACGTCGCTCTTGAGTCTCGGCCACCAATAGTAATCCTTCAAATCTTGATACATTTTGTCCGATCCTGGATGGATCGAGTATCTCGACTTGTGAGCTTCATTAAGGATGACTTCTCGATTACCGCCATAGAGCGGAACCCAAATACGCCCCTTAAAGTATAAGGTTCCCTCTTCGTTTGGCACCAAATTTTTCAACATACCTCGGAGGTATTCAGCTCTACGATTTTCCCCCTTAAGGGCTTCTTGTTGTGCGTCATGAATGCGTGCAGTGAGGTTCGTTCGAATAGTCATTTCCATTGCTCGAACCCTTAGGGTCTTGACCCTTTCTTTTCGACTTAACGCGTCTGCTATAACGTTTGCCTTTCCAGGATGGTACTTAATCTCACAGTCATAATCATTTAGCAGCTCGACCCATCGTCGTTGACGCATATTTAATTCCTTCTGATCAAATATGTGTTGTAGACTTTTGTGATCTGTGAAGATTGTACATCGAGTACCATATAAATAATGTTGGCAGATCTTCAAGGCGAATACCACTGCGCCTAGCTCTAGGTCGTGAGTCGTATAGTTCCTTTCATGTACCTTTAACTGTCTTGAAGCGTAAGCGATGACCTTTTGGCATTGCATGAGCACGCAACCCAAACCTTGACGCGAAGCGTCACAGTATACCACGAAGTCTTTAGTGCCTTCGGGTAAGGATAGTATCGGTGCATCGCATAGCTTATTTTTGAGCAGTTGGAAGGCTTCCTCCTGCTTATTACCCCAGTCGTACTTCTTGTTTTTCTGCGTAAGGGTAGTCAGCGGTTGATCTATCGTGGAGAAATTCTCGATAAAATTGCCGGTAATAGCCTGCTAAGCCCAAAAATTGTCGAACTTTAGTTGGGGTTTTGGGGGCTTCCCAATTCTTTATCGCTTCTATCTTGGCTGGGTCTACGTGAATGCCCTTCTCGTTCACAACGTGACCAAGGAACTGTACTTCGCGAATCCAGAATTCGCACTTTGAGAACTTTGCATAAAGTTTCTCTTTCTTCAGTAGTTCCAGAATGGTCCTGAGGTGCTGCTCGTGCTCTTCTCTTGTTCGTGAGTAAATCATGATATCATCGATAAATACAATCATGAATTTATCGAGGTATGGTTTGCAAACACGGTTCATCAGATCCATAAATACCGCTGGTGCGTTTGTCAATCCGAATGGCATCACAAGGAACTCGTAATGACCATAACGCGTTCTGAATGCAGTCTTTGGTACGCTTTCCTCTAGGATTCTTAACTGATGGTATCCAGATCGAAGGTCGATCTTGTAATAGTAGCTCGATCCTTGCAACTGATCAAATAAGTCATCAATCCTCGGTAATGGGTACCGATTCTTGATAGTGAGCTTGTTCAATTCTCTATAATCGATACACATTCGCAGTGTTCCATCCTTCTTCTTCACGAACAATACTGGAGCTCCCCAAGGCGAGAAGCTTGGCCTTATGAATCCTTTATCCAACAACTCCTGGAGTTGTGTAGATAATTCTTGCATTTCGGATGGCGCAAGTCGATAGGGTGCCTTGTCTACAGAAGCGGCTCCTGGAACCAAGTCTATATGGAATTCGACTTGTCGTTGCGGAGGTTGCCCTGGCAGGTCTTCGGGAAAAACATCAGGGAATTCCTTCACCACAGGAATATCTTCGAGTTTCGGCTCCTCAGCCTTTTTATCTACAATGTGCGCCAGGAATGCAACACATCCTTTCCTTAAGCACTTCTGTGCCTTCATGCAACTGATGATTCACAGAGGCGCGTCTCGTTTTTCTCCATGCACGATGAGAGTTTCATCATTCGCCAGAGGGATGCGAATGATTTTCTCGTGACAAACAACTTCAGCTTTATTCTTGGACAACCAGTCCATTCCGACCACTACATCGAAGCTACCCAATTTAATAGGTAAGAGGTCGATGCTAAATCTTCATTCACCAAGTTCTAATGTACAACCTCTAACAACTTCGACTGATTCAACAAGTTTACCATTGGCTAGTTCTATGGAATAAGGAATATCTAATCTACTAGATTCTATTCCAAGCATACGTTTAAATTCCACAAACATGAAGCTATAATCGGCACCAGTGTCAAATAGTATGGATGCAAAGTGATTGTTAACGAGAAACGTATCGGTGACCACAGTAGGGTCCTCGCGTGCGTTCCTTGCTCCAATCACGAATGCTCGAGCCTGAGCATTGTTCTCCCTTGGGCAATCTTTCTTGAAATGATCTTTGCTTCCACAACCAAAGCATCCTTGGTTCTGCCCTGCTCCATTACCAATCCGGTTACCATTGCCATTGCCATTTCCACCACCGTTTCTATTGCCAGCACCGTTGCGGTTTCCATTCCCGTTCCTATTACCACTTCCATTTCCTTTTCCCCAACAGTTCTCAATATGGTGACCCTGTTTTCCACACTTGTCGCATTTTGGAACGCGACAAGCTCCTTCATGATGACGCTTGCACTGGTTGCAGATGGGCAGAGTGCCCTGGTATCCTCTGGCAGGAGCGTCATTCATGGCTGCAAGAGTTCTTGCCTCCTGTGGCGGATTGGGGTCGCGCTTCTTATTGTTGGAACCCTTGTTGTTACGCGTCGCTTGATTCAGGTTCGAATGCTTCCTCCTCTTGTCACCAGACGACTCAGCATGCGTCTCGGTCTTTTCAGTTGGGTTCAGCGATAACTTATTCATACGAACATCATCTTCCGTATGGCTGATAGCCAGAGTTACAGCCTGAGTGATCGTTTCAGGTTTAGCCGAAGTTACCATGCTGCGAAAATCTGGACCCAATCCCCAGATGTAGCGCTCGACATGCTTAAATTCGGGAGTCACCATGTAGGGGATCACTCTTGACAAATCGTGGAACCTTCGGGTATAACCAGTAATGTCTGCACCTTCCATGGTCAAGTGCCAGAACTCAGTCTCCAACCTTTGGAGTTCAGCACGAGAGCAATACTTTTCTCTCATTCGTTCCTTTAGTTCATCCCACGTCATGCCGTACGCAGCATCATCACCCAGAGTCTGGACTTGCAAATTCCACCAAGTCAAATCTTCATCAACAAACAGCCTCGTAACGAAAGTAACTTGCTGATCTGCGGTACACTTGCTCATACGGATAGTGGAATCAGTCTTCTCCGTCCAGCGTAAAAAAGCCACTGCACCTCCAGTGCCATCGTAGTTCAGTGGTTTGCAGTCGAGAAACTGCTTGAAGGTGCAGCCTTGAGCTGTGTTTCCTCCAGATGTATCTCCATGTCCATTATGTCTAGCATTGCTTGGTCCTCCACTTTGTTCGGTGCGGTTCGCCTCGTATTGGGCGATAGCTGCGGAGTTCCTTTCTTCCAGTAGGGCGTTCAGTTCTTCAGCAGTCCTCGGTAGAAGAGGATGAGGGGGTTGGT
Source organism: Helianthus tuberosus (assembly GCA_030545235.1). Taxonomy (NCBI): domain Eukaryota; kingdom Viridiplantae; phylum Streptophyta; class Magnoliopsida; order Asterales; family Asteraceae; genus Helianthus; species Helianthus tuberosus. The sequence continues at coordinate 66,909,509 of CM060447.1, forward strand.
CGGAATCCTGATTGTTCACAGCTCTCCTAGGTGCCATGTTCTATCGGAACATTACACAACAGGGTTAGACATTTGTTTGATATCGTCATACGAGACAGTAGTAGTATATATACACAGGCATATACCCACATAAGTGACATCAAACAATCCGCCAAATGTATAGATCAATTCATACAGAAGCAAGCATGCATAAATAGATAAATACTGATGTGTCATAAGATATTCACCGAGTCTTTATACATATCAGGACAACTTGTTACATCATTGTTTGCGAAGTAAACAAAATGCATAAGGGTTACATCACCCCATAGTACAAGTTTAATATATGTAAAAGACAAAATATCTTTCTTCACATTGGCGGTTCTTGTCTTTATACCCTAAATTATTACTCCAATAGAGTATTTAATAGGCTGGGGGAAGGGTGTTCACATTTGACCTTTTCTTGTATTGAAGGAATCTCGTTTGATACGTGACAAGACTTGCTGTGGTTTCTGTGCACTGAATTCCATAATTATGTATGCATCCATAATTACGTAACTCCTTGCACAGTCCGCACAGTTTGTTTCATCCTTGGATCACTTCCTTCAGATAGGCCACTGTTTTCAAGCGAAGACACGAGTACCTGAGATGTTCTATTTCTAGTATATATATATATATATATATCAATTATTACACATAGTTGCAAGTAATTTCTAGTCAAAGACAAGTGCTACTTCAGTGCACCCTAAGTTTCGTAGTGTCCTTGCTTGACTCTTTGAAGAACTGTTTCAGGCAGTGGATGTCGCGGAAAGTTTTATGCAATGAAAACTTTTGAAAACTTGTTTTCGTGAGAAGATCCTAAAGATTGTAGTCTAGACTCGAGAAGGAATCGTGGTTCACTACAATCGTAGCTCCTATACCAATCTGTCACACCCCATTCTAAGGCGGAAGCACGAGGTGTGATCTTCAAAGGTTCTCATTGCATACGAAAGGTAAACATACTACATGCTCGTAAAATAACTCCAAATGCCATTAACATAACATAAGTTAAATGTTTACATCACAAGACAGCATAAAGTTTGAAAGGTTTACAACTTTATTCAAAGACAAACATAAAGGTTTTGGTCCTTATATCACCACACGGAGTGGGTCATAACAACCAAACCCAGCAAAACGACATATGAGTCTTGACACAACATGGCTAACAACCTAAACAACATCCAAGAGCAAGAGTATGACCGCACGCACATCCACTTTAGTTACCTGAAATACATGTGAGTTTTTGGAAAATCATCAACATAATGTTGGTGTGAATTCATGCAGTTTTTGTATCGAACGTTTGTATACTTGAATAAAAACATGGTATGTAATTTGTATGAAACAAGTATTTCTGTAAATATAAGGAAATCGAGATCGCTAATGGTTTGCAAGGCCATTAACATGTGACACGACATAGGAAGCATCCAAACCATAGGCATTTTTAGTTGTCGATTCACGACTAGAGACACAAAAGCACTACTTGGTACTAGTTATGACCAAGAGTGTGGCTGCCTGAAACCCATTAGATCTAACCTTTTGTTCCGCGGTCTTGGTATGTAAACGATTAATGGTGCTTATGACACCCTATTCTTGACATGGTCTAAAGTATCATTCCTTAGTTTTTGTATCCAACATACCATAACACATGTATTTTCCCCAAGTTTAAAAAGCATGTAAAAGTTTAAAAGTGGGGACATGAACTCACAACTTTGCGTTTCCTGTGCGGTAAACTTCACCGGGTTTGCTTATATAGCGTCGTGACCTATACGTGTTTTATTAACGTTAGTCACTAGACTTGTATCGCACAAGTACAAGTCACCATCTTTTATGTATGTGTTCTTTGTTGTTAAAAATAATTTATATTTTTAACTATGTATCTTACTTATATTATTTTCTCAAAAATAAATATAAGTATCTTGTATTTTTCACCCGAGTTATATATTTTCGTCCAAAAAGACATTTTAAGTTTGTAACTTGTCCAAGTTACATAATCTTTTAAGAAATATATTTTCATAAATATATGTTCTTGTATTTGTCTAAGCATGTTGTATGTGTATTTTTGTATTTCTACTCCTTGCGAGTATTTAGTGTATTTTCAAATCCTAATACACTATTACATACAATACATTTTACATACACTTAGCACAAAATTTGGTGATCAATAAATATATATATATATATATATATTCCTAAAAAATATACATACTTAATATCAATTTTAATCTTGAAGAAATCATCATTTCCTAACTTGAAATTTACACAAAAATTAGGGAAACCTTGGTAAATATTCTTAGGTAAATTTTTAGGGAATAAGTTTCACCAAAACTTATATTTCTCTAAGTGTCAAAATTTATAAAAATTTTGACATGGTTTCCCCTAAAAATTGAGGTTTCCTATGTTTTCAAAACATTTGTTTATTTTCTTTTAAAATCATCATCAATCAACAATAACACAATCAAGACTTACCATAAGCCAAGATCATGTAAGTTACACTATACAATGAACTTGAAGTTTTTGTAAAAACTTGTAGTAACTTACCATGTTATCTAGTAGGTTTAGTTACCCCTTTAAAACGTATTTATTTGTTTGTAAATCACCTTATTAAAAGATTTGGTCATTTACAACTTGTAAGATGATTTTTTTCTAAAAATATTTCTTTTGTATTTTTCTTGTTACACACATGTTTCTAGTCTTGTTTAAACACTAAAAATGGGATAAGTTTACTTAGAAATCATGACTTTGTAAATCTTGAAAATAAACTTGGTTTCTTGAGAAAATTATTTTGTAATCATCTATTTACAAGACTTTTGACATGTATCAACCATCATCATACTCTAAATCATTCTTATCTTCAAGTTCATGCAAAACATAAAGTATGATGATCTTGGTCTTTCACAAGATCATCACCTTAACTTACTAGATCATGAGTTTAATCACAATCTAGTAGGTTTCATATGATGTCTAACATCACTAACACAAATCATCAATCATCAAGAAGTAAATCAACACAATCAACATGTATTCTTATATTATTAAGCTTATGTTAAAGTATCATGATCATGTTCTTTAGTGTTCTTCAAGATTAACAATGTTCATCATCTTTTAATCATCAAAATATGAAGGAACAAGGGTTCATAAGGGTCTTACTACTAGCACAAGGCTAGGGAAGAACACAAGAGGTTGAAGATGACAAATGTGTTGGATAAAAGCAATCGGGAAAGGTCCTTCAAGATCCACAAGCTCCACACTTCGTTAGACACCTTCTTGCACCTTGTGATTAACTTGGAATAGATGAGAGTTGGATGGAAGTGTTGGTGTTGTTTGTGTGGGTTTCGGCCGAGAGGAGGGCAAGGGAGGAGGAGAAGGTTGGTGTGTGAAGTGTGTGAAAGATGTTGATGATGATGTTCTCTTATAACCAAGTTTGTGTATTAACCAATGTGTTATATGTTCCTAATAGTACATGCAAATCCAAGATCACAATCTTCACAAATCTTGTAAGATTTGGGAAATCTTGGTGGTGGGGCCACCTAGTGACCGTCCACATGAAGGGGGGGGGGGTCTTGGTTGGTGTTAAATAGTAAGTTAGTTAGATTTCAAGTGTATTAGTTAGGTGTTATGCATATGATGTGTTATATAGTGTGTTAGGGTGTTCGGGGATCATAACTAGCTCAGTAACATTAAAACAATGCTTCTAGTATAATTTTGGTGTTTCGGGTAGTGTCCGGTTGTTCGGTTAGATACCGGTTCGTTAAATTGCTAAACTATTCCGTTTAGTGATCTTTAAGTACCCTTTTGTGAGACTTTTAATTCCTGACACTTAGGAAAGCATTCAGGACCATTTAGTCATATTTTCACATGTTATTAACTTGTTACAATGCTGAATTTTGCTGAAATATGTAATATTCAGCATTTAAAGTGTGTTTCGGGTGCTTTTTAGTGCATATTTTAGCTTCCGAAAAGTCTATATGCTAACCCTTGTATCCATACTTGGGTTTTAATGTATTTTAGATGTTGGACCTACTCTTAGGTCCCAATTCTACTGTCTGATTGCTTTCTACAGAATGCCTGACACAATGTGTCTTACCGATGAGTTTGCTAGTCTTTCTGACACAACGCTAACAGTAATGCATTAAAGCAATTTTTGAAGTATAAAACGTGCATGAATTCACAAGTATAGCATGAAATCAGACAATGTTGACATTTAAGCACATAATTGCAGATATTAAATTAAATAATTATAAAACTGTACGAAAATTACCGGTTTTGTGCCAGTTGTCACATGGTATGAGGAAGATGATTTTTAATCAGATTCTAAACACTAAAAATATAGTTATTTGAAGTGTTAAAGTGGTGTAAAACTTTGTCATAAAGTTTACTAGCTTTGCATGTTGTACTTGGTGCTTTAGAAATTGTAAAATACGTGAAATCGCATGATTTATGTGACTTACACAAAAACTGCACTAATCTGATTATAACCACTATTTTAATCAGTAAATAACATGTATTGTGTTAAAATATCAAATCGTTTCGAGTTGGGATGGTTATAGCAACGTTTAACGCAAAACTATGCGTTAAAACGGTCAAAAATCGGCTTTTCGAGTGATTTTTGTAAAACTAATTTAGATCAGTAAATAAACTGATGTTTTTACTTTAAAATAAGTCTTTTAACTAATTTTAAGTTTACTTGGTGTTTGGTTGGTCATACTTGACTTCCGACGCCCGAAATCGTTACCGAATCATTAAAATACGTATTTTTCGATGAACACTAGTATGGGTAAATTTTGAGTGAACCTTATGTGATAAAATGTGTTAAGTGATTTAAACATGTAAATGTGATAATATGTTAAGTGTTAACTTGATAGTGGGAAATTTAGACTATGCATGTATACTTGTGCGTTTTGTGCGGTAGAAACGGTAAAAATTGCGTTAAATGTGTAACTTGTTTGCCGAGCATGAAATTTGGTACATATGAGATGTGTTATGTATATTTGCTTTAAAAATGACAAAATAGATAAGTTAACGAGATTTCGCGTGTTTCGGTGTTAAATTATGTAAACATATATGTATATATATATTACGACGCGCAAATCGTAGATATATTGAGTATAAACGGGAGAGTTAACGGATTTACACAATAATGGTCACCAATAAAATCGTTCGAGCCGCAAAATCATATATATATATATATATATATATATATATGGACTCATATAAATATTGACGTGCCAACATAATCCAAAAATAACAACTTTTCGAGATAATCTTAAAGTTATGTGATAATTCTAAGAAACGGAGAAACTTAGGATTTTTGTGTTATGTATATTGATTTAGAATTGTTCCTATATTAGGACGTGTAGAAAATCAATCTCTGGTATTACACTATTAAAATACGCACCCAAAGGTGAGTGTCACTAAACCCCTCTTTTTACTGCTTTGTATATATTTTGGGGAAAGAACACGTCGTTAAAAAGGTTTAATAATGTTTTCAAAATAAAACATACCTTTTAATATAAAATATATATTTTCACTGAAAATATATGAAATTTGATAAGTTATACGTTTCGAAGTAAAACGTTTTTGATGAATGAATATTGTATGTGCGGTATTTCTTAAGTGAAACAAGACCGTACAGTTGGGGACGAATTCTTGACTGGGTCTCATATGATGGAGAGTAAGGGGAACTCGTACAACGTCGTGTATTAAATTGTCATATTAGTAGGATATATATATATATATATATATATTGTACGTGAGGCAGACATCATATTGTTCTTCGAGAAAGAACCCTGCGCCCATGATGTCGTTTAATCAGTTAAGTGTTGCGTGCGATGAATTGTTGGTAGATCTATCGGGTTGACAACCCCGTCGTGACCGGTCGCCCCGTGTCAAGTCAAATGACGAATTAATATTCTGTTTATTGTCTAGCTTTGATTATCCCTGCATGGTTAATATATAGTTCGTATTGTCTAGCTAACATATGAGTTTGAAAATTAACGCAATAATTTAATATACAAAACCTGGGCAATATATATATATTACAGTTGTCGGATTGATGAACCGATGGAAGGCCAATGGATTTTATCAAGGAAGTAAAATGGACTTTCTAAAATTTATATGGATGTTTTCAAATAAACACCTAAACAGAAAGTTTTCCTTGGAATAAAATTGTCTGTAAATGAATATGTGAACTCACCTTCCTTTGTGTTGACACTTGATTTTAACGTGTTCTACAGGTACTTGAGTTCGGCTTCGGGAATTATGGCGTATCTTGTGGTTGTTGATGCATGTATTATTACTTAATAATGTTGGACTAACTTTTAAAACTTCTGGGACGAATGTAATAAGACCCATGAGGATCATAAACAACTTAACTATGTCATGGTTATATCGTGTCTTAAAACGTAATGTTTAAATAACTTACATTTAAAACATACTAAAATGTCCAACAATTAAATGCATCGATTGACAAGATATAAATGGGCACCAACTTCCGTCTCCACTACGTTATATATATTCCGCTGCGACGTTTTTGGGGTGTGACATATTACGCTCGTTTCGCCGCTTCTCCTCATTCTCCTCTCATGCCCGTCTTCGAGCCGTCTTTTCCTCCTGCATTTGTACCAAATGTTCCATCTGCGATCTTTGCAGAGCTTAAAACATTTGCTGCTCTTCCACGTACTTATCCATCCTTTCCCGATGGGCCGCTTGGAGGGCCCACTGTTCCTGCATCTGGGCTCCATGTGTTTCCTCCCAGTTCTGCCTTCTCCTATCACACTCTCTGTCCTCTCCTATACCCGCAGAGATGTTATCAAATACCGCCTGTTGGCCCCGGTTGAAATCCTGGTACGAGGGTACCCGTCTAAAGTTCACAAAACTCGCCACCTCTGCATTCAATTCCTGGTGTGGCCACATATACGTCTGCTTTGGTCCCCGTGGACCAGCAGGCTCAGTTTCATCCTCCTCATCAACCATCTCCACATCTTCTTCAACCCCTTGTTGTGCATCTGGGTCAACGAATTCATACTTGTGACCCAATGCGTCGGTCACCAAGTATTTGCTTCCCGAAAGTTTCACATGAATCTTCCAATTTTTCTTTATTGTTGCTAAGCTGAACTCTTCCAAAGGCTTAGATACCCAAAGTGATTCTGGGGGAAGACAGTTCTGCTGGAGAATCATGGCACTGATCAGGCGCACATATGGAATCATCCTCCTATGGAATGACTCCCGAGTGAACCATGTGTTCATCATGATAATATGCCTCCATGACAATGTCGGTGTCCCATACAACAAGGAATGAAGAACTCTACAATCACTCGCTCTCACTCCCCCTATCACCAAACCTAACCATAACATTTTCTAGGGAAATTCCTTGAAGAATCTTCCCTTCAACCGTCAGGTGGCTCCTTGCGGCCACTCCCCCGTCGTTATATGGTAATATAGCCTCAGTCATACCATCCGGATCATGGCTGTTTGCATGGTTATCCAAGAAATGTTCGATAGCTGGATAATCATACGCTTGCACCCCCAAGGAATCGAATCGTGCAATGCAGTTGATTGTTTCAAATGACATTGTCATCTCCCCTCGGCTCGTAGTACCAACCAATCTCCACTGGTCCGGGGTACCATCCTTGTTTCTAAACCTCAACGACGCCAGCCACTCGCACACATCTGCTAAATAAACCCGGGAAGTGTTGTCTTCAAACCAATCCAGAATTCTCTCCCAGCCAAGACGCTCAAACATTTGAATAATCCCAATTTTTCTAAACTCCTCCACATTGACCGCCCTTTCACACACAACCCTATCCGGCACTGCAGTAGTCACATTATTAACCATTTTCCACTTCCACAATTTAACTTCCAACTTCTTATCTTGGAATGTCGAGAGAGCTTTGTTTTTTTTCTTCAACCCAAACCCTAGTGCTTTGACTATCCTTGAATTTCTCCCATGCCCAATCCTGCCTATATAACCTTGCATCACCCTATTCTATTGAGCTTGATTGCTCCCACTTCTTTGGTATCAATACAGAGGAAGATCCAACTCCGGATGATGATCCTTGCCCCGTAGTTTTCGCCTTCTTCCTACCTCCGGCCATAACTACAATCTCAAAAAAAAAAAGAATCATCAATATAAACCCAACCTTCAATAAATTCTCAAACTTTGAACATAATGTATGACGTTGAATTTTCAATTAACAAGTAACTGAAAAATCGCCATTTTAAACTTCCAAAGTCGCACATTTTATCATCTACATATCAATTTAGCATGTTTATTCACAATTTCTATGATTTAACAATTTTCAACATCATTACTATGTTCAATCATGCAAAAATCTAATGTAATCACCTCACTAAGACTAGAGCATGTTCAAATCCCACCCCAAATCGAGCAATCATCCTTAAATTTATGCTAAAACATCTGTTAGTGCATTTATGTCTATCGCCTCCGTCATCTCAAACCGTAGCAGAAACTGTTAAATTCTAGGCTTTATGTTGTAATAGTTAGAAATATCTAGAAAAGGGCAAGGTGGCAATAGTGTAAATAAGAGGAAAGCTCTTATAAGCCTTGGCCTATAAATAGATGAGGTAGGGTTAGAATTAGGAACTTTTGACACTTTTACACATTTGGAGCTTGGAAGATCTAGAGCTAGAGAGAGAAAGTTCTAGAGAGAGAAAGCTTGTCCATGTGATTCAGGTTCTTGTACGTTATCAAATCTATCAAAGAATCACAGATTATATTACGTCTCGTGTGTTTTGGTCTTGCTCGTGCACGGATTCCGCACGTCGTACGAGTCGGTTCGCAATCGAAACGGATCAATCCAGGACCTAACAAGTGGTATCAGAGCAGGAGTTCGATTGCTCAGATCATTCACACGATTTCGTTCAAGATTTGATTAGATTCAGAGCCTAAATCATCCAGATTTGTCAAATTTTTCATATTTTTCTTGTTCTTCACGTTCTTATCTGATTTTTGTCAATTTGAACAGGTTTTTATGGTCGAAAATTGCTGAATTTTGGATATGATAAGCGAAAGTACCTGATCTACAATCATACAAATTTTCAGTTCGAAATTCAAAGCCTTTTAGGAGAAATCGAGATTTTTGTGATACGAAAATGTTAAAAGTTGCTGCTGTTACGTTTGTTGTTCTCCGCGCGGATGGCAATCCGTGCGTATGACCATACGCGTTGACTGATTGTTGACCTATCCGTACGCATAAGTCGCACGCACGGATGACCATACGCGTTGACTGATTGTTGACCTATCCGTACGCATAAGTCGCACGCACGGATGACATAATACGTATTGACTTTTTGTTGACCCTGCCACACGCACGGATAACAATACGTGTCTCAACATCACCCGAACTTGTCACTTTAGTCAATATTTTCAGGTTTGTCAGTCAACATTATCAATGATACATGTGAGTCATTAATTGCTTTCGGTGTGCATGTGATTGCTATTGTTTGTTGTCATTATAAACTACATCAGAAAGTCACGTGTATCCAAGTAAGTGATTAATTCATTCGGTGAGCATGTGGTCACGTGATTCATAACAGTTGGTATCAATTGAGGTCCTATAGAATTAAAACTTGATTAATTGTTGTAGGACATTGATGAGAATTGTCTTAATGCAGGACGTGTGTCACCCATCCGGATAACATTTCATTAATTCTTGTTGACTTGCCATACGCACGGACAACTTGTCCGCGCGGATAACATCCCCACCCGTGCGGATCACCACCCGTGCGTATAACAATACGTGTCACAACACTTCAACCGATCATGTTTCTTAGTCATCATTGATAATCATTTTCATTCGGTGGGCATGTGAAACGAGGTTTGTGTTGGAAAAATAGGTGAAAATAGCATTTTTCACAAATATAGGAAAATGATTTTTTCCTATTTTGGACTAGAAATAAATATAATAAAATGAGCGGGTTTTATATATTTATTTGTGGGCTTGTCTTCTATGTTGGAAGAGCTTCGCAACGAACTAAACCACATCCAAAACCGAGCTAAGATGAATGAGATATCGATGCTCAAAGTTGGGTGTTTGGAACATTCAATGCTGAAACAAAAGGGAAAGTAGCACCTTGTCCCACATCGGATGAGAGATGGAACTTAAATGGGTATTTAAGGTGGAACTCTCCATCCTTATTGTTTCATGGAAGCACACACTAGTGTCCTCGCGAAGGGTGCGGAGCACCCTAACTCGCACTCGCACTCGCACTCGCACACGCTCGCGCGCGCGCGTGGCGTGGGCGATGAGGCGCAATGTGGCGCTTTGATGGTGCACTTCGCACGCTCGCATCGCCGCGAGCCACTTGAGAGCCGCCTTTGTATTTTTGACCACGTGCGCGTGGTGGAGCACAAGGGTTGCAAGGACCAAGTGGTAGGTGATGCGGCGCATGACGTGGCAGTCATGCGCATGCGCGCGCGAGTACACATGGCACGGAGGCGCGCGGTTGAGCGCATGGTGCATGGGTCCTGCTGTGTCATGCGCGGCGCACCAGAGTGAGCCAATACGGCGCGACTGTGTGGCGCGCTCGTATAGGCTCACAGGTGACGTGGCGCACGCGCGCATGGCAGTGAGCCAAGAGGACGCACCGCGCATGGGCGTGCACACCTGGGCGCGTGCGCACCAGTGTGGCTTGCGCGCACGCACGCGCAGAAGCTTCCAGCATTGAATGACAGAGCAGTTTCAGTCCAGCTTCGTAACTGACGAGTTGACGGACTTTGACTGAGAATTAAATGACGTATTAAATTGCATTGAAGACGTTTAATGCAATTTAAACCTCTCTTTAATTCGTTTTTAACTGTTTTGACTTAGGAGCTGTATAAATACAGCTCCTTACCCACTGCAGAGAGATACCAGCAACACAACAGCATACTAAATTTTCTCTCAACAGTCTTCTGATCTTCTTCAAGCATTCTTCATGGTAACCTTCGGGTTGTAGGCGAACTCCGGCAGTACTACTGCTCCGGCTGTTGTACCCTGGGAAACAAAACGGGTACTCTTGGGAGACTCGGAATTTGTTTTAAGGGAAGCGTGTTGAACACGTGACTCAGCCACTCTGCTTCTACCCCTTTCTTGTATTTGGTTTATTTTCAGTTGTATTTGTAATTGTAATTTTATCTTTCTCATTTCTGTTTGTAATCAGTATTAATAAATTTTGTTATTTTTATTTATTTACGCGAACGGTTCTTACAATCTTAAAACAAATTTTTAAAACCGTTCGAAAAATCAAAACCATTCTGTTTGTGATTCAAACCAGTTTTGTTTTCACTCAGTTTGTGTTTTAAAAACAGATTTTTTTTTTTTAGTTTTCATCTTCAAAGGAGCGACTTTGGTTGAAAACTTTTGTGATTACTTTCAGACTGTCCTAAAAAGTGCTAAAACTTTCTGATTTGGTCTTCAAAGTTGGACTTAGAAGCCAATTAGTAAGTTCTAAAAATTATAAATTTTCTGTTTTTGGTCTTCAAAGTTGGACTTAGAAGCCGAAACAGTAAATTGTGGTAAAATTAAAATTTAGTAGTTTCCTTCTGGTTTGTGCGTAAATCAGATTTTTTTGACTAAAAATTTTAATTTTAATTTTTTCAGCATGTCGAACGAAAATGTCAACGTTAACAACACCACTAATGTTGTGACGGGAACCCCCTTTAACGCCACCACTGTGGGAGCGACCACAGTGGCCAATCACGCTGAACGACCCGAGAAGTTCTCGGGTCTACACTTCAAAAGGTGGCAGCAGAAGATGTTCTTCTACCTGACCACCATGAACCTTGCGAGGTTCTTAACAGAATCCGCTCCCCAACCTGCGGAAGGGGAGACCAGCGCTCAGGCTCTGAGCGCGGTAGAGGCTTGGAAGCACTCGGATTTCATATGTCGAGGCTATGTACTCAATGGTCTCTCGGATGCATTGTATAATGTGTACTATAATATCAAGACTTCCAAAGAATTATGGGAGTCCTTGGAGAAAAAGTACAAAACGGAGGATGCGGGAACAAAGAAATTTGTTGTCGCCCGTTTCTTGGACTTCAAAATGGTTGATTACAAGACTGTTATGAACCAAGTCCAAGAGTTGCAAATTATACTACATGACATCCATGCGGAGGGAATGGTACTTAGCGAGACATTCCAAGTGGCAGCGATGATTGAAAAGTTACCTCCTGGTTGGGTGGATTTTAAGAATTATCTTAAACACAAACGAAAGGAGATGACTTTAGAGGACCTTATTGTTCGTCTTCGGATTGAAGAGGGCAATAGAATTGCCCAAAAAGGCAGCCAGGCGCAAACTTCTGCTAGCGCAAATGTGGTTGAGCTTGGGCAATCCTCTAAGGGCGCGAAGGGTAAGGGGAAAAAGGACAAAGAGAAAGCAAAGGCTAGCAAACTTGGACCGAAGAAAGGGGTTGTGAAAAAGAAACCTCCAACGTTCCAAGGGACTTATTACAACTGTGACGAGCCGGGGCATCGGGCTAACCAATGCAAGAAACCAAAGCGTGAGCGCGCGCACATGGTGGATGAAGATGGAATGCCTTTGGTGGCAATGATTTCTGACAAAACCGCAATGTTGGATGAGGTCAATGCTGTGACCAACACTCCAAAAGGGTGGTGGATTGATACGGGAGCGACCCATCATGTGTGCCCAGACAGGAGCCTCTTTACCACCTTCAAGGAGCTTGCGGGAGATGAGAAGCTGTACATGGGAAATGCAGCCACCGCGGACATCAAGGGTGAAGGAACGGTGATATTGAAGTGGACTTCAGGGAAGGAGCTCACTTTAAGCAATGTGTTATATGTTCCAGACTTGCGCAAGAGCCTAGTCTCGGGATGGTTGCTTAATAAGTTTGGATTTCGTTTAGTTTTTGAGAGCGATCAATTTGTACTAACTAAACGAGGAATGTATGTAGGCAAGGGCTATGCCCAAAATGGTATGTTCAAATTGAATGTAATGGCTGTGAAAAAGAACATGAATAAAATTGCTACTACTTCTACTTATATGCTTGAGTTGTCTGATTCGAATAAATGGCATGGTAGATTAGGTCACGTTAATTTTAATTCAATACGCCGTTTAATCAATTTAAATTGTATACCAACATTCCATATTAATTCACATTATAAATGTGAAACATGCGTTTAATCCAAACTTACAAGAACATCATCCAAATCTGTTGAACAAATAACCGAACCCCTTGATTTAATTCACACCGATATATGTGATTTAAAAGCGGTACCCACAAGAGGTGGAAATAAGTACTTCATCACGTTTATTGACGATAGTACTAAATATTGCTATGTATATTTACTAAAAAGTAAAGATGAAGCAATAAGTAAATTTATCTTGTACAAAAATGAAGTTGAGAATCAACTTCAAAAGAAGATAAAAGCTTTGCGAAGCGACCGAGGAGGCGAATATGTTGCACCTTTTGCCGATTTATGCGCAAAAAGTGGCATTGTACATGAGTGTACACCTCCTTATTCTCTACAATCAAATGGCGTGGCGGAACGAAAAAACCGCACATTGAAAGAAATGATGAACGCCATGTTGATAAGTTCTGGGATGAACCAGGAAATGTGGGGGGAGGCCATTCTCTCGGCCAATTATCTTTTGAACAAGATACCATTTAAAAAGAGAGACGAGACTCCATATGAGTTATGGAAAAAGAAAAAGCCTTCATATAAATACTTGAAAGTGTGGGGGTGCCTAGTAAAGGTGATTGTACCACCTCCTAAGGCTCTTAGGATAGGACCCAAAACTGTTGATTGCATATTTATTGGGTATGCGCATCAAAGTAGTGCACATCGCTTTCTTGTACATGAGTCCAAGAATCCTGATGTACACGTAAACACTATCATGGAGGTGAATCCTAACGTTGTGTCTTACTTTGAAAATGTGTTTCCTTTGAGAAGACAAACACATGCAACGTCATCAACACCTAATTTTGAAGTAGGTTAAAGCTCATCTAGACGAGTTGATGAGGTAGTTCATGATAAGACACATGAACAACCTGAGGTTGAAGAAAGTGACCGTAGGCGAAGCAAAAGGCCAAGGGTTGAAAAATCCTTCGGTCCAGACTTCGTTAGCTATATGGTTGAGGGCGAGCCCAATACATATCGCGAAGCGGTTTCTTCTTCAGAAGGACCTCAATGGAAAGAAGCAATAAGAAATGAAATAGATTCTATATTGCAAAATCATACCTGGGAGTTAGTAGATCTTCCACCTGGTTGCAAACCACTTGGATATCGTTGGATATTCAAAAGGAAGATGAAAACTGATGGAAGTATTGATAAATACAAGGCTACATTGGTGATTAAAGGATTTAGACAAAAGGAAGGTCTAGATTACTTTGATACCTACTCGCCTGTGACGCGCATAACCTCGATTAGATTGGTTCTTGCTATAGCGGCTTTAAGAAATTTGGAAGTTCACCAAATGGATGTTAAAACCGCATTTCTAAATGGCGATTTAGAAGAAGAGATTTACATGGAGCAACCTGAAGGTTTCTCTGCCCCAGGTCAAGAGGGTAAAGTATGTAAACTCGTCAAATCTTTGTATGGTTTGAAGCAAGCACCAAAACAATGGCACCAAAAGTTTGATCATGTCATGATTGACAATGGTTTCAAAATAAATGAGTGCGACAAATGTGTTTATTTCAAAGACACAAATGAAGGTTTTGTGATTTTATGCCTTTATGTAGACGATATGCTTATCATTGGGAGTAATGATAAAATTATCAAAGCTACTAAAAGCATGTTAAAAGCGAGATTTGACATGAAAGACATGGGTTTAGCGGATGTGATTCTTGGAGTAAAGATCATAAGAACCCAAGAAGGTCTTGTGTTAAGTCAATCTCATTATGTGGATAAAATTCTTGAAAAATTCAACTCGGGAGATACGAGTGTAGCTCGAACTCCAGTTGATACCTCCCAACATCTCAAGAAGAATAAAGGAGATGGAGTTGCTCAGTTAGAGTATTCAAGAATTATTGGCAGTCTAATGTATCTAATGACATGTACTAGACCCGACTTGGCTTACGCGGTGAGTAGGCTAAGTAGATACACCAGCAATCCGTGCGCGGATCATTGGAAAGCTATCACGAGGGTGCTTAAATACATAAGATACACAAGAGATTATGGACTGCATTATACCCGACAACCAGCAGTGATCGAATGATACACTGATGCAAACTGGATATCGGATAATAAAGATTCCAAATCAACAAGTGGTTACGTGTTTACACTTGGAGGAGCTGCTATTGCTTGGAAGTCTTCTAAGCAAACGGTGATAGCAAGATCCACAATGGAATCTGAATTTATCGCCTTGGATAAGTCAGGCGAGGAGGCGGAATGGCTACGTCAATTCGTGGAAGATATTCCAAGATGGCCAAAGCCTTTGCCAGCCATATGTGTACATTGTGATAGCCAATCAGCGATTGGTAGAGCCCAAAGCTTGATGTACAATGGCAGATCAAGGCATATGCGACGTAGGCATAACACGATACGACAACTACTCTCAACGGGTGTTATCACAATTGATTATGTGAGATCAACGGATAACATTGCGGACCCGTTAACAAAAGGCTTAAGCAGAGAGTTAGTAGAAACGTCGTCAAGAGGAATGGGACTAAAGCCCGTGGTAAATGGGAATATGAGGGAAACCTAACTTAGTTGACTGGAGATCCCAAGATCTAAGTTCAATAGGACAACTTAATCATATTACCAAACGGAGTCACTGTGGGAGAGTACCCCAAACTAAATAAAAGGGAGTTACATAAACTTCCTAGTCCATTCCAATCAGTGACATTGAAGTGAGGCTAAGCATATTAAGGTTAACGATTTCGGGAAATCAAATAACCATGATGCTTTTAATGATTCAGAGGAATCACCTATGTTAGAGAGAAGTAGGGTCGCTTCAAATGGATTTGTGGGGTGCACAAATCCTAGAGCTCTCGCAGAACCAGGCTAGTGTTCCAGGACCATCATAGGACACGACAATGAGGAGTTGGCCAAACCAGGGAGAGTATTGTGTGAAGTGTATTGTCGTTTACACAAATGGGGGTATGTTCAAGGACATCGCGTCTACACACCGCTAGTAAGCTAAGTGCGCTTCACAAAAGAAGGTTCAAAGGCTTCAACCTACCTATCTTGCAATACTCAACTGTCGAAGTTTATCGTTGAAAAGTGTAAGGAAAAGATCCATTTCCATACATGTGGGGGATTGTTGGAAATTTGATGAAAATAACATTTTTCATGTGGGGGATTGTTGGAAAAATAGGTGAAAATAGCATTTTTCACAAATATAGGAAAATGATTTTTCCTATTTTGGACTAGAAATAAATATAATAAAATGAGCGGGTTTTATATATTTATTTGTGGGTTTGCCTTCTATGTTGGAAGAGCTTCGCAACGAACTAAACCACGTCCAAAACCGAGCTAAGATGAATGAGATATCGATGCTCAAAGTTGGGTGTTTGGAACATTCAATGCTGAAACAAAAGGGAAAGTAGCACCTTGTCCCACATCGGATGAGAGATGGAACTTAAATGGGTATTTAAGGTGGAACTCTCCATCCTTATTGTTTCATGGAAGCACACACTAGTGTCCTCGCGAAGGGTGCGGAGCACCCTAACTCGCACTCGCACTCGCACACGCTCGCGCGCGCGCGTGGCGTGGGCGATGAGGCGCAATGTGGCGCTTTGATGGCGCACTTTGCACTTCGCGCCGCTTGAGAGCCGCCTTTGTATTTTTGACCACGTGCGCGTGGTGGAGCACAAGGGTTGCAAGGACCAAGTGGTAGGTGATGCGGCACATGACGTGGCAGTCATGCGCATGCGCGCGCGAGTACACATGGCACGGAGGCGCGCGGTTGAGCGCATGGTGCATGGGTCCTGCTGTGTCGTGCGCGGCGCACCAGAGTGAGCCAATACGGCGCGACTGTGTGGCGCGCTCGTATAGGCTCACAGGTGACGTGGCGCACGCGCGCATGGACTTGAGCCAAGAGGACGCACCGCGCACAGTGACGTGGCGCACGCGCGCATGGCAGTGAGCCAAGAGGACGCATCGCGTATGGGCGTGCACACCTGGGCGCGCGCGCACCAGTGTGGCTTGCGCGCGCGCACGCGCAGAAGCTTCCAGCATTGAATGACAGAGCTGTTTCAGTCCAGCTTCGTAACTGACGAGTTGACGGGCTTTGACTGAGAATTAAATGACGTATTAAATTGCATTGAAGACGTTTAATGCAATTTAAACCTCTCTTTAATTCGTTTTTAACTGTTTCGACTTAGGAGCTGTATAAATACAGCTCCTTACCCACTGCAGAGAGATACCAGCAACACAACAGCATACTAAATTTTCTCTCAACAGTCTTCTGATCTTCTTCAAGCATTCTTCAAGGTAACCTTCGGGTTGTAGGCGAACTCCGGCAGTACTACTGCTCCGGCTGTTGTACCCTGGGAAACAAAACGAGTACTCTTGGGAGACTCGGAATTTGTTTTAAGGGAAGCGTGTTGAACACGTGACTCAGCCACTCTGCTTCTACCCCTTTCTTGTATTTGGTTTATTTTCAGTTGTATTTGTAATTGTAATTTTATCTTTCTCATTTCTGTTTGTAATCAGTATTAATAAATTTTGTTATTTTTATTTATTTACGCGAACGGTTCTTACAGTTTGCATGTGAATATTGACTAATTGAAGTGGTCATCATTAATAACTTCAGCAGAATTGTCGGCCATTTGTGTGTTTCAAGAACATTACATGTGATAAAGATTGTCAGCCACTTTAATTGTAATCAGATTCTCACGTGAAGGTTATCCAAGGTTACAAGTGGTCTTGTCGTTCATTAATTGTGGTCAAAAGGTCAACAAGAAATCTGGACGAGTCACCTTCATACGCACGGATCCCCACCCGTACGCATCACCACCCGTGCGTATAATATCTTTGGATCCCCACTCGTGCGTATTGTCATCCGGTTCATCATCCGGACCAACTCATTTGTTCGTGACACTTCATCTGGAGTGGGCTGATCTCATCCGATTGGGACAACATCATCCGATTGACTATTGATCCATCCGAACGGACCAAATTCTTTTACGATCGTTTGACAAATTTGATTAAACTCATTTTGTTTGTTTGTTCGTATTCAGGTGATTAAAGATTTACTAGGGGCGAATATCAAGAATAAGATTTAAAATGTCAGGAGAAAGTGCTCATGATAGATGGTGGAGAAGAGACAGTGCGAGATGGGAGATTAGCAAGTTGAATGAACCATTTAAGGAAGCAAAAAGAGCCAAAAGATGGAATGATGAACTAGAGTGTTACATGGATCCACAGGGTAATCCAGTGGTTGACCCTTCAAAAGTGGATTTTGAGGCAGTAACAAATTTGTTTCCAAGAGAAGGCACTTTCAACACAAGAAGGCTTTCTGATAAAAGTTACTTCCCGGATTTAATGAAGAAGATAAAAGAAGTTTTTGAAGCAAGTCTACCAAAGGTAGTGGAAATGAAGAAGAGAAAAGAAGAAGAGTTGAAAAAACTAGTTGAAGAAGTGAAGATTACTGCAAAGCTTGCTGCTGAAGAAGAGCAGAAGATTGAAGAAGAACAGATAGAAGAAAAAGAGGAGAACAAAGTGGAAGATCAGAGAAAGACAGAAGAAGGAGGTATGATAACAGAAAAAATTCAAACTGAATCTTCTAAATTGTTTGACAAAGACAAAAGCATTGAACAGTCTGATGATAAAAATGAAAACAAGTGCAGGAATTGCATAGAAATGTGCAAAGCCTGTACTGAAAAAGATGACATCATAAAAACAAAAGACAATGATATGGTTAAACTAGAAAATGTTTTCACAACAAAATGTAAAGAAATGATTGAAAAAGAAGAAATTTTGAAATTAAAAGTCGAAAAGCTAACACAGAAATGTCATGGTCTTGAAGAAGAAAATAAGATTTTGAAAGAAAAGTGTACTGCTAAATGTGTTGATTGTGTTGAAAAAGAATCTAAATTTCAAGATTTACAAAAACAGTATGATTCTTTAAAGTGGTCGAGTCAGAGAGTACAAGAAGCTTATGATACTTTGAAGAGCCAAGTCAAAAGTTTTGATCAAAGATTGTCAGAAACTTTAGTCACTAAAGAAATGTATGAAAGAAAGTTTAAAGAAAAGCAAATTGAATTAAACAAATGTGTTGATGAAATTGCTAATCTTAAACAAGTCTTGGCTGAAAAAGAAAAGGTTGTTACAAAACTTCAAAGTTATCAGAACTCTTCGTACATTCTCGAACGCATTTTCAACATCACACCAGATGATAAAGATACTGACAATTGCAAAAAGGGTATTGGTTCAGAATTTCATCAGGTACCACCACCATTGAGAAACTATTATACTTTTTATGATGAGGAAAAGGTGGCAAAGGGTTTGAACATAGCTGACCAGTTACCTGAAAGTATCGATGTGACTTACTCCAAATCTGATGATGCTAATGATTCAGAGGTGGTAAGTAAGGTTGTTGAAAGCGTTTTGAAAGATGAGTCTACAAAAGGTAAGTCTGAATCACAGGATGAAGATGAAGGAAATCTTTATGATGGATATCTGAAAAACACAAAATCCGAGAAAAATTTGAATGATGATTCAAAAGGATTGGTTTATACCATGATTGGATCAGACAAACTATTCTTAGATGTTGTATTCCCGATTCAGAATGTGATTTCAGAGAAGGTCGATAAAGTTTTCAAAATGGTTGAGATTGAGAAGTCGGAAATTTCAAAGTTTGTTGGTAAAAGTCACAAAACTTTTTATAATAAACCTGGTTTCAAGAAGAAAAACATGAAGGCTGGGTTGGGTTATAAAAAGAAACAAAATTGGAAGAAAAATGAAGTGCCAAATTTTCAGGCAAAAATGAGTTTTGTTCAAGGGAAAAGTTTGAAAGAAGAGGAAAAACTCAAATTTGGACAACAGTCTAATGAGGAGTTTGATGCTAATAAAAAGAAACAGCAACAGGCCAAGGATGTTTCAAAGAAAGTGTGTTTTAAATGTGATCAAATTGGACATGTTGCTCGAAAGTGTCCAAATCCAAAGCCTGTTGATGTTGAAAAACAGAAATCTGAGGATGTGAAACCAAGGTCAACCAGATTTGATTCAAAACAAACTTGGAGGTACAACACAAACAAGTTTGCTTCGAATCAAGCTTGGAAACCTAAACAGACTAGGTCTGATTCAAGACAAACACAGATTTGTCACACACCCAGATTCAGAACAACTCAAAGTTGGAAAACAACTGTTGATATGACAAAACCACAAGAGTTTTGGAAACCAAAAGTTATTCGAAAACAAAATGTTCAAAAAGAATCACATTTTTACAAAAGAGGTACTCCGAAAGGTCAAATGTAGAGTGCTAAGAAACAAGTGACGTCGGAAAAAGATGAGAAAGTTGAAGTCAACGCTGAAAAAGTTTTAAGTGACAAAGAGTTTCCGAAATTAAATGAACATTATTGTGTTGAAATGCCTAAGGTTCAACAGACCTGGGCTAAATTGTTCAAATGATTGATAAAGTTTGAATGTGCAGGTGCTCAACGAAGCTGAAGATTGTGAGAATGGTAGTTGGAGCAGCCTGGCACAGGAAGAGGCTGCTGAACCCTGGTTTGGTTGAACAGGGAGTTTATCGTTTTCTGTACATAAATAAACAATATTTCAAAAACCCTAAAAAATTGAAAATTTTGAAAAACTAAAAATATGTTTTTTTTGATTAAAAATATTCAAAAATACAAAAATATGTGTTGCTTGAATACGCCGAAACCCTCACGGCTGAACAAACATGATTACTTTCACAAGATTGAAAAACGGTTTTCAAACTGTCGAAAATCAATGGGTTGTAAATCATGGGGGTACATTATATTTTTCTGCAAAACAGAGCATGAGAAGCAGAAAATGGATGGCGAGACAAAGCTATCAGTATTGGTTGTCAAATTTTCTTTAAATGATTTTGCATTTTAGGGGGAGTAATATTGTCAGAAAATCCAAAAACATTAGAATATTTGAAAAAGCCAAAAACATGATAAACCAAAAAATTGAGTTTTTGTGTAAAAAGAGGAAATGATAGTACATCAGTGGACTGTCACAGTACGCTAAAGAAATGGAAAGTTTAAATGTGTTAAACGATCTCACCGTGGATGTGTCGGTAGATTTTTATACATTTAGTAAATTTTTTCGGGATATAAACATAAATTCAAACTTGCTTATTTCGTGGGGAACACTACTTGGATATATAGGTAACCCCTGAAATCTTGTTTGAAAGGTCTCATAATCTGATATACTAGGTCTTTATACTCAATGATGTCTGGGGTATTATTCCGGGACTTCTGCTGAACGGTAGTTCTGACCTAGTCCTTGGATAATACTTTCTGCAAATGCTTGAAACATAGCATAAACCCTCAGCATGCCGATGAAACAATAAAATTGATAGTCGCTGTTGTTGTAGCTAAAAGATCCTCTAAAGGGGACATTCCGTAAAGTCGAAGCTGATATCTCTCTGCGTATACGGAAGTATCGATCTGAGATCCCTCGGCCCTCGCATACCTAATTTATGTACAGATATCATTGTAGTATACTCACCTGTAAGACTGATTATTGGGATTCTGGATACGGGAGTATATTCAAGAGGTGGGACACATGAATGAGCCAAGTTCATAAAACATCTAATTCGTATCCTGAATCAGTTGAAATTTGTATGAAAATTTAAGTGGATCAGTATATCGACAATCTAAGTGAATTGTTTAATACTTAAAGTGTTATTAACCTCAACGGTACTTGTGACTTGTCAAAAACTGATATGATCCTCTAACGCAAACTCAAACAAAAATATTGTCTGTAAATATGTTTGTAAATATTTCTTTACTGCTTTATGTTTTCAGAAAATACAAAAAGATTTTGATTTCTGCTTTATTTTCGACAACCGATGTCTGAAGCCGAGTTTTTAAAATCTAAGTATGCTGATTGTGTTTCTGAAAAATAAAACAAGTTCATTAATTTGAAACTTGAGATTTTAAAATCAAAAATCAAAAACAGTTTGTGATATCTCCAAGGTCATTAAGTTGGACTTGGATGATTAACTGTGAGGGATTTGGATGCTCATATTGTTAAAATCTGTAAAAGAGTTAGTTTCCGATCCGGTTCGTTGAAACTGCCAAATCTTTGATGATTGTTGTTAGGGGGAGAGATTCAAGTAATCCTGGATATATTTCATATTATTATATCTTAGTCCCAGGATCTTGATTTAGAAAGTTTGATGGAGCCAGGTTACGATACCTGGAAATCTAAAAATGTTTTACTTATAAATGTATGAGTGTTGCAGATTCCAGACTACGATCCCGATAGCCGAGTCTAAGGGGGAGTCTAAAGACGAGCTCAACGCAAAGGGAAGCGTGCATAGGAGCCAGGATACTTTTCTCGGAAGAGTTTGTAACCGGAAAGCCAGGTGTCGATCCCAAAGCACGGAAGCTTGACGAAAGGGGGAGCCTGAAGAGTCTACCGAAAGCTGAAGCTGAAGACAGATCCACGGGGATTCTGTTCGAGCTAAAGAGAGAGAAAGAAAAGAAGCTACGAGTCTGAATGTTTGAGATTGACTGCGGCAATATCCAAGGGGGAGTCTGTTAGTGCATTTATGTCTATCGCCTCCGTCATCTCAAACCGTAGCAGAAACTGTTAAATTCTAGGCTTTATATTGTAATAGTTAGAAATATCTAGAAAAAGGCAAGGTGGCAATAGTGTAAATAAGAGGAAAGCTCTTATAAGCCTTGGCCTATAAATAGATGAGGTAGGGTTAGAATTAGGAACTTTTGACACTTTTACACATTTGGAGCTTGGAAGATCTAGAGCTAGAGAGAGAAAGTTCTAGAGAGAGAAAGCTTGTCCATGTGATTCAGGTTCTTGTACGTTATCAAATCTATCAAGGAATCACAGATTATATTACGTCTCGTGTGTTTTGGTCTTGCTCGTGCACGGATTCCGCACGTCGTACGAGTCGGTTCGCAATCGAAACGGATCAATCCAGGACCTAACAACATCATACTTTATGATAAACAACCTACTCTTAAACAATAAGCTTAAAATTTCGGAAGAAATCAACTAACCATATAAAATCATGCATAAATTTAATGAAATTCCGTACCTTTGATGTAGATGAACAAGAAAAACTAAGAAAAGATGCAAAACAAGAAACTTGATGAACACCCTTCAAAAACTCGAAAATTCACACTCAGAAATCCTGCAAATTAGCAAGAATTGATGAAAATCGTGATAGGGGTTTTGTTCCTCTCAAAAAAATACACGAAAGAGGCTCAAGAATCAAAAGATTTGGCTGAGAATTGAAGGAGTTATGGAAGGTTGAGAATTAGGGTTCTTGTGAAGGTTTTTGAGAAGATGAAGATGAAGAGGTGAATTGTGGATGTGAATAATGCAGAGGGCTTGTGGTAAAAAGGGTTGTGGGTCAGATGTTATTGAATGGAGTTGAAATATGTGGTTGTAAACGAGTTTGGGACAAGTTAAAATAGTTAAAATTATGTTTTGGTTCGATTCTTTGCTTCAAAACATAATCAGCATCAGAGGGTTTTTTAGACCCCGTCGCCGACGGGCTCGGGAAAATGGTCAAGTGTGGCGACGGGTTAAACTCTTGGATACGAGATTGCTTGGCCGACGCGCTTTTTGGGAGCCCGTCCCGGACGGCCTCACACCCGTCGCCGACGGGTTCTTGGATTCCAAATTTTTTTATTTTTCAAAACTTTTTTTTTTGAAAAATAGGAAGAAAATATGCACTTTTTGTAAAGGAACTATATACAAACAAAAATCCTAAAAATTATTAAAAATGTTTTTGTAAATTTTTATAAGTTTAAATTTGAAAACACAAAACCGTTTAACGGTCCTACCACCCCCCGAAAAGTCATGTATTGTCCTCAATGCACATAACAAAGTCTAAAAACATACCTTGTGTCTTCATTACCCTTTCGGAATATCCGGACTTCACACAATCAAAGGGGTTAGTATGAAACGAAAACGATTATACCCAAATTACTCAAACAATTAAATAAATTATACATAACTCTACACAAAGTGTTACCGGTCCTTTTTAGTCGACCTCATAAATCGGGATGCTTACCACAAAGCTCACTGATTCCTTGTTTTCGTCCACTCTTTCGTTACCATCAAGAAATGGTTTTAGCCGATGGCCATTGACTGTTTGCCGTGACCCATCCTTCGGGTCCTTGATGGTAACATCACCCAATTGTCTGACCCGGGTGATCACGTAGGGTCCCATCCATTTGCTTCGGAGCTTTTCGGGGAAAAACTTGAGCTTCGAGTTGTAGAGTCATACCTTTTGCCCAATCTCGAACTCTTTCTTCCTCAACTTGGCATCATGCGCCCTCTTCATCCCATCCTTGTACTTGGATGCGCATTCATATGCCATTTCCCTTAGCTCCTCCAACTCGCATAGATTAAGCTTCCGTTCCTTACCAGCATCATCATATTTAACATTGACTCTTTAATAGCCCATAATGATTTATGCACAAGTTCAACCGGTAAATGGCAATTTTTACCGTAAACCAACCGGTAAGGTGTAGTACCAATGGGTGTCTTATGCACCGTACGGTAGGCCCATAAAGCATCGTTCAACTTGATTGACCAATCCTTATGGTCGGCCCGTACGGTCTTTTGCAAAATCTCCTTGATTTGCCGGTTTGACACCTCTACTTGCCCGCTTGTTTGCGGGTGATAGGGAGTAGCAATTCTATGGTCAACAACATACCGTTTTAAGAGTTTTCCAAACCAAAAAGTTTTAAAATGAGATCCTCCGTCACTTATGATTACACGAGGAATCCCAAACCTTGAAAATATATTGGTTTGAACGAAATTACAAACTACGGAATGATCGTTTGTCTTGGTGGCTATTGCTTCGACCCACTTTGACACGTAATCAACGGCCACCAAGATATACAAATTACCATAAGAATTGGGGAATGGGCCCATGAAATCAATACCCCACACATCGAAAATGTCAACGATGAGGATTGGTTGCATGGGCATCTCATCCCTTTTTGAAATACCCCCTAACTTCTGGCATTCTACACAATTCTTAGAAACCCAAATGCGTCTTTAAAAATAGTTGGCCAATAAAGACCATTGTTCAACACCTTGTGACCCGTTTTGTGACCACTAAAATGTCCACCACATGCAAACGAATGTAGGTGCTTCAGCACGCTTGGAATCTCCTCATCGTCAATGCATCTTCGAATCATTTGGTCAGCACACTCTTTCCACAAATGTGGTTCCTCCAACCGATAATACTTAATCTGAGACATAAAGTGTTGTCTCCTCCGTCTATCCCAATGTGGCGGTAAGTCACCTGTAACAAGATAATTCACAATGTTAGCATACCACGATAACATATCTAATTTCATAATGTGCTCATCGAGAAACGACTCATTGATCTCTACAGATTTAGGATCTTCCTCAACTATCAACCGGGACAAATGGTCCGCTACCACATTCTCGGTACCCTTTTTCTCCCGAATCTCCAAATTAAACTCTTGGAGCAATAACACCCATCGGATCAATCTCGGTTTGGCATCCTTTTTCTCCATGAGGTACCTGAAGAAACGCTGGATAAATGACCGGAATCAAATAATCCAGGGGGTTAGGTTCTGCATAAAAAAGGGTGGTTCTGCCTCGTTTGATTCAAAGGGACGGGTCTTCTTCTCCAATGAATACTGCAAAACAGAACACCGTTAGTCTCGCCACGGGGAGAAGGGAGGTTCTCTCCGTGACCAAACTCCGGCGTGAGAATAAGTATGTGTTTATGAAGAAGAAGAAGTATTAGTGAAGTGATTGTAACTTGAAGTTCATACCTGAATTACTCTCAAATTTATAACAGGGAATTTGGGCGGGAAAACCTATTATTGAAATGTTAACGGAAGATGCTAACTCCGTAAGCGGTTATTTCCTTCCCCGTTTATCTTTCTGATCTGACGTGAAATCACACGGATCGCCATTTAGATCAACGGCTGGGGTGTTTGCCACGTGGAAAGTGGGCAAGTGAAGGTTTCTCTCCAATTCCATGCCATCATCATGATTTCAGGGTGGCCTAGGATGATGACACGTGTCCCAGACGGTTATAACCGTCTGGTGGTGCACGATTGGGTCTTCTAGAAGATTATTGCCATAATCCGGTGTGACTCCTTATCGTGTGGTATCAGTTTAGTAAATAATATCCAAGTCTGGGTATTACTAAGAGGAAGTATTCGTTAGGATTTTTATCCTTTTGCTTATGGAGAGCGGCGCAAGGATTTGTAAACTCTCTTTTGACGCGCAGGTGTTGCCTGCTATCTTTCTCCTAAGCTCTCTTTGTAGGACCAGTGCTCGGCCGCGCAAGGCCAAAAGAGTATTTGTATATGGTCCCAAGTACTCATCGCGAGGTTTTTGGGACCTTACCCCTTCAAGTCCCCCCAGTCTAGTGTTGCTCTTATGCAAATAAGTGGAGCACTGTTCTATTTGAGAGAAATGTTTTTTGCTATAGGGCTTTTTGGGCGTGAAAGTGGAGAATCTTCTATGAGAAGATATTCTTTGCTCACTATTTTAATTTTTGAAATCTTTGACTTTGGGTGTTAAAGGTACAGTAACGACTGTGTGACAGGCTATCACTGTCAGATGCTTATTACTGACCGTGTTTTACACGCGCGCGTGAACTCGCGTTTGTGTTGCTCCCTACACGCCCCTGTCGCTTGGGTAACTGTGCTATCCCGAAAAAGATGTTGTTGCAGTTACCTAAGCTATTTATGGCGGTGGATATATAAGTGTTTTGGATTTCCTATTTCCAGTAATCATTACTTTGTTGAAAATCCCTCTCATCTCGTCTTCTTTATCCGTTTCCAGAAAGAATTTGCAAGTTCTTCCTCTTATGTCCACCGGAGATCATTACGAAGACTCTACTGAAGAAATGTCTGCCGAACTTCCACCGTTGAAGTGGTCTAGGGCAACTTTTGATGGATTGGTTCAGAATCTCAGGTTCCTAGAGAACTGGGGTGCCCGATACCCTGAAGAGGGTCAGACGGCAGCGGACGCTCCGGCTGGGTATGTAACCCTATTTTGGGATTTCTTTTCTGCAGGCAACTTCCGTTTACCTGTAACTAATTTTTTCCTTGAAATTCTTGAGTATTACAAGTTCCATATCTCTCAGTTGCACCCTATCGGTATGGTTAGGGTTCGCCATTTTGAATTTGTATGCCGGACGATGAATATCGAACCAACGGTTCCCCGATTCCGTGTTTTCCACCAGATGCATTGTTCTCAGGGGTTCTATTCTTTTGTACAAAGAGCATCGGCGAAGAAAATTTTGCCGAATCCCCCAAAATCTTTCCATGACTGGAAGCAAAAATTCTTTTTTATCAAGGTGGGAGTCATTCCGATGAGTATGTCTTTTAGGGGAAAGGAGGATGTTCCCACTGAGACTGTTCAAACCCCTGTTGACGAAAATTGGTACCAGGATCTGAAAGACGTTCCATCGATTTCTTTGCCAGAGAATGCCCTTATTGATGCAGGTATGAGTCTGAATTGGAGGATGAACCGGGAAGACAAGCCGGTGTATATGGAGGATAACAAAGGTAAGATTTTGGGGTTTGCCCTGCTTGTTCTTCCTTCTTTTTTTTATAACCTTGCTCTTCTTCCTTTGCAGTTGTTTCCTTGTATGTTGTTGCGTTTGAGAGAGAAGGTGGGAAGATGGCTACTATTGCTAAAAAGCCTGAGGAAGAGCTCTGGTATCACCGTATTGTGAAGAACTTTGTTCTTCCGCGGGATGCTGATCTGTCTGCACAACCTGCTGCTGGTGCTGGTAAGCTTTCATCATATTATTTATTGCTTGCTTCCTTTGCGCGTTTGAATAAGTTTTATTCTGCGCTTTGTTAGTAGGTGACTTGTCTAATTTGGGCATAGGCCCTGAGAAGAAAAGACGCGCACCCACGACATGTGCTGCGCCAAAGAAGAATGATGCTGAAAGGGCTCAAACTTCTAAGTCAAAAAATGTGGGAGGAGAGAAGAAAGGTATGCGCCGTTCCTCTGACTCCTGGTGTGATTATGTGGTGGTATCTGATTCTTTGGAGGGTCTTGCACCTGCAGTTATAAGAAGACCAAAGCCGGAGCCAAGAGATACTGCAGATATTCCTCCATCCAATCCTGATGATCCCATTGATTTGGAATCAAGTCCTGAGCGATTAGTGAGGAAGAAAACAGGGAAAAGGAAGCAACCTGATGTTGAGGCTGGGGGTCAGCCTGCAAAGAAGATTCAGAGGAAAAAGATTACCGAGAAAGGCAATTTGGATGCCTTTATTTCAGAATATATTCCTGGTAAGTGTTATCTTTTGCTCTCTTCTTCTTATGCTTATTGAATACTTGTGATTCATATGCTTTGTTTTTCAAAAAAAACCAGTTTCTCCTGTTCCCACAGAACCGTTACCTGTGGTTAATGAAGAACTTCTTCCCACTCCCCCTCGCGCCTCTATTGCTGATCAGTTAAGGAATACTGAAGTTCCTGAATGTGGGGTGGAGAAGGCTGCTGGAGTTGAGAATCGTGAGGCTGAAAAGCCTGTTGATATTGCTATGGATGTGGAAAAAATTACTAGCTCGGAGATTACGGATGGTGCTGGTAATCCCCAAACTCCTGATCTTGCAGCTCATGTTTCGGAGAAAGGGAAGACTGCCGAGGAGATTACTGTTGTCACTTCTCCTTCCAAGGCTTCTGGTTCTATGCCTGAGAACGTTGAAAAGGTTACTGTTGAGGACCAAGGTTCGTTCTCTGATATTGGCAAGAATTCCCCAATCCGCCCAGATGAAACTCTGGGGGATTATTACTATAGAACTTATTCGGAAAATGATGCTTGCGAAATTCATGTCCCTGTTTGGAATCTGAAGAAAGGTGACACTTTCTCAGATTGGCGCGTATGCCGGGACTGGTTGCAGGGAATTTTTCTGCCTGGAGAAATTAAGTTCCAGGAGAGCCGTCTTCATGATCAAACTTACCATGCCTACCTTGAGGAGGTTGCTTCTTATACATCCACTACGCATCGCATAGTGAGTGAGTGGCACAGTATGCATAAGGAGTGGGCTGCCTTCAAGGTATCCAAGAAGAAAGTTGCTGATGATGAGAACCGTGTTGCCCAGCTGAGGGCTAAATTGGAAACTGATCAGGCCAAATTTGAGGCTGATCGAAAAACTAAGGAATGGTCAGTTGCGGGTTGGAAAAGAAAGGCGGAAGCCGAAGCTGCCCTGCTGTCCGAGGAGCGCAAAAATTGGAAGAAGATATGTGAGAAAGATAACGCCGAAAAGATGGGTCTCCGCAATGTTATCAATAATCTCAAAGCTGAAGTTGAGAAATTGAAGAAACAAGATGCGGAGATCGAGAAGTTGAAGCAAGAAAAAGCTGACGCTGAAGCTGCGAGAGATGTGGCGCGTTCTCACAGGGAAAGAAGTGAACAAAGAGAGGTACATGCCTGCGCCACTCTTGCTCTTAGGGATAAGGAAATAGAAGAACTTACCGCTTTGCTTTCTGACCAGGAACAGCTTAAGAAAGATTTGGAGCTTGCGCATGCTGAGAAAACTGAAGCTTCCCGTCGCTTGACTGAAACTGAAGAAAAACTAGAAAATTCCAAAACGGCACGGGTAACAGCAGAGAGCGAGCTTGAACCCTTGAAAAGCGATATGTTATGGTTGAAAGAGCGTGGGATTGCATGTGTAAGTTGTCTTTGCTTGTTTTCCTTGTGGAAATGTTTTTCGCCTTTCCCTTATTTTGCCTTTTTGTTTTTGTAGGTAGCTGAATCAGTGTTGAATTCTGAAGAATTAGATAAAACGGTTGCGCGTTTGGTGGTTGCTACGCGAAATGATGGATACGCTTAAGGGTATGCGGAATGTTCTCACCATGTGAATAATGCTTTGAAGGTTGACTGGGATACTAGTAGATCCGCCACTCATGGTGTTAATATTGGTGCCGCCCTTGCAGCTTTAAAAACATAATTCAACAATTTGCAGCTTCCTGTCATGGATCTTATAAATGTTGCATTGCAATCCGAAGATCACGTGGCGCAACTAAAGGAAATCTTCCCAGATGAAGACGAAGATCTAGCGTAGGTTTCCTTTTGTAATTGTATTGAACAATTTTTTGTAGTCTTTTGGGATGTGTATCCCCTTTTTGTTAATGCGTTGCAGCGCAAGTAACATGTATTGAAACACTTCGGTGTTTGATAGTTCCTTAAGGCGTATTGGTGCGCCAGGAATAGTATGATGTGTGTTTTTTGGTTTACAATATTTTGCATGTGTACAATTACTTTGATTAGGTAAGGCGAATAAAGGTGGTATGAAGCTCATGTGTGAACGTATGGTCGTGTGTGATGTAATCACTGACCGTTCATGAGGCTTGTATTATATTTACCATAATGTTTTTGCGCTTACCAAAAGAAATTGCATGCACTTTGTAAGAAAAAAACTCGTAAATAATAGAAACTTTGTTGTTTATTCCAGGATAAGGCGCAAAGGCCGTTACAAAGTCTATTAAAATAATTACACGGGACTTAACTTACACTCTATTTCCTGCTTAAACTTGATAGACTGTAGAGTCTGTTCCATTCTGCGAGGAGATCATAGAGTTGCTACTTAATTTTTCGCTTTTTTGCTCGAGCCTTCTTCGCCTCGAGTGATTTGTTTTATGTCCTTGCGCACGTTCTGTAATAGGTGAGTGAGCTCACCACTTTTAAGTGCCTTCTCTATCTCGGTGCGCAAGGAGATGCAGTTATTGGTGGTATGACCATTGTCCTTGTGATAATCACAATACTGACTCGGGTCCTGTTCGCGTTTGTTCTTCATGGGTGGCGGAGGCTTAAACTGGTAATCCTTCGTACTTAGAACTTCTGCGGGAGTTTTGGTTAGGGGATTCCATTGTCTCTCCCTGTTCTCTTGTTTAGCTTCTCTCTGTGTAGCGAGCTTATTGATTGTGGCTCGTGCATCCTCTGATGAGTAGTTTCCTGAGCTTGAATCACGCCAACCTTTCTTAAATTTCTTCCCGCTGCCTAAATCTGAGGGACGGTTGTGCAGAGGTGGTGGCCTGTTGGTACTGAGATTCTTCTCCGTTTGGGCATAGACCTTAGCCGCAACCATTAATTTTCCCCAGCTTTTTGGGAGTCCTTCCGTTCCAGACAGGACTTTTATCATATCGTCACACCTGACTGCATATTTAAATTGGGCGCGGATTAGCTGCTCGTGAACGTCCCCGATTTCGAGTACTTCCTTGTTATAACGAGTAATGAAGTCTTCCAGACTTTCATCATCATGGCGCCAGATATTCATTACGTCCGCCATGTCGCGGATGGATCGCCTTTGCTGGCTGAAATGAACTAGAAATTTCTCGCGCAAATCTATCCATGACGTGATTTTTTCCACTGGTAAGTTGTCAAACCAAAGCCTTGCGGCGCCTGTAAGGGTTTGAATGAAGAGGTGGCACCACATCGGTAGGGTCCAGCCTGCCACCAGTCCTGCGCTTGTGAAGACTCGTAGATGATCGTCAGGGTCTGTCATTCCGTTGAACTTGCCTACGTTAGACGGAAGCTTCACTTTTCTAGTGGAGCCAAAGAAATTTCACTAATAAATTTTGAATTCTCCGCCGCTTCAGCAGGGCGATAGATCAGATCATAATTGTGCTCAGCCTCAGGATTGTAAACCGCGCGGGGTCTACACTTGTTATAATTTGGTTGTAACCGACTAAACACACTGGCACTTTCTCCTTCACAGTAAGTTCGATTATATTCACTGGTGTGGGTGTTCCGCTGAGAACCCAACCTGGTGTGAACTAATGGTCTTCTATGAGAGTGTGACTCATCTCGATACTCTCTTCGACGATTTTCTGATTAAGTATACTCATATCTCGATGGAGATCTAGAGTAAACCTCTGTATCTTTGATCTGGACTCGGGATGGCCCATCATGTTGAGAAACATGAGGTACTGATGGTGCCCTAGCATGGGATACAGGGTTTCACAATTGAGTTTGGGGAGCAGTTTGTGCACACATCTGTGTGTACACAGCATTTAATGCCCCCTGAGATCTGACATACCAGGAGATTGGGGTTTCTCCTGGGGGTAGAATTGAGCTTACAGGGATCACCGGTTGTACCCCTGGGGTGATAGGTTCGTTTGGATGATTGTTAGCGAACTGTACTTCATTGTCATCCGAGGCTTCTTCTATAATACCCTCAACCTGGGTATTGTTAACGAAATTTGGCCGAGGGCCGTTTTGTCGATGAGTTGAGGTTTCTTCCATTTTTAAATGGAATCAACAGAGCGAATTAAAAAATGAGAGAAAACAGATGAGACAGAGAATCGGTGGGCGCCAATGAAGAAACGCCGGATAAATGACCGGAATCAAATAATCCAGGGGGTTAGGTTCTGCATAAAAAGGGTGGTTCTCTCTCGTTTGATTTAAAGGGACGGGTCTTCTTCTCCATAGAATACTTCAAAACAGAACACCGTTAGTCTCGCCACAGGGAGAAGGGAGGTTCTCTCCGTGACCACACTCCGGCGTGAGAATAAGTATGTGTTTATGAAGAAGAAGAAGTATTAGTGATGTGATTGTAACTTGAAGTTCATACCTGAATTACTCTCATATTTATAACCGGGAATTTGGGCGGGAAAAGTTGTTATTGAAATGTTAACGGAAGATGCTAACTCCGTAAGCGGTTATTTCCTTCCCCGTTAATCTTTTTGATCTGACGTGAAAGCACACGGATCGCCATTTAGATCAACGGCTGGGGTGTTTGCCACGTGGAAAGTGGGCAAGTGGAGGTTTCTCTCCAATTCCATGCCATCATCATGATTTCAGGGTGGCCTGGGATGATGACACGTGTCCCAGACGGTTATAACCGTCTGGTGGTGCACGATTGGGTCTTCTAGAAGGTTATTGCCATAATCCAGTGTGACTCCTTATCGTGTAGTATCAGTTTAGTAAATAATATCCAAGTCTGGGTATTACTAAGCGGAAGTATTCGTTAGGAGTTTTATCCCTTTTCTTATAGAGAGCGGCGCGAGGATTTAAAAACTCTCTTTTGACGCGCAGGTGTTGCCTGCTATCTTTCTCCTAAGCTCTCTTTGTAGGACCAGTGTACGGCCGCGCATGGCCAAAAGAGTAATTGTGTATGCTCCCAAGTACTCATTGCGAGGTTTTTAGGACCTTACCCCTTCAGTACCTAACATCAGTGTGATTAGAATACCCGCTTTTTTCGGAACCGTCTGCGTCAGTTTTTGGTTACCAGCCGAGTGGCTACCTCTTCACCTGCGTCATTTTTGATGACTTGTATACCCGCTTTTTTCGGAACCGTCTGCGTCGGGCTCAACCATTGGCTATCAGAGATCGGATAAATGATGCCCGCGTCAAGCTATTTCAATACTTCTTTCTTTACCACCTCCCACATATTCGGATTCAGTCTCCGTTGTACATCTCGAACGGGAGTCGCACCTTCTTCCGTGATGATTTTGTGCATCACCACTGAGGGACTAATTCCCTTCAAATCAGTAATGGTCCATCCAATCGCCGCTCGATTGGTGACCAAAACACCCATCAACTTCTCCTCTTGCTCCTCGGTTAAGTTTGATGCAATGATAACCGGGAGTGTGTTGCCTTCACCAATGTAAGCATACTTAAGATGCTTAGGAAACACCTTCAATTCGACCTCCGTGGGCTCGACCAATGACAGTTTCAATTTGGTGTCAATGTTCTCCGGTAAATTCTACACTTGGTGCGTCCATATCGGTTTTCCCTCTTTAACCGCAAGCACCTCCAAGCTCTTCACCTCCTCGTCTATGCTCCGATTTATCTCCACCTGTGACCTGTCAAACATAGAGCAATCCTCCATTGTGTTTTCCTCATCCACAACTGTGTCTCAAAGAGGTGTACACGTGTCAACAATGTCCGCCATACAGCATTCATCGTCGACTGAAGGAGTCGTCAACCCCGAAAAAACATGCAACCTCAACCTTTGGTTTCCAAATGTCATGTCTACCGTTCCCGTTTTGCAATCAATTTGAGAATTTGCGGTTGCTAGGAACGGTCGACCCAAAATCACCGTAGGTTGCTTGGTTGGGTCCTTAGCCACATAATCGAGTACTAAAAAGTCCACCAGATAGTAAAAATCCTCGATTTTTACTTTCATATCCGAGACAATTCCACGGGGTAGTTTAGGTGTCAAATCGGCTAACACCACAGTAGTGTTTGACGATCGAAGTGGACCACACTCGTATTGGTCATATAAACTACCCGGTAGAATGCTCACACTAGCACCAAGATCTAAAAGTACCTGGTTGATTTTAAAATCACATACTTGAATTGAAATGATAGGTGCACCCGGATCTTGGAGCTTGGGTGGAAGTGCGCCCGAAAGAATCGAACTCACATTTTCGGTTAAATATATTTTTTTAGGAAATTTGTGAGTTCGTTTTTTGGTACACAATTCTTTCAAGTACTTAGCATAAGACGGCACTTGCTTGATTGCATCCAAAAGAGGTAAATTAATTTTTACTTGTTTGAAAACTTCCCACAACTCTTCTTGTTGTGGACCTCTTTGTTTACAACCTTCTTCACGGGTCCCTTCAATGCTCGGGATACGGGGCGGTATTAAACTCCACACCCGTTTCCTTAGCCTTAGGGACGGGGATGGTCACAACGGGGGTGTTATTATTAATTTTTAAATCATTTTTGTTTTAACCCGTTTGACCATCCTCACACTCTTCATCACTAGCATCTTCCACCACCCCTTCAACAAACTGGGTGATGGTGTTTTGACACCGTTATCTATGACTCGACCACTACGTAAAGTTATTTTATTAATTGGTACCTCACGTGTGTTCTTCAAGCTTGACCCTTGATGCTTAGGGTTCAACGTGGTGTCACTTGGAAGCTTTCCCATGCTCCCTCTTATTTGTCTTCTTCATCTCCTTAATGTCACTGTTAGATTCCTTAACCGCATTCAACAAGGCGTCCATTTTAGCACTCAAATCATCACCACCGGTTTAAGTATTCGACCCGCTTCCATTACCACCTTGATTATTGTAATTCCTTTGGTACCCACCTTGGTACTTATTGTCCCGACCTTGGTACCCTTGATTGTAATTACGTTGGTAACCCCCTTGATTACCACCTTGGCGATTTTGATATGATGACCCGCTTTGGTTAGCCGGTTGAAAGTTCGGGTTCATTTGATTCGCGGCATTCCCATATCGGAAGTTGGGATGATTTCTCAATCCAGGATGATAAGTGTTCGAATTCATATCATTGTTCATTCTATCACCGAACACTTGATTTACCTCTTCAGTGTAGTCACCCGGTCCCATTTGACATTGATCGGTCCGATGACCAATCTCCCCACAATCTTCACAAACCGCAAACTGTACCGCATTTACCTCCTTCCTCTTCATACGAGCAAACTCCCGTTCTAAAGTAGAAATCCGATCTTTAGAGTCAAGATCGGGAAGTGACCGGGAAACGGGATGTTTCTTAGCTCTATCGGCCGATTCCTTTGACTTTGAGCGCTTGCTCATCCGCTCAAGGAAATCCCAATCATCAGCTTCATGGTTACTCAACAATGTTCCATTGCTTGTTGACTCGAGATGATTCCATGTTTCGTCATCCAATCCTCTCACAAAGCATTTAACCAACTCCCACTTTTCGATTTGATGATGTGGGCACTTTTGGATCAATTCCTTGTACCTTGTGAAAGCTTCATGCAATGGTTCACTTGAGAGTTGGCGGAAAGACCTAATTTCATCTTAGCATCATCGGTCTTTTCCATCGAGTAATACTCGTCAAGGAAGACTTGTTGCATCTCGCCCCATGTCCGAATACTATTCGCCGGAAGTGTAAGAAACCATTGTTTCGCCTTATCTTTTAGCGAAAACTGGAATAACCGAAGCTTGACCTCTTCCAATGCAAAATCATGCCCCCCAATAGTGCTACTTATGGCCGAAAACTCCGCCAAATGAGTGTATGGTTCATCATTAGACCTCCCATTGAAGTGGGGAAGTATGTTGATGTAGTGGGGCTTGCAATCGAACATCCTTCTTTCACAAACTATCGGAGAGTCATTGTCGGTTACCACCGACCTAAAACGGTCATTTACTCCCCGTGGAGGTTGTTGACGACGATGTGGACCGTTAACTTCTTTATCAACCGGCCTTCGATTATCCCTTCGATCACCTCCTCTATTACCTCCTCGATTTCCACCTTGATTACCTCCTCCCACGAAACGAGGAATCCGATTAGGGTTCCCATTGTTGTTATTGTTGTTGTAAAACCCATCATTCCGGTTCCTTTGATTATTGTTTCGTGGTTGGCGGTTGTTCTCGTAACCGTCATTTCTCGCATTACCATACCTGTAATTGTTATTTCCCACGAAATTGGCATTTTGATAGCCAAATTCATCGTCTTCGAACCCTCTCACGTTGTAGACATTCCCCCGATTCACATACCCCCAATCTTCATCATCGACCCGATCATCATAGTTACCCCCCATCATCCGAGTATTACGAGTGAATACTCACATGTTCCGGCGATTGGTAACCGGGAACACTAAACGGCTCATCATCGGGGATAGCGTTTCTCAAATCGTCTAAGTTAAAGAAGGGGTCTTCGTTCGTGGGATTGCCACGATCTCGGTTGCCTCTACAGTCGGAATTAACATTCCGGTCATCAAGGTTATTGGGTAAGGAGTTATGTCGGTGAAGGTTTTGTTGTTGGGGTATTCTTTGGGTGTTGTTGGGATTTTGGTTTCGGAAAGGTGGTGTGGGTGGCCCAGAGTTGTTATTACCACCCGGTTACTCTTGAGGTATAGGTTGGACATTTTGGGCGGGATTGAAGTTTCCTCGAGTTTGGAATTGGTTTTGATTGAGGTTTGGGTAATTGAGGTTTTGGTTGGAATTATGGTTTGCCATTGAATCGGTTTCAATGGATGGTGTAAATTGTGGTGTTTAGGTGGTTTGGTTAGAAACAAGGGTTGCTTCTAACCGGCTTGCTAGGTTTCTTCTTGCGACTCTTTCAATCTCCGGTTCGTAGACTAATGGTGAAGTCCTCCCGGAATTCCTTGTATGCATGCACTACCTGTAATCTGCACAAGTAACAAAACCCGCGTAACAAGGAAAAAGACAAAGTACAAAAAGAAACTAAACAAATTAAACAGTTAATCATGCAAATTCAAACAATAATCCAAACACAAAGCACACACACTCCCCGGCAACGGCGCCAAAATTTGATAGGAATGTAGCGCTCCGGTCAAAGATAATATTTATTAACCCTAATTACCCTTAACAAATAGCTAGTGGTAGTAAGGGGTCGAACCATGAAGAGTATGTGGTTTGCTAATGGACTTGATTGAATTTAAGCGATTGTCACAATTTATGAAGCTTGCTAAGTTTTTTTTATGGTTTTTGTTTGGTAAAGAGATGTTGAATAAAATTACTAAAGTGATTGGATTGATTAACTACTAAAGATTGACAATTGCGAGAATGTAATTGAGTATTTAAACAAGATAAAGAAAAAGGGTTCACACCCGGTTTCGGTAATTGCAAACCTAGGTTTCTACAAGTTTTAGAATTGACCTAATTGGATAAATGATTAACGGATTTAGTGTACCGTGACTTAGGTGCCAATAACTATCAACATTCCTAAGAATGGACAAGAATGCACTTTGTAACCAACACAAGTAAATCCTAACCAAGATAACGCATAAGTGCACAAATTCATTTCACAAAGTCATAACTTTATCATCGTTCGACAATTTGCAAATCCAATTCAAATACACGACAATTATCAAAGGTGTTCAAAATCAAAACACAATTTGTCACACAAGTCAAAACTACACACAAATCAAAACGCTAGATAATACAACTACCTACACCGGGGTGAAACCAAGGTGATTAGCCGCTCATGGTTGAAGGAACTTGATCACCGGATGCTTGGAACCCGAATTGAATCATCTTGAATCTTGTGAAATGGTTTAATGATGAGGAATAGGGTTTTGGTGGATGATGATGGTGAAAGGAATGATGGAGTGGATGAACTAGGGTTTTAGGATGGTGATTGTGGATGAAATCAGTGATGATTCGGGTGATGCGGATGAAGCTTGAGGTTATGGATGGATTAGAGATGATGAGAATCCTGAATTATGGCTCCAAGATGAAGATTCAAACCCAAAATAATTGTAACTCCCGACTTCAATGCCAAAAAGGACTAATAAAAATCGTTCTTCCCAACCAATAAACAAAAATTCACGTTTTGACAAAACAAAGCACGTCGCCGACGGCCTCTCCTGTGCTGAACTATCTCCGACGGCCTAATTGACTGGTTACGCGATTTTTGTGACGACGGGGTTATCCAGACCGCGTCGCCGACGGCTTGGAGGGCGTCGGCAACGAGCCTTACATTTCTCATCCTCCGTTTTCCTCAATTCTTGCTCCCAAATGACCTGGTTCGCGTCCCGGTGGTCTGTTTTTCGTCCCGTGACCCGTAAAGCTCCCGAAAAGCTCCTTAAACTCCATCAAACCTGCAAAACACATTTTTAATCAAAAGTAGGCTATTCAAAATTAAAACTCATGTAAAAACATCAAGTTACACGATTACGAACACCGGTTTTCGACCACGTATCAACATGGTGTGCACTCTTAAAAGAGTTATATGTTTTCTTTTTAATTTGTTACATTCCAAATTTATCATCCGCTGAAAGAATTAGATTTCGACGAACATGGGCTGATGTAAATTTGAAAAATGATGGTGGCAGAACTGCTCTTCACTATGCTACTAGCAAGGGTTGGGTGAAAACTAAAATTTTGCTTTCTAATGGAGCAAAGATCGATGCAAAGGACAAGGTTGTAACTCCCATCTTTAGATTGTTCCGGTTTGGACTTTAAAAAATAATCTTACATTTTATCTACGGTTGCTTATCTATTGATGCTTACCCTATATAGATTGGTAACAAACGCAGTCACTGGATATTTGTTTCTACAAAAATTGCAATGCTGCAATGGTACATGTAAGTGTTGAGATGGAACCAGCAAAGTTCT
Organism: Helianthus tuberosus; assembly: GCA_030545235.1. Taxonomy (NCBI): domain Eukaryota; kingdom Viridiplantae; phylum Streptophyta; class Magnoliopsida; order Asterales; family Asteraceae; genus Helianthus; species Helianthus tuberosus. The sequence continues at coordinate 66,948,644 of CM060447.1, forward strand.
TGCATAAGCTTATTATCCGGGACAGGATACGAAGGAGATGGTCTCCTTGCGAATCTCCTAGCCCGAGCAGCAACGCGGGCGGGTCAATCTTCTAGTTATTATTATTATTATTATTATTATTATTATTATTATTATTATTATTATTATTATTATTATTAAGTGTTGAGATGGAACCAGCAAAGTTCTTGCATAAGCTTATTATCTGGGACAGGATACGAAGGAGATGGTCTCCTTGCGAATCTCCTAGCTCGCGCCGCAACGCGGGCGAGTCGATCTTCTAGTTATTATTATTATTATTATTATTATTATTATTTTGCATTAATACAGGTCAATGAATAGTAATTTTAAGAGTTAAATATGTGGTTGGTCCCTGTGGTTTGCGAAAAATGCAGACTTCATCCCAAAGTTCACTAATTACACACTTGGTCCCAGTTATTGCAATTTTTAAACTCGGGTGGTCCTTAACACTAACCTTTGTTATATTTTCTAGTTAAGTCTTTTTGAAATAACTAAATTGTCCCTAAACAGTTAAAAAAAAGAGATGAGTCCACAACTCATCTTCTTCTCCCCATCTCTCTTTCTCTAACCCACCACCACCTCCACCTTCAACCCACCAATCATCACCATCTCTGTCACACCCCCAAAATCCACACGTGGAGTATCACCGCTTGGAGGCGTGACTGACCAGGATCAAACCACCAATCATATTGAACAAGCAAGTAATTAATTGTAAAAGTCCAACCAACACAATTGGTGTCCAAAACAAACATAGTTTAAGTTGTAAGCGGAAGCATAATGTTTAAAACCAAAACATAAGTTTAAATATCCAAAGGTTTAACATGGCACACAGCTGTCCATGTCCCACAACGACACTCCCCATGCAAGCTCCAGCTAAGTACCTATTGACCTGCAAAGCATGTAGTAACGAGTCAACAATAATGTTGAGTGAGTTCACAGTTGGGTGTTGGTTTTAGTTGTTCCAAAAATAGTTTCTTTAACTGGCATCCCTGCCGTTGGGGTTACCCCATAGTTGAAAACGTGATTTGTTTAACCCATTACTCTGGTAATCCAGCCGTGGGGGTTACCCCATGATAGTTATCTGGCATTTCGGCCGTGGGGGCTACCCCATGTATACACTAGACTCGTTACCATATCGACTGCTGACTGTAGTCATGTTTAAGTGCCCTGAACTGTCAATGTCTATCATCATTGACGTGCCCAGATCCATTAGTTCACGCCCGTCCTCTGCGGCACGGTGTGAGGCTTGTCAGACCTAAATAGCGTTATCTAACTAATGACCCGCTCGCCATTGGCCCGGCGATTAAGTCGATATAAAATAGGAGGGACTTCGTGATAGAGTTTTGGTCTAGTAAAAGGTATCTGTCCGTAAGGACGAGGAATTTCATTCCTGAACCAGTACTGTCCTACCCAAGAAAGGACGAGGAATCCATATTCCTTAACCCCATTCCCAACCCCTGGGAATCCCATGCTTTGTAGAGTGTGAACTCACCTTGGTTTGCTCGGCAGATACACAGAAAGGTCAAGTCTAGATGCTAGTGGTCAACCACGTCCTAACATGGTTATCATACATGTCAGGTTTAGGTTCAAGTAACGCGCGTATGATTACACATAGGTAGCAGATTATGAACACAGGTTGATCATGGCAAACACATAATACACGTTAACAGTCATAACATAACCGACTTGTGCGATTCACAAAATGAAGCCCAATAGAATAACCCGGCCCAATAAACATAAGTCTTGTGCGAACCGGACGGCTTGTACGATCCGGTCGACTTGTGCGATCCAATACATACTCGGCCCAATTTACAAATAAGCCCAACATTAATATTCATTTACATATACACGGCCCAAATTCTTAAACAGATAACTCATCTTGTGCGATCAGATGATCTTGTGCGACTGAACACTATTGTGCGTCTGAGATTGGGCTTTGAGGCCCAACAGCCTTAGTTTTAACGTGTGTGGCCCAAGGCCTTGTGCGATCGGCACTATCTTGTGCGATCCACAAGGTCTTGTGCGATCATGCATGAATCGATTGTACGTAGTGCTAAACTCTGTTGTACCTAACTTGTGCGACCACCCTTGTGCGATCAGATCAGATCGTGTGGAATCTGATCTTGTGTGGTTGAGGGTGTCTTGTACGATCTGTTTTAGTAGCCGGATTTTATGCTATTTGGTTACACTTATTCAACAGTTTCCAAGTTTACAATCAATCAACAGTTTCCAATTATCTAAACAACCTACAATCGATCAAACTAAGCAATTTAACATCTAATTCATATGAACCCTAAATATAATCAAAACATAAATATCAATCATAATCATTTACACGATTCATTACTAGCATACATCCTATCAACCTAACTATTATCCTAATCGTATATCACAGCCGATTATTTGCAATTGATTAACAACATCACAAGATCAACATTCATATACCAACATCACATGATTAACAATCCGAAGCATATACATAACAGCCGATTTAACAAGCATTTGGTTCCATATCAAAATCATGCAAATCGAATTTGTTTAAACATCAACACATAACATCATTGTTCATCATTCATACAATCCTAACCATTTAATCAAATCATGCAATCATAACATCGTGTAACTGAACATAAATCATGAACACTAACCGATTGAGAAAAGGGTGATCCGATTCAAGGAATGATCTTCGAGAGAAAGGGGATGCTTGTCGTCGGCTTAGAGAGAGAGAGGAGAGCACTAGGGTTTGTGTGTGTGTAAAGTGTTTTGCAACAATGAGAAGTGTACCCTATCTCCTAGTGTTATGCGACATGGGGGAGTGGGCCGAACCCTCTCTTGGGCTGCCCATTGGTCCGAATACAAGAATGTAGCCCGAATGGGCTTGTGTGATCGGGTGAGTGTTGTGTGTTTTGGTCGTTTATATACATACATACATTACACAAAGCACGTATCAACATAACATTCATATAATCATTCACTTTCATAAAATCACATATCGTACACATTCGTTACTTCAAAATGCAAAGATAAGTTCGGAAATACGAGTTGTCACATTATCCCCAAGTTGAAAGAAATTTCGTCCCGAAATTTGGTACGTACTCACTGGGGAAGCTAGTTAAGTTGTATGGTTTTCCTGGTTTTCTTGGGGTGTCACATCCTCCCCCCGTTGATCTGGAATTTCCTCCCGAAATTCCGTAGCTTCAGCCTCAGTAGTGGTTGTACTGTTTGCAAATAGTTGGGGATACTTTTGTTTCATCTGATCTTAGCATTCCCAGGTGAACTCTGGGCCGCGACGTGAGTTCCAACGAACTCGAACGAGAGGTATTCTAGTGTGCTTGAGGACCTTAACATCCCGGTCCGTGATTTCAACTGGTTCCTCGACGAATCGTAACTGCTCGTCGATAGTGAGCTCCTTCAAAGGAACTATGTGGGTCTCGTCTGACATACACTTCTTCAGATTCGACACGTGGAAAACGTTGTGAACTGCACTGAGTTCTGCTGGTAAGTTCAGTTTGTAGGCCACCTTGCCTATTTTCTCGATGACTTCGAAAGGTCCAACATATCGTGGGTTAAGTTTGCCTCGTTTACCAAAACGAACCACACCCTTCCAGGGTGAAACTTTGAGTAGTACTCGCTCCCCAACCTGGAGCTCGAGTGGTTTCCTGTCTTTATCGGCGTAACTTTTCTGACGGTCACGAGCTACCATCATTCGTTGTCGTATCTGAGCAATTCGTTCTGTTGTGTCTACCACAAGTTTTGGACCAGTAATCTGACTATCCCCCACCTCTGCCCAACAAAGAGGTGACCGGCATTTACGCCCGTACAATGCCTCAAATGGAGCAGCTTTAATGCTGGTGTGGTAGCTATTATTGTACGAAAATTCCACAAGTGGCAGATGCTTTTCCCAGCCGTTGCCAAAGTCAATCACACATGCCCTAAGCATGTCTTCGAGGGTCTGGATGGTGCGTTCGGTCTGCCCATCCGTTTGCGGGTGATAAGCTGTGCTCATATCTAGACATGAGCCAAAAGACTTGTGCATTGCTTGCCACAGTTCTGACGTAAAACGTGCATCTCGATCCGAGATAATAAAGGTGGGCACTCCGTGCCTCGAGACAACTTCCTTAAGATATACGTCTGCTAGTGTGGAGAACTTATCCGTTTCCTTGATTGCCAAGAAGTGAGCAGACTTTGTGAGTCGATCCACTATCACCCAAATAGTATCGTTACCACGTTGAGATCTAGGCAGGCCAGTAACAAAATCCATGGAAATTTGCTCCCATTTCCATTGTGGTATTTCTGGTTGCTGGAGTAGGCCTGAAGGTTTCTGATATTCCGACTTGACTCTCGCACAAGTCAAGCACTTACTAACGTATGTTGCTATGTGAGCTTTCATGCTAGGCCACCAATACGTAGTTTTGATATCGTGGTACATCTTATCCGAACCAGGATGTACCGAGTAGCGAGACTTGTGTGCCTCATCCATCACAAGCTCTCGTAGGTTGCCATAAAGTGGGACCCAAATGCGTCCTGTTACGTAGTAAGCACCGTCTTCCTTCTGTTCTAAGCGTTGCCTTGAGCCGCGTAGGGCTTCAGCCCTGATGTTTTCTGGTTTCAATGCTTCTACCTGAGCATCTCGTATCTGAGAAGGAAGACTAGACTGTATAGTGAGTTGTAGAGCTCGTACGCGCTTGGGCGCAGTGTCCTTTCGACTGAGGGCGTCAGCCACAACATTGGCTTTGCCTGGGTGGTACCTGATCGAGCATTCGTAGTCATTTAGTAGTTCGACCCATCGTCGTTGTCGCATATTCAGTTCCTTCTGTTTGAAGATATGTTCGAGACTCCTGTGGTCAGTGTAGATGGCGCCCTTGGTACCGTACAGGTAATGTCGCCATATCTTAAGTGCAAAAACAACAGCTCCCAGCTCTAAGTCGTGCGTAGTGTAGTTTCTTTCATGAACTTTGAGTTGGCGTGAGGCGTAGGCTATAACTTTATCCCGCTGCATCAAATACACAACCAAGACCCTGAATGGAGGCGTCGCAATAAACCACAAAGTCGTCTGTGCCCTCTGGCAATGAAAGGATAGGTGCACTGCAAAGTCTATCCTTTAAATGCTGGAATGCTAATTCCTGTGCGTTTCCCCATCGATAAGCAATGTCTTTCTGCGTTAGTGAGGTGAGAGGCTGTGCAATCTTGGAAAAATCCTTAATGAATCTCCTGTAGTAACCTGCCAAGCCCAAGAATTGACGTATTTCCGTTGGCGTACGAGGTGCAGGCCAGCTCTTGATCGACTCTACCTTGGATGGATCAACATGAATCCCATCCTTGTTTACCACATGGCCTAAGAAATGGACTTCACGAAGCCAGAAGTCGCATTTCGAAAACTTGGCGTACAGCTGTTCTGTTCGAAGGAGTTCCAAAATGAGTCGTAGATGCTGCTCGTGTTCCTCCTGACTCTTCGAATAGATCAGGATGTCGTCGATGAAAACTATGACAAACTTGTCTAGGTACGGCTTGCACACTCGATTCATCAAGTCCATGAAGACCGCAGGTGCGTTTTTCAGCCCAAAAGGCATAACCAAGAACTCATAATGTCCATAACGGGTCCTAAAAGCTGTTTTAGAGACGTCTTCCTCTCGGACTCTCAGCTGGTGATATCCTGATCTCAAATCAATCTTTGAATAGTAGCTCGACCCGTGCAGCTGGTCAAATAAGTCGTCAATGCGTCGAAGAGGATAGCGATTCTTCACAGTCACCTTGTTCAGTTCACGGTAGTCGATGCACATTCTGAAAGTACCGTCTTTCTTCTTCACGAATAGCACTGGAGCTCCCCAGGGCGAAGAGCTAGGATGAATAAAACCCTTATCTAAGAGTTCTTGTAGTTGCGTAGACAGCTCTTTTAGTTCTGATGGAGCTAGACGATAGGGTGCTCGGGCTATGGACGCTGCTCCAGGAGCTAGCTCGATTTGAAACTCGACCTGGCGATGAGGCGGGAGACCAGGTAGTTCCTCAGGAAATACCTCAGGATAGTCGCGTACAATTGGAAAATCTTCTATCTTCTTCTCTTTCTTCGAGGTGTCAGTAACGAGAGCCAGAATAGCAGTGTGGCCCTTTCTCAAGCACTTCTGAGCCTTAAGGAAAGAGATGATGCTCACAACAGCACCACTCTTGTCGCCACGAATCATAAGAGGTTCCTCACCTGAGCGGGGAATACGGACAATCTTTTCGTTACAAAGAATCTCTGCTTGGTGTTGGGATAACCAGTCCATCCCAATGACAACGTCGAAACTTCCCAGAGTGATAGGAAGGAGGTCGATCGAGAAAGTGTGATCGGCAAGAGCAAGATTACAACCTTTGACTACGTGTGTGACCTCTAAACTTTTACCATTAGCTAACTCTACAGCGTGCTTGGGGTTCAAAGGTGTTGGGGTACGCTTAAGCAGTTGACTAACTTTTTGGGACACATAACTAGTATCAGCACCCGAATCAAATAAGACAGTAACGTAAAAGTCGTCGAGAAGGAACTTACCCGTCACAACATTGGGATCATTCCTTGCTTCTCCCTGGCCAATAACGAACACACGACCCCTTGCACCATTGCCATTGTTACCCCCGTTGTTTCCATTCCCCTGATTGTTGTTATTGTTGTTGTTGTTGTGGTTCCTGTTCAGTTGGGGACAATCTCTCTTGAAGTGGTCTTCAGCTCCACACTGAAAGCACCCTTTGTTGTTACCCTGCGGCTGCTGTTGCTGGCGTTGATTTTGTTGAGCTTGTTGTTGCTGACGATTCTGGTTTGCGGGGTATAAACTTCTGCAATCCTTTGCGGCGTGACCTGGCTTGTTGCACCGATGACAGTTACCCCTGCTGCATGGCCCGCTGTGATGTAGGTTACAGCGATTACATTTAGGGTGATTTCCCTTGTACACACCATGACTTTAGCTACCAGATGATTGCTGACTAGGACTCTTATAGTCGTCAGTCCTTCTCTGCTGAGATTGAGATTGCACAGAAGTTGAACCTTTGCTTGAAGCTCCATCCCATTTTCTCTTGTTGTCACTAGGAGCATCCGTAGTAGCTGTAGCACTTATACGCTTGGGTAACATGTTCTGCTCCACCGCCTGATCAGTGAGACGGTGAGCCAACTGAACAACCTGCTGGATGGTGGCGAGGTTTGCTGATGTCACATGACTTTGGATCTCTGGCACTAGACCCTTAAGATAAAGTTCGATGCGCTTAATCGGAGGGTCCACCATAGTAGGACACAGTAATGCAAGCTCATTCGATCTTTTCGTATACGCCTCAATTTCTGACCCCGTCATCTTGAGGTTGAAGAACTCGACTTCCAGCTTATGAATGTCATCACGACCGCAGTATTCTTCCTTGATCATCTCTTTAAAATTGTTCCATGGGGTGGCGTTAGCAGCAACCAACCCCAGCATTTGGACCTGAGCGTTCCACCATGTGAGGGCTAAACCCTCGAGAGTACCGGTAGCATACTTCACCCTGCGTGCCTCAGGGCATTCACACATTTCGAACACAGATTCTAGTTACTCAAACCAGTGGAGGAGACCTACGGCTCCTTCAGTGCCGCTGAAAGTAGTTGGTCGGCAGTCCATAAAGGTTTTGAAGGTGCACACAGGTGGCTGAGCATGCTGACCTGTTGTGGGTGTAAGAAAGGACAAAGTTTAACACAAAGATAGGTTCACGAGAGTAGGACCTAAAAGATCCTAGAATGAGTTATAAACTGCAGGGTATACCTCCTGCTTGTGCGGCTGCAAGTGCCGCAGCAACCTGTTCGTTAATCAGAGCCGTCAACTGGGCTTGAGTCATGTTAATGCGTCCAGACATGATCTTCATATCAAGGGAAACATGAGTGAGAAGGGTTCGCGAAAGTGCGATGACAGAAGAGAGTAAGCACACATGTGTTCAAGCAACAGTAGCTATACTAACTAAGCATATCATGAGCAAAGTTCTACGATATCTAGCATGTAGGTAATAAAACATAAACCATATCACCTAGAATGTCGAGCCTTGCACGTTGAGTGAAGCGTCGTTGTGGATCGTAGAGCACTGTACAGGTTATAGTCTGGTTTTAACAAAAATCATTTTCCCTTATTAAAACCATGTTCTCTATAACCAATGGCTCTGATACCAATCTGTCACACCCCCAAAATCCACACACGGAGTATCACCGCTTGGAGGCGTGACTGACCAGGATCAAACCACCAATCATATTGAACAAGCAAGTAATTAATTGTAAAAGTCCAACCAACACAATTGGTGTCCAAAACAAACATAGTTTAAGTTGTAAGCGGAAGCATAATGTTTAAAACCAAAACATAAGTTTAAATATCCAAAGGTTTAACATGGCACACAGCTGTCCATGTCCCACAACGACACTCCCCATGCAAGCTCTAGCTAAGTACCTATTGACCTGCAAAGCATGTAGTAACGAGTCAACAATAATGTTGAGCGAGTTCACAGTTGGGTGTTGGTTTTAGTTGTTCCAAAAATAGTTTCTTTAACTGGCATCCCTGCCGTGGGGGTTACCCCATAGTTGAAAACGTGATTTGTTTAACCCATTACTCTGGTAATCCAGCCGTGGGGGCTACCCCATGATAGTTATCTGGCATTTCGGCCGTGGGGGCTACCCCATGTATACACTAGACTCGTAACCATATCGACTGCTGACTGTAGTCATGTTTAAGTGCCCTGAACTGTCAATGTCTATCATCATTGACGTGCCCAGATCCATTAGTTCACGCACGTCCTCTGCGGCACGGTGTGAGGCTTGTCAGACCTAAATAGCGCTATCTAACTAATGATCCGCTCGCCATTGGCCCGGCGATTAAGTCGATATAAAATAGGAGGGACTTCGTGATAGAGTTTTGGTCTAGTAAAAGTTATCTGTCCGTAAGGACGAGGAATTACATTCCTGAACCAGTACTGTCCTACCCAAGAAAGGACGAGGAATCCATATTCCTTAACCCCATTCACAACCCCTGGGAATCCCATGCTTTGTAGAGTGTGAACTCACCTTGGTTTGCTCGGCAGATACACAGAAAGGTCAAGTCTAGATGCTAGTGGTCAACCACGTCCTAACATGGTTATCATACATGTCAGGTTTAGGTTCAAGTAACGCGTGTACGATTAGACATAGGTAGCAGATTATGAACACAGGTTGATCATGGCAAACACATAATACACGTTAACAGTCATAACATAACCGACTTGTGCGATTCACAAAATGAAGCCCAATAGAATAACCCGGCCCAATAAACATAAGTCTTGTGCGATCCGGACGGCTTGTACGATCCGGTCGACTTGTGCGATCCAATACATACTCGGCCCAATTTACAAATAAGCCCAACATCAATATTCATTTACATATACACGACCCAAATTCTTAAACAGATAACTCATCTTGTGCGATCAGATGATCTTGTGCGACTGAACACTATTGTGCGTCTGAGATTGGGCTTTGAGGCCCAACAGCCTTAGTTTTAACGTGTGTGGCCCAAGGCCTTGTGCGATCGGCACTATCTTGTGCGATCCACAAGGTCTTGTGCGATCATGCATGAATCGATTGTACGTAGTGCTAAACTCTGTTGTACCTAACTTGTGCGACCACCCTTGTGCGATCAGATCAGATCGTGTGGAATCTGATCTTGTGCGGTTGAGGGTGTCTTGTGTGATCTGTTTTAGTAGCCGGATTTTATGCTATTTGGTTACACTTATTCAACAGTTTCCAAGTTTACAATCAATCAACAGTTTCCAATTATCTAAACAACCTACAATCGATCAAACTAAGCAATTTAACATCTAATTCATATGAACCCTAAATATAATCAAAACATAAATATCAATCATAATCATTTACACGATTCATTACTAGCATACAACCTATCAACCTAACTATTATCCTAATCGTATATCACAGCCGATTATTTGCAATTGATTAACAACATCACATGATCAACAATCATATACCAACATCACATGATTAACAATCCGAAGCATATACATAACAGCCGATTTAACAAGCATTCGGTTCCAGATCAAAATCATGCAAATCGAATTTGTTTAAACATCAACACATAACATCATTCATACAATCCTAACCATTTAATCAAATCATGCAATCATAACATCGTGTAACTGAACATAAATCATGAACACTAACCGATTGAGAAAAGGGTGATCCGATTCAAGGAATGATCTTCGAGAGAAAGGGGATGCTTGCCGTCGGCTTAGAGAGAGAGAGAGGAGAGCACTAGGGTTTGTGTGTGTGTAAAGTGTTTTGCAACAATGAGAAGTGTACCCTATCTCCTAGTGTTATGCGACATGGGGGAGTAGGCCGAACCCTCTCTTGGGCTGCCCATTGGTCCGAATACAAGAATGTAGCCCGAATGGGCTTGTGTGATCGGGTGAGTGTTGTGTGTTTTGGTCGTTTATATACATACATACATTACACAAAGCACGTATCAACATAACATTCATATAATCATTCACATTCATAAAATCACATATCGTACACATTCGTTACTTCAAAATGCAAAGATAAGTTCGGAAATACGAGTTGTCACAATCTCCACCTTCAACCCACCACCACCACCTCCTCCACCATCAACCCACCACCACCTCCTCAAGACCACTTTAAATATATAAAACATCTAGAATAAGCTAATGCACATTATTAGGCACATTTAAACCAACATATATGGTATCAAGCTATTAGCCCTAATTCTTTCAATGCATCAGAAGCTTCAAAACCAAATGAGATCTTAAATTTTGGTAACAAAAACTGTCCGACTTCTACTTTTTGGCATGGAATGTGACGGTCAAAAAAATCAGATGCGGAACCGATTTTTTATAATAAAGACGATTTTCTATAATAAAGACGGAAGCCGTCTTTTGCATCTGGCAGGTAAAAGTACATTGTGAACTAGCGGTTATCTTGTACTTTCAAATCATCATATTTACACACAAACTGTTTTTTTCTTGCTGGTCATGAAAGGGACTTGAACTTTGTTGCCATCAAGGAGGTGGAAATCAGATTCTTTGTTGCCGGTACTTTAAAATCATTAGTTTATTCTAGATGGTGGGTTGAAGGTGGAGGTGGAGGTGGTGGTGGTGTGTTGAAGGTGGAGATGGAAGAAGGGCTGGCCCAAGCCCAAGTATTTTAAGGTTTGGGCTTTAGGCCTCCAACTCAAAATATATATATATATATATAGGGTAAGGTTCATGCGAGAACCACCCTTATTGCGATAACCGCGAGAACCAATGTGAACACAAAATAAAATCTAAAAAAAAATCAAGAAAGCCCTAAAAAAAAAATTTTAATATTTTTTTTTTAAAAATCGCTATATTTCGTTACCAAAAAAAATTCGAGTAACAGTTATCTATGCACATGTGCATATGTATCATTACTTCGACAAATTCGGTAATACGTTATCAGGAATAGACAATTGCACTTTAATTTACAATACCATCTGTAATACACTACTTTTTACATTACCAATATTCAAAATGCACATGTGCATCATTAGGTATAACCATGATATAACGTGTTTTGGTACAAAAAGTTTGTGATTTTGAATGGAGAAGTAGGCCCATATACATGTTTTTTGGTTAGTTATATCTAATGGTTGATGGTTTGGGTATAGTTGTCAATTTATGATGTAATATGTTGATTGGATGGTATAAATGGTGTTTACGTACATGTAATAAAGTGAAAATATTTGTAATGGTATTGTATTATGGATGGTAGGAGGTAATGGTAGTGTATTATGGATGGTATGATAGATGAAAGGGAAATTGTATTCAATGTAGTGTACCAAAACACCTTCTTTCATGTTGATACATATAGATGCACATGTGCATTTATAATATTGGTAATGTAAAAAGTATTGTATTACACATGGTAGTGTAAATGAACGTGCAATTGTCTAATATTTGTAATGAATTACAGAATTTGTCAAAGAAATGACAAAAATGCACATGTGCATGTTTGTGTATTATGGATGGAATGATAGTTGAAAGAGAAAGTAGTGTACCAACACACCTTATTTCATGTTGATACATATAGATGCACATGTGCATTTCTTATTTTGTTAACGTAAAAAGTAGTGTATTACACGTAGTAGTGTAAATGAAAGTGCAATTGTCTGATATTTGTAATGAATTACGGAATTTGTCAAAGAAATGATACAAATGCACATGTGCATGGATAACTGTGACTTGGAATTTTTTTTTTTGAAATTTTTTTTATTATAAATGAAATATAGCTATTTTTTCCAAAAAACATAGTAAAAAAAATTTGGGTGTTTTTAGATTTTTTTTAGGTATTACTGTTTGTGTTCACACTGGTTCTCGCAATAAAGGGTGGTTCCTAACGGATCCTTATATATATATATATATATATATATATAAAGTGTAGGGTACAAATCCCCTAATCGTACATTACATACGCGACTGTAGTGGTCGTACACGTGTCCTGATTCGTTTTTATTTGATAAGGTTAAATCAGGCAATTAATTCAATCATCTGAGGGCAAATTCGTCTCTTCTTTCAATCAGCGAGAAGTTCGTTACACTAATATCCCGGTAATTATTATTCGAATCAGTTTCAAATTTTTCATAATTCTCAAATTGCAGTTTTCGTTCTTCTGCGGTAGGGTTTGATTCAATTGTTTTTTTCGATGGATCCATAGAATAGCGCCGGACGAAACACAGATGTTGATTTTGAAGAAGCTCGACCGATCGGTGATCATGCTCAATTATCTGCGTATCAGAGAGGTTCGATTGAGGATGTTTTAAATCCGCAACTTGCAAATCCAAATCCAAATCCAAATGCAAGTACAAGTGGTGTAAACGAGTGTTCTAATGGTAATTATGTAAAATTCAGATCTTTAAATTGTTCGTACACTTGTTTTGTTTAATCGTAGCAATGATTTTGCATTGTTGTATCTGTTTTTGAAGTTTGAATGTTGAGTATATTTTGATATGAAAGCAACATGTATAAGTTCGCATGTTATGAGTCTTTCAATTCGCATATGATGTTTATTCTAAATACGGATTTTCGCATGTTATGATATAGTAAATCGCATGTGTAAAACATATTCATCAAAATCATCATTTTCGCATGTTATGGTTCATACAATTCGCACGTGTTGTTGTTCTTACGATGAAATTATGCAGTTATTAATATATCGCATGTAAGGAGTCTGATAATTTGCATGTGTTTTTTTTTTTTTTTTTTGATTTGATTTATATAGATGAAAGGGTTTACACTCCGGACGTTGAAGCATCAGCTACACCTGTGGTTGGAATGCAATTTACCTCTATTGAACAAGCATATGCGCTTTACAAATCATATGCTAAGTTAGCTGGTTTTTCTACTCGAAAGGGTGGTGAAGTACACAGTGGTGGTATAATCAAACTAAGTATTTTGTTTGTTCTAAAGAGGGTCATAAGCCATTATGTATTGATGATCATTATTCGAAGTCAAAAAAGCAATTCAAATCAAGGAACTGGGGGACCATTAGAACTGGATGCAAAGCTCAACTTATGCTGATATGATATTCATATGCTGCCAGCTTACAGACAATTGTCAGATGTCTAGGAGGAGATGATATGGGAACTAGGCACTTTAAACCTTGGTCCAGTCAAAGCTTTCCATATAATGAGGAAACGTTATGGTGGTTTCGAGAACGTTGGCGCCACGGTTGATGATCGAATTAACAGCTATATAGAAGAATATGACGCTGACATGGTGATTAGTTGGATGACCGACAAAAAACAGTATTTAGTTGAATATTCGTTTGATTATTCTGTTGATGATGACAAACGGTTAACTGGTTTGTTCTGGGCTGATGGGTTATGCAAGCGTAACTTTATGGAGTTCGGGGATGTGATATCGTTCGATGCAAGTTTCAAGATAAACAGGTAAGTGTTACATAAAATGTTTTTTATTTATTTTTCGCATGTTATATGATTTTCCTAAACTTGCAATATCGTATGTTATTATATATTGAACAGTAGGTGTTGAATATATCGCATGTTATACTGTATTTTTTCGCATGTGATATCTGTCTATTTCGCATGTTTTAAATGTGTACTTCGCATGTGTTTGTTCAGGTACAAGATGGTGTTTGTTCCGTTCATTGGCATTGACAACCACTGTCGAAATGTAACCCTTGGGGCTGGGTTGTTGGCATCGGAGAGCATTGAATCCCATAAATGGCTTCTGAATTCATTCGTAAAGTCATTTGGTCGGCAGCCAAAGGTTGTAGTGACGGACCAAGACCCTGCTATGAAACAGGCTATTGAGGAGGTTTTTTCTTCCAGCAGACACAGATTGTGCATGTGGCACATAATGAAAAAAGTGGCAGATAAGGTATAGCATGCTATATTGTCTTTCGTTAGCGTTTTTTTTATAATATAGATTTTGTTATAGGCTGATATAAAAAGAATTTATCGGTATAGGTTGGACACGAGTTGTGCAATAATGATGAGTTTAAAAGGAGGATGTGTGACATTGTATGGATTGATTCCATTGAGCCTGAAGAATTCGAGAGACAGTGGAAGTTGGTGATGATTGGGTACGGTCTCACTTAAAACAAATGCATTGATGATATGTTTTCGATGAGATACATGTGGATTCCGGCTTTTTACCGGCATGAGCCCATGTCTGGCCTCATGCGAACAACTTCGAGACCAGAGAGCGAGAATCATTTTTTTTTTTTGCCAGGTGGCAAATTCACAACTCACTCTTGTAGAGTTTATGAATCATTTTGACGGTGCAATGGATGTCCAAAGGTTCAATCACAGAAAGAATGATCATATTTCAAAATATATTGAGCCTAATTATTGGAGCCAAACTACTTTGGAAAAAGATGTTGCTAAAATATACACCAGGTCTATATTCTTTGATCAGCAAATAGAGATATATGGAACTATTACCGAATGTCTGCCGATGGACACCAAAATCGAGGGTCCATAGATCAGGATATCGTTGAAAGACTTTAAAGCTCATGGAGATGGTTTATTAGAGGTATTATAGCATATATATATTTAAAACATGCGATTTTGAAAACCTACATGCGAATTTCATTTCAGAACATGATTTTGTAACATGCGATTTTGATGTACGCATGCGATTTTAAATTAATAAAATTTAATGATTTTTTAGACATGCGAAATTGTTAATTTACACATGCGATTTTAATTTTTAATATATTTTTTTTGGTTTTCTTAGGTGTGGTTCAAGAATCTTGAAAATGACGTAACTGCACAGTGTAGCTGTTTGCGTTTTGAGCAGTATAGGCTGCTATGTAAACACATCGATTTTCTTTTCAAGATGTTTGGTGTTAAAGAAACACCAAACAAATATGTTATGAAGAGATGGACAAAGGATGTGGTCCCGAATGAATTAAACGTGAAGTTCAATATAAAGGTGGGTGATAAGGATGTGCAACACAAGGCTAAACAGATTGCTCGTGAAATCATCCACACAGGGCAGTATTTGGTTAGCAATTTGATTTACGACCTTGATCAACTTGTTTTAATGAGGGATCAAATGAGGCAACTTAAAGAGAGAGTTAATCAGAGTCGTATAACCAAGCAGCTTGATCCAACGTTTCACCGATTTTCAAAGTTGATTGGTTACCAACAACCAGTAACTAATGCACCTCCTACTGTCCGTGTGCCGGCTGGTATAAGAAACAAAGGTCGTGGCTCGCATAAAAGGATTAAATCCAAGAAGGAAAAAATGATCAGCCGCAAAGGAAAAAGGTCAAGGACATGTAGTGTATGCAATGAAAAAGGTCATGATATTCGGACTTGAAAGATACTGAAAGGCAAACAAAAAGGCAAACAACAAAAGATGATGAAGGGAGTCCAGATTGAAAAAGATCCCAGAGACAAAGACAACGAGGTCGAAGACGATGAAGAGGAAGATGAGTTTGAAGATTACAGTGGAAGTAGTGATGATGGCACTGAAGAAGAAGATTAGTGGGAGGAGGTTTTAGATGAGGAAGATTAATTTTTTTTTAATATACATGCGATTTTAAAAGGCAAACATGTGATTTCATACATATGAGTTTATTTCATACAATCATGCAATTTAGTTTGTAAAAATGCGATTTCATATGCAAAATCATATAAGTAGGTAACATGCGATTTTCATTTTGTTTTCAATTTAGTACATGCGATTTTGAGTTATCTTGTTTTTTTGTGACAAAGATGTCTAAATCATTCATGCGATTTATATTATAACGAAGCATAAGATGTATTCAAAACATGTACCCAAAACATAAATATAAAGTAGTTGTTATTGTCTAACACAACTAAAACCATAAAACGATTAAACAGAAATTTAGTTACTTGAAGCAAAGATTTTGTCACGTTTAGCAGAGCTGAACTCCATCTTCTCCTTCACAGTGTTTAGACCATCTTTCAGGAAAGAGAAGGCTAAGTCATCAGCTCGAGATTGTTCCTTTATGTGATCGAAAGCTGCGTCTCTGAAGCTTGATGGTGGTTCTTCAAGTAGTCTCTCCCACATCTCTTGATTTTTCTTGATTTCTTCAAGAATTTTCCCCTGCACATCAAGAATCAAATGAGAAGAGGTGACAGCGGTGCTTATTTCTGTCAACGTGCGAGTTGACAATAGTTCCTTTATTGCAATGTTTTTTATTTTTTATGAATCTTCAGATGCCATTTTTGTGGGTGTGTTGTGTGTGTTTTTTGTGTTCTATGTCTTAATATGGAAGTTAGTTATCCTTGGGTATTTTATATTAAAATAGTAAATTTATTATGTAGGTAGGGTGGTAAGTTCAGTAGTATTTATGGTAAAATTGATCATTACATGTCAAATTACAGTAACATCGGTAATAAATTCATTTTTTTATATAAAATAGTTAATTTTTATTTATTTTTGTTATTAATTCGTAAAAAAAAATTTTTTTTTCATTTTAGGACAAACTTACATGAAAGTATTAGCAGCATTATATTCAAAATCGCATACGATTCCAAAACGAATTCGCAAACTCTAAGAAATCTCAAAGATTATTAACTTTTTTTTTTGAAATCGCATGTGTATAAATCATGAATTCGCAAACAATAAGAAATCTAAAAAATTATTAACTTTTTTTTGAAATCGCATGTGTATGAATCATGAATTCGCACATCATAAGACATCTTAAACATTATTACCTTTTTTTTAAATCGCATGTTATAATATATGATTTCGCACACTTTACAAAAAACACAACCTTTCTTTTTGTCTGCAATGTTTTTTCGCACGTTTGATATGTATTTCGCATTTTTTTTTATTTTCATCCTGCATCATCTTCTTTGATAGACAGTCTATCGATTTGTTTCAGTTCTGAACTTCCAAATTCCGCAGATAATGAAATCTCAGAAGGAGTTGGTGAATAAGAATCGATCGATTTTTGATTACTTGTTGGGTTTTCGAATACGATTTTGAATAAGAATCTTATGGTATGATTTGTGAGTTTTTGTTTGTTGATTATCAGGGGTTTTGCATTCGCAATGGACGATTTTAACCTTGGCGGTTTCATTTATTTATTTTAATTTGATTAATTTAATACTTAAACACGCAGTTTAAATGAGATGATCTGACGGTTGTGGTTATAGCGTACATAATGTACGATTAGGGGATTTGTATGATAACCGGCCTCTATATATATATATAGAAACGGGATCAGGAGAAAATGCTCAAAAGTGTGAGAACGGTGAGAACGCTTCCTGGCCCAACACGTGTCACACCGCTTAGAGAAGGGTGGAGGGGCTTTTTTGTCCTTTCATATTTCTTTTTTTAAACGTGTGTCACTTCATCTTTCCATTTTTTGGCGTTTAATAAATACGCGGCGTTTTTACTGTTTTTAGATCAGAATCATAGTAAATATTTTGGCGTTTTAAGTATTGTTTTGGCGTTTTTATTGTTTTTTTAGATCAGGATGCAGGCCTTTAATGTAAAAAACATCAGTAATTTTCTTGATTTTATTATATGAAGTGTTTTGCCATGTAGGATACAGGCCTATAATGTGACACGCAATTATGGCATTTTGAAAAGATAAATAAATTTCAATTTTCCATGTAGTGACATTAATATAACTATAATGTTTGGCAATAATGATACCGTCTCTTAATTTTACTATTTCTTTCAATTTTCATCTGTCAATTAGTGTTGATTTTTCAGTAATACCTTGTTTGCGTTTTTTGGCGTTTTATATAGCAACATCGTGCTTTGCTAGCATTCGTTCTCACAGTTTTTCACACTGGCGTTTTGGTGTTTGTAGTTTTTGGCGTTTTATACTCAATTTTTTTAAAATAGTAGAGAATTAGATGATAAACAACAGACAATTAGATAACAAACAATAGAAAATGAAAAAAAATAAAAATTATAATCTAATTTCTCATCCAAATCTTCACTGTCATCAGCCTCTTCTACTTTTGACCTTTTTGGCGTTTTGAACCTGTTTTTGAATACCTTATGTAGATCCTTATTTTCCTACATAACGGCCGTCTTTAGAAGATGCTTATTTTTGTGGCATCCTTTATTGTGGGTGGATATATACTTGTTTGATGACATGTTGAAGACCAACGCCTGCTCTATGTATTGATCCCTTCATGCCATCAATATATCCATCAAGAACAAAGTGACATGATGTCATATCAGTGTCATCAGTCTCTTTATCTTGAATATTTGTCCATCTCATTCAGCAAAAGATTATAGAGATACCCAACTCATAGAAGAATCCATTCAGTGAAACTTCATTCATTCAGATCAATACTCAATATAGCAGAATCGAGGTTCTGCATCTGTCGGTTTTTTAACTATTATTTTTGGCGTTTTTAAAGTGAATGGTTTCTAGTAAATATGGCGTTTGTTTCTGGGGTTGTGATCAGTTGATTGTGTAGAGACGTCTCTCTTATAGGATGTTTTTGGAGCGTAGTTTAGGTGGGATTTTATTTATAATATATGATATTAATAAAGTAGCCGTCTTTTCAGTTTCTGTGTATTTTTACTGTATTAATATATGATATTAATAGACTTTCCATCTCCTAAGTTTGGCGTTTTTAATGGGTTTAAGTAGTTTTTGGCGTTTTTGGTGTTTTTTCCATTTTTAGCTTTTATTAATTAATACTTCTGCAAATTACTTTCATTATAGTTTGGGAGTTTTTAACGTTTTTACTCCATTTATGGCGTTTCATATGCAATATGACTGTTTGGCGTTTTATTAACATAATGTATTTTTTTATTCTAAGTTGAAAAATACATAGCAAACAACAGAAAAAGAAAATTAAAATAATAAAAATAAAAACAATTCATCTACCCAATCTTCACTGTCATCAGTCTCTTTCTTCTTTTGAATCATGTTCGCTGGTGGTTTGGCTTAGTCATGCTTGTGTTTTTATGGCCGTTTGGAAAGACCAAATGACATGAGTTTTTTGTTTGAATATGTATCTTCAAACAACTCATTAGTGTCATTCGTCTTTTCATGCCATTAAAATATTCATCAAGAACAAAACACATAAAATGACATAAGTCTGACCCCAGCATTTTTTTGTTTATGATTTGTCCATCTCATGCAGCAAAATGTTATTTGAGTCAAAGCACCTCAGGGAAGAATGCATTATCCGAAACTTTGGCGTAGAACAATATTTGAATATACAAGAAACGATATTTGGCATTTTTTGCGTTTTACTGAGGAAATAATGTATCTGAAAGAACCGTCGATTTTTTTGGAATCTTTGATGTTTGAGTGTTTTGGCGTTTTCTAAGATGAATGGTATATAGTAGAAAATATGGCGTTTTTTGAGTAGTTGTGATTGATGTTTTGGGGATTTTGACGTTTGTAAGATGAATGGTATATAGTAGAAAATATGGCGTTTCAGGTTCTGGGGGGTGTGTTTTTATGTCTGGGATGTTTTTGTTTATATAGCGATGTGTTTTGGTCCGTAATGGCGTTTTACTCATCAGTATGGCGTTTTAGTTCCTAGAGGTGTAAAGACGCTTTTACCCTTAATGAAGCGCGTCCCACATAATAATATTGATGTTATTTACGAAAACGCCACCGCGCAATCTAGTCCATTGATTGTTTTGATCGGACGATCCATAAGCGTTCTCACACTTTTCACCATTTTCTCTAAATCCTGACCCTATATATATATATAGGAGAAGGATCCGTTAGGAACCACCCTTTATTGCGAGAACCGCGAGAACCAGTGTGAACACAAACAGTAATACCTAAAAAATCTAAAAAACACCCAAAAAAAATTTTTTTTACTATTTTTTTTTTAAAATCGCTATATTTCGTTTATAATAAAAAAATCGCTATATTTAAAAAAAATCAAAAAAAAATTTCGAGTCACAGTTATCCATGCACATGTGCATTTGTATCATTTCTTTGACAAATTCCGTAATTCATTACAAATATTAGACAATTGCACTTTCATTTACACTACCACGTGTAATATACTACTTTTTACGTTAACAAAATAATAAATGCACATGTGCATCTATATGTATCAACATGAAATAAGGTGTGTTGGTACACTACTTTCTCTTTCATCTATCATTCCATCCATAATACACAAACATGCACATGTGCATTTTTGTCATTTCTTTGACAAATTCCATAATTCATTACAAATATTAGACAATTGCACTTTCATTTACACTACCATGTGTAATACAATACTTTTTACATTACCAATATTAGAAATGCACATGTGCATCTATATGTATCAACATGAAATAAGGTGTTTTGGTACACTACTTTGAATACACTACCATTACCTCCTACCATCCATAATACAATACCATTACCTCATACCATCCATAATACAATATCATTACCAATATTTTCACTTTATTACATGTATGTAAACACCATTTATACCATCCAATCAACATATTACATCATAAATTAACAACTATAACCAAACCATCAACCACTATATATAACTAACCAAAAAACATATATATGGGCCTACTTCTCCATTCAAAATCACAAACTTTTTGTACCAAAACACGTTATATCATGGTTATACCTAATGATGCACATGTGCATTTTGAATATTGGTAATGTAAAAAGTAGTGTATTACAGATGGTATTGTAAATTAAAGTGCAATTTTCTATTCCTGATAACGTATTACCGAATTTGTCGAAGTAATCATACATATGCACATGTGCATGGATAACTGTTACTCGAAAAAAAAAGTTTTTTTTTTGTAACGAAATATAGCGATTTTAAAAAAAAATATTAAAAAAAATGTTTTGAGTGCTTTTTTTTTATTTTTTTTAGATTTTATTTTGTGTTCACATTGGTTCTCGCGGTTCTCGCAATAAGGCTGGTTCTCGCATGAACCTTACCCTATATATATATATATAATATTTGGGTTGTGGTGAACTTATCTTTACACATACAAAAAATTTATAAAAATGCAAAAAAAAAAAAAATAACTTCGGCAACAATAAACCTTTAAGTTTATTTTGCCGGTCCTAAATCCGGATAAATGAGGATTTTTCTCAAATAGTGTTTTTTTTTTGGAAAAAGGCCTCAAGTTTTTAATTCGCTTTAGGCCACCAAAATGGTTGGGCCGACCCTAGGTGGAGGAGGTGGTGGTGATGGTGGGTTGAAGGTGGAGGTGGAGGTGGTGGTGGTGGGTTAGAGAGATAGAGATGGGGGAGAAGAAGATGAGGGGTGGACCCATCTCTTTTTGTTTTTTTTATTTTTTAATTGTTTAGGGAAAATTTAATCATTTCATAAAGACTTAACTGGAAAATTTAATAAATGTTAGTGTTAAATGCTACCTGAGTTTAAAAATTTCAACCACTGCGACAAATTGTGCAATTAGTGAACCATTGGGACCAAATCTACAATTTTCGCAATCCACAAGGACCAGCCTGGCATTTAACTCTAATTTTAATAATATATATAGTTTTTTTAATACTTTTATTATTTTAATATTATAACAATAATAATTATTATTTTTTTACTTTTTAAGTTGAATACATTTTCATATTTTTCTTAACTTTAATGATTTTTCTTTTGTATTACGGGTTGGGTTAACCGGTAGCAAACTGGTACCAGAAATGGCAAAAGTCGGTATTGTGACAACTATGTCACTTCAACCATCAAACAAATACCAAACCAATGAAATATTATATTTCATACTTCTGATTTGTATAAATATGTGTATCGTTTGCACAGATTTCGAGCTCTAAATTGCTTTCTAGAAGGTTATACGCGAACTGATGCGTAAACGTAATCAGTTTAACACGACAAACACTCCGGAATAGTGATATAGGCTTAACATACCATAAATAACCTTTACATAGCTTAGAAATAAGTTTTGGAAGGTTTGGTGTGTCGAAATCAAGTTTATTTGCTTAAAGGGACTAATTTCGACAAACTGTGAAAGTATGCCGATTCGTACTGTAACGAACATTCCGGAACATTATCATAAGTTAAACATGCCCTAAATATCCTTTACATAGCTTAGAAATAGGCTTTGAGGTATTTGGTGCGCAAAAATAAACTTATTTGATCAACAGGGACTAAAAGCGTCAAAAATGCATAAGTTTGCATTTTTGCGCATATCTTACGTTCTGAATATATCCGTACATACAAAAATTTATGTAATCATAAAATATTTTATTTTAGTGATTGGCATGATAAAATTCCATTCGTCGCGTAATTTGGATCGCTTTTCACGTCCGTTCGTGTTTCGTCGTAATTAACCGAACAAC
Source organism: Helianthus tuberosus (assembly GCA_030545235.1). Classification (NCBI taxonomy): domain Eukaryota; kingdom Viridiplantae; phylum Streptophyta; class Magnoliopsida; order Asterales; family Asteraceae; genus Helianthus; species Helianthus tuberosus. The sequence goes on from CM060447.1 coordinate 66,971,439, forward strand.
GCAACCATACGGCCAAACGAACCGACATCCGAGATATTTTTTAGCATGTTTCATGTTCCCTATACTTAAACTTCATTGTTGAGCCTTGAAAATGGGTTATCGGGGTTTAAATGCATCGAAAATGGCCTAAATAAGTTGCAGGGACCAAAACTGTAAATATTCGAAAGTTTCTGGACCTGGTACATGGTGGCGTCGCGCCACAGCCTAATGGCTATGTGGTGGCGGCACGCCACCACCCCATCTGGGTAGATTATCAAGTTCAGCAACAGCAGGTCCATTTTCAGCATTTAACTTGAAGTTTAGGGTCCTTTTGTAACATTTGCAATACCATTTGATGGTTTTGGGACACCCCTAGTAATCAAAAACCTTGTGCCCACTTGGAGGGCCAAGATCGAAGCTCTTTTATCGATGAACGATCCTAACGGTTCTTGGTTTTCTCAAAATACCCATCACCTTAATTCCTCATTCCTCACAAATCTGATTGAATTACTCTAAGTTGGGGTTCAATAACTCCATACCTGAGTAGTTTGATCAAGATTTTCTTGCTTGGACCCTTTGTAAGTATTCTTTCATGCTTTTATGCGTTTTTAGGCGTAAAAGTCAAACAGTGTTTGACTTTCTGCTTTGACCAGTCTATGGTCAACACGAAGTTCGTTTGAACTTCGCAACGTGAGCGTAATCACGATGGTTATAGTCCCGTGTGACTATACCTACTGATTACCACGTTAATTAGGTGTAGTGACGAGTCATAGTTTCGGTCAAAATGCGTATTTATGCGTATTTTGCAACCAAACTATTTTTGGGTATCAAGACCCTTTGTTTTGATATCAAACTTGTTTTCAAACTTCGTTAAACATGTTTCAACATGTTTAACTCGTCACTTTTAGATTAGTGCTTATGTAGGGTCGTAAGGTAAGAAGTCTAAACAACCGCTTAGACTTTCGAACCTGACGCGTTTGGTCGATCATTAGGATCCGACCAAACATGTTTTGTGACGATAGTTGTATAGGGAATAACCTTCCGAGGTTATACCTAATGGTCACTTCGTTTAAGTAGTTGTATGATAGGTAATTTATATGCCTTAGGTAAATGACCAAAATGCCCTTTTTACGCATAAATTCATTTTAAGCATATGTAACCTAAATTTTGACATCTAAACTGATTAGGCAACATTATTAGATATGTTAATGCATATATTACCTGTCATAGGACTAGTTAAGCGGTCCGAACGCGTTTTACGCGAACAACACGTTAAAGTGGCGTAAGCTACCTTAACGAGTCGTAATGGGTCGTAAGCACTTAGGTTAGGTTTCGTTTTAGAATGTAGGCTTTGTTAAACCATATTACATGAGTCCCTACACTTATTTGGTTTACAAAACCTCATCCTATCCGATCTCCCGATTTAGCTCCGGTTTATTTACATAGTTACCTATATTAGGTGCCGTTTGATTCCGTGATCCCTCTAGCTTTGCTTGGTTGTTATTCAAGACTTCTAAGGAATCTCAAGTGAATACATAGTCCCCTCTTTTACTGTTTCAATGTTTTGGGGTGAAACATGTGTACCTATTTGTTATGTTCATGATTTCAAAGTATAAATTAATTATACACGTTAGTACTTATCTTTTGACAACCTGAATGATTATTTATGGTTTAAACACTAATTTTTCAAAGATTATAAAATTAATTGTTTGATTGTACTTATTTTATACATTCACCAGACCGATTGGAAGTATGATATAGCGCTATAGGATTAGACACCCCGTTCCTGTTGTATGGAATGTCAGAAACCGATTTTTATCCAAATAGAGATTGTCTTTGTGGTATTTCTATAGTCTCTAATAGTGTAGTTTGATACACTAGGGTTTGAATGAATTCTAAATCACATTTTTTGTATATTTTGTTATACTCCCAAAGTATAGTTTAATATGCTCTCATATGTGATATTGTACAAAACAACATATATTTTATTAATTACTAAAACATAGTTAATATGTTATTTACAAAACCAAAAGCATAGTTTAATATGTTATTTACAAAACCCAAAGCATAGTTTAATATGTTATTTATAAAACCAAAATATACTTTTGATATACTACTGAAAACTATTATTTTGACAACTAAAGTATATTTAATATACTATCTGTTTATCTATTTTAGAACTAAAATATATTTTAATATATTACTTATTCGACTTTCTTAAAACCAAGGTATATTTTTATATTTACTACAAACCTTTTTATCAAAACATTGTTTTACAAACAACATATTTTATACAAACTCAATTTTACTTAGTTATTTATTTATGCATCTTTCTTTTATATCCTCTGATTTCTTATTACTTGTTATATGATTTATAAAAGAAAACATTTTTAAGTTCATGACTATTTTTGTTAAAACATTCTTTTAAACTTATAAGTCATGAATCCTATTATAATAAAACCCATTTATCTCACAGGCATTTTTATGCTGACGTACCTATTTTTACACATGTTTCAGGTGCTGCTATGTGATGATTGTTGATACATGCTATACATAGGATGGACCCGTGCCTTAGCGACTTTAAAACTTGAAAGACAATATTTGTATTTATTTGATTTGTAATAAAACAATGAGTTCAATAATGCAATAAAACAAAACTATTTGATCCATGATTGTGAAACAATGATTCTGTTACAACACTCCTTGACGTTTCCCCCACAATTTGTTGTTTTACGTGGTCGGGGTGTGATAGAAAAGTTGGTATCAGAGCCAATGGTTATAGGGAATTAGGTTATTAGTATTGCTTTGACCTAGACTATAACCTTCCTAGGACCCTAACACAAGTTATCTTGTGTTTAGATCTTAAAACAATACCGTCACTTATCCTTAGGTGACAACCACAACGAGAACACAAATTTCAAATCCGCTTTGAAAACCAATCATCTGTTCTAGGATGATTTATTATAAGGTTTTGAACCTTCAAAGTTTTCAAAATCTCGTCAAAGTTGGGTCTTATAATGTGAACACGTGCAATCTGGAAGGGTGGATGCCTGTACTCTGAGCTTTCTGTCTAAGGCTAGAGTGTTCGTACAAATCCACATAATTGGACCAGTCACTCTTACCTGGGAACTCTTGGGGTGAGTGTCCACTTATAGGCTAAAGCATGTCTCCGCGATACATTAATATGACCCACTTACTTTGATTAGTCACCGTCTCATTTGTTTGCCTTAGGTAACAAACAAATGATCACCATTTTTATGCTTTGTCATTCTGTTTTGATTATCCGATAACATTTCACTTGTTTCCTCACATGCCTTCCATTATCTTCAAGATGCCTGTTCATCGCAACAACACTCAAATGTCCGAAATTGGTGCTATAATCGCTCAACAAGTAGGCGTCGTACTCCAGAAGACCGTTGATTTATCTATCACCATGACTCGCCTCAGGGATGAAGCCATACAAGCAAACCGCTTCTTGGTGAAATCAATGAAACCGTCATCATCTGAATCAAATACCATGTTTCAAATATACCCACCGTGGGCGATAGGGACATTCGGTTGACATGTGCCGCTTTGCTATCCAAAACAAAGCTATTGCAAATCCTGCCGCTACCCAAACTCCAAATTCTGCTTCATATGTCATCTTGGCATATCTAGTACCTCAACCTCATGAACATTCTACCTCGTGTATCGACTTAAGCACGCCTAGTGCAAGATTTCGAAACATATCCCGTTATTCAAATTCCAAAATCCATATAGGATCTTCTTATCTTCACAATTAGATCTTTGTGGATGATTATCGTTCAAATCAGAGCCCTTAATTGGATTATTTGTATGCCTTAATACATACATTACGATTCAATAAGGACAAAGCCGAATTCCTATTAAGATCTTTCTATCTCCATGGTTAGATTCTTGAAAATGTTTAAAGTACCAAATGAAATCCACGGATTGGATTCCTGGTATGCTTGAAATACCCGTATCCAAAGATAACAAATTAAAGATCAAGTTAAACAATTATGTGATTATATGCTTATGTGTTTTCTTATATGTTTCGTGTTTTTATGTGATCCATCCAAATCCTCGTAGAATCTTCCATATCTCCAAATGAGGGATTCATAGTAGGATATCCAAAGGTACTACCTTAAATCCTTAATGGGCTTCTACGTAATAGTTAAGACCCTTGGATTATGAAGTACTATTCTATAATTGGACCCCTTGAGTGGTCTAGTTAAACAGATTGATTCAAAAATCTGGTTAGGAATATCATGTGATGATATAATTGAAAAGATCCATTAAGTGGTCTTTTTAAGAAGATCGTACGACGGTCTAGTTAAGGGGATCATGTGTTGATCTAGTTAAAAAGATCGTTCGTTGATCTAGTTAAAAAGATTCTTTGGTGGTCTAGTCAAGTCACTTCATGTTTATTCAATTGATTTTTCCCCTACGCATTATGAAATGAACTGTGCGGACTGTGCAAGGAATTACGTAATTATGGATGCATACATAATTATGGAATTCAGTGCACAGAAACCACATCAAGTTTTGTCATGTGTTAACACCTATAGTAATGAGAATAACGAAACGGGAACAATGTAGAAAGGGCATGGTGGATACGCCGCTGGTACTTCCTATATATAAGTGTTCCTTATTACATTGCGAACGTAGTGTTATTTAAGTTACTAGAAGTCCTGAACCTTGACCAATGTTATTTTACACTCTCCGACTCTGATTTCGAGCACACACGAGTTTCCTATGATAGTCTTCATAAGAAACGTTCTTCTGTCCGTAGTTCGAAACTCCATGTTTTGTTACTAGAAGGACTTCACTTTGACAGTTGACAATTTCTCTAAGAATCCAAACATGGCCCAGAGTTTTACTTAGGGTTTGAGGGATTCATTCAAAAGCGAAACAATCACAGTTGTCTTCACAAGTTTCCTCTAAAATTAAATTTCGGGACAAAATTTTCTATAGTAGGGGAGACTGTGACACCTGTGTCACTTCAACCATCAAACAAATACCAAACCAATGAAATATTGTATTTCATACTTGGGATTTGTATAAATATGTGTATCGTTTGCACATATCAATTCTTGTTCGATTTCGAGCTCTAAATCTCTTTCTGAAAGGTTATACGCGAACTGATGCGTAAACGTAATCATTTTAACGCGAAAAACACTCTGGAATAGTGATATAGCCTTAACATACCTTAAATAACCTTTACATAACTTAGAAATAAGTTTTGGAAGGTTTGGTGTGTCGAAATCAAGTTTATTTCCTTACAGGGACTAATTTCGACAAACTGCGAAAGTATGCCGATTCGTACTGTAACGAACATTCCGGAACATGATCATAAGTTAAACATGCCCTAAATATCCTTTACATAGCTTAGAAATAGGCTTTGAGGTCTTTGGTGCGCAAAAATAAACTTATTTGATCAACAGGGACAAAAAGCGTCAAAAAGTGCATAAGTTTGCATTTTCGCGCATATCTTACGTTCTGAATATATCCGGACATCCAAAAATTTATGTAATCATTAAAATATTTTATTTTAGTGATTGGCATGATAAAATTCCATTCGTCGCGTAATTTGGATCGCTTTTCGCGTCCGTTCGTGTTTCGTCGTAATTAACCGAGCAACGCAACCATACGACCAAACGAACCGACAACCAAGATATTTTTGAGCATGTTTCATGTTCCCTATACTTAAACTTCATTGTTGAGCCTTGAAAATGGGTTATCGGGGTTTAAACGCATCGAAAATGACCTAAATGAGTTGCAGGGATCAAAACTGTAAATATTCAAAAGTTTCTGGACCTGGTACATGGTGGCATCGCGCCACAGCCTAATGGCTATGTGGTGGCACGCCACCACCCCGTCTGGGCAGATTATCAAGTTCAGCAACAGCAGGTCCATTTTCAGCATTTAACTTGAAGTTTAGGGTCCTTTTTGTAACATTTGCAATACCATTTGATGGTTTTGGGACACCCCTAGTAATCCAAAACCTTGTGCCCACTTGGAGGGCCAAGTTCGAAGCTCTTTTATCAATGAACGATCCTAACGGTTCTTGGTTTTTCGTAAATACCCATCACCTTCATTCCTTATTCCTCACAAATCTGATTGAATTACTCTAAGTTGGGGTTCAAGAACTTCATACCTGGGTAGTTTGATCTATATTTCCTTGCCTGGACCCTTTGTAAGTATTCTTTCATGCTTTTATGCGTTTGTAAGCGTAAAAGTCAAACAGTGTTTGACTTTCTGCTTTGACTCGTCTATGGTCAACACGAAGTTCGTTTGAACTTCGCAACGTTAGCGTAATGACGATGGCTATAGTCTCGTGTGACTATACCTACTGATTACCACGTTAATTAGGTGTAGTGACAAGTCATAGTTTCGATCAAAATGCGTATTTATGCGTATTTTGCAACCAAACTATTTTTGGGTATCAAGACCCTTTGTTTTGATATCAAACTTGTTTTCAAACTTCGTTAAACATGTTTCAACATGTTTAACTCATCACTTTTAGATTAGTGCTTATGTAGGGTCGTAAGGTAAGCAGTCTAAACAACCGCTTAGACTTTCGAACCCGACTCGGTTGGTCGATCATTAGGATCCGACCAAACATGTTTTGTGACCATAGTTGTATAGGGAATAACCTTCCGAGGTTATACCTTATGTTCACTTCGTTTAGGTAGTTGTATGATAGGTAATTTATATGCCTTAGGTAAATGACCAAAATGCCCTTTTTACGCATAAATTCATTTTAAGCATATGTAACCTAAATTTTGACATCTAAACCGATTAGGCAACATTATTAGACATGTTAAGGCATATATTACCTGTCATAGGACTAGTTAGGCGGTCCGAACGTGTTTTACGCGAACAACACGTTAAAGTGGCGTAAGCTACCTTAACGAGTCGTAATGGGTCGTAAGCACTTAGGTTAGGTTTCGTTTTAGATTGTAGGCTTTGTTAAACCATATTACATGAGTCCCTACACTTATTTGGTTTTCGAAACCTCATCCTATCCGATCTCCCGATTTAGGTCCGGTTTATTTACATAGTTACCTATATTAGGTGCCGTTTGATTCCGTGATCCCTCTAGCTTTGTTTGGTTGTTATTCAAGACTTCTAAGCAATCTCAAGTGAGTACATAGTCCCCTCTTTTACTGTTTTCAATGTTTTGGGGTGAAACATGTGTACCTATTTGTTATGTTCATGATTTCAAAGTATAAATTAATTATACATGTTAGTACTTATCTTTTAACAAACTGAATGATTATTTATGGTTTGAACACTAATTTTTCAAAGATTGTAAAATTAATTGTTGGATTGTACTTATTTTATACATTCACCAGACCGATTGGTAGTATAATATAGCGCTATAAGATTAGATACCACGTTCCTGTTGTATGGAATGTCAGAAACCGATTTTTATCCAAATAGAGATTGCCTTTGTGCTATTTCTATAGTCTCTAATGGTGTAGTTTGATACACTAAGGTTTGAATGAATTCTAAATCACTTTTTTTGTATATTTTGTTATACTCCCAAAGTATAGTTTATTATGCTCTCATATGTGATATTGTACAAAACAACAAATATTTTGTTAATTACTAAAACATAGTTAATATGTTATTTACAAAACCAAAAGCATAGTTTAATATGTTATTTACAAAACCCAAAGCATAGTTTAATATGTTATTTATAAAACCAAAATATACTTTTGATATACTACTGAAAACTATTATTTTGACAATTAAAGTATATTTAATATACTATCTGTTTAACTATTTTGGAACTAAAACATATTTTAATATATTACTTATTCGACTTTCTTAAAACCAAGGTATATTTTTATATATACTACAAACCTTTTTATCAAAACATTGTTTTACAAACAACATATTTTATACAAACTCAATTTTACTTAGTTATTTATTTATGCGTCTTTCTTTTATATCCTCTGATTTCTTATTACTTGTTATATGATTTATAAAAGAAAACATTTTTAAGTTCATGACTATTTCTGTTAAAACATTCTTTTAAACTTATAAGTCATGAATCCTGTTATAACAAAACCTATGTATCTCACAGGCATTTTTATGCTGACGTATCTATTTTTACACATGTTTCAGGTGTTGCTATGTGATGATCGTTGATACATGCTATACATAGGATGGACTCGTGCCTTGGCGACTTTAAAACTTGAAAGACAATATTTGTATTTATTTGATTTGTAATAAAACAATGAGTTCAATAATGCAATAAAACAAAACTATTTGATCCATGGTTGTGAAACAATGATTCTGTTACAACACCCCCCGACGTTTCCTCCACGATTTGTTGTTTTACGTGGTCGGGGTGTGACAGGTACCGAATTGATACTTAAGATCTTTCGGTTCGGGTAACTTTGTACTGGTGCCCAGTACCATTTGCTAATCTCTGACCACGAGTTTCATACGAACAACATCATTACCATACAAATTTTTTTGTTGATTTTTTTGGGTTATCATTTAGTGTTTTTTTCTACATTTTCTTTTTATTTTTGTCAGCGGTTCCGTGCGTAACACGCTCATAGTAATTTCAAAACACATGTAAACACAAATTAAATAACAAAAAAAGTTCGCCACTACGCGGCGATAGTAATAAACCTAGTTTTATTAAAAAATGTACTTAGAATTCAAAAGACAGTAATAAGATTGTACCATATATTATTATTTTAACCATGGTTTCTAAAGTAACTTAAAATATTGTAGCATAATTGTATCATATTTTATTACATTAATCATAAATTACACAAAAAAAATATTTTTAAAATTCAAAATTTAGAATAAAATTATATAATATTAGTAATAAATTACAGAAGGAAATATACTTAAAATTCAAACTATTGTAATTAGAGTGTATCACATTTTATCATTTTAACCATGAATTATAGGAAATGGTAATTTCAAATATTATAATAAGATTGTAGCATATTTTACGACATTTACAAACCACTAAAAAAACTAAGGGACATGTGATTCACCCCATGGTATGGTTTTCAAGTTCTTTTCTTTTAACTTTTAATAAAACAATATAATATTAAAAAAATATTTTGTTTTACTTTCTTTATGTTATTAAAATGTTTCTATTTGAATTATTTTTAAATGTTCTTGTTTGGAACATCTTTTTGTTTTTTTAACAAAATTTAAAAAAAAACCCTTTTTGTGTTTATTAAATTATTGTTTTTGAAATTATATTTAAATGTTTTGGTTAGTACACTGAAGATGACGTTCCAAAATAGAGAGCTGAGAAAGACTATAGATTGAAGAATTCTAGCCATATTCAAGGAGGAATTTGTTAGTGCATTTTATGTCCATAGCTAGGAAATCTTGTACAGATGATACAATCGTGTTTGTGCAAGTTAGGATAGAGTTTCAGGATGTTGTGTTTGTGTCTAAGTGTTGTAATCACACATGAGTCATGCGTGTTTAGTGCAGAACGTATGAGTCGTACGCCGCATGACTCATGCGTAGGTCAAGGTTGTTAGCGAATGTGTCATTCGTTAGTCTATTAGTAACTACTTAAGATATAAGTTGGGTTAGATGTAAATATGTAATAATGACTACCGGGCCATCGAGGTAATTAAATTGGATCATGGATTTTAGAATAGTTTTTAAGTTTTTTTAACACAAAATTGTATTAAAAATGACAAGCCAATAGCTATACAAACTTAACATATACAATCTAGAAATTACAATTGATCCATCAGTAATCAAATGAAGGAACTTTGATAAGTTACAGTCTTCTTTATCATCTACTTATAATTGGTTGAATTTTACCCTTGAAGTTGTTATTTTAATTTTTTTTTTTTTTTTTGAATAGCAATGCTTACACCTTTTAAACTACACCAAATAAATCCTAAACTAGTCCTTGCTTGAGATGAAACCAAGACCTCTATTCTAAGAGACATAAACAACCTTTACAAAATGGGCTAACCCCACGTTTACTTGGATGAAATTGTTATTCATGTCCCTCTTCTATAAAGATACTCTTACAGACATGTATTCTCTTCCTTAAATTCAACAAAAGTAGAAAGTATTATTTTTTAGTTGATAACATCTTTGGTCAAACTTCAATATTTAAGAAAACAAATAAATAACAGAAGTGGAAATGATACATTGGTTATTCTTTTAATAATGTATCATAAACTAGGTTAGAACCCCGTGTATTACACCGGTTGAATAAATGTAGTTTTATATACCAAATAATAAAAAATATATCTTTAAAAATCCCGTTTATTAGACGGGTTGAATAAATGTAAATTTATATACCAAATAATAAAACAATATATATTTAAAAATCTTGTTTATTACATGGGTTGAATAAATGTAATTTTATATATTAAATAATATAAAAAGTTGTATTTTTAAGAACATCATGTGTTATACGGGTTGAGCACGTGTAATTTTATATACCAAACAATAAAAAGTAATATCTTTATAAACCCTATGTATTATGTGGATTGAATAAATCTAATTTTATATACTACATAATAAAAAAGTTATATTTTTAAAAACCCAGTGTATTACACGAGTTGCATAAATGTAATTTTGTATAGTAAAAAATAAAAATGTTATATCTATAAAAAAATCTCGTTTATTATACGGGTTGAATGAATCTAATAAAAATGTATAGCTTTAAAAATAACTAACGGATATACTCGATATACGATGGATGGAGTGATTGCGGTGATGGTTCTTATAAATGTCACGTAAATATAGTGATTACCGTATTTGAGTTGAGAGTTGAACACGAAAATAAAAGTATAGAACTAATAACTTTGATTAATATTTTTTTTTCATTTACATAGTATTTTAAAATATTATATTATCTTTTATACGAATTGTTTAAATATATATTAAATTAAATTTTATAATTATTTTTTAATTGATATTAATTATCTATAAAAAAATAGATGACTTCAATGAATGAAATTGTTGGTGCAGTCATCTGTCGTCTTCGTCTAATGTCGAGTACGGGTTGCGTTGCGAATCGTTCAAGCATGATGTCATCATCTTGGATGATGACATCATATGATGACGTCATCATTACTTGAGCACATGAGTCAAAATGACAAAACACATTGGATTTAATAGGATTGTGTAGCCGTTTGTTGTTTTGATTGGTTCAATATAAGGTCCAATGAAAAGTCTTCATGAAAAGGTCCAATGAGGTGTTTACTTATGAAGGTCCAATGAAAGAGTTCATGTGAAGACAAAAGACAACATGTGGAGTTCGCTTTTATGGAAGTGGTTTAGTTCGCTTATATGGTTATTTGGAGGTTCGCTTATATGTAATTCATGAGGTCCGTTTTTTTGGCTGTTGTCATTACAAGCGAACCAGAAACTCTATAAATAGGTTCATTGTCATTTTCATTTTCATTTGTAACATAGTTCAGATCTGATACCGAGGTATTGCCGGTTTTCTTTGTCAATGTAAACGCTGTAAAATCAATATACAAGTGGTTTAAAGTGTGATTATAGCTGTGTACATGTCCGTTTCTTTGTTTCCGCCTCTGAAACGGATTTGAGCTCTTCCGAACGACTCGTTTAGGTCGCAATCCGATCCTACAATTGGTATCAGAGCCAAGGAGGAGGAGTTCTCGCATATACAGCTCGTTTTCATCATTTTTTCTGCTTCTACACCTTTCTTTTTTGAAAAAACAAAACTTTTTACGGTCAAAATCGCTTCAAATTCACACATAACATTCGTAATCATAGATAAGCAAATCCTTGTAAGTTTCAAAGCTTGAATCGATCTAAAACATCGAATTTTTGAAGATTCGCTCATACGGACTCGTGATATTGATGATGTCATCAGCTGGTTCGCTTTTTAGGTCCGCTTATTAGGACATGTTTGTCGACAGGTCCGCTCGAGAGGTTCGCTCGTAGTTACAGTCATTTGAGATCCGTTTTTCTGGTCCGCTTATCCAGACATTATCTGGTCCGCTCATCTGGTCCGCTCATTTGAACAGTTGGGTTCCGCTTTTTGTGACCAAGAGTGATTTCGACTTTGTAACAACCAGGTCATGAGAAATTCAGTTTGGATATAGGTTGAAGTTTGGGCGGCCAAATAGAATTTAGTATCATATTAGAATTGTCAGTTTAGTGGATTATTGCGGTCCAATCAAAGTTTTTTTATGATTTGAAATTGTTGGATATCACGTGAAATGATATAGGTGTGCATGTGATAAATCAGATTTGTCAGTCTAATATAATTGTCGGCCACATTGTGTTTGAAAAATAATCAGACATTAAATATATGCATGTGACATCGACCATGTTCAAAGTATTGAAGATCCTATAGAATTGAGCTTTGACTTAAAAGTGTTTGGTACATTACGTGAATGTTGTCAACCCAGGTATCGATATAAGAGTTGTACAAGTGATTTTTGTCAATCCATTGAAGGATCCATGGGCTTTAACTGATTATTAGTTTTCGGCCCAATCACTATATATGATCAAGTCTTTATGTGCGACCCAACAGAAGATATATTGAGTTTTTCAAGTCATCGGCCTATTTGAGTAAAGAAGTTTGCATCTACTCATCTTGAATTGAAACGAGTCTGCGAATTTTCGACACGTGTTCTAGATTGATTCAACCATTACACACGTACACATTTTCTCAGTTCGTTTAAACTGATCATTTGTTTTTGTATCACAAGGTGTTTCACGAGGTGAACCAGTTCGCATCAAGTTAGTTCATTTGTAATTACCAGTTCACTTGAGATTTGATTCCATTTCATTTGAAAGTCCGAGTTTGTGAATTTTGGGAAATCGAAACATGGAAAAGGAGTTACTGAAGAAGTCTTTTGACAAGTTTGTAGCTTTTGACCATGAAACAACAAAAATGACCATTGATAGATATTGTCATTTAGTCGTGAAAATGGAAAGATTGAAAATTAAGAAAGATGATGATGAATGTATTGATAAACTTGCTGATGCGTTACCACAGCAGAAATGGGGAACTTATTTGATGACAGTGAAAAACATGAGGAAATTTGAGAATATGAATCTGGCACAGTTTATTAAGAAAATTGAAGAACATGAGTTGGAAGCAAAAGTAGAAATGGAGAAAGCAGAAGTTGAAGTAGAAAAGGTTGTAGAAGTTGAAAAAATCATTGAAGTTGAAAAGATTGTCGAGGTTGAAAAGATAATTGAAAAAGTGATTGAAGTTGAAAAACCGTGTTCAAAGTGTTCAGAATTTTGTGAAGCTTGTGAGGAGAAAGATAAGAAGATTGATGATTTGGAGAAGATCAAAGAAGACTTATTGTGTGATGTAAAGTATGTGAAAGAGTCATATGATGTGCTCAACAACACAGTTGATCGTCTGAAAAAGACAAATACAGAAATTGAAAAGGCAATGGAGAAAATGAGCGCAACATTAATGACAAAGCAGAGTGTCATAAATGATTACATCGAAGACTGTGCTAATCTGAAAAAGGAGTTGGAGCTTGAGAAGATTGAGAGTGAAAGGATTAAACGATTACTGTTGAGTTATACTACTTGTGATTACTTGATTGATCGTGTTTATCCTACTGTTGCAGGTCTTGAAGCGTTCATGGATAAAAAGACTGAAGATACTGATACTGGTAAGAAACCAAGTGTCAAGTATAACAGATGTCCGCCCCCGATCCATGAAACTTATTCTCCCAGAAAGCCAAATGAGGAGCGTTTAACTAAGGCTCTAAACATCAAGTTAAAGTCTGAAACCATTGATGAGTTACCAGATAACATTGATGTTACATTCACAGTGTCTGACACTGATCATGAGTCTGAGTTAATAAAGAAAGTTGTTGATCAGGTGTTGGATACGGATGAAGAGTTAAAGTCGGAGTCTACATCTGAGAGTTCGAGTTCGTCTGAAAAGAGTCCGAGTTCACCAGTTAACAGGGTTTACAATAGAGAATTCCTGTTATCAAAATCTAATTTGAATGATGGGTCAATCAAAGTGGCTTATACTTTGAATGATTCAGACAAATTATATTCTGATGAGGAATTTCCAATAAGAAGTGTAAAAACTGAAATGATCAAACAGGTTTTCAAATTAACAGAAATTAATATTTCTGAAATAAAAAATTTAAATCTTCATGAAAATCCTAAAAAATACACTTCAAGAGTTCAACAGAGATTGAACAAGAAAAAGGGTTACGGTTATGGTTCACGGTATCAAAAGAAACCAAACCACAGCCGTAATTTCAAAAAACAAGGTCTGGGTTTCAATTCTTCAGAAAATTATAAAAATCAGAAAATTTATAAACCAAAAACAAAATTTGTTTCAGGAGGAAGTTCAGAGGATGAACAGAAGAAACCGTTCTGGAAGCAGTCGAATCAAGAGTTTCTTGATGAAGTGAAAAAGAATGTGAGAAGGTTTGCTGAAAGAGTTGACAGAAGAACCTGTTTCAAATGTCAAGAAGTTGGACACATAGCTTGGAATTGTCCCAAGTCCAACTACAAAGAACAGGGAGTTTCTTCTAACTTTGATTCGAGAAGAAAATTTGTTGATAAGAAAGAACAACCTGTAAAAAATGTTAAAAAGTTTGAAAATTCTACTTCTGAGGAAGGAGAAAATTCAAAACGGTTTTACAAAAGAAGAGGTGATTTGAGTAAACAAAAATGGGTTGTTAAATCTGAGGGTAATTCTGACAATGAATCTGATTCCATAAAATCAGAGGAGTCATCTTGTAACGACTCTCATCAAAAGTCATAATTACTAAAGTAATTTGACCAATAGGAAACCCTAATTAAGACACCCAAGTGATTCTGTGCAAACCCTAAAATTTTCATAATTTTCAGAATCAGGATTAGGGCCCCTAAAACTCAGGGGGGGTATTCCCTACTTGACGATTATCCGAATTACGTGCTCTCCAAGCTGAATTTTTAGAAAGTGTCAAGTCATCAGAGCTAGTCCCACACGTGGCTACACTATAGCAGCTTTGTGTCCCATACGGACCGTAAAGCTGTGAGTCTTACGGTCCGTAAGATGTCATACGGACCGCAACATCAGCAAGCTTACGGTCCGTAAGCTATTCAATTTTTGTGTATAAATAGCAGGCATTGGCACTTGAATTCTGGAATTCGTTCGATGAAGAAATACGCTTCAGGCTCCGATATATTGTCTGTTTATCACAATTAACACACACAAAACACTAATTAGAGGGGGGGTGCTGCTACGAAACAGGGTATTAGCACAATCGCTGCTACGATTCATTTTCCGACGATCAATATATCCAATGCATGTTTAAATGCCGCCCACATTAGGGTTATACTTTATCGTTCGTCATTAATTTGACGGATTGTCGTTAATTCGATAGGTAAAGTATTATACTTTATCGTTCGTTGTTAATTCAACGGATCATCGTTAATTCGATGGGTAAAGTATTATACCTTGTCATTCGTTGTTAATCCAACGGATCATTGTTAATTCAATGGACAAAGTATTGCATTTATCATTCGTTGTGAGAATTTGATCTCGTGAGTTATCGTAAATGCTGGATTGATTACTAATTCCAAAATTGTGTGCTTGTTATTGAAATTAGGATAAAAGGCTAATCAGTAAGCCAGGCTCTGCCCATATAAATCTGCAATGTGAGTCATTCTCCTTTTCTCACAGTTTGTGAGTCATTCTCTTTTTATCAAATATTTTACAATACCTCAAATTATTTTCAAGGTTATAATTACAGGGACTAAGTCGTGGATATCTTGAATTACTGGTTAGTGGGGTATTGTGCACATTACTAATTTTCTCCCAGTTAGGTTCATTGACCTATTCGGGATAATCACTGTTGGGTTCATTGACCTACAGGGATAATCGTCACTATTTAGGTTCATTGATCTAAATAGTGGTATGACCATCGTCACCATTGTGACATGTCACCATTGTGACAGAATGCCAGATAATAATAAGATAGAAGCCATTGTAATCGCTCTTATGCTGTAATTGATAACTATGCATCATTATGCAAAATAGAATGATTCACTCAGTATTTCCCGCTGACAAAACATTTTTCAAACATGTTTCAGGTGATCTGTTGTAATTCAGGAAAAGTGCTGGGGAGCATTTCAAGCTTAAGATAGTGGCTCAATATAAAATAAATAAATGATTTTGTAATATCACACTTTTATAGTAAAAATATAATATTGTAAATTATTGGGGTTTTATCCCGAATTGTGAAATAAATAATCGGGGAAAAATTTTAGCTTTAAGCGATCCTGTTTCCGCTGTTAAACTCAATTAAATCAATACCGCAGTATTTTCTGCCGCGGCTCTTGAAACGGGTCAAACCGGGTCGTGGGCCGTGACAGAAAAAGGTGGTATCAGAGCCACTGGGTTAAGCTAATTAAGTATTTAGAAATACTTAATTTTTTCCTGATTACTATTAGGTAATTATGTGTTTTATTAACTGGCTATTTGTTAATGTTAATATAGGCAGATTTTTATTTTGTTGCTCTATTATTGTTAATTGAAAAACATTATATATTTGATTAATATATGGAATTACCTAATATAGTATTACTATATTGTGGTAAAGAAATTATATTTTTATATTTGAAGTATATTTTTATTTAAAATTATTGTTTAGTTAATTATTATTAATAATTTTATTATTAATAATAATATATTAATAATAGTGGTATTAAGATTATTTTTAATACTAAGGTTATTATCAAAAGCAGATATTGGATAACCTAGCCTTAGTTAGGCATGGACTGATCACCTATGCTTAAACAAGGCAGCACTAACCAATATCCACAATGATAATGACTAGTTAATATATATAAATTAAGTCATTATACTTATTTAGTATATAGATTTTTATATGTTAACTACTGTAATAGTAAATATAAATCTTTAAATATTCTGATTTAAAGTTTAATATTTTTATTATCTATAGTCTAGAAAATTTATAAATAAAACTTAGTATGTTGTAATTGTTTTGGTAATATGAAATACTATTTAAAAAGTTGTTCTATAAAATTTTATTATAACTTAGTAAATTATGTGTATTTTACTAATCAGCATGAGTAATTTGTCGGAAGCTCTTCAGAATTTAAATCTCTATCCAGTAAGAATAGAAGTTTCCAGAGATTTCAATAAGTATATACCAGATATAGAAGGACCTATAGAATTCAATGCTTTACCTCTTGAGAAACCTAAGCCTAAGAAAATGGAAATTGGGGAAAGCTCTAGGCAAACTGAGGAGTTACCATCTCAAGAAGAACTAGATTTTATAATGGCAACCGATGATACTATTGAGCCTGTTAATGAAAATAATTTTATGAATGTAGAACCATCTATTCCAAATTCTTCGAATCACTGGAATATAGACGAATGGTTAGATAATGAAATACTGTTACAAAACCATCCCTATAGGCTTTTTCCTAAGTACAATCCAGAACCTTTACCAAATTTACCAATAAGTAACGAGAATAGGATTGAATTCCATCATTTTGACAACATGGATGCTGGGAATAGGATCCAAGAGACTTTGGGACAAATCTCCTGGAAATACGATGAGAAGAAACGCCGCTACTAGAACATCATCTGACAAAGGATAGGGGATTATGAAACTGTGATTGTATAATAGTAACAGTAAAATCAGTATGTGTAAATAAAAAGAATAAAACGGGTGTATATAGAAACATGATATAAGGAAATATTAGAAAAGTTACAATTTTGTTTGTATATTCGATTATGTGATTATGTGCAACTAAATTGTGACATTGGATTATTTCCTTTATACTAATTATGTATCTATAAAATAGATATCAGATGGAAAACGCTAATAATGAACCAGTTAATGAGGGTAATCAATCTGAGCAACAATCGGGGAATCAATATGTGACTAGGCAAGATATAGAAAATATAGTTGCTCAAGGGATAGCCAACGCTATTCCAGGAATAGTTGCTCAAGGGATAGCCAATGCTATACCAGCAATCATTGCTGCTGTTAAAAATCCAATCG
Organism: Helianthus tuberosus; assembly: GCA_030545235.1. Classification (NCBI taxonomy): domain Eukaryota; kingdom Viridiplantae; phylum Streptophyta; class Magnoliopsida; order Asterales; family Asteraceae; genus Helianthus; species Helianthus tuberosus. Next base: position 66,989,429 of record CM060447.1, read on the forward strand.
AACCTCAACAAGTTGTTCCTAGTAAACGCATTTCTGAAGATAATTTCAGTAATAGCGTAAATGGAGGTAGTAATCATGTTAATCATGATAATGAAACACGGCAAGCTCCGCTCCCTAAGAAAAGGAAAGTTGTAACGCCTGGTTGCACTTATAAGGAATTTCTTGCTTGTAAACCCACTGAGTTTGCAGGCAATGAAGGAGCGACTGCGGCACTGCGTTGGTTAGAGAAAACCGAGGCAGTAATTGCCATAAGTAAATGTGCTCAGGATGATCAGGTCATGTACACATCAAACCTTTTCAAAGAAGTGGCGCTAGAATGGTGGAATACGGTGTTACAAGCAAAAGGAAGAAGGATGGCGTATGCTATGAACTGGAAAGAATTTAAGAGTCTTGTAGAAAGAAAATTCTGTCCTGAGTATGAAAAGGAACAAATGGCAAATAAGTTTCTAACCCATAGGATGGTAGATGTAGATTGTCGAGGGTATACTACGACATTCTTCGAATATGCTCGAGTAGTACCAACCCTGGCTTCGCCAGAACCGGTACTTATTTCTCGTTATATTTGGGGATTAATTTCCGAGATCCGTAATATCGTCAAAGCTGCGAAACCTCGCACAATTGATGATGCAGTAGAATTAGCCAATACTATGACTGATGAGCTAGTACGGACAAGAGAAGAAAATAGAAGGAAGGAAGTAGCCCAAAAGATTACCCAAGAATTCAGTTCGGGTAACCATAACAAATTCAAGAAAGGAGGGAATGGGCAATCTTCTACTAGTCCATTTTGCAATTTTTGCAAAAGGAAGCATTTTGGAAGATGCAAAGGATATTGCAATTTTTGCAAGATTCCAGGGCATCAAGAAGAAGACTGTAGGAGGAAGAAATTTTCAGTTTGCTACAACTGTAGAGAAACTGGACATCTTAGGCCAGATTGTCCAAAACTGAATAAACCATTTGACAATCAAGTCAAACCAGCAGAAGGAGCAAAAAGGAATGCGAGAGCCTTTCAGCTGACTACTCATGAAGCCGAGATGATTCCAGATGTGATAGCCGGTATGTTCTTATTTTACAACGTTTACACAACAGTATTATTTGACTTTGGTACAAACCAAAGTTTTATAAATACTTTACTCTGCCAAACTCTTAACTTACCGTTAACCAGCATTAGATAAATTTCTATATTAGAAACGGCAGATGGGAATTCAGCTAAAATAAATAAGGTTATGCAAAACATAGAAATAAATTATGAGTTTTCTACAACCCTATTATCTATGAAATTAGTTAAATTTGATGTTGTGATCATTATCTGTGATCATAATTTCTTAGAAATTCAATCAACCATCAGAGAAGTAATTAGAATTACAGGAGATAAACCTGGTAAGTTTATGAAGTTCATATCAGTAATGGAAATTGCTAATTATGAACGAAGGCAAAGGAATAATATATATGATTTAGTAATCATTAATACTAAAGATACAGAATTTAAGGAAATTTCTGTAAAATCCGAATACCCAGATATATTTCCAGAAGATTTACCTGGATTACATGAAGATAGAATTTAAAATTCATCTAATTCCAGGAATTTTACCGATAAGCCAGGGAACCTTATCGGTTAGCACAATATTGGTTGTTAAGAAAAAGAAAGACATTCGATGAGAATGAATATTGATTATAGGAAATTGAATAAGGTTATAACCAAGAATCGATACTCAAGAGTTAGAATTAGGAACCATAATTTTGCCTTAAGATTTGGAGATATTATCTGTATGGAAGAAAGGATACTATCTATACAGATTATAAGAAGTTAAGATATATATAATTGTGCAAAAAGAATTTGAGGCAAATGAAAATCCTAAGTGACTACGACTGTGATATTCGGTATCACAAAAGGAAAAGCTGAAAACGGCAAGAGATAGTCACAAGAATTATGCAGATAATAGATAAAAGCCGTTGGAGTTCGAGTTGGAGACAAAATATAATTGAAAGTATCTCCTTGGAAAGGAGTGGTTAGATTTGGTAAGAAAGGAAATCTAAGACCAAAGTATATAGGATCATTTCCAGTAATTCAACATATTTAGTTGCTTATAGTTTACAACTACCAGGAAGGTTAGTTGAAATACATGATATATTTTATATATCCAATCTCAAGAAACATCTATCAGATGAATCTTTGGAAGTACCTTTCCAAGATATAAAGTAACCAATAATGTTAAGTAAAGTAGGATTCAAGGACAGGATCCTAATATACTTGGGAACTGGAAAGAGTATTCTCAATTATTCCAGTAAATCTCGAGGATGAGATTTTTATTAAGTTGGGGAGAATGTAACGACTCTCATCAAAAGTCATAATTACTAAAGTAATTTGACCAATAGGAAACCCTAATTAAGACACCCAAGTGATTCTGTGCAAACCCTAAAATTTTCATAATTTTCAGAATCAGGATTAGGGCCCCTAAAACTCAGGGGGGGTATTCCCTACTTGACGATTATCCGAATTACGTGCTCTCCAAGCTGAATTTTTAGAAAGTGTCAAGTCATCAGAGCTAGTCCCACACGTGGCTACACTATAGCAGCTTTGTGTCCCATACGGACCGTAAAGCTGTGAGTCTTACGGTCCGTAAGATGTCATACGGACCGCAACATCAGCAAGCTTACGGTCCGTAAGCTATTCAATTTTTGTGTATAAATAGCAGGCATTGGCACTTGAATTCTGGAATTCGTTCGATGAAGAAATACGCTTCAGGCTCCGATATATTGTCTGTTTATCACAATTAACACACACAAAACACTAATTAGAGGGGGGGTGCTGCTACGAAACAGGGTATTAGCACAATCGCTGCTACGATTCATTTTCCGACGATCAATATATCCAATGCATGTTTAAATGCCGCCCACATTAGGGTTATACTTTATCGTTCGTCATTAATTTGACGGATTGTCGTTAATTCGATAGGTAAAGTATTATACTTTATCGTTCGTTGTTAATTCAACGGATCATCGTTAATTCGATGGGTAAAGTATTATACCTTGTCATTCGTTGTTAATCCAACGGATCATTGTTAATTCAATGGACAAAGTATTGCATTTATCATTCGTTGTGAGAATTTGATCTCGTGAGTTATCGTAAATGCTGGATTGATTACTAATTCCAAAATTGTGTGCTTGTTATTGAAATTAGGATAAAAGGCTAATCAGTAAGCCAGGCTCTGCCCATATAAATCTGCAATGTGAGTCATTCTCCTTTTCTCACAGTTTGTGAGTCATTCTCTTTTTATCAAATATTTTACAATACCTCAAATTATTTTCAAGGTTATAATTACAGGGACTAAGTCGTGGATATCTTGAATTACTGGTTAGTGGGGTATTGTGCACATTACTAATTTTCTCCCAGTTAGGTTCATTGACCTATTCGGGATAATCACTGTTGGGTTCATTGACCTACAGGGATAATCGTCACTATTTAGGTTCATTGATCTAAATAGTGGTATGACCATCGTCACCATTGTGACATGTCACCATTGTGACAGAATGCCAGATAATAATAAGATAGAAGCCATTGTAATCGCTCTTATGCTGTAATTGATAACTATGCATCATTATGCAAAATAGAATGATTCACTCAGTATTTCCCGCTGACAAAACATTTTTCAAACATGTTTCAGGTGATCTGTTGTAATTCAGGAAAAGTGCTGGGGAGCATTTCAAGCTTAAGATAGTGGCTCAATATAAAATAAATAAATGATTTTGTAATATCACACTTTTATAGTAAAAATATAATATTGTAAATTATTGGGGTTTTATCCCGAATTGTGAAATAAATAATCGGGGAAAAATTTTAGCTTTAAGCGATCCTGTTTCCGCTGTTAAACTCAATTAAATCAATACCGCAGTATTTTCTGCCGCGGCTCTTGAAACGGGTCAAACCGGGTCGTGGGCCGTGACACATCTGTTGAGAAAAAGGTTGTTAATTCCGTTCCTGAGTTGAACGATGAGAATTTTCCTTCATTGTCAAAGGAAAATTGGAAGTCTAAAGTTGGGAAGGTTGAGATCTCAAATCAATTCTTCGCTGATAAGGGAGAATTTGATGTTGAGAAGGCGTTTAATGGCAAAGTAAAACATATTTTCGGAAAAATGGTTGATGGGAAGGTTAAAAGTGCTAAAGATTTTTACAAATCAAAATGTTGGTGGGACAGATGTTTGCCACCAAAGTCACCCAAGGCTGATCAGGCTTGGGTGGACATAATGTTTGAGTAAAAATCCGGACTTGCCGGAGCTCCCAGGTTTGTAAGAGTGGAGCAGGAATCGGCATTTTTCTTAGCAATTGATCCTACAAGTGGTACAGTTGGTAAAGTACAGGTGGTATATTTAAATTGTTATATTTTGATTTACAAGTGGTCATGGTTGGTGAGTGAACCTGTATGTGGTTGAATGTTTTCACTGACAAGTGGTTAATCAAGGTCATTAAGTTGAACTTGATTGGACCATAATTACAAGTGGTATTTTAGAGAACAATGTGATGAACCCCTAACCTACAAATGGTTTCTTAAAATCAATAAAACTAATTTTCCGGAAAAACCATCTGATTAAAACAAACTTAAGTGTTTTGAAATCACAATGGGAAAATAGTTTGTTGTGAGGGGGAGTTCTGATTGTTTATGCCAAGTGGATGGCGATTTGAAGCGATTTGATATCGGTTGTCATTTTATTGTATAGTTTGTTTTCAAATTTCCTAAAATGTGTTTGCATTTTAGGGGGAGTAAAAATTTTCAGAAAATCCAAAAACATTAGAAAATTTGAAAAAGACAAAAACATGATAAAATCAAAAATGAGTTTTGTTGTCAAAAAAAGGAAATGATAGTACATCAGTGGACGATCACGGCATGCTAAAGAAATGGAAAGTTAAATAGTGATAAACAGTCTCACTGATGATGTGTCAGTAGGTTTTTACACATTTAGTAAATTGTGACGAGATATAAACATAAATTTCAAACTTGCTTGTTCTGTGGGTTAACACAAACTTGGATATATAGGTAACCCCTGAAATCTTGTTTGAAAGGTCCCTTATTCTGAGATACTAGGTCTTTATGCTCAGTGATATCTGGGGTATTATCCCGGGACTTCTGCTGAAAGAAATTTCTGACCTAGTCCCCGGATAATGCTTTCTGCAAATGCTTGAAACATAGCATCGCCCTCAGCAAGCTGATGAAACAATAAAATTGATAGTCGCTGCTGTTGTAATGCAAAAGATCCTCTAAAGGGGACCCACCAAAAGTCGAAGCCGTCATCTATCTGCGTATCAAAAGATCGACCTGAGCTCTCACGGCCCTCGCACTATAATTTATTCCCTTACAGATATCATCTGTGGTATACTCACCTGTAAGACTGAATATTGGGATCTGGATACGGGAGTATATTCAAGTAGTGGGACACACGGATAAGTTCAAGTGCTTAAAACATTAACCTCGTATCTCGTATCAATTGAACTTTGTGTGAAAATTTAAGTGGATCAATATACTGACAATCTAAGTGAATTGTTTAGAACTTAAAATGAAATGAAGCTTAACGGTGTTGGTGATTTGTCTCAAAAACTGATATGATCCTCTTACACAAACTCACAAAAATATTGTTTGTAAATAGTTCTTTATTGCATTCTAATTAAAAAATTCAAAAGGATTTTTAGTGTGTTTTAGCATAAATTTTTTAAAAATTCAAAAAGATTTTCGACAACTGGTATTGAAAAGTTGATGTTCAAAATTCCGAGTGCTAAACATGATGAACAGATGGTTTGGGAGAGTGTGTTGGTTTTTTTTGAAAAACAAAATGATATATATCTTCAAGTGGTTTTTCAAATTGTAAAATCAATTTTTGTGTACTGTCTGCAAATGATTCATTAGATCTTTACATGTTATCATCAGAAAATTTATATTTGGGTAGAGGATGTGCAGGTTTTGAAGACCAGGTTCCGATACCTGAAGTCTTTGTGATTACAACAAGCCAGACTGCGATCCCAGCTTATCGAAAGGGGGAGTCTGAAGACATCCGAGTAGAGATTGTTCGTGGGGAGTTTGTTGATGATGAAAAGAGAAGAGAAAGATTTGAAGATGCTTTCACTGATAAAGACTGAAGTCGTTGAAGACTCGACACTTTAGACTCGTCAACATCTGAGGGGGAGTCTGTTGGTGCAGTCATCTGTCGTCTTCGTCTAATGTCGAGTCCGGGTTGCGTTGCGAATCGTTCAAGCATGATGTCATCATCTTGGATGATGACATCATATGATGACGTCATCATTACTTGAGCACATGAGTCAAAATGACAAAACACATTGGATTTAATAGGATTGTGTAGCCGTTTGTTGTTTTGATTGGTTCAATATAAGGTCCAATGAAAAGTCTTCATGAAAAGGTCCAATGAGGTGTTTACTTATGAAGGTCCAATGAAAGAGTTCATGTGAAGACAAAAGACAACATGTGGAGTTCGCTTTTATGGAAGTGGTTTAGTTCGCTTATATGGTTATTTGGAGGTTCGCTTATATGTAATTCATGAGGTCCGTTTTTTTGGCTGTTGTCATTACAAGCGAACCAGAAACTCTATAAATAGGTTCATTGTCTATTTCATTTGTAACATAGTTCAGATCTGATACCGAGGTATTGCCGGTTTTCTTTGTCAATGTAAACGCTGTAAAATCAATATACAAGTGGTTTAAAGTGTGATTATAGCTGTGTACATGTCCGTTTCTTTGTTTCCGCCTCTGAAACGGATTTGAGCTCTTCCGAACGACTCGTTTAGGTCGCAATCCGATCCTACAGAAATGTGTCCTCCTATTAGTTTCTTTTATTATATAGTATATATTATCTCATAAATTCTATGATACATTAGTTATTCTTTTAATAATATATCATAAATTATCTCATAAATTCTATAAAGATATATCTTACATAAAATTCCATTTATAAAAAGTTATTTACAATTGAACGACAACTTAAAAAAAAATGAGAAACCAACGGCTATACAAACTACTGTTGGAAATTTTTAAATGTGATGAATGAAAATTTAGTGAGATTATTAATATTAAATTCTACATATAGTGACAAACTCTTGAGTAGAGTTATTTATGTCACTTGTTTAATTTTCTATTAGTATAATAAACTTTTCATGTGGTGTATTGATGTCTTTTATGACAATTGATTAGAGATTTTATGGCAAAATTATGTCTCTAATTATGTTGGACTTTTCACCACCCATGACTCTTGCATACTTAGTAGGCTATGTGCCTCTTTTGATGGCTAGATACAAGAAAGAGAGATGTATGCATGAAGAGTCCTTGGAGAAGAAGTACTTGATGACCCATATGTTGGGAACATATAGAGATAAGTTTCTCTACACGATTCAACTACATTTCTATTCTTAGTTTCCAAAAGTTCTAGCACTATGATTTTACCCGGTGTAACCTCGGGCGCGTGGCCTTCTCCGGCAGTACAGACTGCTTCGGTTGTTGTACCTTAGGAGACAGACGCGTCGTCTTTAGTAGATGCGCGAAATCTGTTTTAAGGGAAGCGTGTTGAACACGTGCCTCAGCCACAACCGTCAACATTTGTTTGTTCTTTTTGTAGGAAATTAATGTACAAAAAGACGTGGTTCAAGACCTCGTTGAAGCATACACAAAGGTTTGAAAACACAACAAACTATACAAGAAGACGCGGTTAAAGCTATTGTTGAAAACCATAGTTTGATTCAATTTAAATACATATGTTGTATTATACGTTATATTCGTAAGGATTTGTACACGGTATATGTACTATAATTTCCCAAATATGTAAAGAGGATATCTTTACTATTTCTTATATTTATTTATATAATTTTTATTATTATCGTGACCCATGTCCTACAAGCTTAAAACAAATTTTGTGAGATTGTTGCTACAATCTTAAAACCTTATTTATAAGGATTTTGGGTTCACAAAAAGATTTATAATAATAAAAAATATTTTTAAAGATTATGATCTTTTAAATATTTTTTTGGGAAATATGTATGTAGTACAACTAGTTGTTTTTGAATTTATTGAGATTGTGGTACAATCTTAAATTCTACACCGTGATACAAAAAAAAAACAAATTAAATATGGTTCAAACGTTTGGTTTAGAAACGATTTTTGAAATCGTTAATTTTTCTAACTTTTGTGTTAGATTGGGTTTATAAGTGTAAACCATACGTTTTTTGTAAACGTTAAAATTCTCTAACGTATGCGTTAGACCGGCTTTATTTTTATAGACAATACGTTTTTTTTGTAAACGTTTCATGTTCTAACATGTTTGTTAGAAATGATCTTATTATTTATCTAATATGGTTCAAAAAAATGAATGTTAAAAATAGGTTTATTTTATATAAACTAATAAGCCTTATAATGATTTTTGTAATCATTTATTTCTACACGTGCATGTTAGAATTGGGTTATTTATACAAACTGATAAGTTTTTAAGCTTTATAACAATTTTTGTAATTGTTTACTTCTAACAAAAGTGTTAGAAAAGGTTTATAAAACCATTAAATTTGAAAATGATTTTTGTAATCATTTGTATTCTAACATGTGTGTTAGAAACATTCATGGAAAGTGTTAATTTGGAAGCAATTTTTTAATTGTTTATTTTCTAACGTATGTGTTGGAAATGACTTATTTATTTGAACCATGTATGTGTTTATAGCAAGTCAAAGTAACATTTTATGGAAATGTTAATATTTCTAACGTGTGCGTTAGAATTTCTTTCATTTTAACATGATTGTTAAAAATGGTTAAATACAAATGCTTTGAAATGTTTTATTTAAACATTTTATATAAATAATTTGTTGTATCATTGATTTTAATGAATATAAACACTTATATTATGCTTTGTATGGTTTAGAAATAAGAGGTCATACATTGAAGTTGATGCTTGATTGGCTTCAAGAAATTAAATCACCACAAAGTGATGGTGTGGTATTTATATGAACTTATTGAAATTAAAATAATTTACTAGACTCTTCATATGGAAGATAAACTCTTAAGTAGAGTTTTATGTGAATTTATTAGTTTTATTAAAGTTTATGTCTCTAATAAAAACTATAAGTAAGTGAGACTTTTCTTCACCCCATGTCTCTTGTATTAAAAGTTGGCTATGTGCCTAACTTGATGAGTTTGAAAAACCACAAGAGTAAGAATACAAGAATTAAATCATCATAAAGTGATGGTGTAGTTGTGTGGGATTTTTCACCAACTTTAATTTGTGATTTCTAAATCTAAATGATCATGTTTTATATAAAATGACTTAAATTTTCTAATACGTGTGTTAGAAAATGTGTATCACAAATACAATTTTAGAGATTATACATTGTATAAGCCATAAGGAATGGAAATGTTTATGTAAACATTTAGTTGCCTATTTTGCATAGTTTTTAGAATACAAATGGGTTGCTACTCTTGCTAGAAGTAGCACTTGTTGAACAAAGTAACAATCTCGTTAATATGATTTGGTGGAAAACAACTTGGTGTTGTTGTGAACAAATTTAATTGTTCAAGTTTGCTACTTAAATGTAGCATTTGTAACAACTTGGTGTTGTTTTGAGCAAACTTGCCCAAGTTCAAAGTTTCAAGATGAAATGGGGAACTTGTACTTACAAGTGCATGGAGTCTTATTGAGGGAGTACCTCAAGACATGCCATGGGACGATATCGTTGAAAAGATTTCGGTCAGATTATAAAGTGTTGAAGATAAAAGCACTTTGCTATTTGATGTCTACATATTGTCTATGCTTTTGTTTAAATTTCAAAAGTGATTGGCACTTACGATTTAGTTTCCTATGTATTTTATTGTTTTGTGTTCAATATCTTCGGATAACACATGCAATTTTTAACAAAGAAATAAATCACTAATGTTTGTGACGTATAAATTATTTTTGTGGAAAATAATTATAGCGTCGGTTATACATTGTTAAAAAGAATATGGTTTTAAACGGATAGTACATGAAAATACTTGGACATAAACAACTTGAGAGTTGTTACATTGACTAAAAGTCAAAGACATAACATCAAATGTATAACCACATCATGAGTGAGTAATGAAAGAACGTAGTGAGTATATTGAGATGAAATACACTAACGACATTCATGTCGACATACTTCATTAGAAGTCATTGGAAAATTCACAAGTGTGAATTCTAACATATGAAAGTAAAAGTACTATATGTTATTGTATATCTTTAATAAATCTTGCGAGATTTATAAGTAGATGCGTCTACCACTTGATTATGGTTAGATCTATATGGAGATTTACCTTAATTTGGGAAAGTATCCTAAATATAAATATCCCCTAATAAATAACAATAGATGTGTGCAAATCACTTATGGAAAAATTATGAATGCCATGTTGTTGAGTGTCGATCTAGTTGACTCTATCTCACACATAACAGTGATTGTAGACGAGAAACATTCATCTTGTTGGTGATGAATGTGATCACCAAGCGACTTGGATTTAGACTTATATTTAAGTCCTTATGAGTCAATGGTAAAGCATTGGAGATCAAAGGTAAACAAGTTATATTCCTTAATTGAATGATAAAAATTAGCTATGTGTTATATACAATAATTTGTGAGACCTTCCTAAATATTGATGTTTTAGGATTATGAATAAGTCTCATTATTTTGTCTTAATAAGGGATGAATGTTGCAAAGTGATATTATGATATCCTTAGGGTTGTGAAGAATCAGAATGATGCATCTTCAGTTCACATGCTAAAGTATGGTAGTCTAAAGCATGCTAGACTAGTATTTGGTTAATTATGGGTATTGACGGAGACTAATTACCTCTAAACATTCAAATGTGTATGAGCACAAAAAGAATTTGTGTATAGACAAAGTTGAGGGAGAATTTTCATTCATTATAAGAAAAAGACATGTAAAATTTTAAGAGTTTGTCCGAAAAGCTAATGAGGAGAACTCATTGTCTAAGCTTATTCTAGATGTTAAATTAGAATTATTCTAAGTTGGTGACAAACTTATGATAATGGCATGTGTTGCTTTGGTCAGCTCGAAAGCTTATGTAAGCTAATGCAACATGAGTTGAATTCACTGATACAATGAGGTTGATCTTGATCAATCATGTGTGTATAAATGTTGTCATAAGTGATGTTTCGGAAATGTTGATCAAATGGCAAGAAATGTGGGGGAGGATCCATTTAAGAAACAACCCTATAAGGGTGTGTAGAAATGGTTCTCATTAACCCATCTAGATGTTATCCAATAACACTTAAATGTGGGGGTGTCTTGCATTTGTTTTTGGCAATAAGGAATTTGTAATCGAATCTAGCATTGCAAATAGACTACTAAGTGGAGGACACAAATGTCGTAGTGAATAATGGAGATGTGTTTGCCTTAAATGATAAATATATTATTCTAAGACAAATATTATAACCAGATTCAGGTGGCCACTGAGGTTATAGTCTTAGAAGTTGACAATAGGCAATGTTAACTTTCGAGTTACGAACACGTCATGACAATTGATCTCAACTGCAAAGTTATCTTTAGTGACTTGTCAAAGATAATGTTATGTATCCAACAAACCGAGGGTTTATTAGAGATCAAGTTGTGGAATGAGACTAAAGCCCATGGAAAAAGGATGTGTGAAGGAAACCTACCTTAGTTGACTGGAGATCCCAAGATCTAAGTTCAATAGGACAACGAATTCATATGCCTAAGGGTGGTCATTGTGGGGGCATAGCTGATATGCATAAGCTAGTATATATGGTCATATATACCCCCTAAACGATAAAAGGGTGTTTAAATACGTCCTAGTTCATTCCTATGAAATTCAGTGACAAATTGTCAGGCTAAGCATTTTATGTGGTAAATGATTTTGCATAATCATGGTAACCACGATGCTTTTAATGATTTAAGGAGAATCACCTATGTTAGAGAGAAGTGGGGTCGCTTCGAATGGAATTGGGGGCACAATTCCTAGAGCTCTCGCAGAACCAGGGAAGTGTTCCACGACCATTATTGGACACGACTATGAGGGGATGACCCGGCTAATGAGAGTATTGTGTGAAGTGTATTGTCGTCTACGAAAATGGGGGCTTGTTCAAGGACATCGCGTCTACAAACCTCTAGGAGGCCAAGTATGCTTGACAACAGAAAGTTCAAAGGGAACACCTACTTATCCGGCAATACGCAACTGTCGAGGTTGCATTGGAAATTTTATGTGTTTTGATCAATCTCCATTCATGTGGGGGATTGTTGGAAATTTTTAAATGTGATTGTTGGAAATTTTTAAATGTGATGAATGGAAATTTAGTGAGATTATTAATATTAAATTCTACATATAGTGACAAACTCTTGAGTAGAGTTATTTATGTCACTTGTTTAATTTTCTATTAGTATAATAAACTTTTCATGTGGTGTATTGATGTCTTTTATGACAATTGATTAGAGATTTTATGGCAAAATTAAGTATTTTTCATGTGGTGTATTGATGTGTTTTATGACAATTGATTAGAGATTTTATGGCAAAATTAAGTCTCTAATTATGTTGGACTTTTCACCACCCATGACTCTTGCATACTTAGTAGGTTATGTGCCTCTTTTGATGGCTAGATACAAGAAAGAAAGATGTATGCATGAAGAGTACTTGGAGAAGAAGTACTTGATGACCCATATGTTGGAAACATATAGAGATAAGTTTCTCTACACGATTCAACTACATTTCTATTCTTAGTTTCCAAAAGTTCTAACACTATGATTTTACCCGGTGTAACCTTGGGCGCGTGGCCTTCTCCGGCAGTACAGACTGCTTCGGCTGTTGTACCCTGGGAGACAGACGCGTCGTCTTTAGTAGAGGCGCGAAATCTGTTTTAAGGGAAGCGTGTTGAACACGTGCCTCAGCCACAACCGTCAACATTTGTTTGTTCTTTTTGTAGGAAATTAATGTACAAGAAGACCTGGTTCAAGACCTCGTTGAAGCATACACAAAGGTTTGAAAACACACATACTATACAAGAAGACGCGGTTAAAACTCTTGTTGAAGACCATAGTTTGATTCAATTTAAATACATATGTTGTATTATACGTTATATTCGTAAGGATTTGTACACGGTACATGTACTATAATTTCCCAAATATGTAAAGAGGATATCTTTACTATTTTTTATATTTATTTATATAATTTTTATTATTATCGTGACCCATGTCCTACAACTACAACATTTAATCTAGAAATTACCCTGGATGACAATGGGTCGGGTATAGCTTATCTCATTTCCATACCCGGTTGTAAAATCTTGTTCCATATCAGACCCATTACATGTCAGGTATCTGGCAGGTATTTACCGGCCGTCTATCGGGTATACCTGTTAGGATTTTCATGTATATATTTTTTTATTTTCCTTTATAATTTTATGTTTTAAATATCTATATAATATATTAAACTGTGATAAATAACAAACATCTCATCATCACCATAATAATATTTGATATACTAAAAAATGTAAATAGATTACAATATTAATCTCATAAAATATTTTTTATTCCATAGCATATAAATATGAAGAATGCCATCAAAATATATATTTCAAATAAAACGTTTATTTTTTCAAATAGTAAAACTACAATGATACATTACTAAACTTTAGTTAAAAGAAAATAAATATAAAACATTTTGGGTGTACAATCGGGATAAATCGGTATATATTTTCAGGTAATCGGGTCGGGTATCATTTAATCTCATATCCGTAAAATATTCTTTTTCCATACCCATATCCGACCCAATACCCGTCAAATATCGGATATACCCATCCCAAATGCTACGGATTTCGAGTATACCCGTCGATGTCAAGTATTTTTGCCATCCCTAAAAATTACAATTGATCCAGCCATCCCAATCAAATAAAGGGAATTTGATAAATTAATCTTTTTTTTTCATCAAATTATAATTGGTTGAAAGTTACACTTAAAGTTATTATTAATGTTTTTCACATATGAATATGGTTTTACAAACATGCATTCTCTTTTCTAAAAAAAGTATAAATATTATTTTTTTAGTTAATAACTTCTTTGGTCAAACATAAATATTGAAGAAAAATAAATAAATAAAAAAATGAAAAATATACATTAATTATTCTTCTAATGATATATCTTAAATCATCCATAAATTCTATAAAAATATATCATTCATAAATACCATTTATAATAAATATTGACAATTAATAAGATTGTAACATCTTATACCATTTTCACTAAACAGATATATTAAGAATTTAAAATATTAGAATAAAATTGTAGAGCATTCATCCTCTTGCTTTTATAAAATCCCTCCCCCATCCTACAAAACTAGCTTGCAAAGAATGGTGCCAATGAAGCCCAGCTCAGCTGGTGGAGGTGTGAAGGTTTTCCACATAGACTCGGGTTCGATCCCGGTCTGTGGCGGTTTCCTGCACGAAATGCTCAGGTCTGAACCCAGCTTCGACCGAGCTTTGGTCATGTACAGCCCTGACCGAGCTAGCCGTTCAAAAAAAAAAAAAAAGAAGTTTGCAAAGAATGGTGGATATTCCGATGTACCCTGAAAAGTGGTAAAAGAAGCATAAAACAAGATGATTAAGTAAGGTTGTTTCTTATTAACCGAAATTTGTTATATTATTTTTTAGTTGATAACTTCTTTGGTCAAAATTGAATATTTAAGAAAATAAATAAATAAAAGAAGTGAAAAATATACATTAATTATTTATTCAATGATCATCCCGTAAATTCTATGAAAATATATCTCTCATAAATTCCATTTATAAAAGATATCTAGAATTAATAAGATTATATCATGCCAATGACCTCTAGCTTAAATGGTAGGAGGACTTGAGTTCTTCTTTAAAGACTCAAGTTCAACTCCCATTTGGTGCAAAAAAAAAGAGTGAGGCACTGGTGGGCAGTGATAGAAGACTCAGGGAAACTTGGGTTCGATTTTTGAGCCAAACGGGTTTTACCGGTAATTTACCGTCGTGCCTACGGGCGGGTAGGTTACCGGGTGTTCCCCAGAATTGGTGGTGGACCACTCGGGATACTCTCGGAGTACTCCGTTTGTCCAGTGAGTGCCCCGAGAGTGCTCGAGATTGATTTGTTGGCCGTTCAAAAAAATAAGATTATATCATATTATACCATTTTCATTGTAAATTCCATTAAAATGATATATCATAAAATCATCCCATAAATTCTATGAAAATATCTCTCTCATAAATTCCATTTATTAGGCTAGAGGGTGTGGGATGGAGCCCCTTGGGCCTTATAAGGACACCTCAGCGCCACCTAGGCGCCACATCAGCCAAAAGGCTTTATAACCCCCCACTTAATTTGCTGGGTGTGGGATGGAGCCCCGTCATCATTACCTAATTATTTTTTATTTTTACATTTTACTTTTTTAAATTAAATGACCATTTTATATAACTAGAAAATTAAAAAAAAAAACATAATTTCATCCTAAAAAAATAAAAAAACATCACAAAGTCATTAAAAAATAAGAAGGTACTAGAAGAAAAAAAAACTACATATATTTCGCCCTAATTTGATTCTTGCGAGCCTCCATAATGCGTTGATCCGTCTCCGGTAGATGTGAGAAATCTTTCGCTAGAAAATCCAAGTCTTTCTGAATTTGTTTCTCCCTCTTCATTTCTTGGTCCTTTTCCCTGATCGAGATCATTTTGCTGAGACTTGTATGGAACTCGCCCAACTTTGACGGCTCATCCGATGACGTTGAAGTACCCTTTCCTCGTGCCGCTGCCTTACTTTTATCCCGACCCCTTGGTCGAGGCAGCTCCTCTGGTTGTTCGAACTCCTCATCATCGTCGTTAAGATTAATTGTCGTACGAGCATCGGACCCGGATGGTTCCGTTGTGGATGTTGATTTGGACCGTTTTGACCGAGGGCGGGTTGGGTCGAACGGTGCCACAAGATGCCACTTGGGAGATTTGCGAAGAAGCTCCCACGCATTTACATGCGTAAAGTGATGACCATAGTACAACCTATAATCGGCGTGGGCTTGGGTCATCACGTCCACATCGCTCGAACCGCTTTGTCTTCTCTTGTTGTTGACGAGATTAGTATGTATGTTGTTAAAGTTGCTAACCTTCGTCCTCATTGCGCCCCATTTTCCCGAAAGAGAGTCGGCCCGTCGATATACGCCGCGACCCATGGCGGTGAAAAACTTCTCACGAATACGGTTCCAAAAAACCTTTATGTCTTGGTCGTCACCTATAAAAAAAATATATTTATAAAGGTATATGTTTGATTTATAAAGGTATATGTTTACAAAACTATATATTTACCAACAATCTCGTCCTCCGATACGTCGAGCCATGCTTTTGCCAACTCGAACTCTTCCGTAGGCGTCCAATATTCGACCTCTTTGGGAGCACGTTTCTCGGACTCATCCTTCTTTTTATGGTTTCTTTTTTTTCTAGAAGAGGGTTCGACTTGGGTTTCGGGAACGGATTGGGTTTCGGGTATGTTTTGAGGAATGTGTTGGGGTATGTTTGAGGGAAAAAACTGGGGTTGCGAATAATACCCAAAAAAACCGGGCATCGGTTGAGTGATGGGATGAGGAGAAGTTGGGGTTGTTGGTGGCATTGGGTAATATCCAACCTCACCCGTACGCGAGTCTCGGCGATACCGGTCCTCTTGCTCGTTGTTTTGCCAGTACGGATTGTTCGGGTCCCATGGGTT
The DNA here is from genome assembly GCA_030545235.1 of Helianthus tuberosus. Lineage (NCBI taxonomy): Eukaryota > Viridiplantae > Streptophyta > Magnoliopsida > Asterales > Asteraceae > Helianthus > Helianthus tuberosus. The sequence continues at coordinate 67,006,154 of CM060447.1, forward strand.
TAGGTTGTTGGGAAACATTGTAGATAGGGGTTTAAAAAAATTAACCAAATCTATAAAAAGTTGAGAGAAAATGGGTGGAATTAGATGGAGAAAATGGAGGAAATGAAGAGAATTTATAAACTTTGAAAACATTTTTTTTTTTTTTTAACATGACCGTTCAACGGTCAAAACAATTAAAGGTGCCTCGATCAGTGTGATTTTTGCTTGTTATCATGTTCGCGAGGATGCTATATCGCCCCAACTTAATTCCGCCGGTGTGGGTGTATGGCGCCCACGGCGCTATAGACGCTGACAGGGCGAGGGTGGCGCCCCCCACACCCTCCGGCCTTACAGATAAATAGTATTAATAGTTTCTATCGTATTATACCCTTTTCATCTAAATTCCATTAAAAAGATATATTAAGAATTCAAAATATTATAATAAGACAATATTATACTTTCATGAGCTGTCATACTCTCCGTTCTATAAAATCCATCTTTTCATTCTCTTTTTGCAATCCTACACATTAGCTTTGATTTTCTACAGTTTTCTCATAAAGCTTGCAAAGAAATGGCGGATTTTCCAATGCACCCCTGAAAAGGGGTATAACAAGTATAAAACAAGAGGATTCAGTAAGGTTGTTTCTTATTGACCATGTTTTGTTACATATGCACTTTTAAATTTTTATGTTCTTGATTGATTTGATTATAACCTAAATTGTTGATTTTTCAATTTCGGCGTTTCACTTGTTTTGTGTGGGTAACATATGATAATGTTTTGGGGGCAGGAACAAAAAATTGGCTGGGTTCGAAAGCACCAACAATTTTTCCAATGGAGATATGAGCTATGTTTAGAAGAAACTATTATGGAAACAATCAAACACTTCTTTATAAAACTTGAAACACTTTTTGTTAAAATTTGATTACGAGGACTTGTAAGTTGTAATCTATTTGACCCGTTTGCAATAAAGTATAATTAAAGATTTTCGCATTATGTTCTTAGTCCATTGAAGCACTTGGTGTGATTCCTAGTTAGGATCATAGCCAAAATGAAGTTGATGTTACCATTTTAAGTTAAGTTTGATGATAGAATGTATGTTTGTTATTCAAATAAAGTTACAATCATCTGAGACTCTGAGAGTGTCCGACTATATTAGTTTTTTTCTTAGTTGTATATTTTCTTTATTATTGTGCCTTTCTTGTCATGTGTTTTTTTTTTTTTTTTTTTTTTTTTTTTTTTTTTTTTTTTTTTTTTGTGTTGCGTCTTGCGCCTAGGCGACTACCAAAGCCCTTGCACCTTGAGTGCGCCCTTTGAGTAACTAGTTTTTATTCGACTATGTTATAATAGCTTATAATAGTACAAACTAAATTTATCCAAGAGTATATTTTCTTGATTAAAATTTACTCACATGTAATGTTTAATTCTAGGGTTTATTCATCGGGAGGTCTAGTGGAATTAAGAGTTACTGATTTGTGGGATGTCAATTGAGCTTTTCTAATAAAAGATTCCGATGATTCATCACCCACTAAATTCACTTCATGTTTATGGGTTTCATCCACCTTTAATGTACAAGAACATTGATGTGAATTGAAAAATTGAAATATCTACTTGTGTTTCAAAATCTGGTAATTTTCATAAAAGTCAATGAAGCATGTAAATAGAAATTACAAAGTTACCACGTCATATGCATCCATATGTAAATTCGACAAAAGACCCGCATCCGTAGGGTTATCCAATTCACCATAAGAGATGCTAACATAAGAACCCAAGTTAGGGTTTTTAGTTTGATATGGTGTGTATGCTCCAAGATTCATAAAAACCTGTGAATAGATTCATGTATTCTTGAAGAAGTAATGATTCAATGATGGTATTGTGATGATTAGGGAAGTGATCTTGAAGAAAATCTCTTGAAAACCGAATTTGACTTATAGGAACTCATTCCACACGTTTTCGTGTGTTATACCCCCCTGAAAATATTTGTTTTCTTCTGAATCACACCAATCACGAGTGTTTTTTTGTTGATCTGGTGTTAGTGTTGTTTCAGGTTTCAACACTCTAGGTACTTGCTTAATATGAATCCAAAATCCCAATCCAAGTCTGGTTGAGATTGAAATCGTTGCGCTTGGCCTTTTCCCCAGTGCTTTATAAAATGTTTAAGTTAATTATACTTAAAGTCCTTCCTAGTGGAAAAATAGACACTCGCTTCACCATTTTTATCACATGGTAAACATGGGTGAAGGATCAGATAACTCGTTCAGTTACAAAGTATTTGCTTTGCACTTTCTTCTAGATCTTTGGTGAAACAAAACGGATAGAAAGATGCTAAACGTAAAAGACCTCTCTCACTATGGTGGGAGCCTGTAGAGTAGGCCAAACTCCAAGAAAGGTTAAGAGAAAAAGACGAGATGAGGCAATTTTCTTCATTCCTTTTTCAAATGCATTACATCGAATTAAATATGCAAACAACCTAGGCCAGTAACCCACTAACGGATACTTGGCATATTTTTAGGAAATAAAGATGCAACTAAATTAATCATGCATAACTTAATTAAAATACGTATGCAGAAAAAAATAAACGTGCTGATTGAAAGAGTCCACCACTTGCTGCATCAGTTCATGAGCCTTGCAGGCCTTTTAGACATCCGTTTGGGCCTGCTGTTGAGCCCATTAACCTGTTGTGACTGCTGGCCCGTATCAGCTACTGCCCCCTTCACTACCAGATCGTCCTCGAGCTGAGGCATTGGGGTGATCTGAAACACAGGAAACCTTACTTGAAAGTCGTCATATGACTCCCACGTAGCTTCTTCTACTGAACGACCTTTCCACACGACTAGAACCTGTCTTTCTTCCCCTACCATGCGCTGATCAATGATTGCCTCAGGAACATTTGTGTTGACGTCTACAATATCTGGCAAGGTTGCCGGTGTTGGGTTCCCATGTGCTTGCCTAAGTAACGACACATGAAAAACAGGATGAATGCGAGACTGTGGTGGTAATTCCAGCTTGTAGGCCACCTGCCCAATTCGCTCCAGCACTGTAAAAGGCCCGTAGAAACGTTTTGAAAGTTTCTTAGAACTCCGGGCAGCAACCGTGCTTTGCTTGTAATCCTTCAACCTGAGATAAACTTTATCACCAACTGAGAAAGTCTTGTCTAACCTGTGGGCATTTGCTAGACTCACCATTCGTTGCTGTGCCTTGTGTAGACTGACTTTTAAATTCTTCCTCAACCTGTCCAATTCTTTCAAAGACGAATCAATAGATGGCATATCGGAGCTTCCCGGAACATACTGAAGACTATCCGGAACTGGCCGACCATAAAGAGCCTGAAAGGGACTCATATTAATAGACGAATGATGAGACGTGTTATACCAATATTCAGCAAGATACAAAAATCGGCTCCATAAGTGTGGCTCATCGCTTGCAAAGGATCTTAGATAATTTTGGAGGCAGCGATTAACGACCTCAGTCTGGCCGTCCGATTGAGGGTGGTAGGCGGTTGAGAACTTCAGTTTTGTGCCTACCTGTTTGAACAGCTCGCGCCAAAATTGACTCAAAAATATGGAGTCTCGATCAGAGACAATACTCTTCGGCATTCCGTGCAGCTTATAAATGTGTTGTAAAAACAGAGTCGCAAGGGACACAGCACCATACTTGGGTGGCAGAGCTATAAAGTGTGCGAATTTAGAAAATCGATCTACCAAAACCCAAACTACAGACTTACCCTGTGACAATGGCAAATTAGTTATAAAGTCCATTGTGATATCTTGCCACACATTGGACGGCACCGGTAGAGGCTGTAGAAGACCGTAAGGTTTGTGATTTGGATATTTGACTTGCTGACAAGTTCCACAGTTCCAAACAAAATTCGTGACATCATCTTTGAGCCTTGGCCAAGTAAAAGAAGACGATAATCGTTTAACTGTGGCTTTGACCCCTGAGTGGCCGCCGACTGTGGACGCGTGATACTCTTCAAGAAGTAGATCACGAACAGGTCTGTAATCAGGAATGAATAGGTTGTGGCTATCAAAGAGCAATCCCTCAGTTAGTTTAAAGCGGCCCGAATTGATCAGTTTGGTGACCAATGAACTGCCTTCAGCTGATTTATAAAATTCTTTGAGCATGTCGACCCACTTTGGAGAAGTGGACGAGATGGCAAAAACCGTTGGCTCGTCGATACGGCTAGGGGCGTCGGCAACTCGATTATCTTTCCCTGGTTTATAGAAGATTTCGAAATCGTACCCCAGCAATTTTGTAGCCCACCGATATTGCTCGGGAGTTTGTACTACCTGTGATAAAAGGTGCTTGAGACTACGTTGATCCGTGAAGATATTGAATTTGCGACCGAGTAAGTACTGCCTCCACTTTTTCACGGCCTCAGTGATAGCATACAATTCTCGAACGTAAGCCAAAGCGGCTTGCATACGAGGGCACATTTTCTTGCTAAAAAATGCGATAGGTCTATCGTTTTGAGATAACACGGCGCCAATAGCTACACTAGAAGCATCAGTTGTGACATCAAATGTCCTTGCAAAATTAGGTAAAGTTAGAGAAATTAGAGATACCATAGCTGCCTTTAGTTGTTTAAAAGCTGTGGTGGCTGCATCATTCCATTTGAAAGTTTGTTGTTTTAAAAGATCAGTAAGGGGAGATGCGAGCCTAGCATAATCGCGCACAAAGCGACGATAATAGCCGGTGAGCCCGAGAAACCCTCTCAAGGAGGTGAGAGATGTCGGCTGTGGCCACTCTTGTATGGCCCTTAACTTATCCGGTTCAGCATTGACACCTTTCGATGAAATCACATGACCCAAGTATGAGATTGAATCAACACCGAACGAGCACTTAGACGCCTTGGCAAATAATTGATTAGTTGCCAATGTTTCGAGGACCATTTGTAAGTGATGATAGTGTTCCAATTTGGAGGCACTATAGACCAAAATGTCATAAAAAAAACAAGAACGTACCGGCGAAGAGCACCTCTAAAAATGTCGTTCATGGTGGCCTGAAAAGTGGATGGTGCGTTGGTGATAGGGCTGGCAATTCTGACACGAACACGATAACACGACACGAACCTACACGAAGTTAACAGGTTTCGTGTTTGGCCTTAACGGGTTTCGTGTCTAAACAGGTCGACACGATAAGACCTGTTTAAATTTCGTGTCTTAACAGGTTAAAACCCGTTAACCTGTTAAGACCCGTTAATGACCTGATAAGAATTTTAATTAAAAAATATATAATATTATATATCAGGTATTTCAATATTGTTCTAATTTTGAAATTCATTTACACCAATTCACGCTCCAAACTGACATGAAATTAAAGGTATCTAGGTTTAATCAAAATCCGAGAACATCTTAAGGTACCCACTTCAAGTGTTTCTTGAAACGTTGCTTGATAAAACTATATGAATGAGTTTATGTCAAATTGTCCATGCCTAATATGACTGTAATTATTTGTGTAGGTTTGAATGTTTGGAATTGAAGAATGAAGATCTTGAGAAAGAAAGGCATATGGGAACTTGGATTTTGAAACTATTTGGGTATTATGATTAGACTTTTATGGATTTCGTTTTAAGTTTGTTAAGACATTATGTGTTTATGCATTTTTATGACTTTTGTGAACCTTTGGCGACTAAATTTTCATTAAACAGGTTCCTTAATTGCTAATTTCAAATATGGAATGATAGGTCATGTTCGTGTCTTAACAAGTCGTGTTCGGGTCTTAACAGGTCGTGTTTGTGGCTTAAACAGGTCATATGATATGTTGGCAACATTTTCGTGTCTTAACAGGTCATTTCGTGTAACCTGTTTGTTAACAGGTTCGTGTTCGTGTTTGGAAAATCTGACACGATAAGATTTCGTGTCGTGTTCGTGTTTACAGGTTTCGTGTTCGTGTCTTATCGTGTTCGTGTCTTAACAGATCGGGTCGACCCGATATGCCAGCCCTAGTTGGTGAGGCCGAACGGCATTACCAAAAATTCATAGTGACCGTCCACGGTTCGAAATGCTGTTTTGTGAGTGTCTGATGATACTACTCGAATTTGGTGGTAGCCCGAAGTAAGATCAATTTTGGAAAAGATAGTTGCACCATGGAGTTCATCTAACAACTCATCGACGGTTGGAATTGGAAATCGATCCTTGATGGTTATAGAGTTGAGGGCTCTATAATCCACACAAAACCGCCATGAACCATCTTTTTTTTTAACCAGGAGGACCGGTGAAGAGTACGGGCTCGTACTCGGTTTGATTATCCCATCTCTAAGCATTTCCTGAATAAGAGAGGTCATGATTTCTTTCTGGTATTGCGGGTAACGGTATGGCCGGACATTAACAGGCTGAGACAAGGGAAGTGTTGGGATATGGTGGTTTTGGGGTCGATTTGGGGGTAGGGTTGTTGGGTTGGAGAAGATGTGGGCATAGGTGTGAAGTAGTGTTTGAATGTGAGGGTCAGAGTGGGTGGGAAGGTTTGAGGTTGGTGCTTTGTTAGTAGGTTGAAAAGTGAAATAAAGGGTATGAAGGGAAGCAATACTTCTTTTAGCTATTAGGGTATGTAGGCTGGACGTAGAGTCCTGGCTGGAAAAGTCTTCACCTTTAAGTGTGATAGCTTTGGTACCTTTGTTAAAGGTGATTTGGGGTACTGAAAAATCTGCCAGAATGGGGCCTAGTGTACGCAGCCAAGCAAGGCCTAAAATGAGGTCAGCTCCTTCGACAGGAAGGATGAAGACTGGAAGAGTAAAGTGTGTATCAGCTAAATGAAGCCCTAAGGAAGGGCACATACCTTCACAGCGCAAGTTGTCACCATTGCCCACCATGACCGAAAATTGTGGAATCGCTTGGGATTGTAGCTTCAAGAATGACACCATGCGTGGTTGAATGATATTGTGGGTACTTCCGGTATCAATTAAGATTTGAACCGGATGGCCATTGATGGAACCGGTAACTCGCAAAGCTTGAGGGGACGAAATCCCAAAGTAAGCCGCACTGGAAAGGGCAAAGAGTTGTGGTGCGTTATCAGCGGTCGGCGGTTCATCGGTTGAATTGTAATGATCGTCAGTTTCGTAGTCCACAACCAATAAGAATTGGGGAGGATTACATTTATGGCCCGGAAAATATTTTTTGGGGGAACGAAAGCACAAGCCTTCACTTCGGCGTTTTTGAAGGGCGTCGGGTGATAGTTTGGTGAAGGGTAGTGTGGTTTTCGGGGTGGCAGGGGTAGGCAGTAGGGGTGTAGTGGGTTTGGGGTTAGGTGTCGAGGTAGGTTTTGGGCTGGTGGTGTATGAGGAGGATGCGGTGTAGGGACGAGGCTGTGGGAAATTTGATTTGGCTAGGGCAAGTTTGTCTTAAACCAGTTTGGACAAGCCATAGGCTTGGTGAAGGGAGGTGGGTTTAAATATGGCTAGTTCGGATTGAATGTCTGGTTTAAGGCCGGAGATATAACAATTCAGGAGAGCTTCTTTAGGCAGCCCTATGACACAATTACTGAGTTTCTCAAACTCAGATTGATATGCGGTGACAGTAGTGGTTTGAGTAAGCTTAAAAAGTGTGGCTTGATGGTTAGCGTAGGTAGACGGGCCAAATCGGAGCTGTAATTCCAGGGAAAATTCGGTCCACGACCCTAGAAGATCGTTGTTATCCAGGTACTTGTACCAACTGAGAGCATCCCCGGTGAAATAGAACTGCGTCAATTCAACACGTTCTTTTTCTGGTATGTTATAATACTTGAAGAAGTTGTTTGCTTGAAGGATCCAGTCCAAGGGATTGGAACCATCAAACATGGGCAAGGTTATTTTCGGATGACGATTGTGGATTGTGTCGGATAGATTTGGGCCAAACGAACCGAAAGAAAGGGTTTTTGGGATCTCTCTTTCTTTATCTTGCATCAGAGTGGTGAGAAGCTTATTGGAAAGCTCCATTTGCTGTTGGAACGCAGCTTGCATCGATTGAAATTGGGCATCAGCCCTAGCAGTGGTGGTTGAGTTATGGGACAGGAATTGGTCAAACTTTTCACAAAGGGTTTGAACGGCATCCTCAGATGAGGAATCTTTTCTAGGAGGCATGGAATAAGAGCAATGAAAGCACCAGTTTGGTGGGAGCCTGTAGAGTAGGCCAAACTCCAAGAAAAGTTAAGAGAAAAAGACAAGAGATGAGGCAATTTTCTTCATTCCTTTTTCAAATGCATTACATCGAATTAAATATGCAAACAACCTAGGCCAGTAACCCACTAACGGATACTTGGCATATTTTTAGGAAATAAAGATGCAACTAAATTAATCATGCATAACTGAATTAAAATACGTGTGCAGAAAAAAATAAACGTGCTGATTGAAAGAGTCCACCACTTGCTGCATCAGTTCATGAGCCTTGCAGGCCTTTTAGACATCCGTTTGGGCCTGCTGTTGAGCCCATTAACCTGTTGTGACTGCTGGCCCGTATCACACTACCACTCAACGAGTTATCTAAATCTTCACCATGTTATATTATGTGATGAAAATGATAAAGTTGGTTTTTATTTTTGTACCAAACAAGAATTCAAGGATAAAAATCTTGAACATTTTATGAGGCATTAGGGAAACGGTCAACCGACGATTATCCTAGACGTGTTTCAAATTCAACCGGATTTGAATTCGGATTTTGGATTCATGTTATGCGAGTAACTTGAAAAGAGTGTTGAATACCAAAACGACATCAAAACTAGATCTTTAAAAAGGACCCGTGACCGGTATGTGATCGAATTCAAAAGAAAACATACGTTTTCAACGGTATGACACATAAAATGTGTGGAATGAGTTCCTGAAATTCAAACTTTTTCTTTCTTCGAGTTTTCTTCAAGATCATTTCCCGAAACATTACAACGTTGTCATCCAATCATTTTCGTTCAAGAATACATGAATGCTTTCACATGTTATATTAATCTTGTAGCACATACAATGTATCAAAATAAAAAATAAAAAAGATCCCTAACTTGGGTTCTTTTTCTTTTGTTTGTATCTCTTATGGTGAAATAAATAACCCTATATATTCAGATTTTTTTTTATCGAATTTACGTTTCCATGAATCTGACGTGGTAACTTTCTAATTTGTTATTTACTTTAGTTATAATAAAGTTTTATGCAAAATGTTGTATTTTGAAACACGTATTGATATTTTAGTTTTTTATTTCAAATTAATGTTCTTGTATATGCTACTGGTAATCTATTCGTGAGATAATTCTTAATGAGTTGAAAATGTGGATGAATAATAACAATTAACAAATCATCTAAAGTCTTCTTGGAAGATTGCACTGATATTTTACTAGTTTCCCAAGGTCGGATGACAGCCGTAGCCGTGAAGTGGTTTTGATATCCAGAGAATCAGATATAGATTTTTCTCAAGTTGCTAATAAGCTTAACAGATCCCATGGGGTGCACTGAGATTCAGAGAAGATGTTCAAATGCTTTTTAGAGTATCTTAGAAAGTATTCTGATAAGCTTAACGGATCCTATGGATCTCCGATGTTTTTCATCAATATCAATTTGATTACTTGACTATACTTTGTTGCATTGGGTTTGCAGGTTGTTAATTCACTGATTGATGAAGCCTTCTACTTAGACATTGATCATACATCGATGACCAAGGAAAAAAATAGCTTGTCTCCCTCATTCTTTACAAAAGTTTAGTTTTGAATTCAAATATTCTTTTGGTCATAATCAAAGAATTTATTTTTATTTTTTAATAACTTTATCTCCTTTGACATGGATGCGTTGAGCTTATGTTTTAAAAGTCATAGTAAAAAAAGTCAAACAGTGTGTATTTTAGAAACATTGTGTTGTATAGTGTAGGGTCGTGTCTGTTAATGTTAGGGTGTGTCGATTAGTTTTAGCCAATAAACCGTCAATGTATGGCTATAAATAGCCTCATATGTATCATTTGTAAAGTGTGGAATAATATTATAATTGTGTGTGCATATTTTTTTCTTTCCCACCCTCTGTTCGTCGAGAGTCACTGCACAAATCATGTACATACTCATAATCAATTGTTCATCCAGTTGTGATCCTATATGTTGTTAATCCTGGGCAACAAAAACTCACTGGGAATACATAATATTAGTAATCTTCTATAGATGAAAAACTATTCAAACAAATGAGGGTTTCAACCCCAAGAATCCAACATATTATGATTGCACTACACTTTCCCTGCACATTGCACGTAGGCAAGGGAGGCTTCGATGGTGTGCGGGGAGGACTTCCGTATAGGGCCCGTGATTTCGAGAGGCATATGTTTTCAAAAAAAAAATTCGATATATACATGTTATTTAAAAAAAAAAATAGTAAACTCATACCAATTTCAAGTAAGGCTCGTTTACAAATCATTTTTTTTATGGTTTAGACTTTAGAATTTAGCCCACTAGGTTAATTGAGCCTATTACTAATTGAAAACGAAGTCTTAGATCATATAAATTGTGAACAGTTGAACCATCAATTTGCTACGAAGAATGCAAGGAGGGCTGCACAAATCATTAGTTAGCTATTAGCTTATTAATTATTACGGTATTTAACTCATTCAAATACTATAATTTTCTCATTAGTTACATTGATTATCGAATACTACGATTTTGTAATTTTCGTAATTGTATTGTTTATCGTTAAGGGATAAGGGCACATTTTTCGAGCTTAAACAGGGTACATGAGTTCTCAGAGACGCCACTGCGCAGGGTCCTATTCTTTAATTATTTTTTAAACATTTTTAAGGTCTTTGGTGATAGTTGATTGAAATGAGAACCTCAAGTCTTATGGAAGTTTGATTTGAATCTTCAACAGCCATGACTTTTTCTAGATTCAGATTTATTTGCTCAATTTCAAAGAGATCTTAGCTGATGCATAGGATCAAGTACAAAGATCAAAAGATTATATTGGTGAATTAAAAACAAAATGGAAATGAGTGCTTTAAGAAAATTAAGCTAAAAAAGATCCCACTTTTGTCTAGTAAATTCAAGCTTATGACTTGATTTGAATTTTGATTCTTTCAAGAATAAATAACATCTAAAAGATTAAAGTAAAAGTTATATGAATTTGAGAGATAACTGATTATAGCTTGATCATACTATATAGCAAGTTGTACAACCCATGAAATACTTTCCCTTGTTCTTATAATTTGAAGTACATTTTTGAAACCGTTAAAAAACGGCTGAACCATCAAAACTGTAATAACTCAGCTAGTTTGAGATTTATGCGGTTCTGTTCACATTTCGGTTTTGGTGGTTTAACGGCCGACTATTCGGTTTTAATGGCACCTTTCCTAGTAGTCATCATCTTGAGAATTAAAGTGCTAGCATGCGCCTTAGACGTCCCTTTGAATTGCTCCTCCACCTAAGGCAAGTAGTTTTTAGCATCATTAGAGTCTGGAATGGCTCCTCTAATTGCAGTGCTGATGTAATTCTTCATGAGAGACATGTAATTGCACCAAGTCCATTTTTCAAAAACTATCTGTTCTTGAGGTGTGGATGTAAGAGTATGTGTTGCAGGTTGTTTGTAAACCCCATGAAAATTTCAAGCCTTTAATTTTCATACTAAATATTCATTAATATAAACATTATAATTTTAACTTAGCATCGTTACCAGAACAAATCTAAGTACATTTTTGAAACCTTCCTAAATTTAATTAAGGGATTAAACTCGTCAAAACACCAAAACTCAAAGTCTAAGGACTAAAAAAAATAAGTTGCCATGTTATGCCACCTATCAAGAAAATAATCACTTCACTCATGGACGCTTTTCAAGCTCTAAACACATCATAGGACACTAATCATCTCTTAAGAGACCCATGAACACTTGTTTTGCCCATGTTTTGCCACTTATCTTCTCCTTTACCACACTTCTTCTAGTGTTGACGCCTTAATGGACACTAATCACATTCTCAGGCTTCCATGGACACTTGCCTTAATCTTCTTAACCTCCCTTCACTATAAATAGCACCCTTTGATCACAATTTTCTTCACACCAACTCAAAATACAAACACTTCACTTAGAAGTCTTATAAAGAGTTTCTTTCTTCTTACTTTGAGCTTTCTCTTCTAGTCTTTTGGAGAAGTCCCCTAAGGTTAGTAAGTTCCTTTCCTTTAGCTAGCTCTTTCAATAAACGAATTGTTTAGTAGCTTATTTCCGTCCAAACCATTATTTTTATGCATAGTAAGGATACCAACAGGAACACATAAGTGTTTTTTTCTTATTTTGGACAGATTCAATGTTGTCACTTTGAACTACCATAACTTGGTCAAAACATAACCAAACGAAGTAAACTCTTACTTCATAATTAAGTACATCGAAAATAAATTTCAACGATATATTATACGCATAAAAACACTTCTGTTTGAACCCAAAATGAAAGTTGTAGATCACATTCTAATTTAGTGAACTAAATTTTTTTTATAAGTTTATCGATAATATTTACTATTTTTAACATATTTTACAAAGGCAACACAAAAGGCTATCAAAATTCATATTCTCTAAGAATTTAAACATTGTCAAATTTACAATGTTTCCATAACCCGTATGCATCCACAAACATCATCGCAACAAAACTTTGACGAGAAAATCCTTGTTACTAGGAAACACTTGAGCTTTGCAAGCACGTGTAAACACATCATCGGCAATCCAAGTGAGTACATAGTCCCCACTTTTCCGGTTTCAAATCATTTTGAGGCGATTCATATGTGCTAACCATTTTTTCTTAAAAACTACATTATGGTATATGTATTACTAAGTGCTCTTTCTATGCAAATAGTTGGAGCCTTGTTTGATACTCAAAGTACTATTCTAAATCCTTGATTGGATTTCTAAAAGTACTTTCACAAGTTCTTTGTAGGTTTCTATGCTAAGTGCTTATGTGCAATCTTGTGTGGTGAAACAAAGTGCAAATCACAAGTTAGATTTTTGTTGGATACTCACAGGACTATTTTTCTATTCTTGAGTGTATTCTAAAAGTACTTTCACAAGTTCTTTATTGGTTTCTATGCTAAGTGCTTATATGCAATGTTGTCTGGTGAAACAAAGTGCAAATCACAAGTTAGATCCTTGTTGGATAATCAAAGTACTATTCTAAATCCTTGATTGGATTTCTAAAAGTACTTTCTCAAGTTCTTGATTGATTTCTATGCTAAGTCTTTATGTGCAAACTCTTGTGATGAAACAAAATACAATTGAAACAAAGTACATTGTACGATTTTTGGTAACACAAATTGCTTGGTTTAATACATATTTCCATCCACATTACACTTTTGTTACAAACTTTTACCATCAAACACTATGTATTGCAATGCTAAACTTTTAGCCATATACTTGGCTACAGAAACTTATTTTCGCTCATCAACTCGTGTTGTTGGACAATGTATTGCAATAACAAAACTTTTGCCAAGTACTTGGTCACAAAACCTATGTCACTCACCAACTTTATTGTTGACCGTCTATTTTCACATATGCTTCGGTTATTGTTACATGAGGATATTTCAAGCATGTTTCATATAGGAATACACTTGGCCTTAGATTGTTTTTTTTAATTTAGAAACAACTACTTGTACTCCTTTGTGTTTTTAGCCAATGTAATCAATACTATGAAACTTTAGTATAATGTGTTGTGAACAATTTGTAATGTGACTCCCTGACGTTTCCGCCAAAAGTTCCACGTGGTCGGGGTGTTACATTGTTCCTTTGTTTGAGCAAAGTCGAAGTCCAGCAGAGCAAGAGCAAGCATGAGTTTGTCTTTCCAGGTAGCAAAGTTATCACCAGTCAATGGTGGAATGCCACACTTAGGAGCTACAAGTGGAAACTTAGATGAGAGAGTTAAGATACTTAACCTAGAAGTCTTAATGTGATCGAAGGGCATGTTATACTAAGGCATGCATAAGTAATGACCATTTAAATTATGAAGATGTGATATGACTATTGTTAGGGATAGATTTTTTATACCTATGGATCACAGATCCTCAAGTGCAGCCAGGATCACGGATCCTCGGTTCAGTTTGAATCAGGAATCCTCAGGAGACGTTGCAGGTTTAAGGATCCATGATCCTCATTATTATCCTAACACTAACGGTTGTTTCCACTATGTTTGAATTGGTTTTACAGGAGTATTCGAATGGGACTTGGTTTTGCCGAGATTCTAGGGGAATATGCTCCATTATTCTGCACGTGCATTGCTTGTATGGCCGTTATGGAAGTCGTGGGAAGCTAGCATGATTTGCGGATTGTTTATTAATTAGATTATTTCCATTTTTAAAAGGGGATAACGAGCTTGATAGTTAGAACAATTAGCAACACATACACCCTTGAGAACTCTCTGCAACTTATTGGCGATTACACACATTTTGCACACTAGTGATCCTTGTAACAAGCTTGTTATCATCCCGATTTGTAACCTTTACTTGTTTAATATAGTTGGTGATCGGTAGTTTCCATCACCCGAGGTTTTTTATGCCGGAGATCATATATTGATCAAGGGCTTTTTCCTCGTATAAATCCTTTTGTCCCTTGTTCATTTCATTTACAAATTGTTCATATATTTGTTCATTCATTCAAGCATCACACCTCACAAAATAAGATTTGGTTGCATTATCCTAGTCTGATTTTTGACCAAAACAGTTTGGCGCCCACCGTGGGGCAATTGGTGCTTCATTTCTGAGAAATTTCGTTCATTGTGATCATTTCGGTTTATCACCTTCAACCACATGGCTTCTTCAGCGAAGAACACTTCAAGTTCCATGCCAGCAGTCACTTCTTCACAGGGCATTCCACCTTTGCCTCCAGCACCTTTTGGATCACACAAGAATGCTGAGAATGTTGCGAAGAAACAAAGCCCCGTTTTCTCAAAACCACCAACTTCTGCTGTTACTTCTGGCCCTACTAACAATGATCTTTATTCTTTGATTTTGCAGATGAGGGATTACATGCAACAGCAGGACAAAACCAATGACAGGATCCTTCGAGAGATTGATGACATCAAGAAATTGAAGAGATCAGCGGAGGATCACTCTCCATTGGTGCGTAGATCACTGAATTTCGACACTCCAGCTATAACCGCCCAGCAATCTGCAGCTCCAGATGTCCAATACCAGGGTGGATCATTAGGAATGCGTTTTGGATCATCGGCAATGACTTAGGCTTTAGGATCCTACTTTCAGCCTTCAG
This sequence comes from Helianthus tuberosus, assembly GCA_030545235.1. Classification (NCBI taxonomy): domain Eukaryota; kingdom Viridiplantae; phylum Streptophyta; class Magnoliopsida; order Asterales; family Asteraceae; genus Helianthus; species Helianthus tuberosus. The sequence goes on from CM060447.1 coordinate 67,021,288, forward strand.
GATCCTCTCTTCAGCCACAAGGATCCTCCTTCCAGAATCAGGGATCCTTTGCTAGTTCAGGAGGATACATGGGGACGCAGACGGTTCAAGGATCCTTCTCTCAGCATCAAGGATACTCGTTTCAGGTTCAGGGATCCTCATCTCAGGGTCAAGGATCCTCATCACATGCTCATGGATCCATGGATTATCCCCCAAGACCCCCCAGCTTCGGTGTATCAAGGATCCAATATCTTCCAGGGTCAAGGATCCTTAAGAAGTGCAGAACGCAGAAGTTCAGAGATTCATTTGGGAGACTTCATACCAATGCAAACTATTGCTTCATCTGGTCCCTCAATCATGCCAAAATCTCGACAATATGGATTCACATCTGGAATTCCAAATCTGAATCCTTCAGGAGGTAACACTTTGAATAATTCTTATAATGCTAACCATGGCTTTATGCAGGATACATGTATCAACCAAGCTATGGCCAGAGAGTTACAAAAGCTCAAGGATATGATTTCCAGTGTTCCAGGAGTGGTTAAACCCATTCCTGAAATTACAGATGGAAGCCACAAGATATCTCGTTTTGCACCACCTATTTGTGATGCAGAAATTCCAAAGAGGTTTCAAATACCAACCATGAAGCTATATGATGGTTCAACGGATCCAGAAGAGCATGTAGCTCAATACAGAGAAAGGATGGAGATCAATCCAATTCCTGAGAGGTTAAAAGAAGCATGTCTATGCAAGGGTTTCGGATCCACATTGACAGGATCAGCTCTTAAATGGCTGCTAAGTCTTCCCCCTTACTCTATTACTTCATTTGCTAATCTAGTTAATTTGTTCAATAGCCAATTCTCATGTAGTAGAAAATTTGAACGTTTAACTAGTGATCTATATAGAGTAACACAAGGTCAAAATGAATCACTTAGAGATTATATCACTAAGTTCAGTAAAGAATCCTTAGATATTCCTAATTTGGATATTGCTACGGCTGTAGAAGCCTTCAAAATGGGTTTACTTAGGGATTCATTGTTCTATGATGATCTTGTCATGACCCCTTGCAGGAATCTTGATGAAGTGAGAAGCAGGGCCCTTAGATTCATCCGACTAGAGGATGATAAAAGGATCCAGGAAAGACTAGCAGGATCCTCGAAGCAGGAAAAGCAAGGATCCTACTTCAGGAACAACAAGTCTAAGTCATACAACAAGTCTGATAACCAGAATGTGCATGCAGTGGAGCAAGAAGAGGATTATGAGGATTATCCTCCCATTTATGAATATTGCTTTTCTGTTGATAATAATGAACTAATCCTTGCAATGCAGAACTTAGGTGAAAAAGCAAGATGGCCCAGAAAGAGTGATAAGCCAGCTGCAACAAAAGACAAATCCAAATGGTGTGCATATCATGAAGATTTCGGTCATCTCACTGAAGAATGTATTGCACTCAGAAAAGAGATTGGTTACTTGTTAAGCAAAGGGCACTTGAAGGAGCTGTTGGGAAGAAAAAAGTCAAGGATCCAGGATCCTGAAAAAGTTCCAGAAAGAGCTCCTGCTCCTCCTGCTAATGCACAAATTATCAACTTCATATCCGGTGGATCAGACATATGTGGCACTTCCTTTTCAGCAGCCAAGAGGCTTGCCAAGTGTTAGGGATATATTTTCCATACCTAAGGATCACGGATCCACAAGTGCAGCCAGGATCACGGATCCTCAATTCTGTTTGAATTAAGGATCCTCAGATGACGTTGCGGGTTTAAGGATCTAGGATCCTCATTGTTATCCTAACACTAACGGTTGTTTCCATTATATTTAAACTTGTTTTGCAGGAATGAACGAGTGGGACTTAGTCTTGCCGATATTCCTGGGGAATATGCTCTAATATTCTGCACGTGCATAGCTAGAATGACCGTTATGGAAGTCGTGGGTAGCTTGCACATTTAGCGGATTGTTTGTTACTTTGTTTATTTCTATTTTTAAAAGGGGATAACAAGCTTGATAGTGAGAACAAGTTAGAAAACATACACACTCGCAAACTCTCTGCAACTCATTGGCATTTACATACACTCTGCACACTAGTGATCCTTGTAACAAGCTTGTTATCATCCCGAGTTGTAACTTTCACTTGTTTAATTATACTTGGTGATTGGTAGTTTCCATCACCCAAGGTTTTTTATGTCGGAGATCATACATTGATCAAGGGCTTTTTCCTCGTATAAATCCTTGTGTCACTTGTTCATTTCATATACAAGTTGTTCATACATTTGTTCATTGATTCAAGCATCATACCTCACAAAAGAAGATTTGGTTACATTATCCTAGTCTGATTTTTGACCAAAACACCAAGGAGACCAAGATGGATAATGGGGATAGACCCATCCGAACTTCTACTGTTACACAGGAAAAACTTTAACTTCCTTTATCCTTTTTCACTTAGTTCTAAGTTTTGTAGAAGATTTGTGTATCCTTGACAAAGGATCAAGTATCCACAGAAGTCTCCTAAGTTTTATGGGCTTGTCCCCAGTTTTTTGGGTTTATCCCCAGTTTTTGGGCCTGTCCCCAGCTTCGCCAGTAGCGCACGATGATCCTGGTGCAGTTTAAGGCAATGGGACCAGTACCCGCTTTAGGGGCTGACAATTTCATTGTACTGGCTGTATCCGGGATCCTACGTATAATGGTAGATGTACCATACATCCGTTCCTGAGGTTTCTAACGTTTTCACGTTAGCTAAGGTTTTGGCATTTTCATGTCACTAAGTTTGGATAGTCGCCAGTGAGGGCCATACTCCAGTTTACACAAGATCCTTTGGGCTTTTCCCCGGTTCTTTGGGCTTGTCCCCGGTTTTTTGGGCTTGTCCCCAGTTTTTTGGGCTTGACCCCAGTTTTTTGGGCTTGTCCCCAGTTTTTTGGGCTTGTCCCCAGTTTATTGGGCTTGTCCCCAGTTACTAACTCTTCTTTTATATTGGCTTAGTCCCAAGTTATGTTCTGTTTCAGGTTTCCAAAGCTAAACAGTTAAGGATCCTGGATCCTAACCTTTTACTAAAGTTTGTCTTTTGGTTATCTTGATTATAAATATTAATGATTTAGGATCCTAACTTGGATTCTCAGGTATGATCCTTATTTACCTTGACTTTATTCTTGATTTATTTAAGTTACCCTTATTCTTTGACAATAGGATATATGATCCTAAATTTATGTCACTTTCTGAACTTTTCGATTATAGGATATTTGATCCTTGATCATATCCTAAACTTTTTGACATAATCTCATATACTTATTGTTAGGGGTGGATTTCTAAATGACCAGTGATCCTTATTTGCTGTTGGATTTAGTGATCCTCAATTCTGTCTGAAGTAGTGATCCTCAGAAGTGTTGCAGGATCAGGATCATGGATCACTATAAGGATCCCAGTACTAATGATTGTCTACTTTGAATTCGTAAATGCTTTGCAGGAATATCAACTTGGACTTAGTCTTGGCGACATTCCTGGAGAATATTCTTAGTCTATTCCGCACGTGCTTGGCCAGAAATGGACGTTGTGGAGTCGTGGAAGACTTGCACCATTTGCGGAATGTTAGTTAGGCTTGATATTTTCTATATGTAAAGGGGTAGCGAGCTATATTAGAGACACTTAGCTATTTTTGGCTACACACACTCATACAACCGCTCTCATTAGCTCTCGACAAAACACTTAGCATTTTTCACACATTTCTACACGATACAGTATAGTGATCCTTGTACTTAGCTCGCTATCATCCGAAGTTGTAACAGATTGTTTGTTTAATTTGAGTTGGTGATCGGTAGTTTCCATCACCCGGGGTTTTTTGTGCCGGAGATCAACTCTTGATCAAGGGCTTTTTCCCCGTATAAATCTTCGTGTCATTTGTTCATTACACTTCATAGTGATCCTTATTATTGTTCATCAATTCAAGCATCATACCTCACAACAGAAAGTTTGGTT